>VDFB02000003.1:257886964-258387026 GCA_007258455.2 Sequoia sempervirens | reverse complement strand
CTTCACAACAAACTTCACTTAAAAAGAATGATCATTTTGTACATTTGAATAACCATGTTAACCACAATAATACACTATAGGTCAGAAATTCATCAAAACAACACCAAATATCAAATCCTCTTGGACCAAGAAAGAGAGCAAACCTATCAACTTATTCTCATAAACACAAGTCCTAAAACCAAAATGAGAAGAAATGCAAAGAAAATACATTTCTGCCAAACCACAGCCAAACACACCAAAATGCATAGTTCACACATTGGTGAAAATGTCTTGCACTGTATGATGATCCAGAAGCCCAAATTCTAGATATAGCAACTACCAAACACCATGAAAAATACCTCATATTTGTACAATCATAGCATCAATTTAGAATAAATGTAGAGCACATCCCATAGCATACACTTAATACTTGAATAACATTATTTTTGCTATTTATCAAATTTTCTCAAAAGCACTTGGAAATCAAGTACCAGAGACATCATTTCATCACATTACTTCACTCTAACACCCTTCTAGACATAGCAACATAAGGATAACTCTATGTAATCATAGCACTTCTTCAACATCTCAACTATACATGCACAAACTACAAATTTTCTTTATTACAATTTTCTCAATATCCTCGACATATACAATTAATAATCAACTTCCATACACATAGTTGAAATCAATGACAACAACAAACAGTTGACATCAATGACAAAACCTTCATACTTGAAACAATCTCCTCCTTTTCATTTATGGAAACACATGATGTGAAAAACCATCAAAAATAGCACAATAGCTTTGAACACACTTTCTCATGAATTCTTTTACTTTCTCTCCCACTATGTAGATAAAAAAATTTACATGATGGTTTCTCTCCCCCATTGACATCAATGGAAAAGACAATATTTTTTGCATCATTCTCTTCTTTTGACATTGAACAAAGATCTATATCAGAATAGAATACTCCCCCTTAAGAGTACACCCAATTAACTGCATAATAACAACACATGACACTAACTTCTCCCCTGAGAGGTAGCCACCATCATTAGTTAAGAAGAAATATAGATCCATAAATCCATTGGATTTATGCATCTTCATATGCATCTATTTCAAGAAAGGAGGGGAAATAACCCCTAACTTCTCTCGAAGATATTCAAAAATATATTTAGGAAGAGCCTTAGTAAATATGTCAAAAATCTGATCCTTTGGAGATATATACTCAAGCTTTACTTCATTCTCCGTAACCTTCTCTCTCAGAAAGTGATACTTGATTGATATATGCTTTTTCCTTGAGTGCATCACTGGATTCTTTGAAATGTTAATTGTACTTGTATTATCATAGAATATGGAGATGGGATCATCATTTCTTTATTTTGATATCCTTCAATGTCTTTATCATCTACAAAACTTGAGTGCAATAGAATGTTGCAACAATATACTCAGCCTCTATAGTGGATAAGGAAATTGAATCTTGCTTTTTTCTTAACCATGATACCAATTTTCATCTAAGAAAGAATGTACCACCACTTGTACTTTTTCTATCATCAACACAACCTTCCCAATATACATATATATAAGCACTTAGTGTAAAATCGGTATCCCTAATATACCATAAGCCATGATTTGGAGTGCCTTTGTGATATTTGAATATCCTCTTGATAGGTGAAAAATGTATTTCTTTAGGATCCTCTTGAAATATAGCCACAAGACAAATTGCATGAATGATATCTAGTCTGGTAGTAGTTAAGTATAGCAATCCACCAATCACTGGTCTATATTTTCTCTTATCAGCCTTAGGTGAGTCATCATCCTTACTCAATTTTTAGTTAGTTACCATAGGAGTGCATACTAGCTTGGAACCATCCATCCCAAATCTCTTCAACATTTCTTTTGCATACTTTGATTTTGAAATAAAAATCCATTTGTTTGATTGATTTGCAATCCAAGGAATAAATTCATCTCACCAAACATAGACATCTCAAACTCTTTTTACATTTCTTCAGCAAGCATCTTACACATAGTTTCATTTCCTCCAAAAATAATGTCATCCACATACACAACTACTATCAAGATCTTGTCATCTTCAATTTTGAAATATAGATTCCTATCTGTAGTACCTTTATTGAAACCTTGTTGAATCAAATATCTATCCAACCTTGCATACCAAGCTCTAGGAGCTTGCTTCAAACCATATAAATCCTTTTTCAATCTACAGACCATATCCAATTGATCTAACAACTAGAATCCCTCTGGTTGTTCCATGTAGACTTCTTCTTCTAACACACCATTCAAAAATGCAAACTTCATATCCATTTGGTAAAATTTAAAATCCTTATCAGTAGCAAATTCCAAAAACATTATGATAGCTTCCATTTTAGCCACCAAAGAGAATTTCTCTTGAAAGTCTATACCTTCCACTTATGAGTAACCCTTACACACAAGCCTTGCCTTGTTTCTTACCACTTCTCCATTCTCATTCAGTGTGCTTATGAAAATCCACTTACTTCCAATTATGTTCTTGTTTGTTGGTCTAGTAGCCAATTCCCAAGTTTTATTTTTCTCAATTTGCATAAGTTCCTCTTCCATTTATTTCATCCAATGTTCATCTTTACATGTCTCACTCACTATCTTAGGCTCAACTTTAGAAAGTAAGCAATAGTTTACCTCAACTTCGAAAGTTTTGCTTCTTGTTAATACACCTTTCCTCTTGTCTCCAATGATCTATTTTTTTGAATGATTCTTTTGCACATACTTAGGGGTTCTAGGAGCCTTTTCCAGAGCTTCTTCCTCTCCATTCTTCTTTTCTTATTCTTCAACAACTTCTACTTCTTTGTAATCAGTTTCATCTAATACATATCCATCAACTTCAATTGAATTCTTCAATGCTTCATCAACCTTGACATTTGTGCTCTCTACAACCTTTCTCAGCCTTTTATTGTAACATCTCTAATATTTTCTTCTAGTAGACTATCCATGGAAAATACCTTCATCACATCTAGCATCAAACTTTCTTATATTTTCTTCATCTCTCTTGATATAACATTTACTTCCAAATACCATGAAATACTTGACAATAGGAATGTTTCCACACGATAGTTCTTAGGGTTTCTTAGTGATGTTAGCTTTTTCTTGAATTCAATTGAACACATAAACAGTAGTGTGAATTGCTTCTCTCCAATAAACTTCCAATAGACCTTCCTCTGTTATCATTGTTCTAGTAGCTTCCTGAATTATCTTGTTCTTTATTTCAGCAACTCCATTCTGCTAAGGAGTTCTAGGCGTAGACAATTGTCTTCTGATTCAATGGGTTTCACAAAACATATTAAACTCATTGGAGGTGAATTCACCACCTCTATCAGACCTCAAACATTTTATTTTTAAATATATTTCATTCTCAACCATTGCCTTAAATTCCTTGAATTTGTCTAATGCATTAGATATCTCTCTAATAAAATTAACCCATGTAATTCTAGAGTAATCATCAATCAAAATCATAAAATACATGTCACCTTGTAGACTTCTCACCCTCATAGGACCACAAAGATCTATATGAATCAATTCCAGAAGTTCATTAGTAGATTGTTCCTTTCACCTATTGTCAATCAGGATTGCACCCTAGCTAATATTTGACTCAACTATCCTGTTGAAACATGGAAACACTCTCAAGTTGTGGGTGAACTATGGTGAGAATGAATCTCCAGAGTAGGTTAGTTCCCCTAGAAAATCACCTAAATTGCAAATATTTTTAAGAGAAGGGTTTAAAAAGATAACTGAAAATGAAAATCCTAAACTCCTAAGGAGTTATGCACCAAAACTTTAAACTTATTTTAATGACTTCATTCACAATCAATTTTCAAAACAATAACTTTCACAATCTCATCTAAAAGATACAACTCAACAATGATTTGTGTGAAGGCTTGAAACTAAACACAACACACAACCTAAATCATATGAAATTATTGCACATAGATTCACAACAATGAGACATAACAAAGGATCCAATTCTTATGATAACAAAGGAATGCTCTGATGCTTTTATTAAACTAAATGAGTATGCAAAAATATGAGAATCTAAGTACAAATTAATGGCTTACAAAGCTCTCTGGAAATGAACAAGAGAGTAAGAAGCACATCTAAACTAAGAAAAACTAAGTCTTTCTCCAACTTATATCTCCAAAGTGTCACCAATAGTGAGAATGGAATAATCTAATTGAACTGCTCTCCAAAATAGTAACTCCAATGTGATTTTAGAGCTTAAAAGAAAAGCCTCCAAAATAGTGCCCAAACTACCTCCAAACTAGATGAAAAAGATGGAAAGTTTCTATCTCAAGTGAGTCGACCCAAAAAAGACTCTAAAACCACCCAGAACTAACTAAAAACTAAAATGGAAACTTATGTTTTCCCAGTTTTTTCTATTTTGTTCAAGTGAGACTCAAACTAAAAATAGAAAAATTATAAGAGGATTGGATGCATTAATTTTGATTTTACTACATTTAAATTAGCAAATACTAAGGTAATTTATAGAATATTACCTTAATATTGCTTTACAATATTGCAGTTTCAAAGTTACAAAATGGAAAAGCTCAAACTAGGGTTTTGATTTGATTTTTTCAAAAACACAAGGAAAAGTATATGATTTTGGATAAAAAAAATCCAAGTATTCAACATCCATGTCATAGGCACTTTGATTTTTCTAATAAAAATCATAAAAAAGACCTAGGCATAGCCATATGGTTTTTTCAAAATCATAAAAATTACTAAGGAGTATTGCAACCTAGGCTTGAACACACATGCTAAGGAAACTTAATACCATGAAGGTATTAGTAGGGGAATATTAATTAAAATAAAAGTGACAAAATCCATAAGTCAAATTAGGGCAAGTGAGAAACCCTAAACACAAAACCATCAAACCCCTAACTTTCAGCTCTTATTTTTGCATTTGGATTTTGGGAATTCTCTTCTGAGTGCCACCACCAAGAAGCTAGGGTTTGAGCTTGATTCTTCACCATTCTTGTTGCTTTCATGTCAAACCTATTTAGGAAATCGCTAGTAAGTATCTCCTATTTAAAAAAAATACAAGAATCCCTTCATTTCCTCTATTTTGAGTGCATTTTTTGGCTTCTCAGTCACAACCATGATTAAATTTCTGATATATTTTCCCATGCCTTCATATTTTGTTGATGCCTTTCCTTCACTTTGGGGTTGCCATGGTTGTATTGGCTCGAGCTTTTGGAGGTTTTTTGTGGGAAAATCTATGAACTTTGAGTGCATTTTTCTTCAACACAATCTGGTAAGCCTTAGACCTTGCACTATTTCTTTAATTTTTGTAAAAGTAAGCTTGATTCGAGCTCATTGTGGAAAAAATAATGAAGATATTTGTTCCTGAGTAAGTGCAAGAAGTTGGGTCCACATTTAGGGGAAGTGTCATTTTTCAATTTTAAAACAAATACCCATTCACTTTTTAGAATAAGTACCCATTTTGGAGTACACATTCCAAAAGGTTTGAAACTCATAAGACATGTTTTCCATTTGGATTTAGGCTCATAAAAGGAATGGTAAGTGAACACTTAGGCTTAGACCTGCAAGTACAAGGCCATGGCAATTCCAATATAAAAAACTAACTCTAGCAATATAGCTAATGAGGTTTTTTTTGAAATTTTCTTTATGAAATGAAAACCTATTATATATGAGAATGTCTAGTTTTCAAATATGTAATTTTTTTATGACTTGGTTATATTTTCTATTTGTTAATTAATTTATGAGGAAACATGTCCTCAAACTCGAAATCTTAGGTTTTCATTTTTTTTAATAACTTTTAATTTGTTAATTTTCTTGTTAAAAAAATTATATTGCATCAATCTATAAATAATCATATACACAATGAAAAAAATAAAATTTTAAAAATGATAATTTTAGGTCAACTTATGGTGTCCATACACAAGGGTTTTAAAAAAAAAAAAATAGGGCCAATAAAAAATTAATAAATAAAAAAATATTATGAAAAAAATTATAAAAAAATATCCTCATCAATCTTCATTATAATATGCATCTTTCAACAAAAGCTATTAGAAAAAATCTTTTATTTATGTCAAATTATTGTGTTTGTACACGTACATGGTATGGTCTTAAGAAAGTGTCTTTTAAAAAGTGGTTTTTATACATACGTATTAAAAATTATTTTGTATCACTTGGGTATTAGAATAAATAACATATTTGAAAACTAGACTCAAAATACTAAATTTCATATTACTAAACTTTTTAAAGATTCAATGCGTAGCTGGTTCAAAATTTAAGTCCAACTATGACGAATTCTGAAAATCAGGAAAAACACTTCCACTTTTTGAACATTTAAAAGACCCAACTACTTACACCTACCATCCTCTACATTCTAAATCCAAGTTTTTGTATGTTATGTTTATGATTTCTTTCATTTATGAGGCTTTTCTCACTTTTATGGTCATGTCTTCATACTGGGTTCTCATTTTCCTATATATATGCAAACATTTTTCATGCAAACCCTTGTGGGTTCGGCTTTTATTTGGGAAGAAACAAAACAACCACCCAAATCGTGGCTTTCTACTTCATATTTTGGTTTGCATTGAAGCCCAAAGCTCTTTCATTATTTGTAATCGTGCAAATACTTCTCCATGTAAAAACCATTATGGGGTTCGGCCCCTTGTAGAAACAAAAGAAACCTTCTAGGTCACAACTAAAATGCTCATACTTAGCTTGTATTCTAAAACCCTTTCACCATGGCTCGACCTATTATAGTATTCTTTTTATTATTGCATCTCTTCTTTCTGAATATGGTAAAAGAAGAAAATTTTGTTTACTCTCTTGAAGGAAAAGAAAGCACTTTTTTTCTGGGTTTATATTTTCCACTTTTGCAAATTCAATATTGCAGATTTATATTCTTTGAAAGGTTGTTGTGTAAATATGAGACAAGACTATTGAAACCCATGCCTTCTTGATGTGTAGTCTCTTCATTTGGCATTGAAATTGATTTTCATTTGAGATGAAAACAAATTCTTTGTTTGCTAGCAGAGTCTCCTATTTTGGATTTATTGTCACCATTCAACATTTTTTAAAGTCATACATAGCTGCATCACATATGCAATAATGAGCATTGGATGTTCATTTTAGAATACTTGCATTTGGAGAGTAAGATGCACCTTTAGGTATTATGAGGCTTCACCACTGTAGGTTGTAGTTTATTCAAAATTTTGAACATTTGCATAGGAATATTACCTCTCTTCAGGAGCATTACACACATAGTTGTAAACCCTCTTTTAATAAATGTTGTTTTCAACAAAGATGAACTATGACAAAATGTTGAAACAAGGACCTGAAAAATTATGCTTTTATTTTACTTCAACAATGATGTTATCCTTTCTATGTGAGCATTATTTGTCATCATTCCTTGACTCTTGATGGTTGTACCTTCAATGTATATACTCCAAACACATAAACAACAAAAAATATGATGTGAGGCAACAATAAAAAGATATGAAACAAGATGAAACATGCTTTGAAAACAAGACTCCTTCAATGAATAAATGATTCATTTAAATTCTATTATGCACTTTATTTAAGCATTCAAATGAGCTCATTTCTCATTTGTGATTCTCATTTCAAAATGGATGGCTACCTTATTGCTCGCTTTGATTTGACAGTCATGAATGAGTCATGGGTTTGAGACTCTTGCAGTCACTTTGTGAATTACCCCTTCAGTTGAAAATGTTTCTATTTGAGCATTATGAATGTGAATTCCTATCTCATTACCCTCTTGAAATTTAGGGGTAGAATGCTAATCTCAAACATTGTGGGAGACCATTTTTTCACCACATGTTATGATTTATTCAAAAATGGATCAGCAACATGATTTCACCTATACCTGCATAGTGAAAAAACATGTTAGATAAAAAATAGTGAAGCTCAATGCTCCTGTGATGTTTTATTTTTTAGGCTCTCTTGCATACATCTGGCATTTTTTGATCTAATGCATCATAAGCATGTTCTATATTTTTGTTGATAGGACATATGTTAAGGTTCATATTCGGAGCTCTAACCACCCTTTTCATCATGATGTAGGTTCATTTGGAAGATCAAGAGCGAGGAGGAGAAGGCAACAATGAAGATCAACACAAGATTTCAACAAAAAATGATGGCTATGTCTCTTTTCATGTGTCTTTCTATTATTTAAGCTTCAAATGTATAACATATCTTTTTATGTTGCATTGGTTCAGCTACTCCCACAACTTGTGTGGAACATTTGATTACTCCTTTCTTTGTAATGAATATAAATGCAACACTTGTACAATCTTGTGTATATTTCATTTGCAAAATGAATGAAACATTGTGAAAATGAATGAAAGCAACATCTTGTGTTCTTTATGTACTTTCCTTTATGTTGTAAAATATTGAACAACAAAACTAAACTCAATCCTTTGCAAGCACCTCAAAATATGCAATGGTTATGCATAGTAGGAATGTGTTAGAGTATTCTTCACCTTTAAATATAATGAAATTGTTTCATATCTACCAATTTGAGTTGTTGGTGAAAATTTGGTAACATGACCTAAAGCTATTTCTGGCTTACTTTCTAAACTGACAGTCCTTTCAGAAAACATTAATGGGCTTTGTAATTCTTGGTAGATCTCTCACAACTTGTACTGCATTTATTCTCATCATATTATCAAAATTCATATCACACATCCTCTGGTGCCATAGCCAACTATCATTAATTTGAGACATAAAGAAATGTCCATCAACACCTTTAAGTTGATAGATGTTTCCTTCAGTATTTTTTCCAGCAACAATCACAGTTCTAGAAACTTTTCTAATTTCACATCTTTCATCCTTGAACACAAGATTATATCCCTTACTACACATCTATCCAACACTCAATAGATTATGCCTCAAACCCTTAACATAGTAGACATCATCAGTATGATGTTTACCATCAAAAGTAATTGAACCTATCCCACATATCTTAACACCATAATCATCTCCAAGCTTAACTAATCCTCCATTATATTTTTAAGTTTAATAAAATTACTCTACTCACTAGTCATGTGATTTGAGTAGCCACTATCAACAACGCAGTAGTTATTTTCCTATTTACCATGAATAGAAAAGACCATAGTACCTTCAGCTTTCTCCAGAGCACTTTCCTTCACACATATTTTAGTGTTAGCAATAGTAGATTCATCTTTTAAAGCTAGGAACAAGCATTCATTATCATCAAAATCTCCATAATCAGAATCATCATCAAATATTCCAGCGTATTCATTGACATAATATGCACTTTTGATCATCTTTCCTTTATTTTCTTTACCTTCTCTACATTTATTTCTTTCAGCTCTTTTTGGACATCTTGAAGCATAATGACCTATTCTTCCACAGCTAAAACATTTGAATTGTAATTTACCTTAATACTTACCGGAGCCCTTTTTCATTCATCTTACAAAATTTTCTTCTACTTCATCAAGATTTTCTTCATCAAGATCTTCCACCTTTGTAGCCTTGAATGTAGTTTCTATCTTTGTTACATATTTCAAACCAAGATTTCTCATTTCAAATGAGGTTAGAGTGCCAATTAACTAATCTTTAGTATAGGTATTATAATCCATAATTTCCTTTATAGTAGATACCTTTTCACTATATATATCAAGGAGAGTCTTGAGTACCTTCACTATCTTAGATTCATCTATTTGTGTGCTAATCCTTCTCATTCCATCTACCAACTCATATACTCTTTGCATGTAGGATTTGATGTTCTCATCTTCACCCATTTGTAGGATCTCAAATTGTGCCTCCAAGTTCTACAAATTTGCTTGTTTAACCTTTTCATCTCCTTCATACATCTTTTCCAACTTATACCAAACCTCTATAGCAATCCTTAGATTCATAACTTTAACTAATTCATAATGTGAAAGACTATTTACAAAAAAAACCTTTCCTTATTCTTGATTTCATACGCTTTGATCTCATCAGCAGTACTTGGACCATTTGCTAGAGCAACATATTGGTTTTGAATAGACTTCTTGATCTCATATCTACAGTATGCCAAATATCCTTCCATCATCATTTTCTAGAATGTATAGTTAGTGCCATCAAACCTAGGCCACTCAATAGTGATATTTTTTTCCATCCTGAACCTTCCTTAAGCGGTTAAGCTCTTCTCCAAGGAACCTTGCTCTGATACCAATTGTTGAATAAGATAATTGAGAGGGGTGGGTGAATCAGTTGTAGCAATTTTAAACTTCAAAACTCTCAACAAAAATTATATTTATATGCATTTACAAAAAAATTAGTATACTAATATGTTTAATTGTTAAATGTAGAAATACAAACTGAAAGTAGTAAAACCATGCACATAATAACACTATATTTGCATGGAAAACCCAATGAGGGAAAAACCATAGTGAGGATTAGCTCATAATATAAAGAATTCCAAAACCGAATACTAAGACTCACTACCAAAGAGGCTCACTGCCAAGATAGGACACACTATCCAATGAGGGCTCACTTCCCAGGCTCACTACCATAGAATTGTAAAGAAGATAGAAGAGAATTGTTACAAAGAGAAAACTATCTCAAAGCAATAGAGATTCCACCACAATTTTCTCACACACTTGCAGACATGCTTGAAAGATAGAGTACACCTTCAGCTCACTTCCTTCAGGAACTCAACACTTTGAAAGTCTCACTGGTCTACTCAAAATCACATCACACATCACTATCTCACATCTATCTTGTCTTTTACAAACATCTCAACTCATATTTATACCATCTTTAACCTTGAAACCTTTAAAGGTTGGCCATATACAATTTGTATTTACAAATTCAAATTAGGTTGGTGCCAAATAATTCCCACAGTGGAAGAGAATGAAGGTGACCAATACACATTCTTACTGATGACCTAAATGATTCCTAGCATGCCTCAAAATGCTTCCATGAACTTCACAAATAGTGTTTAACACAAGGTCAACCAACACCCATGCAAAACACATCAAACAATTAAGTACATGCATCCTTAACTCAGTCCAATATTTTTGGAGAACAAACTTTTCTTAAAAATGATCTAAAGTATGCAATGAACACATGTAAATTCATCCAAAAGCTTCATAACAAACTTCACTTTAAAAGCATGATCATTTTGTACATTTCAATAATGTTGTCAGCCACAACAACAAACTTTAGCTCATAAACTCATCAACAACAACACCAAATCTCAAATACTCTTGAACCAAGAAAGAGATCAACCTTATCAACTTATTCTCAGAACTGCAAGTCCTAAAACCAAAATACAAAGAAATGCAAAGCAAATACATTTCTCCCAAACCACAACCACACCGAAATGTACAGTTCACACATTGGTAAAAATATCTTGCACTACACGACAGTCCAGAAGCCCAAATTCTAGATTTAGAAACTACCAACTTCCATGAACAATACCTCAAATTTGCACAAGCATAGCATTGACCTATGAGAAATGTGGAGCACATCCCAAATCATACATTGAATACCTGCATAACATTATTTAATTATTTATCAAAAAAATTCAAAGCACTTAGAAATCAAGTAGCAAAGACATCAGTTTAGCACATTACTTCACTCTAACACCCTTCCAGACACAACAAGATAAGGATAACTCCATGTAATCATAGCACTTCTTCAACATCTCAAATAAACATCCACAAAATCCAAACTTATTTATTACAATTTTCTCAATATCCTCACCATATACAATCAATAACCAGCTTCCATACACATATTTGACATCAATGACAACAACCAGTTGACATCAGTGACAACATCTTCATACTTGCAACACTTTTTGATGCTCATTCTAGTGGTGTGATCCACATGATTAGAGGATAAGAATGGAGCTTAGAAATGACTTAGCTCTACTCTATTCTAGTTAGGGTTTAGAAAATAAACCTTAAAATCTTCAGTCATGGTTCCCTCATAAATTTTCTATTTTGATGTTGGTGAGATATCAGTCATTACCAATAGCTTAGGTTATGAATTAATCCTTTGAAGTTATAAATAAACTAGTCCCTTGTCCTAAGTGATGATGCAAAGGTAAGGGGACTCCAAACTAACACAAATTTAATGAAATTTTCAAGACCAAAACTCTAACACTTCAAACAAATGATTTTTCTCATAATCTTCCACTATGCTTTTACGAGAGCAACAAATAAGGTAATTTTGACATAATTTGTAGAAGAAAACTCAAACCAATGATCTAAAAACTCATTTGGATACCCATTAATCCCTTCTATAGCATATATTAAATTTAGGTGGGGTTACTTTGGAACATATCCCTCAAAAACTTGTTGTTACACTATCACAAAGGCCTAATTCTATAAACCTATCTTAAGTAAAATGGCAATAAAACACTCAAAAATCAATAAAATTCAATAAGAAAAAAACCAAAAGATATATAATTCAATTCTACATCCATTAAAATAAATTATAAATAATAAAAATTCTTTACAAATATGTACAATGCTCTGAAACAACAAAAAAATGTTAGAATTTTCAAAAAAAAGAAGGGTTTTGTATTGAGTTCTCTTCAAAATACAAACCCCCAACCTTGGTCTCTCCTTCTCAAGGAAAATTTAAACATATGACATAATTTTCCCAACTTTCCTTTGAGTTTAAATTACCAAATAACTTCTTTTCCCACAATGACCCTTCATATTCCTCATTTTTGCAATTTTGCAATTTGACAATTTTTGCAAGGTTAACAACATTTTGCAAGATTTACAACATTTTCAAGATTGACCCCAAATGACACTAAGTACATTAAAAATTGGTCTATTATGGCCTTATTACATCAAATTTAGACTCAACAACACAAAAACTCAACATTAGACTAAAATTGTACAATTTGACTAGGTGCCCTAACACCATACTCCTAGAGAAAGAATAATTCAAGTCCCTTTTGAATTGAAGGTAGGAATTCTCTTGTTTTATGTCTTATATCTTATGCCTTTGAATTAATTATTAGATTTCCTTGTTGGCTTCATCTTTAATTTGGTTTTATCCTTTCTTAATGGTGCAATAACATAACTCCTTTTACCCAAACTTTCCATGCTAGATGGTGCTCTCCTCTTGAGGTCTATACAATCAACAACCCTTTCCTTTTCTTGGCTAATGTCAACCTGACATGGAACCTTTGTCTTGAAATCTGAACTCTCAACCTCATCTTCACCCATTTTTTTTTATCAATACAAACACATAATAGGTTGCACCCTTGTCCTCCATCACCTTGAAGGTTTTGTATTCCCACTTTGCATAAGAACTAACACTTTTCCTTGTAACATCATCTATTACCACCTCAACATGTTCTTGCAACAAATTTTTAACGTCAAATGGTAATGTATCAAGCCTAACTATTGTTATAACAGTAATATATTTACTCACTTTTTTATCATCTGCTTCTTCCTCTTGTCTTGTCTTTTGTTCTTCAATCAAGGACTCCTTAATGTTTGATTTTATTGCTCCCAATTGTCTTCTTCTCTGAACAATCTTCTTGATAGGCCACATAGCCTTCTTCTTGACCGGTAAATGCCAACTTTGTTGTTGCATCTCAATATTCAATCTCTCTTCCATTCTTTCTATATTTTTTCCCATTTGTTCCAAGGATTGTTATAATTCTACTATCTCTTTCTCAGCATCCATTTTCTTGACCTTCTCATTCTTCTTCTTTATCTCCTTTCCCTCTCTTGTTCTTCCTTGTTTCTTTTTTTGTGAACCCTCACCCTGCAATTATCTCTTCAACACATCCATTCTTCTTCCTCAATCAAGTCTCTTTCACCTTGCTTCTTCTTGTCTTTTTGATACCTCACCTAGGTCTTCTTCTTTTCCTCACTACCTAGTCTTTTGGCATCCATGTTCTTCCTTCAACCTACAAAAAGATAACACATAAACTCTCAAAAATCACTTACCCAGATCTTTTGGGCTCTAATACCAATTTATATAGAGGTAAGGGTAATCCAAACTAATACAAATTCAATGAAATTTTCAAGACCAAAACTCTAACACTTCAAACAAATGATTTTTCTCATAATCTTCCACTATGCTTTTATGAGAGCAGTAAATAAGGTAATTTTGACATAATTTGTAGAAGAAAACTCAAAACCACAATCTAAAAACTTATTTGGATACTTATTAAGCCCTTCTATAACATTTATTAAATGTAGGTGGGGTTACTTTGGAACATGTCCCTCAAAAACTTGATGCTACATTGTCTCAAAGGCCTAATTTTGCAAACCTGTCTAAAGTAAAATAGACAAAAAAAACTCAAAACTCAATGAAATTCAATGAGAGAAAAATGAACATAAATCTAATTCAACTCTCCATATAGTACAATCAACTATAAATCATAAAAATTCTATACAAAAACATACAATGCTCTGAAACAACAAAAAAATATTGGAATTTTCATAAAAACAAGGGTTTTGTATTGAGTTCTCTTCAAAATACAAGCCCCCAGCCTTGGTATCACCTTATCAAGTCCAATTTAAACATATGACATTAGTTTCCCAACTTACCTTTGAATTTCAATGACCAAATAACTTATTTTTCCACAATGACCCTTCATATTCCTCATTTTTGCAATTTTACAATTTGACAATTTTTGCAAGGTTGACAACATTTTGCAAGATGTACAAAATTTGCAATATTGACCCAAAATGACACTAAATAAATTGAAAATTGGTCCATTATGACCTTATTACATCACATTTAGACTCAAAAACACAAAAACTCAACATTAGACTAAAATTGCACAATTTGACTAGGTGCCCATGCACCAAGTGATTACTGACTTAGTGGGGTATTGAAGACTTTATTATTCCCTAAGTATGTTGCTTAATATTTACTTGAGCTTGATCAATGATCCAGTCATAGAGTGATAAAGATAAAATGGCTGACATTGGATCACACTGTTGATTCACATTGTTATTTTGAATCACCTTAACAATCTAAAAATTGTGATATGTGATATACTTCCACGTGTACCTAAAGATAGATGGAAGTTATTCATTGTATCACACAGTTCAAAAGCATCACATTTTAATTCTTCAAGTGCAAATAAATAAATATAGGATAAAGGGAAGCGACGAAGATTAGACAGTAGATGTTAAAGATAAAGATCTAATGGTAATCATTATTTCATAGAAGGAAACATGGGTCTAAGTTTTAGAACCATGATGGAGCGAAATGATGAAGCATGTCCAAAGTAATAGATGGAAATTATCCATTGCATCACATAGCTCCTTCACATCATACAAGTCAATCTTCAAGTGCAAATCATGAGTGTGATAGGTATATGTCATGCAAAAGAGATCAACAACTTATGTTTTAAAAAGGGAACTTGATCTAGATATCATGTTTTAAAGTTGAAGTGGTTCAATGAGGATCATTAGATTATGGCATGAAGTTGGAGATCAATGGTCAACATTCAAAGTAAGAAAACAACTACTTCCAAAAGAGAAAATTTGACGGGAAATTACAGAGTTGAAGCCAATTTGATTGTATTTTTGGAAAATCATAAAAGCAACAGTTTCAAGGGACTGTAAAACAGTTATAGTTTTTCATGGTTAGAATGATGGCATGAGTGGTTTCTGAAAATACAACTCTATAATTTCATTAGGAAAATGGAAACATAAATGCAATTAATTCTAATTCATAGGGGTTATTGAATTAAATGTGTGGTAGAGTATAGGGTGATTGACAAAAAATTATCAATATGATGATAATGGTAATGTTGAATTGAGAGAAGTTTAGACCAAAGGAAGAGAGTCTAGATTAATGAATCGAAAAGGTGTATTCTCAGGTTGAAGAAGATCTAGTATTTGCATACATGAAATTGTAATGTTGTAAAGGTTTGTTCCTCAGAAAGATTGAGTTGGTGCTCAATTAGGTGCGTAGTGTACCTTGAGGTTGGTGTCTCAAAACATTGTCTTTGGTGTGTTGTGTACCAAGAGATTGGTTCCTCAAAACATTGTCTTGGGTGTCAATGTACCTATAAGTGGGTTCTTACAAAACATACGTAATATCTTTGATTGTGAGATTGAATTTGAAACATAGACTCAAGAAACTTTTATCCTTATGGTTTTTCCCTTCCAAGGTCTTCCACATATATCTAGTTTCTTCTTTGTGTGTGATGTTTTTGTGAAATTTTAAATCTTGTCTACTATTATAGTTTGGTAAAATTTTGCATACACTAATTCACTCCCCCTCTTAGTGTATTGGTGTTCTTTCAACAATTGGTATCAGAGCACAAGGTCTCTTACAAAAATTTTAATCAGCTTAAGGTAGATCTTGTTTCAAGAACACTATGGCCTGACAAGAATGATCTTATTCAAATAGAGCACCATTTTTCAATTAAACAAACTATGCTTTTTGGAAAATCAGAATGGAGACTTACTTAACTTGTCTTAGATTTGAAGTATGAAAGTTTGTACAATTCCAAAGATAAAATGATATTTTATGTGGTCTAACTAATATTGAATTTGTAAAAGTCATACATTGTAAATATATCAATTAAGTATTGGAGAAACTGAACAGTATCTATGAGGGTTATGTTAAAGTGAAGAAAAATTACAAACTATAGAGGAAAGTTTGAGAATATTAAGATGAAAGATAAAGAAAATATTGTAGCATACTTTATCAAGGTAGATGAGGTAGTGAATGCAATTAGAGGTCTATGTGAGGATATTGAAGACAAGGTTGTTGTAAAGAAAGTTCTAAGGTATCTCCCACAAATATTTGATTCTAAGGTCTCCAAAATAGAAGAAGCTAAAGATTTGGATAAATTTTCTATGGATGAATTGTTTGGGTCATTAACTACATATGAAATGATAAATGAGAATAAAAGCTCAACAATGAGTGAAGCAACCTTCAATACTTCCAAAAACAAGAAGATTGAAGATTATTCAGGATCGGACACTAGTTCAAATGAGGAAGAAGTAAATTTTTTTTGAAGATTGAAGAAGGGCACTAACAAATACAAAGGTAAGCTTTCTTTCAAATTTTTTAACTATGGAAAAATAGGTCACTATCCCTCAAAATGTCAAAAAGAAAAAAGGGAGATAGTTCTAGGAGTCAAGAAACTTCTAAATATAAAAGGAGAAACTATGGAAAAAAAAAAGAGTCTTTATGTTGATAAAGAAGTTAGTTCTTCAAATGATTGTTTTTCTGAAAGTGAGGTAGGTGAAAATGCATTTATGGATGAAGAATTTAAAAAAGGGAAGATTCTAAAGAGGAAGAAGAAGGTGAGGTATATTTGGAAGGTGAAATATTCTTTGTTTTAGAAGACTTGAGAGATGAAATAAAATAGAATGAAAATTACAAGTTAAGGATTGAAGAATCTAAAATGCATTTTGTTGACTTAAAATTGTAGTTAGTAGAATCAAAGATAATTGTATAGGTAACTAGTTTGGATTTGAAGAACAAACTAGAAGAATTTCAAAAATTAGAGGTTGAAGTTGTCTCTTTAAGGAATGAATTAGAGAAGGTAAATATGTAGTTAAATAGAAATATCAAGCATGGAAAAAGTTTTGAAGTCCTTGATGAAATGATTGGTGCTCAAAAATCCATTTTCAACAAGTTTGTTGGTTTAGGATATGAGGAAGACAAGAATTCCAAAGATGATGTCTCGAAAAAGAAAGCAGCCACCTTTAAGAAGCCTGAAGTGTCCATGATGGATAAGAAGATTGAAGATCCTGTTGATGGTGTTTTTAGAACTGTAACAACACGAATGGAATACACGTATCCTATCTCTCTTGAAAGGTGACTCCTATCAGCAACCCTCAGGAAAAAACACCAAGGTCTCTAATATCAAGTCTTCACAATGCACAAACAACTTAGTGATGATGTGATTTTTTGGTAATCACAAGGGGACTTCCAATTTAACAATGCTAGAAACTTCAATCTTATCATCAAATATGGCAATGTGGTGATGCAGATTTGATTCTAAACTAACTCAAAGAAAAATCAAAAGATAAAGGGTTGAGAGAGAGATCCTAAACTAACACCTAAGATCAATCATAACAATGGCTAATGTTGCACATGGATAAATCCCCATAAAACCAATCTCTTCTTGATCAAGGGAAAGCCTACAACTACATAGAAATAGTACAGTCTTCAAAGGAAATCAAAATATTTTTAGATCATGAATACCCATGCACAAACCCAATTACTAGTGCAACATGAACATGTTGGAAATGTTGTCATTGATGTCAAATATGAGAGGACAAATATTGTCATTGATGTAAAAAGAAATGGATAGGATTATTGGCAAGACTATTATCCATGTGTAGCAGGTTGATAGCAACAGATTTAGACAGATCTATAAGAAGACATATGAAAAAATTTATGAGCAGATTTGTAAAGAATGAATGAGTAGTTTCAGATATGAACAAAATTATGATGCAAATCTAAAGGTGAAGTCTCAAACATGAAACAATTATCATTCTAACGTAGCAATAATTAAATTTGGGTAATAAACAACAAAACAAATAAAAGTTAAAGTAGTGATTAAGTGTTGATAGAAGGCAACTTTTTAATAAAAAGACAAAAATTGAATAAGACAAAATCACTAGTGGACAATTTGGAGAAGACAAAAGTGAATAAGTCAAAATCACTTGAGGACAAAATTTGTTAAGGGAAGGGCTGTAATTTGTTTGTGAAGGGCTTTTAGAAACAAAGAGACATATCCATCTACAAAAGACATATATATTGAAAAGGTATAAGAGGTAAATGATAGAAACATTTGTGGTGTTTGTAATGAATATTATATGAATAAGAGCAGATTGAGAAAGGATTAAAGGGCAGAAATAGGAAGTCCATTTGAGATTCATATTGATGAAGATATACTGCCATATATGAAAGTCAAATGTAAATACATATATGACAAATGTATATGAAATTTGAGAGTTGAATTTTAAGAAAGATAGTGCAGTTTTAAAGTGAATTTATAGGTCAAATTTTTGAAGAGAGGATTGTGTGAAGGGATGTGAGGTGTGTGGTGTGAAATACATAGAATAATATCATATACACCAAAAAAATTAAAATAAAAGTTTAAAAACATTATTTGCAGATTTGTTAGTGAAAAGACTGTAGAAGTTGAGAAAGCCAACTTCACAGACCCTGAAGATCACCTGCATGCAAATAACTTGTCACAGAAAGGAAGAGATGGAGAGAAAAAAGCAAGGGTGCTCTGCAAGATTCAAGAGAGATTGCATTAGCTGAATTGATAATAATTACAAAGATCAATCCTTAAAAGGAGATCATGCAAAACCTAAAAGTAACCCTAACAGGTAGACATTTAATAATTAATATAATTATTAAATGTCACAATATGCAAACTAAAGTGAAATATTAAGAGAGGAATAAAGGTAACTTAATTAACATAATTAAGTTAAAATATTTACTCTAACACCCCCCCTTAAGATGAGCAAGAGTGTAGCTACAAACATGTGCAAGAATGCAAAGGTAACTACAATGCATGAAAGCAAACAAGGGTCCTGGCAACTAGGCCTGATCAGGTACCTGAATACAACCAAATCTCTGTAAAGTGGAGAAATAGAGAAAACCTCATGGAAAAAACTCTACTCCAAAAAGAGATGAAAGACATGAAGAACATCACTGAAGCAAGAAGAAGCTGCAAACAACTGTCAAAAGATGACTACTATGGTGCCAAAGAACCTCCTCTAAAGATAGGATGATCAGGATCAAGAAGACAACAATCTACGTGAGTTCCCCCGACAACACTACTTGAATCTAATGGAAAACAAAGGAAAAACATCTAGAATGGAGATACAGATGGCGCAAGTACCAATAGTCTGAAGAACACTGATCAACTAAGGATGGAAGATTCCTTCCAAGGTGAAACCAAGGAAGAATTAGCACAAACAGTATAATATCCCCCATAATGTTGACTGGGAGAAACTAAAAAATCCACTGAAATGTTGTGTAACACCCTATAGTGCATGAAGGAGAAGAAACATCTGAAAGTGCACAAGTAAGTACCTGCAACTGAAAAAGTGGTGTGCAAAATAAAGCACACATGCATGAGGCTAGAATCATATGGATCCACTATCATCATGGAGGGACACTCACTAAACAAAGGTGTGATGGAAAAAACAAAGGCACTACACAACCCCCCCATGGCACTTTATAATACAGTGCAAGTACAAAATATGGCACAACCTTATGTCCAAAATCCCCAAATACATGTACAATAGTGTGGAACTTTATCTCAATGCGTTTACATATAAGATTGCTTAAAAATGATGCTCAAAATGCCCACAAAGGAAAAAAAATTTGGAAATACATGAAGAACAGCCAAAAACGAAGCATCCCATGTAAACGAAAAGTTCCCAAGAGCTAATATGTCTAGGTAATTCATCAGAGTGTGAAAAAAAAACCTGAATAAAATATACCTAGAGTGAAATATGGAAAAATTGCATGGATGGAACTAAAGAGCTCTGAAATACAGTTCCAACGTCATTGAGATCACAAAAAATGGAGAAACTGGTCAAAAGTTACGAGCTCGGGACTGAAAAAAGCTCCTCTGACTTCAACTGGATGTAGAATGTACCAACAGAAAAATGAAGTGATGATACCCACACCACTAGAAAGTTGACGGAAGCAAATTTCTGACAATATCTCGTTTTCCAAAAAACGATATCGTATGCCCAAGTTATGGCCTCTAGAAGAAAACAGCTCCAAAGGGGAAAAAACTAGTGATGGATTAAATTTGACGTCTGTACGGATGTTGCAGCAAAAATATGAGCCTAAATTTGATAGCCAAATGACCGTCGGCGGATTTGCACAACTGAGCTTAAAAAGAAATTGTTTTTTCTTTTAAAAAAACATAAAAAAAAATACAATGAAAAGCTTTGATTTTTTTTTAAATCATAAAAAAAGCTTTGATTTAAAAAAATAATAAAAATACAATGAAAAGCTTCGATTTTTTTTTTTTTAAAATCATAAAAAAAGGGCAATGGGAAGGTACGCCTACATAGGTTTGTGCAGGTCAGTACGTGCACAGTACCTTGTGCAAGTATGTACCTCCAAGGACTTTTTCTTTTTCTTTTTTTTTAAACAAAATTTTTATTTCAAAGCTTTGTTTTAAAAGCTTTTAATTTTTTTACCATGTAGAAGTTGAGAAAGCCAACTTCACAAACCCCGAAGATCACCTGCATGCAAATAACTTGTCACAGAAAGGAAGAGATGGAGACAAAAAAGCAAGGGTGCTCTGCAAGCTTCAAGAGAGATTGCATTAGCTGAATTGATAATAATTACAAAGATCAATCCTTAAAAGGAGATCATGCAAAACCTAAAAGTAACCCTAATAGGTAGACATTTAATAATTAATATAATTATTAAATGTCACAATATGCAAACTAAAGTGAAATCTTAAGAGAGGAATAAAGGTAACTTAATTAACATAATTAAGTTAAAATCTTTACTCTAACAAATACATGAGTGTTCATATGGTTGTATCCATTTCAAAGGGTTGCATCCATTCATAGAATCATTGAAGACATAAAGGTAATTGGAGAAGTGTTGAGTATGTGTGAGAATGATTATGTGAAAAGAGGTGCAAACGTATGCATTTTTTGTGTGAGCTTTAAAGAGGCATCTTACATCACAAAGAGGAGTTAAGTTGAGATAAAAGACAGATTTAAGAAGATCATGTTGTAGATCTGAGTGAATGAGATTGTAGTTAATTTTTGAGCATTGTATGAAGGAACTATAAGGAAAACTTATGTAGAACATAAGAGAAGACCTATGAAGCATATTGGAGAAGTTTTTTGAAAGAGATGAACAAGCATACTTAAGAGAAATTTATGAGCAGACTTTGTGATGATTTTATGAGAAAATTTATTGAAGAATATATGACCAAATTTGAAGGAGAGTTCTTGCCATATAAGTGATCAGATTTGTTAAAAAGTATTGCATCATTCAAAGTCAGATTTGTGATCAGATTTGTGCAGCAAGTTTATGATCAACTTACAACATATTCAAGAAAAGAATTGTAGCAAAGAAGGAAAGGAGTATATTTGCATATTTCATGAAGGAATTGTAAAGAATAGTTTGGATCAAATTTGAAGAAAGAAGTTAAGCATAATTGTAATCAGATTTGAGAAAAGAAGTTGTGCATATGTTGGATTAGATTTGAAAGAAATATATTTGAATGGAATTGTCCATCATCCGATGAAGAAGCAACATTGAAGGTGGAACATTATTCTTGAAGTTATTATCTTTGCCAAGTTGGTGCTTGGCAAGTGGGGGTTGGTGCCTCCAGTAGGTTGGTGCCTACGAACATTAGAGGTTGGTGTTCCTTGCAGGTTGGTGCCTACTAAAACAGGATTAGGGGTTGATGCTCCTTGTAGGTTGGTGCCTACTAAATCAGAATTAAGTGTTGGTGCTCTTTGTAGGTTGGTGCCTACTAAACTACATAATTGGTGATACAAGTAGGTTGGTGCCTACATTCTTTATAAATTCTTATATAATTCATAAAGTACAATTGTTGGGGTCAACTTGTTCATATTGTGATATTCTTGTATAGTTGATTTGTGTTAGAGTTTGAAGTTGATAAGAAGTTTAAGAGGGTAAAATTTTGTTGATATACTGATTCAACCCCCTCTCAGTATATCGTTGTGCTCCTCAGAACAAGCATTCACCATTGAACTAAGTGCAATATTTGGCTTAGACTAACTTTACACAACAACTTACAATCAAAAAATTTCCAAAAGTATGAGCAACAAATTCATCAAACATCATTAACATGTTACCATGATCATGAAAGAGCTAAACTAACAACTGAGAATTGAGAACAAGAAACCATAAACTTTCAAATCGCAACACAAAGTTCATCAAATCAATGACCCAATTGCATTAACTTCTTCAACATTTACATAACAATCTCTAGCTCTCTCCTCTCCTTTAGCTAACTCATGAAAGCTAACTATTCTAGCTTTTCTTCTAACCCCTTACAAATGAGAGGACGTAACCTTTTATAGATATTACATTTCAAAATTAATAGCGAGGATTAAATCAATTCAAGGGCTTAGATCATCCCTCTATAAGCATTATAAAGTTACATTAAATTTGGGCATCCATGATACATCATCAACCAATTAGATGGAATTAGTTACATATTGGAGCAATAAGAAATAAACATCCCCCCATGCAGCTCATGATAAAATTCTTATTGGAGGAGAAAACATCAGCTTCACATGTCGTCCTCTTTCAAATACATTTCCAGTTATACACAGTTGGGGCACAAATTCTAATGCAGGTCCACATTTAAAATATTTGAGCTGCAATTAAATTGCAGTTTTAAAATATTGATAGAAGCTTATCCTTAGCATGCATCCATATGCGGGTGTATTTGAAATAATTTTAATTTCTCCCTTTTTGGTGTGTTTTCATATGTAGGTTCTTCATGTGAAACCATATGGAAGCATATTTTCTTGACTCTATCCCATTAGCAAGCAACTCTTACAATAATTTAGGAGCACATTCTTCCTAGATGGGTACATTTTTTAGTTTGAATCCCCTTTTCAATACCCTACCTGTAACACACAATAAAAAAAATATTAAATTACTTCAAGACATGAATAATTTAGTTCACAAGATTTATTAATATCCTCCCTTTTGCATAAATCCGTCGCCTTTCCATTAGATTTCATTTTATAAACTCTGCACATAACACCATTAGTTAAATCTATAATACCAAATAATTAATAAACCATAAGGCAATATCATCATTACACATCATAGAATTTTTATCTCCCATCTTGATGATTACTCTTCTCATGCGAAATTCAAAAGGAATATTTAGACTTACAAATATACACCCCCACATCCTCGATTTATCCACCTTATTTCATGATCATACTTGTAAATCTTTATCAAGTGATCACTCAACCCTACCATCATATACAAAGATAAAACCAACTCCACCTGGTGACGCTAATATATGGATTCAACATTCTAACCACAACCATTGTCAAGTTTATTTATTAATGGATTCCAAACCTATCATTTCATAGTATTTGGGTGAACCATCTGTTAAACCCTCAACAATCTTTAATACTACAACTCTTTAACTATTTACCCAACAAGACTGTGATCATAAGAAAGTGTAAAGTTGTAAAATTGAACCCCTTGCAATTTCACATATATTCTTGCATCCAATTTAGTGTCCACTCCCTTAGCATTTGTGTAGGCTCATTTTAGCCCCTACATTAGCCTTTTTCCCCTCTTAGGATGATTGAAAACCCCTTTTCAGTAGCTACCCTTATGTGTTTTCTTTGCATCAAACCTTGTGATTTTCCCACTCTCATCATTTTGTAGCGTGTTGTGTTTGGACACTAGTGCATCACATGGACATTTGTGTACCACGCCAGCATTTTGTGACGTTTCAATGCTCAAATAGCTATTTTAATGCATTTTTTCCACTTGTCATTTGCTTTTATCGGTGGTAATGGCTAGGAATGCCTTGTAACCACCTAGGAAGCTTCTTTTCCCTCTTTAAAAGTCATCTTTTCAACTCATTTAAGCTCTAGCTTCACTTTCAGCTTCTCTCTAGCTTTGGCTCCTACCTCTTTCTCTTGCTATCCTTCTCTCTCTCTTTGGATTTCTTAAGCCTTACAACTCTATCTCTAATATCTCATGTTTGTGAGCATTCTAGGATTCCATATCCCCTATTAATTGTATCCTTACTTTGTGATACGGTTTATCCTCCTTGAGCGAGGATTTCTTTTATCACCCATACTTGGTGGTCCAGGTTCTACTCTTTAAGCGATTTTTTCTTTCACCACACGCTTTGTCCATTTTGGTTCATTTATCTATCTATCTGGTTGTTCGTTGAGATGGGAACACCAAAACAAGGGTTTGACTGAGGCAAAACCCTATGCATCCCCAACACTTTCTCCAGAGCTTATACATGCAGGTCTTGAAGACATTCATGTGCTGGAGGCTTCATCACTTGTGTGGTTGTGAGCATTTCCTTTCTACCTCTTACTCTTTGTACCATTTCCATTTCATTGTATTTCAGCTATATCACATTTTGTTATTTTCCAATACTTTTGAGGTTCTCAATAATTAGATTGCTAGTAGTCACTCTATTTTTTTCTATGATAAACTTAGTTGTTGGTCCGTACGAGACACCAGTGTG
Source organism: Sequoia sempervirens (assembly GCA_007258455.2). Lineage (NCBI taxonomy): Eukaryota > Viridiplantae > Streptophyta > Pinopsida > Cupressales > Cupressaceae > Sequoia > Sequoia sempervirens. Next base: position 258,361,822 of record VDFB02000003.1, on the reverse strand, counting down.
CCTCTAGGATGCCAGCACGTTGCATTGTCATCAATATTCCACGTTGACATCCTCTGGCCGAGAGCTCATCATTTTATCCAGAAAACCTTTGTGATTTTTTTTTTTTATGATTCTAGAACTCTCACACTGTTCCTTGAGGTAGTTTAGGGCAGTTTGTCCCATAAGGCTCTCTGAATGAAGAGAACTCATGAGTAACGAATCCCCCTTCTCTACATTTTGGTGAACTAGACATGAAGATAGTATTTTTCAAAAAACTAGGAATTTATTTACCCCAACTTGGTGGGGTCATAACTTTTGACTCGGTGCTCGGAATTCAAAATCGTTTTGCACCGTTGGAAAGGTCTCTAAGAGGACTAGTTCATTCCCTAAAATACTGTGCCTTTGGTAGCGAAATTTTACGGACCGATGCAAGTTTTGACCCCAAATTTCGCTCAAAGACCTCCGAAAATACAAATTACTAGAACCTAGAAAATACCAAAAAAAATTTGAAAATCCAGATTTTTGGTTTTTCTTAGTTGTATCATCAAAATGAATTTAATATCTTCTTTTATTAGTTGAATATTTGATTTTATTCATAATTTTAATGATGTTCCATTTCATGCATGTGATGGTGACTTGGCTTTACCCATGTCACTTGGTGTCTTTGATCCTTCTCATGAAATTCCTCTTGCTTTGGGGGATATTTTGTTGCAAGAAGATGAAATCATTGATACCTTTCTTAATGTTACTCTACCCTCTCTTCATTCCAATGCACTCTCTTCTAGATATGTTTTAATTGTGAATGATGAATCTTCTCTTCATTCCAATGATGATGCATTAGTGAATGATGAATCTCTGCCCCATTCCAATGCACTCTCTTCTAGAGATGATGCATTGGTGAATGATGAATCTCTTATTTATTCCAATGCACTCTATTCTAGAGAAGATGCATTAGTGCATGATGAATCTTCCATATTTTATCTTGTTCAAATCAATGTTGAGAATATGTATTCAAATAATTATTCTACTAGTTGTGATGATTTTGCAAATGTAATCTATGTCTCTGTTGCCCCTCAAAGGCCTAAGAGACCGGTCATTTATGTGACTCCTGGTAGTCCTCCCAAAAGTATTTGTTCTATTGATAGTGTTACATTTGATAGTGATTCTCTTGATCTTTCTAAGGCTCTCTCTTACAAAGTGGTATCCCATACTTATGAGAATAAAATGAATAAACAACCAAGCCTTCTTCAAGCTGCTAAACCTACAACTAAATCACCTAGTGATTACAATCTTGTTGAGCAACTCCAAGTTACTTCGGCTAAGATCTCACTATGGGACTTGCTTCAGTCTACTCCAATTTATCAAGGTATGTTTCAAGAAGCCTTGCAAAAGACCCTCTTGCCTTATTTTACTAGGCAGATGGATGCTAATGCATTGATAACCTATATTCATGCAGATTTTCTGAATATCACATTCTATCCATAAGATCTCCCACCTCTAGAAGTACAGAAGCAAGCAGACCCTCTAATGATCATAGCTAACATTACTAACATTGACATTACATGTACTCTTGTTGACGTTGATTCAGCGCTCAATGTATGTAGCATTGATCTATTTCCTAAGATTAATATTGATTCATCTTCCCTTAATGCTTCTTCTATTGAAATTCATGGGTTTGATAACATTGGTCGACAAGCCTTAGGAACAATAGTCTTGCCTTTGAGGTTAGTACCTATTACTGTACCCACCCTTGTATATGATATGTTAGAAAAATTACCATATAACCATCTTCTTGGTAGATCATGGATTCATGCTCTGGGTGCAGTTTCATCTACCTTTCATAAATCTGTTAAGTTCACTGGTAATGATCAAGTAGTCACAATCAGGGCTGACCCTGAGGCTATGCACTTATGTGAGATGGAAATTGTTGGTTAGGTTTCGATTATGCCTACTCTTATTCCTTCAGTATCTTCCAACATGTCGATGTTTACTCTAGTAGTACCTTGAGATAGATGTCACTAAAGAAGATCCTTCTAAAGCAAGAAATCTTAAGTCTACTCCTTCTGAAAATAATGCATGTCTTGGTGATGATTGGGGTTCCTTAGAATTTATAGAACCCTACATTGGGGAATGTAAAATCAACTTGATCCACTTAAACCTTCCAATAATATCATCTACACCCGCTATCAAAGATGATTATTCTTTTGTATCACAGGATAGTGTGAGCATAAATTGTAAAGTTCTTAGTGTTGATCCTCCTTCTAAGGAAGATGATTATGCTTATGCTAAAGAGGATAATGTTGGTAGTCCTATTAATAAGGATGATGGTGGTCCCATAGAGGAGAATAATCCACATTGATGGAACAATGCTCTCTATGAAGATCATCCTCGTTCTAAAGATTTGCAAACATGTTATGGCCCTAGCTTTAGGCTCATCTCTAAATATGGCTATGGGTGTAAAGGTTGTGGGAATAATGAGAAAGGCATCCAAGTCCCTATATAATTCACACCCCATAAGCATAACTTGGGGCTTGGTTGCTTGAATGAACTATTTAAATGAAAGCCATTGTTGAGTGATATGAATTATTCTCAACCTCATTCTATTGAAAAGATTCATCCACCCTTGTCTTCTATCTTTGTGCCTTCTTCTTCTAAGTAGTCAAAATTTTCTCCACAAGAGAAAGGGTTGCTTCCTACTCCTCATCCTCTAATTGAGAAATATTGTATGTTGTTTCAGTTTCAAAAATCCTGCTTGATTACTCTTCATTCTCCTACACGTAAGAAATTTTATAAGCATGATGAAGTGAAACATTCTTTCTATGCATACCATCAAGTGCTTGGCCATTCCACTAGTGAATGTAAGGCCTTGAAGGATAAAATACAACTTCATGATTCAGGTTCCATCACTCATTTGTTTGATGATGCACCTACCTCTTCTTCAAATGATAAGTGATATCGAGGTTTACCTCTATCCTACATGTTATAAGTATCTTGCATGGTTCTCCTTCCTTGTATGCTAGGGGCAGTGATAAGTCATTTTGGAGATTTGTGTCCTTCTTAACAACCCCCTCTCTTATTTATACACTTTCAAACAAAGTGTCCCTCAAGTGGACCCCTCTTATTTTAGAGGGTTTCCAAGGGACCCCTTTGAAAGCCTTGTAGTTTGCTAATTGTCTACATGACTATCTTCTTGCTTGCCTGTGTGGCCGCCTTGTTTTCGAACATGCTTTATCTATGGGTAAACATGTCACTTTGCAGGTCCATGTGTGAAGCTTCTTTCCAACTCTACAAAGTATCCTCCTCTGGGCTTCCTCCATGTGAGAGATCTTGGAGGTTGCTCCCTTGCAAGTCTGGAGGCCTGTAAGGCACTTATTTCATTGGGTTTCCATCATGTGAGAGATCTTGGGGGATGACTCCTCGTAGGTCTATGGGCATATAGGGCGCTTACAAAATATTGGGTTTCCCTCATGTGAGAGATCTTGGGGGACACCTTCGTATAGGTCTACGGGCCTGTAACACACTTTCATCCTACGAGATTTCTCCATCATTGGTTCACGGGCCTTCAATTTGCTTTGTTCAAACCTCCTCAGGAGAGAGTACTTGTGGAGCCATCTCTCTTAGAATTTTCATTCCTTTCTAGCTTCTCTCTCTTTCTCTAAAATTCTCTTCTCTTCTCAATTGTGTATATACCGGATCAAAGACTTGCATCTTCTTCATCTTGAGTATATGCTCTTTCTCTCTTTGATATTGGTTGCTTCCATAACTTTTGGGTGTATTCTTCTCTTGAAGCAACCAATCCTTACCTTCTTCTCTCTATTTTAGAATTCTTCTATTTCTTATTGTTTGGGGATGACATATAGTACTGAGACAACCTTTTATATCAAGGTCATTTTCACTTTGCTGACTCAAATCTTCCTAGTTAGTTAGGTGCATGTGTGTATGTGTTTTTATGTTCTAACATTGTTGTCTTGTGTAGGTCTTTCTTGTCTAATATGCTTGTTTTGTTGGTCTTCAACCTAGGGGCATGCTTCCATGGTTTGAAGAGTTTTTTGCTTCCTCTATAGTATACTTTTGGCATCATGATGTTATTTATGTTTTGTAGACTTCCTCTAGCATGCATATTAGTGTAGATTCATATGCCAGCTAAAGTGGGGGGAAAATGTAATGTCATAAAATTGCACCCCTTGCAATTTCACATACATTATTGCATCTGATTTAGTTTCCACTCCCTTAGCATATGTGTAGGCTCATTTTAGCCCCTATGTCAACCTTTTTCCCCTCTCAGGATGCTTGAAAACCCCTTTTCAGTAGTTACCCTTATGTGTCCACTTTGCATCAAACCTTGTGATTTTATCATTCTCATCATTTTGTAGTGTGATGTGTTTGGACACTAGAATGCCACGCGGACATCTGCATGCCACACCAGCATCTTGCGATGTTTCCATACCCAAACTACTATTTTTGTGCATGTTTTCGAAAATAGCAATTTGAGCATTGAAATGTTGCAAGACGCTAGCGTGGCGTGCAGACATCTACACGCCACACCATAGTTTTGTGATGTTTCAATGCTCAAACTGCTATTTCCATGCATTTTTTCCACTTGTCATCTACTTTTATCAATGGTAATGCTTGGGGATACCTTGTAACTACCTAGGAAGCTTATTTTCCCTCTTTAAAAGTTATCTTTTCAACTCATTTAAGCTCTAGCTTCACTTTCAGCTTCTCTCTAGCTTTGGCTCTTGCCTCTTTCTCTTGTTATCTTTCTCTCTATCTCTTTTTCTTTCTTAAGCCTTGTAGCTTTATCTCCAATATCTCATGCTTGTGAGCATTCTGGGATTCCATATCCCCTATCAATTACATCCTAACTTTGTGATATAGGTTATCCTCCTTGAGCGAGGATTTCTTTTATCACTCATACTTGGTGGTGTGAGTTCTACTCCTTATGTAGGTTTTTCTTTCACCACACGCTTTGTCCATTTCAGTTCATTTCTCTATCTATCTGGCTTTCTGTTCAGGTGGGAGCACCAAAATGGGGGTTTGACTGAGGCAAACCCCTATACATCCCCAACACTTTCTCCAGAGCTTATGCATGCAGGTCTTGAAGACATTCACTTGATGGAGGCTTCATCACTTGCATGGTTGTGAGCATTTCCTTTCTACCTTTTACTCTATGTCTCATTTCTATTTTACTTTATTTTAGCTTTATCACATTCTATTATTTTCTAATACTTTTGAGGTTCTCAGTAATTAGATTGCTAGTAGTCACTCTATTGTTTTTTTTATAATAAACTTAGTTCATAGTCCGTATGAGATGCCAGTGCACCTCTGGGATGCCACCGTACCATGCTATCATCTGTATTCCACGTTGGTGTCCTCTGGTCGACAACTCACCATTTTATCCAAAAAACCTATTTGATTATGTTTTTTTTTATTCTAGAACTCTCACACTATTACTTGAGGTAGTTTAAGGTAGTTCACCCTATGAGGCTCTCTATAGAAAGAACAAGAAACTGAAAGAACTTAATCTCCAAATATCACCATGGCATACTCTAGTCAGGTTATGGAAAATTAAATGTCCAAAAAATATTGCAATATCCTTCTCACTTAACATCAACATTCTCCTTGGAGTTTTGACTTCAAGCATTAGATCTCATTACCATAAAAAATCTACTATAAACCATTCTGCCAACTATTCATAAAATCTAATTATAAAATCTTGTTCTCTTGTTGCCCATATGAAATTTTAACCAACGTAGATTTATTATTGATAACATCTTTGGTTCTTATGAATAGTGGCTACACACCTTTCATATACAATCTCCTCTTAGGTGACACACCATCAACGTGGTGCGATATTCATTTCCCATGATTGATACATCACTTTAACCCTCCTTTATAAGTTCTACCCCTTTAATATCTTCAATATGTGATCTATGCATGCATATTTTCTAAATCACAGTCATCGGGAAACTATTGCACTTCATTTGGCAGCGACTTCTAAACCACATCTCATAGTTTTGGAGGTTTCACAAAATCCATGGGCATTCTATGCTTTGCTAAATCCACAAAGGCTTAGAATCTCTGAAATGCTCTCTTCATGAAATCCCCACAATCATGAATTTTCTGAATTCATCACTTTGTGAAATATCGATGCTCTTGGGTTCCCCAAGGCTTGATCTTTGCACAAATTATGATAAATCTTTGAGCAAAAATTCAATCTTGACAAGTATTGGTAATGATCTAAGCTCATAATATCATTTTGAACAACAACCTATTATAACTAAAACATCCTTGGCACTTAACCAAGGACCCAAGATCTTCAATGAAACCCATTCACTTGGTCGTTTAACACACTCTTGCTAAACATGAGTAAATCAACCAAGGTCTATCAACTTGCTTCAATCCAATTATTATTCTTCACATCATGGCCTTGATTTCTCCGCTATTGTTTTCATGTTCTCGAGTGGTGGAACCCGTGACCTAATTGTTACTATATTCATTATTCCATATACCATATCATCTAGTACCCATATCACCTGCCACTTAAATCACCCTCTCATTTGTAAACTTCATGCCTCAAATATTTCTTGAATTCTTCCTCACCTGATATCATTAGACCTTTCTTAATTTTAGTATATCTTACTTTGAGCAGCCCCCTTCAAACATGATGAACATCATGAAACTCTTTAATGGGATGCACATTTACTTTACTTATTCTGAGTAATGATCGAACATTTCCACATTTATAATTTTCTTTATGGATGAAAATGATACATTGTCACTTTCATACAAACTGTGATCTTACAATCATACTTACTCACTAAACCCATGAAAAACCTACTCTGTAAGATGCTTCTTTGCTAAAGGAGAATGATCTATGAATAATTGTTTGAGTAGTTTCCTTGTATATTATTACACCATCTTTTTAAACCAAAATATCCCCCTACTCATGCATGTGCTTTATGGATTTCAAAAGTATATAAACTTTGACTACTTCATGATTTCAGATCCTTCATGGCATTTAGATCATTGTGGAATCCTCCCCATACTGAAATCCCTGCACTTAAACTTAAGCTTTTGTGCCTTTTATTTCTCATGGAATTCCTACTAGCTTGGATTCCCTGAATTCCCTTTGGTAAATCCATGTACCAACAGATTGCCTAAACTCCTTATGAAATCTGGATAGTCACAGATTCCCTAAAAACTTTCACTCTTGCTAATTTCATATCCAGGAAGATTCCATGAGACAACACTTATTCCTTGATTAAAATGTGAATCCTTTGATGTTGATAGCAATCATTGATTGAGGATGTTTCCAACAATTAAAAGAACAATCATTCCCTCTAATTTATATTTTAATAATCTCTCTTTTTTGACTATGGTACTTGAGCTAATGATCCAAATGGACAACTTAAAAGGAGCTATTGCATGGAGATGATTCTTCATGCATTACTCAAATTGTCATCCCGTATGTTTTCTTACACTATCATCGAGTCAAGTGCAACCTCTTAATATCTAAGGATTCCCTTCTCTTTATGACCACAACTTTAAATGGTAGAGCACTTGAAACAATTATAACCATGGCCGCCTACTGGTTTTCTATAATTCTCATCATATTCCTTTATGTGATGATTCCTTCAGGATGCAATTTTAATACCTCTACCACTTTCCTCATCGTACCTCCAACAATGGCAATTCCTACTTATAATTTTAATCCTTTATACCCACATGAGATAGTGTAATGGAAAAGAACAACCTTGAACTATCATGAGTCACCATTAATTTCCCATTTTTTTTGAAAAATTTCCCATTATAGTGCATACTTGATCCCTAATACTACTAGCATTAGTACATTAAATCCTTCGAACTCTACAGTCACTAGAGATGTCGATAGCCAACAAATGCGAAAGAATAACTTGCTTGAGGTACTACAATATGACCAAAGAAAGAGTGGCAAGATTAATCATTAACTCAATTAAATCACCCCACAATATTCCATGGGCAACGCGATTCCATATTTCAAACAACTCTAGTTGTCTTAAAAAGGGATGATGATCCTTGAGAAGATACAAGTAGACCCCCCCTACATGCTCTGCATCATATAAAATCTCAATGACGGAATTACCCATTACCTTAGTCATATGCTCTTGAAAACTTAAACACAACAAGAATCGTTTGATGATCTCCAAACATTGCCAATTCATTACAAACTTTACTCTATTCAAACAATCAACCATTTCAACGCATTTCAATGTTGGAGAATCTTAACCCTTAAAGGTTTAAAATGTGACCCTTGGCATTCCTCAGATAGAAAAAGCACAAGGGCATCAGAAACCATAAATCACAATATAAACAAAACCTAAAAGGATCATTAATGACTATGGAGCATAATGAATGATGTGTCATGATAGCTCCACGAACCTCAGGGAATCCACAAAGGCAAGGATTCTCTAAAAACAAGGATTTCATGAAAAAGGACATTTAGAGATTCCACTAGGACTCAAATTTAACAAAAATAAACTTTGGGAAATCAAGATACCCCTGGATTCCATGAAAAATAGAATCTCAAGGATTTTGAGACCTTGCGAAATTCCTAAAACTAGTCCAAAATTAACCAATTTGATGCTTAGATGATACCCCAAGGGACTTGGTGATTTTAAATGTCAAACATGAGGTCAACTACAAACCACATTCACCCCACATATAAATGCAATCATTAGAAGCTCAAAAATCTGAAGTGATCCAAAATTCAAAGGACCCACCCCTTAAGAGGAAAAGGTAGAACCAAAAACCCAAAAATAAGAAAAAGAAAGCAAAGAGGTTCCCCGCCTCTGATGGGGCATCTGTGAAAAAATAGCACAACATATCCCAAGAAATTATATCATGAATTTGTCAAGGTGCACAATCCAAAGAGGAGATTTAAATGCCAACATGCAAGACAAATCAGGTTTAATTATGCTTTTCATGATTATTATTTTTCATGTAATCAGCATGGGCATAAAGTTATATATTGCAAGATTAGACCCTTGAGAAATGATAGACATGACTTTGTAAGCAAGAATCCTTTTACTTCTCTAACTGCTCTAAATGATGTATGCTAGAATTTTAATAACTATGGGCACATGTCTAAGTTTTGTAGAAGTAAGTTTATATAGCCTCCTAGATAGGAGAAAAATATATTTCCTTCTAAGAAAAATATATTTTCTCATATTCATGCAATACAAAAGAAATAATTTGCACCCCCTATATAGAAGAAGAATTTTCTCTGAGTTCTGAGGAAGAGCAGAAAAATCCAGAGAGCTATTGGAGAGTGAAGAAGACTAAGATGAAGAATGAAGAATCAATGGTAGTTCAAACAAATTTTCATGTTAAAGGATAAGGCAATCATTGGGTGATTGGAAATGGTTGTTCTAGTCACATGGTTGGAGATAAGAGAAAATTCACTAGTTTGGAGAAATGGAATGGTGGGATAGTTAAGTTTGGTGATAATACTATTGCTAAGATAACTGGAAAAGGTACACTCTACATAGATCGTAAAAAAAATGATCAAGATGTGTTGTATTTAGAAGGATTAAATCATGGGTTGGAGCCCTAGCTCGGTTGGCTAAATCTTTCCTATTGCAGGAGGTTGGTCATGAGGTCTAGTCTCCCCCACCCATGTGGTACCAGAGGGCGTGTCGCGCCAGCACCACCGGTCACGTTAAAAAGTTTACCAGGTGCACTACAGTTTATAGGGGGTCGTTCTACTCGATTCTTGTAGTCTAAAAAAAAAAGAAGGATTAAATCATAACTTTAATAGTGTTATCTAGATGTGTGAAAAATGATACAATTTCTTATTTCATGCTAATGGGTGTGAGATAAAGAATGCTAGCTCTGGTAAGACCTGTTACCAAAGAAAGCATAACAAGTAGTAATATGTACCATCTAAATGAGGTGAAAGGTGGTAGATGTATGTTAGGAAAAATTGATGAAGGTTGGTTGTGGCACAAAAGGATGGGTCACATTAAATTTGACCATCTAGTGAAAGTCATTAAGAATAATGCAGTCAACCATATGCCCATTATTGTAAAACCTATAAACACATTTTGTAAATAATGCCTTAAAGGAAAGAAAACAAGGTTCAAATTCAAGACCAAATAGTATTCAACTTCAAAGCCCCTAGAGTTGATGCATACAAATTTGTGCGGTACAATAAGAACCAAAAGCATCAATGGAGAAAGGTATTTCATGTTATTAATAGATGATTATTCAAGAATGACATGGGTAACTTTTCTTAAAGATAAACCTCAAGCTTTAGAAAGGTTCAATATTTTTAGAGCTATGGTTGAGAATGAAATTGGTTCAAGGATTAAATGTTTAAGGTCTGATAGAGGTGGAGAGTTTACTTCTCCTAATTTTGACAAGTATTGTGAAAAATAAGGAATTAGAAGACATTTCTTTGTAGATAGAACACCTCAATAAAATGGACTTGTTGAGAGAAAGAACATAATTGTTTAGGAAATGGCTAGAACAATGTTGAATGAAGCCAAACTTCTTTATAGATATTGGAAGGAAGAAATTCATACTATTGTTTGTATTCTTAACAGAGCATAATTAAGAGTGAATCGTGATAATACTAAATATGAATTATGGAAAGATAGACCTACATCTATGAAATATTTTAAAATATTAGGAAGAAAATGTTTCATAAAAATGGATGAAGATACTAAGAGTAACTATGAGAAAAGATCATATGAAGGAATATTTTTGGGTTATTCAACTACAAAAAAAGCTTATATGTGCTACAATAAAAGGTTATAGAAGATAGTTGAAAGTGCGAGTGTTAGAGTGGATGAAGATTACTCTCTGCAATTAGAGAAAGATGACATGTATTCAAAAGTCCATGCTTATGAAGAAAAAGAAGAATCTTCAAAAAAGAGTCACAAGAAGAAAATGATGTTGATGAAGAAGAGAAACTAATCACTACAAAAAACCACCCAAATCTACCAAAATAGATCATTTTGAAAATAAAATTCTTGGAAACAAAATTGATGGTTTCATGACAAGAAGAAATCTTACTCAACAAGAATAATTAAACTATTCTTTACTATCTAAAAAAGAGCCTAAATATTTTGAAGAAGCTAGTAAAGATGAAATTTGGATTGAGGTCATGAAACAAGAAATTAGTCAAATAGAGAAAAAATAGACTTGGGAACTTGTCCCTAGGCCTACTGATAAGAATGTCATTGGCTCAAAATGGGTATTTAGAAATAGACTGAATGAAGATGGGAAGATAACAAGAATAAAATCTAGATTAGTCGGCAAGGGTTATGCTCAATTTGTGGTATATATATTTTGATGAGACATTTACACTTGTAGCCAAGCTTGAAGCTATTAGAATGTTTCTTGCATATTTAGTTTATTATAATTTTAAATTATACTAGATGGATGTAAAATCTCAATTTCTTAATGGTTATCTGGATTCAAGGAATTTTATATGAAGAAACCTGAAGGTTTTATTGTGACTAAAAAACAAATATTATGTATACATATTAAAAAAGGCTCTATATGGTTTAAAACAGGCTCCTAGGGATTGGTATTCTAGGTTGGATAAATATCTCCAACAATGAGGGTATAAGAAAGGTATTGCTGACAATAATTTGTATTTCAATTGTGAAGGTGAAAATATACTATTTGTTATTGTCTATGTTGATGATATTATTTTTGGTAGAAACTATGATAATATGTGCAACATTTTTGCTGCTACAATATAGAAAGAGTGTGAGATGTCTATGTTAGGAGAGTTAACATTTTATATTAGTTTAAAATTCAATCAGTTAGACTTTGGAATTTTCATTTATTAGACTAAGTATGTAAATGAAATTTTTAAGAAATTCAAGATGGAATATTGGAAACTAGTTAGCACACTTATGGTCACTTGTTGTAAGCTCAACAAAGATGATGAATCTAAATTAGTAGATCAATCATTATTTAGGTCCATGATTGGAAGCCTTCTATATCTTACTACAACAAGGCATGATATCATGCAAGTGGTTTTCATGGTTTCCAGATTTCAAGATGCTCCTAAGGAGACACATATTAAAGTTGTGAAGAGGATTTTTAGATAAATGAAGAGTACATTAGAATATCGTCTATCGTATCCTATTGGTAATGATTTCACTTCAACTGCATACACTGATGTAGATTGGGCTAGTTGTGTGGATGACAGAAAGATCACTAGTGGTTGTTTCTTCTTTCTAGGAGATAGATTAGTAGCATGGTTAAGTAAGAAACAAGATTTAGTTTCTTTATCAATAGTTGAAGTTGAATATATTTTTGTTGTATCTTGTTGTACTCAAGTATTGAGGATGAAACAAACACTACAAGATATTAAAGTGAATTTTGATGGGACAATTAGTATTTTTTGTCATAATGCTAGTGCAATAAATATCTCTAAGAATATTGTTATGCATTACAAAACTAAGCACATATCTATTAAGTATCATTTTCTCAGGGAAAAAGTTGTTGCACAAGATGTCAAATTAGAATATGTTTCTACAAAGGATCAACTGGTAGATGTTTTCACAAAACCCCTTCCAAAGGAGTTATTTGAACAACTCAAGGAGAAATTAGGAGTTGTTCCTTCTATTTCTACATGAATACAAAATAGATTCATCTAGGGGGAGCATATCAAAATACATCTATCCCTGGTATTTCCCTTTCTGATTGATGTCAAAGGGGGGGGAGTATAGAAAATAGAAATGAAGAAAAAGACATATATGATTATTGGTGTTAGGGGTAGAATAAATAAAATTGCAATATGTGTGGCAAATGATGTAATGATACAAAAAGAGGGAGTATGAATTGTGTTACCATTTTCAAAGTGTTTCCATCAATGACAAAGGGGGGTATTATTAAAATTATTTTTATTGATGTCAAAGGGTATTCATTATAATCATTGATGTCAATAGATCAGTCTGAGGAAGAATGGTGAAGTATGATAGAGAGAAGAGCATGTTTTGTAATTATTGTAAAGTTTCTCAAAATATTACAATATTGGCATGCAATATCACCATGATATTGTAGAGATTATTTTTGAAAGTCTACAAAGAAATCACATGTCAGATCTAATATGGATTTTTTGTGCTCATTCTAGTAGTGTAATCAATATGATTAGAGGATGAGAATGGATCATAGAAATGACTTAATTCTACTCTTTGGTCTAGTTAGAGTTTATCAGAGAATCCCTAAAATCTTCAATCACGGTACCCTCATAGAGTTTCTATTGTTATGCTGATGGGATATTGACCATTAGAGATAGCTTAAGTTATGACAAGCCTTTGAAGTTATGAAGAAACTATTCCCTTGTCCTAAATAAATACCAGCTCAACATGACATTGAAGAATTTATTATTTCCTAAGTTTGTTGCTTAATATTTTCTTTAGCTCAATCAATGGTCTACACATAGAGCACTAAAGATATGGCTGGCATTGCATCACACGGTTGATTCAAATTGTTGTCATGAATCACCTTGACAAGCTCAAAGTTATGATATGTGACATACTTCCAAGTGCATCTAATGACAGATGGAAACTATTCATTATATTGTATAGCTCAAAGTCATCAAATTTTCATTCTTCAAGAACAAATTAAAAAAGAACTAGGATAAATGGAAGCAAAAAATATCTAATGGTGGATGTTAAATATAGAGATCTAATGATAATCATTATTTTGCAGAAGGAAAGGTGGGTCCAAGATTCAAAACCACAATGGAGCGGAATGATGACACATGTCCAAAATGGCATATGAAAATTATCCATTGCATCACGTCACTCTTCCACATCACACAAGTCAATCTTCAAGTTGAAAGAATAAGTATGATAGGTATATGTCATGCAATAGAAATCAATGACTTAGTTTTAAAGGGAACTTGATATGATGACCATGTTTTAAAGTTGAAGCGAATGAATGAGGATTGTTAGATTATGACATGAAGTTAGAGATTGATGGTCAACATTCAAATTGAGAAAATGATGACCTCCAAAAGATAAAATTTGATGGGAAGTTACAGAGTTGAAGTCGGTTTGATTGTATTTTTGGAAAATCATAAAAGCGACAATTTCAAGGGGCTAAAAAGTAGTTATATTTTTTCATAGTTAGAATGGTGGTGTGAGTAGTTGTTGAAAATAGAATTCTATCATTTTATGAGGATAGTGGAGACATAAATGCAATTCATTCGAATTCACAAGTTACTGAATTGATTGGGTGGCAGAGTATAGGGTGATTGATGAAAAGCTATCGATGTGATGATAATGGTAATTATGAGTTGAGAGAAGTGTAGAGTAGAGGAAGACAGTCCAGATTAATGAATTGAAAAGGTGCATTCTTAGGTTGAAGAATATCAAGTATTTTCATATATATAATTGTAATCTTGTAGAGGTTGGTGCCTCAAAAATATTGAGTTAGTGCTCAATTAGGTGTGTAGTGTACCTTGAGGTTGGTGCCTCAAAACATTGTCTTTGGTGTGTAGTGTACCAAGAGGTTGGTGTTTCAAAGAATTGTCTTGAATTTCAATGAACCTATAAGTGGGTGCTTACAAAACATATGTAATATCTTTGATGGTGAGGTTAGATTTGAGCAGTAGACTCAAGCACATTTCTCATCATAGTTTTTCCCTTCTAGGGTTTTCCACTTATATCTGTTGAGAATTTGTTGAGATGATTTAGCATTGTTTTCATTGATGTCAAAACCTGGGATCTGAAAAGGTTGTGATCCGGATGATATAGAAAAATGATCTATCTTATCGAGTGCATAATAATTAATACTAATGGAAGTACTTCTTTTATCCTTGATCCAGATATGGCAGTGTGGATGTTATCCTTGATCCAGATGTGCAATACTTTTTTTTGGGACATTTGTGGATGATAGTTAATGCATAATAATGAAGACTAATCTTTTGATATTGACTGATGTGCTCAAAGTTTATTCTGGGTATCCTTGCTATCTAGACATTCATGTGGCATGATACAAGTTTTGGTATGTCTAATTGTTTTTCTCTGGTTGGCATTGAAATTGATGGAAAAAAAAAATTGGTCTTGGTTGTAGCACTCCCATTGGCTCTGGAATATATTTCATGTAATTCAAATTTTTCTATCTTTTGGTAATTATGCTATGACCAATTCATGGGTCCCATGGTAACATGGTAAGGAGATCTTTATGTGTGACCTATCCTTTGGGTCCAGTGCTAGCATGTCGAGCCTTATTGAATATTTCAAGGTTGTTCTTCAAGCTGACATGTTTTGCTAGGCCAACTTATTTTATTCTATGAGCATATATATATATATAGAGCATCTCTTCTACTCAAGACATTGTAGTATGGTGTGTTGAAACAAATAAAAATGTTTGAAGTATTACGTGATAAGAAACAAAGAAGGAAGCTAAAGGAAAGAATTAGGAATAAGTAATTTGTATTATAGAGGTTGTGTAAGGATGGTGGGCAAAAGATTCTTGATCGGATCTACTGCAGAAAAATATTGTGCTCTTAACCAAAACTGACTTCACGCATATGTAAATGCAACTTCATTAGTTCAAGTTTTGTCAAAAAGACTATTTTATGTTTTGTATTAATCAAGCAGTGAACTCACCAGCAATGAGCCTTACTTGCAGTGAGCATCTTGGAAGTGAGCCTTTGTAAAAATCACCTTAACCGGTGTTCTATAATTGAGAATTAGCATTCTCAGTGGTTTTTCCCTTCTTGGGTTTCGACGTAAATTCTGGTGTTCTTTGTGCATGGTTTTGTCATGTGTTTTCATGTTCATATTTATTTGATTATTATCTGGTTGATATACGCTTGCTCTAGATTAATTAAAGTCAAGAATTTAATTATCTTATGATAACTGATTCACCCCCCTCTCAGTTATCTAGATTGTTCAACAATATCTGGTGTCTTCTTTATGTGTGATGTTTCTATGGAATTTTAAATCTTATCTACTAATTTAAGTAGGTAAAATCACTATTACACAAACAACAATATATGACTAAATAAACTACTAAAAATTGCATATAAATGATTAATTTTAGTCTCGTGACTATTAGTGGTTTATTTGTAGTCATTTATAACACCACCAAATTTATGACTAAACTATTTTAGTCATTTATTTAGTCATTGATATTTATTCATTGATTTGGTCATTGATTTGGTCATTGATTTAGTCATTGATTTATTCATTGATTTAGTCATTGATTTATTCATTTATTTAGTCGTTAATTTAGTCATTTATTTAGTCATGGTAGTGATTTATTTAGTCATATATTTAGTCATTGATTGTTGTTAATTGGTCATTTATTTAGTCATGGTGGTCATTTATTTGGTCATTTATTTAGTCATTACTTTAGTCATATATTTAGTCATTAATTTAGTCATATATTTAGTCATGTATTTAGTCATATAATTAGTCATATATTTAGTCATGTATTTAGTCATGTATTTAGTCACTACAAATCAAATCTATCTTAATTAATCCTGACAAATTTATGCATATGAACTTCAAGTATCATAGATATTCAAATGTTGAAGAAGCACCATGAATGAAGACTAAAATGTTTAAACAAATATGATTGATTAGAAAAACACAAACAAACTACAAATCAAGAGGAGCCACAACACAGTATTTATGAGTGGAGAAAAAACCACTCTAAAAATTTACTTCATTAAGCCTCATTGGAAAATCAAAATCTCATTGGTTACATTCAATGTCTCGGTGACACTGTAGAACTTATAGACACTATATAAACAAAATACTCCTATTTTCATATACTTATATTGTTATACCCTTCTTAACTGTAGTCCTTTTGGAAGGACAACGACCTCCTATAGGGGCTCGACCCATTTAATCCCCTTGCAAATCCACAAATTTCTCACTGCTATTCATTTTGGCTCCTCCAAACTCTTCCTCACTGGTATTCACCTTTCACTTCTCCAATTTGGAGCTGCAGCGTGAAAATAAGGTTTCAGAATTTGCACATCAAAAACTCAGAAAAGTCAAATAATACAGAGGATAAAATTCAAACATTTTATTTTCCTTTTCCAACTATAGCACCCTAAACTTAGGCGCTAGATATAATGTTTCCTAGTTATCTCTTACAATTTTTTTAAAAATGAATTCATGCAAGACAACAAACAAATAGACAATATTCAATTAGTGATATACAATTGCCTTATTCCTGAATAGTTGATCAATAGCTTGATTATTGATTGTAAATTTGTAATTGATATTCTTGAAAGTGTCCTTCTTTCCTGTGTGTGAATTGGAGCTTTGGATGAGGATATGAACATCCATCAAAAGCATATTTGGAAGTAGATTTTTATTAGATATTGTAGTTGCAAGTTCCACTAATTATAATAAAGATAAATAGTTTGCATCAACTAATGCAATTCTAATAAATTTTAGAGGATCAACAATTCTAGCCTTTATCATATCAACATACTCACCTGCAAGTTGCAACACAACATTAAACTTATTAAGTAGAATCAACATCTAAGAAAGAAAAAGAAACTTCAAACATTATCAATTTAGTAAAAAAATCATCAATTTCAAAGATCAAAGTAGCCAATGCTAAGACTAAAAGCTAAGACTATAGTTTAGTACTAGAGGTTGATAAGTTGTTCTCAACTAATATGCCATCTGGAAAATACCACCAAAGTCAAGGCAAGTTCGGTCAACTGCATCTTTCATAGCATCAATTAAAATAGCAGTTACAAGTACTAAGAACAAAAGCCCTGTCATAGACTCAAATCAAGAATTTAAATTTATCAGTAGTTTTCCTAAATCAACTGAAATAGAAAACCATTTATACAAAGATAGAATGCAAAGAAAATAAGAATGTTACCTAGAATAGCATGGTGTAACTCATTAATATTTTTGTGAAAAAAATAGTAGATACAAATTACAATGGATAGTACAACTACTACAATATCTTATAACTAACACCCTTCTTGTTAGACATGGAATTGAAAATATCTACAATAGATGTAAGTGGATTATTTATTCATCTTAAGAAAACACTAAATATAAAAATTGATTTGGTGTCGTGTAAGAAGAATTGTGTAGCAGTAAATGGAGTAAAATATTTCTTATGAAAATTTGTTATTATGACAAATTATAGCATGGAATGGATATACAGGAAATGATTCCAACACTTACTGGAATGGCCCAAAATGGGACTATGTTTTCTTTGAGAGGATACATTAGGTCATTCATCATAGTTTTCCCCACAAAGTGATCAAATGGATCTATGAGATTAAGTATGCCAATACTTTCCAGAAGAATGAGAATCACGACCCAGCCATGCTTATGGAACCTCATCAATTGGATAGCAAGGGACCTTGGTGTGTTAACCACACAACTCTTCCCTTCTCTCATTCTAAAAAAATTAACAAAGATTCTTGTCATGTAAGGAAATAAGAGAGAATAACAAAAGCCACAACTCAAACAAAAAATGCAAAAAATGAATTTACTTTTCATGTTTAAGCATGCTATCGCCCTATCACTGGGATGTTGTGTTATCTTCCGCCAATATTTTATAGTGCTACTAATATGCTTTCATCGCTCTATTGGTGGAGCTATGAGGGGAGTTCCCGCTATGTAGTAATGTTAGGCCGATAGTGAATGTAGGCTGAGTATTTCTAGCAACACTGCTTTTTTAGTTGGATCCTAAAAATGCTACTACTTATATTCTTCTCTAAGACATCTTTAGAAGGTTCAAATAGTAAAGAGATTGATGAAAGATAAAGAAATTAAAAAGATACCTAAATTTTATAGTTGGATACACTTTGGTAGACATATATGCAAGATGTGGAATCGGAGACAAAACACCTGAATTGTTTGATAGAATGCCTCAAAGGGATCTCATCTCATGGAATGAAATGATTAGTTGCAGAATGTGCACAAAATGGATTTTTCAAGGAACCTCTCAAAATATTTGAATTAATGAAGCACTCTGGAACACATCCTAACAATGTAAGCTTTGCTTGGGTTCTAGGTGCATGCAGTCATGCAAGTTTAGTGGATGAGGGTTGCACATACTTCACACGTCAGTAACCCTAATTGCATTACAATTTAAATATAAAGTTGATCATTAGGTGTGCATGGTTGACCTTCATTCCTGTTCTGGCTATATTAAGGACACCCTAAACATTATTACTAAGATACTAGTTAAATATGTGGTACATGCGGATCATATATGAATATAGGTTGAGTATTTCCAACACCACTGCTTTTTTAGTTGGATCCTATAAATGTTGCAACTTATGTTCTTCTCTAAAACATCTCTATCAGAAATATATAAAAAAATTCTACACACATATCGGGTAATTGAACCTATTTTTTTGGGTTGTCCCCCAGGTGGTCCCCAAATCAGCTATGCATCAACAAGACTACCTAGTAGGTCTCAAGTTGAATTTCAACATTACAAAAAATTGTGCTAAGCTTAATCATGAGGTGCAAGGTGGTAGCAAGGCATGGTTACTCAAGGAAGGAAACCATTGTGTTTGTAGGGTAAGTGCATTACAACTGGGTAGGCTGAAAGGCTACAAAATAGTTCACAAACTACATTAGGTCACCAAAATATATGTGGAGCCATAGATGGTGAGGTAGGTTGAAAAGGAAAAAATCTAACACATGATTGCATAGTGTAGACATGTTGAGGCTATGGTGAGATGCTTGCACATTACAGGTCTTGACTTGATCAAATTTCCATTACATGTTTCTCTTGTATGTCAATGAATAGGTGCACAATAATTCTGAGATACCAACTTCCTATATTGGTGAGCCCTAAACAAACATAATTTAGTTTTCCTACAGATTTCATGGTATTTCAAAGAATTTTCATATGCAGTGACATGATTGCATTCTGGCATCATTGAAAATGACTCTTCCAAATTAAACATGCGAAAACTTGGGTTAAAAAAAAAATGCAGAAAGTCATTGACTAGCAAATTTCACATTAGTGAATAGTATGCAAGTGAAAATTTATGTAGTTGTGGCAGAAAAAATAACTCTGAGGTGAGATCATGTTTTCTTGGACGTCTTCAAACTTCTTCAAGAAGCATTTTTTCCATATTTGCAAGGAATGAGATCATTGATCAGCATATGTGTCAGTGCCTAGAATCCAAACATCCTTGTTTATGTCATGAGAATACTAACTACCATGTCCCACATTCCACATTGATGGACAAGGAAAACCCCATAAAAGTTATCTTTGGGTGAGTGAAGAACCAACCTTGTACAAAATATGTTTTCTTTGATCTCATTGTTACAAAAAAAATTCAAGTTGCTTCTCTTATATAATGTAGAATGAAAATTTGTGAGATAAAATTGTGCCAGAATATATTGGAATAGAATTTTAATTTAAGAATTTCTACCTAAAACTATACTATATTATATCTAATGTGCAAATGATTAATTTATTATCACAAGGCATAGAGATTGATATCAACATCAAACAAGCCAAATTACCAAATGAATGAGTTTCCAATAAAATAGAATACTATTGCAAAAGTAGGACCTACAAAATAGATTACATTATCTACAATAAACAAACGTGGAAAATATAAAAATGGTTTACAAATGCCATTCCATAAAATAGAAAATGATATTTATTGAAGCTCCTTAGAATCAATTACTAATGAAGGTAGTGGGAAATGAAAAAGAATAATGACTACTTATCATATGATGCTATTGTACAAGTATGATCAAAAACTTCTTGTATATTTTTTACAGTGCAATTCCACAGTAGAATAACTTCTAGGAAAGTTTAGTAAAGAGATTGGTGAAAGATAAAGGAATTAAAAAGATACTTGGATGTAGTTGATTGAAGGTTGTAAAATGGTACATGTTTTTTGTGTAGGAGACATATCACATCCACAAACACAATAGAGCTATGCAAAGTAGGAGAAATTGGCTTGGCAAATAAAGGCAGCAGGGTATAAAGAATCATTTATCTGCCACCATAGTGAAAAGTTAGCAATTGCATTTGGTTTGTTAAACATGGTCCTTGGTACAACTATTAGAGTTGTTAATAACCTTCAATTATGTTCTAATTGCCACACTACATCTCAAAGGAGAAATTCAATACTTGGAGGGCTCAATTATCATGATGCCCACACCTCTTGCACTATAGGACATTGCTTTGGATCAGATTTTATGTAGAAGAGGAAAAAATCTTCCTCAAATGCAAATGCATAATGCCTAGAGAGACCTAGATCTATTGATTTCTAATGCCAATTGAATGGCTAGAATACATACCATAACTTAGGAAGTCAATCTCCTTAGTTTCCATGAACACTATGGGAAAAAAACAACTCTCAGTTACCATCTTCCCAAGCAACAACTTGGCATCCAAATCATGGTCTATCTCTGAAACTATACCCTTACAAGAAACCTCCTTGATTAATAAGAGTTAATCTTACTATGCCAAATGTCCTTCAAATTTTGCTTATTCATTATTTGGATCCACCACCTTAATTTCCTAAGCACAAGACAAGATTAACAATTGAGATGCTTTGGCTTTGATGATCAATGATATCAATGGATAGTTGAACTACCAAGGTGGGAGGTGGACCAATCTACCAAAATCTACCAGATGACACCACATGGTTCTGCAAAAGCTAATTGATCATCCCTTATAATTCACTCTAACCCCACTCAATTAATGGTCTAGATCAATTTTACATCAATATTAATGGTCAAGGGAGATCTTCTCTTTAGCCCAAAATTACTTGAACATCTTTGACTTCAAAAGAAAACCAAGACATGTCATGTAAACTTATGTTTTTGCACTTGACTATATACCCTTTGATTCACCTTGAAGATCAACAACTTCAACAAATCAGTAGACTACTAAAGTGTTGAATGCTATGATTTATCAAAGTATCTACATCCACAAAAGTTCATTAGATTACACGACATGGTTTTACCAAAACCATTTGATAAAACTGCTTGATATCTATAGCCTTTACTTAAACATCAATCAACATTGAAAGTGTAGATCAACTTGCCCCAAATATTAGTGATTACGGCTGATTGGTGGATGGCTAAAGTGTTGAGTGGTTTTATTCACTGAAGTACAAACATCGTTGAAATCCACTAGTTCATGCCACGTGGACATATCATATGCACCTAGCCTCCTACTTTCCATCTATAAACCCCAATCCTAGACCTACACAAACATAGCAAACAAACACAATATCAGATCCATATGCAAGTTAGAACTAAGATTCCCCATGCAATTCATCTACAATGTTTAAAATAGGAAAGAAATAAAGAACAAAACAAAAAAATATATTGAATCCTATTTAAGCATGCAAACTCTCAATCCCATGGGGGAATTGGTGCCAATTTGATTTGAAAATTGGCCCTTTCCCAACTCCTTTGAAAGCTTGATGAAGACTGATCCGCTTGATGATGATGATAATGAACAATGTACTTACTTGATGAAATCTTCAATAACCTAGCTATGATGATGGAAAAATGTTATAGAAATGGATGAATTTTCTCTAAATATGAAGATAGTAACTTTGCTCTAAGTTGTGGATCCAAAATGAGAAGAGCCTTCTATTTATAGAAGAACAAGATGGAAGAATGAGAAAAATGGAAGAAAGTGGGATCATTCAACATCCAATGCCCAAATGCCACTTGTCAAGATGTGAATGGAAGAAAGATGAGCACATTTTGATCAATGTGCACAATAAATGATATTAGTTGGAATTTGAAATTCATGAAATGACATGTTGGAGGGAGAAATAAATGACTTAAATGCCACTTGGCTCAATGAACAAGGACATGTAAGAGGAAATGAATACCTTGTTGGAAGGACAAATCCATTTGGAGGGATTTTCAAACTTGGAGGAATATTCCCTTTTGATGCCATGCTGAAAGTAATTAGGGGAATTGATAAATCAAAAGAAATGATTTATTGCACAAGTTGCAAAATCTAGAGGATTTGGGTGATTGAGACTTAAATTAATCAAGATTTGATTAATTTAAAAGGAGATTAGTTGATTTTGACCTTTTTGACTTATATTTTTTAATTGATTTAAATCAAAGTTGAGAGGAATATGATTTAGATTTAATGGAATAAAGATTTTGATTTATTTAATTAAAAGGAGATGATGTTAGATTAAATTAAAGATTGATTTAATTTAATAGAATGACATTAGGGATTTAATTAAATAAAATGAATTATTTAATTAAATAAGATTGATTTATTTAATTAAGAGGAGATGACAAATTAATTAGATAAATTTGATTTATTTAATCAAGGGACAAAAGGTGATGAATTTAATCAAATAAGGGCTATCTAATTAAATGACTAGCAGAGAAGACAATTCAGGACGAAATGATGTTAGTAATCAAGATCAAGTGTGTTGGTATATTTTCCATGTCTACATTTTTCCCCTCTTTGAAGCAAAGTAATTTTTGCATTGGTTCAAAGAATAAACTATCTCGATCAAAATTTAAAAAAAAAATGATTTTCAAAATTTCCCCACTGCTGCCCAGGTGAGAAGAAGCATGCCGATATACTGCCCCCTAGAGAGATGAAATGAAAATTTCAATTTTTGGGTGATCTCACAAAAGAAAATGACAAGGTGCCCGATGGGTCCAAAAACGCTCTCATATGCCAAAATTGTGCAAAAATGTGAAAATGATGCAAAACGGCCTTTGGTTAGGCGAACACAGGCTCAGGGGTCCAAAACCCTAGCTGGATGGCTAATTGGGGTAAAAAACCCTAACTTTTAGGCTTCAAATAGGCCTCGGGGGGCCACTTCCAATTCATTTGCACACATAGCCTTTAGAATTCCTACAATTTGAGCTCTAAGCATTGATCAAGATGGCACAATGTGTGCTTCCCTGCCACATTTTTGAGCACGTGCGAGTATTCCAGAGGCTTCCCAACACAGGACTAGTGGTAAGTCATATTTCCCCAACTTTGTTTTTCAATTTTTGAGTGCATTTATTAGCGTCTAGGAGTCAACAAAATCAAGTGGTGCTATATAGTGTCGCTAAAAATCTCAAATCGGCACTGCACAAGGCTAAATTGTGTCACTGATATGAGTTGCGTCACAATGATGGAGTTTAAAAATTAGGGTTTTGGTGCAAAGTGTGCCACATATAAAAATAGCACCATGGCAGTGCTATTTAAAATTTAGGTCCAGGGGTCAAACTAGGTCGCTTGTAAACTACACCGTGGCGGCGGAGTTTGGAACATTTAGGCTCTTAGCGGTGCCATAAAATGCCACTGACCTCTTCAAACTATGGCACATATGCAAATAGTGATGCATATGTTGATTTGGTTCCATGAACTTCAAATAGGATCATAACTTTTTACGAAACTTAACGCGGTGACTTTCTTGAAGTAGGAAGACATGGAGTCAATCCACTCACGAGACCACTGATCATCCCTTTTGGCCAGATTGACTCAGGATCCCCCTTTGGATGAGGTACTCCAAGAGCACCTAGGGGCGATTGGCTTATGGTACATGGCATATACCCCAATTATCTGGACAAATCTAGGCCTGATGATAGCACTAGCAGAGCGCTGGCACTGCGAGACTTCTTCCTTCCTTCTCCCCACACATGAGGCCACAATGACCTTGGAGGATGTGTGGTGCATTTTGTGCTTGCTGATCCATGGAGAGCAAGTGACTTATGATGTGGAGGCTAGGAGGGTTACTTGCTATGATATCATGGGCCTAGATGAGATTATCTTTTTAGAGGGCCAAATCGAGCTATAGCTCTATAGGCATGTGGTACTGCCTATTAGATTGATAATAGTTGCGATCATCTCAGGACTCATGGCACCAGATCAATGTGGGTGATACTTCAGCTTGAGATGGGGACTTTCCTAGGAGTGGATGCTCCGACGAAGGGAGTGCTTTGCCTGGGTGCCAGTGATGTTGGCCTCCCTCTACCATGATCTACATGAGTTTTCATACTGCGATAGCTGAGCTATCGGATTGGGAGTCACACTACTACACATCTGGGCCTAGGAGCACATTACAGTACTCCACCCTGTCAGAGTTACACTGGTTGATATGGAGCTGGATGATCCCATTATTTGGAGATATAGGGGTGCTCTTACTTTTTCTCATATAGGAGTAGCAGGGATTTGGCATTAGTAGAGGATCATCAACGAGATGACAGTTTTCACTTGGAGACCCTACCTTGGGCAGCCAATGTGGTATGGCAATGTACATCAACTATTCTTTTCCAAGCAAGACCTACTAATGCAGGGCCACGAGCATACCATGATATAGCAATATCTTCTAGATCATGTTGATTGCTAGTTTGGGGACACACTGGAATGTCTCGATGACCTATACATGGCCATCTTCACTTGTACTATGAGGGAGACGATATGGGGTCAGCCCTGGCAATAAATGCAGTTCAAAGCTTTATGCAGTTGGTGGCCAAACCATAGCCTTATGATCAGGGATACGTAGACCTAGGAACAACACAAGCATACAAGGATTGGTTCCAACCTCTAGTCATATTGACAGTTCCAGGTGCACAGATATTGAGGAGGAGATCCAGAGGCCAAGGTGTAGGGCGAGGGCGGTTTGAGTAGGCAGGGGAGACAGAGATGGAGATGGAGATGACAACAGAGGTAGAGGGGGAGGTGGACCACCTCCACACCAGCCACACTAGCACCACGGTCAAAGGGGGCTTGGAGATCAAGGGCATCAAAATCAGCCCAAGGACAGGGACTGGAAGGACCAGGACAGGCAGAGGACAATTCCCAAAGATGGTCATTAGGACCAGCCACCTGTCTAGCCACCACCACAGCTAGATCTGAGGGATGGGAAGATATTCAAATTGTAGGCATAGGTTGTTACCTTGATGGCTAAGCGAGATTAGGCTTGTGCAAAGCAGGACCAGGTCATCTAGCAGAGACAGGTTGTAGAGCTTACGGCTACACAGGAGATGGTCATTGGCAACAGCTTGAGATCATGGCTGCATCCTCATCCCAGAGTTCAATTTCTTTATGAGCATATAAGGAGGCAGTCTGAGAGGCTGATTATTACAAAGTTCATTATCATCAGGTTGTACCCCGAGCATCCCGAGTCCCATATTTTTCACAACAAATAGGGTATTAGCCTCCAGAAGATCATGGAGAGAGACCACCTGGCAAGTGGAGTAGCCAACAGGGCTAGCTCACTTTTTGATTAGATACAATATTCTTTTTGTGATTCATGGGCTCATTTTTTATAGCCCCATGGGCGATTTGTATCATATTGATTGATATACACACTTGATCTCAATTTTGTACCCTATTAGTGTATATTATTTTGATGATATATATGTGATGAGATTATTTGATTTGATGTATGATGTGTCCTATTTTATTTATGCATTATGGATGGATTCTATTTTCTATATGCGATGGTTTATATGTGATCTAATTATTCTATTTTATGTGATGATGATGTGATTCTATATAATGGGATGTGATGATTCCTTATGATGCAATGTGATGTATGACATTATGATGTTATGATGTGATGGATGCATTTCTTTTTCAGTACCTTTTTCTTATGCACTTCTAATGATGATGTATGCAAGTGTTATGATATGTGAATGCTTAGATTAACAGATCTATATTATGCATTTAAATGGATGATGATGATAAAATGTATGAGATGCAATCTTTTTCTTTTTCACTATCTTTCTCATGTATGATATGGTGATGATTTTATGAACGTTATGATGATGCACACAATATGATGCAATGATGAATTTTATAATGATGCCTATGTGATGATTATTTAATGATGATGTAATGATGTGTATGTCATGATATGATGCCTATGTTATGCAAATGAATGATATGTATTTATATGATTATGTAATGGATGAAAATGAATTATACTATGATGTATAATCTAATAATGTTTATGTATATGATATTATGTACATGGTCTATTTATGCAATTGATGATTTGATGATGTATATGATATAAGTTAATAATGTCTATGTGATGGTTCCTTTTATGCTTATGTAATGAATGCACATGTATGGTTTATGCGATGCTTAGAATAACCAATCTATATTATGCAATGATGAAATTCCATGCATGTGAGATAATCAATGTTTCCTATATGTCATGATATGATATGCATTATGTTGATGGTTTGTGGATGCAGGACGGATGCAATGACGATGATTTGTGATTAACTGTCATGGTACCATGTTAGCACGAAAGGAAGATAGAAGAAAATAAGAGACTCCAATAAGTCAAAAGATGATGATGATGATGATTTTCTTACCAAGGAGTTGGGACTTTAAAAGGACCATTTACCCTATGTTTGATAATACACATAGGCACGATGCATCAAGGTATAAAGAACTAGGATGGTGTTGCACATAGTGTGATGGAATTTGACTCGACAATCAAATAGGAGTACTCATGTTCATACCTAACACACAGAACCCTATTCAAAATGCATTTCAGATATTCCAAACATCTCAGACCAAAACATAGAAATGCAATCATTCCTATGTGGTCAACAAGATAGCTGAAACATCCTCCCTACACCTAAACAGAGTACTTATAACCAAGGTTATATTACAATAATATCCAACAAGCACAATAGATGAAAAGATAATGATTGTTGCCCCATTTCTTTCTCTCTAAATCCCCTCGTTTGGGACATCATCAAGAGGTCATCAAAATGAGCGTAATAAGATAAGCCAAAAGACAAAGATAAAGTAAACAAACAAGCTAATGTTCTTCAATACCACTAGCCAAGACTAAACTATGGTGATGCCTGATGTTCATGTCCATTGTAGGAAGGATGCATCCTAGAACATGACAATATTAGATAATTGATTTGGGACTGATTGGATGATAGGCTATTGACACAAAGATTTGACCAACTTGTTTACTTACTAACCTAGACTTGACACCTTGATGTTTGATTTTTCACTTTTAACCTGCTATACTTGTTTCCAACTGTTTTACCAAAGGTTGAGGATGACAATTGATTTATTATGAGTGATGTTTATTGCAGGTGAAGTTGAGATGAGACAGATGTATTTTTTCAAATATTTGGATGTTTTTGGAGTTTTAAAATGTTTTGAGGCAATTTTTTGGTATTTTCAAGATTTTACAAATGTTTTGATTTTCAAATTTTCAAATGTTTTGGGGTTTTCTAAGATTTTGACCAAGAAACTAACCTAATGACCTATCCTATGGACCTCGGGGGATGATCAAATATTAGCATTTCCTATGTTATACATGTAGATACCATGTAGTTTGACTGACACAGACTCGATTATTGATGAGATATGAACAAATGGATTGCCAGTTTATTATGATGGAATCCTAAAGGACTAACCTAAGTGTCTTTGGGGATGATCAAAGATCAACCTTGCCTACGTTCAGAGCTTAGAGAGCCCTAGTTCGACAAGACAACTCTATTTTTTACTTTTTGACTAACTTTTTAACCTTTGTTTTTGGATTTTGATGTGTTTTGAATGTTTTGGGATTCTTTTGATTTTATGATGTTTTTGGATTTTCTTATTTTTTTATGTTTTTGGATTTTTGATTTTCTAATGTTTTTGAATGTTTGGAAATACACGAATCTGATATGATGAGAACATGCCCCAAGAATTAAGCAATAGACTACTCTTATATAGGCAGGACAAACTGACCTTGAGAATGGGTCGAGTAGTACTAGGAGGGATCACGACACGAACACAAGACCAAGCTATGATGTGGATGCAAATGGATGATGGATGGAGATAGATGGATGATGGAAGCGTGATGGATGATAAAAGCATAATGGATGGATGATGTAGAAAAAGTCGTAAAGATCTTGGTGGATGGAAAGTGCTTATTTACACAAGGTGCCTATTTTCTAGGTTTTCACCAAGATACTTGCCCAAAGCGCCACCAAAGTGGTTTTCACTAGAGGACGATTTTTCTCTTTACTATTTTTTTTTAATCCTTTTTTCTGATTTTTTTGGATTTTTTGGCTTTTTTGATTTTTTTGTTGTCACCAAGATGCATGTTTTCCAAGTTTTCATCAAGGTGGCCATTTTTTAAGGACATTTTCTAATTTTTTGTATTTTTGGTTTTATACCTTGAAAGATTTAGGCATAAAACATTTTGAGATGGGAGTTGTTCATGGGCTCCTGCAGAGGTTCCCCTTCGGGTGTTGACAGTTGATATGCCCCTAACTTGTAGCTTGTTGTGATGATGAATGGTCCCAATCAATTGGGTTCAAATTTTCCTTTGTCGTCTAGATTTGGAACGTTCTTCTAATTCTCCTTGAGCACAAGTTCTCCAACTTGAAAGAATCATCCTCTGATCTTCTTGTTATAACTCCTCTTGAGTCAGTTTTGATATACCTATAAGGGGTTTAGGGTATCCATATGCCACTCATCTAGCAATTCTAGCTTGTTTAACCTTGACACCCGATATTCCTCATCCGTGATGAGATTCTATAATGATATTCTCAGTGACGAGAGCTCGATCTCAATGGGTAGCGGCACCTGTTGGTGTGCGGATGTTGGTTCAATAGGTCCAGAGGGTGGTATTTACTATAAGTTCCAGTCATGTCTAGCTTCATTGATCATTTTCTTGAGGATTTTCAAAATGGTTTTATTTGTAGCCTCAGCTTAGCCATTTCCTTGGGGATAATATGGGGTGGAAAAGCGATGTTGGATTTTGAATTTGTCGCATAGGTCATGGACATCCTAATTTTTGAATGGTGTCCCATTATCTAAGATAATGGCTCATGGGGCACCATAGTGGCACATTAGGTAGTTCAAGATGAACTGAGATATCTGGTTTTTGGTTATATAGGTCATGGGTATGGCTTCCACCCACTTCGTGAAGTACTCAATAGTGGTAATGATAAATTTGTGGCCACTAGATGAGGTGGGGGTTATCTTTCCAATGAGATCGAGCCCCCACTATGAAAAGGGCCATGGTGTGATGATGGGATGAATCTCTTGAGCTAGAGCATGGATGAGGTCCCCATGCTACTGACATTGTAGACACTTTTGACATAGTCATGTGTTTCTCTTTCAATGGTAGGTCAATAATACCCGGTCATCAGCAATTTCTTAGCCAAGGTCATACCACTCGAGTGTGAACTAAAAATTTTGTTATGTACCTCAATTAAGGCATTCAATTCCTCCTCAACATTTAAGCAACGTAACAGGGTTCCTTCAATGCTTCTATGATAAAGGGTATCTCCTAGGATGACAAAACAGGATGCTTTTTTGACAAAGGATCTCTTGAGGTTTTGGGTTATGTCAGCTGGGAGGACTCCTATTCTTAGATAAGTGTATATATCATGGTACTAGGGATCACCAGGACCAATGATTTCCCACACAAATTCAAACTCTAGTACCTCAAAAATTGGCATGAGAAGCTGCTCTATGAGGAATTCTTGCTTTGGGATGTCACGTGGGATTTCTAGGAGTGATCCGATTGTAGCCATTACATCTTCCACTCTGATATTTTCTCTTGGTAGCTACTCAAATGTAATATCAATGAAGAAATTCTTAAGACATTCCACCAATTTCTTGTAGGGAGTCAGTTTGTCGTCATTTGTTTGATACTAATTGTTGACTTCATTGATTATGAATTTTGAATCTTCGTAGACCTTTAGTGCCATTATCTTCCATTGCACTGCTATTCTTAGCCCTATGACAAGAGCTTCATATTTTTCTATGTTATTTGTGCAAGGGAATGATAACTTGTATGATTTTGGAATGCAGTCTCCTTGTGGAGTGATGAAGAAAATCCCCGCTCCTGACCCATGTTGTGTATAGGACCCATCGAAATACATTTTCCAATGATCTGCCACACTCAAGTTGAAGATTGATTTGTCAGGGAATTTTGATACAAGTGGATTTTCTACATATATGGGTGCTTCTACCAGTTGATCTGTGATTGCTTGTCCCTTGATAGCTTTGTGTTCCACGTACTCTATGTCATGCTCTGTGAGGATCATAAACCACTTTGTTGTCTGCTCTATGATTGTTGCTTTGGAGAGAAAGTACTTAAGGGGATTTATCTTTGTGATAAGCTTTATTTGATGGGCTAGCATGTAATGCTTGAACTTTTGTGCTGCAAATACAACTGCCAGAAAAGCTTTCTTAATGTATGTATAGTTCAATTTATGGACCACCATAGTCCTACTGATATAATAGATAGCTCTTTATTTTCCATTCTCATAATGTTGTGCTTCGAGAGCACCCACCGAGGGTTGTCATTGTTGCTAATATAAGATAAAAGGTTTTCCTAGAATTGGTGGCATAAGAACTAGTGGTGTGAGTAAATATTCTTTGATCTTCTTGAAGAATTGATCACACTTTTCATCCCACTTGTATTCTACCCCCTTGTGGAGTAGACGAGAGTAGGGGACAGCCTTGTCTGCTAGTTGCTCTATGAATCGGTGGATGGATTGGAGTCTCCCTTGTAAACTCCTTAGTGGTTTCAGTGTTTTTGGTACCTCCATTTCAAGAATTTCCTTCACCTTAGCAAGATCTATCTCAATTCCTCTCATGGAAACAATGTACCCGAGGAGTTTCCCTAACTATACTCTAAAGACACACTTCTTTGGGTTGATTCTAACTTTGTATTCCTCTAACCTATCAAAGATGAAGCTGAATGCAACTATGTTATCTCATCTTTTCTTTGACTTTTCCAATATATTGTCCACATAATCTTCCATAGTTTTATGGATCATGTCATGAAAAATTAGTGTCATGGCCCTCTGATAGGTTTCTCCTACATTCTTCAACCTGAACGAAATCATATTCCAACAATATGTCCCCCATAAGCAAGTGAAAGTCATATTATGTTGGTCTTCTTTTGCTATCATGACTTAGTTGTAGCCTAAGAATCCGTCCATTAATGATAGCATCTCATTTCCTGTCGTCATATCCATGATCATTTCAATGTTTGGAAGTGGAAAGTCATCCTTGGGACATGCTTTGCTGAGGTCTTTGAAGTCTGTATAGATGCAAATGCCCCCAGTGGACTTTGAAATAGGTACAGGGTTGGAGACCCATTATGGATAATCTATCAGTCGTATGAATCATGTATCTAGGAGCTTCTACAATTCCATTTTGACTAACAATACAATCTGAGGATGCATCTTTCTAAAATTTTGTCTGACAGGCTTTTCTTCAAGATACATAGATAGGTGATGAACCACAACCTCTAGGTCAAGCCCTGACATGTCGGCATAGGTCCATGAAAATTTTATCTTTCTTTCTCTCAGGAATGTAGCTAAAATTTCTTGTTCTTCTATGAGAATTGACTCTACATAGAATGTTATGTGTGGTAATTCTTCTGTTCCCAAGTTAATTGGATTGCACTTCTTGGCTAATACTATTGACTTCTCTTGATGAATTGCACTAAGAAGAAGATTGAATCCTTCATCCTCCGGCACCTCAGAGAGGTTTTCACTGTTGGATGCATTTTCAAGTCAGAGAGTGCTACAGTGTGGTTTTCACTCAAGGACTTAGAGATTATTCTTAGTTTTTTTCTTTTGTGATTGAAGGATTCAATCGTTTCCCATAATAGGCATGTGTGTCTAGTATGATGTCAAACCTAGCCTTGTGATCTCCATATGGTACTGTATCCCGTAATCCCATGAATTCTGAGAGCTCCTCTTTTTTTTTAAAGTGTCTAGAATTGGAGATCCTCATTGGTCATAATCGATGAGCTAACGATAGACTAGGTTTATTGCATGGGTTTGATGGTCTGACTCAAAAGACAAGGTATTAATCATCAACAAGGTGGAATATTTGAAAAGCATAGGCAAGTCAGTTATGGGATCCTTGTCACTACTACACACATTAGTTATGTCAAAGGTAAAGTTGTCTAAGGGTAGACCTGTGGATATGGGTAATTGAAGGGTGGTTGTTGATTACTGAGGAGGAGTTTTGAACTTCTTAACTGAGGCACCCTTGGAGGGGTACATCCAAGACCAAGATTTCTTAGTCGCTTCTTTGGAATGAGGGGTTCAAATAGGTCGTTGTTATTCTGCTCGAGCTTCTTGTTTCAATTGTAGCCCATACCAAGGATCATTTTTAGGCCTTTGTTGCTTTAATCCATTAAAATATTAGGCACGTGCCTTTCATCTTGATATAAGAGATTAGATATGTCTCCTTCATCCACTATTTTCTGACTTAGATCCCCTCAAGACTTGAATCTATAGGGATCTGCTTTGAAAGTATGGGATGATGTTTCAGTTGTTTGGGGTTGCTTGTGAGTCCTAGGAGATTGAGGTAACTACCCATTGACGAAAGTACTTTTCTTCATTCTATAATCCCCACAACCATTGTCTTGGATAATGACCTTGATTTTAGATATGTCAGGGATGATGGGTGTCTTTGTCTCAGAGGCGGAGGCTAATGTAGCTAGGTCTACATATGGAGTGGTGGGGCCTTCATCATTTTTTGAAACTTGGGGGATTTATAATATTTTGCTTCTAGGATTTTGCAGTAGGCGAAAGGCTTAGGATCACCATGTATTGTTACCTCCTTATTTTGGTATGGGAACTTGATGCATTGATGGAAGGTGGAAGTGATGGCTTGCATCCCATGGATCCATGGACACCCTAGAAGAATGTTATAGGATAAATCAAGGTCCATGACCTGGCATGTTGTTTCCATAATGGCGGGCCTTACTTGAATAGGGATTTGAATAGTGCCTTGAGACACTCTTTCCTGATCATCATAAGCTCTGATGGTGATTCCCTTTCCCTTTTCAATGCAATCTTTTGAGAATCCTAGATTCTTTATTAATTTGAGGGAACAAATATTGAGATCTGCATCCCCATCCACCAAGACTCTCTTGACTTTATTTTTATGAACTAGGACTTCAAGGTGGAGTGCACAATTGTGAGATGGTTGTGCGGGGAAGTCCTGATCAAAGAATGTTAGGAGGCTTGAGGTGGTGATATTTCTAACCATAGCTTGGAACTGGTCAGCATCTAGATCTGCGGAGATGGTGGATGAAGTTAATGCTTCCTCTAGGATTTTTCTGTGTGCGGGCGATATCTTTAGCAACTCCATGATGGAGATCTGAGTTGGGGTTATTTTTAGTTGGTCTAGGATGTTATATCCATTAGGAATGGTTCTTGAATTTGAAGTGGATGCTCTAGGTGGTTGTGATGGTCCAACAATGGTGACCTTTCCACCATGTGTGGTGACTCCATAATTAGCTTTGGCTCCTTTGATGGTGACAACAGTGACCATTTCATCAATCGATGTGACAACATGGTCATACACATGGTTCACATTGGCATAATTTTATTTTCCATAGTTGTTTCCTTGGTTATGATCTAACATTGGATTCATGTATATTTTCAAGTTCTGATTCCCAGTTGGTTGCTCAACATTTATCATCTTGTCATCAATGAGGTCTTGTATTAGATTTTTCAACCTCATGCAACTGGTTGTTGTGTGCCCCTTGATTTTGTGGAAATCACAAAGGTGATTTTCATTGTATCATGGTGATTTCACTTGGGGTTCCTGATAGTTCTCGTAAGTGGGAATCTTGATGAGATTTTTGTTTATTAGTTTCTTCATAACAGCTTCAATGGGTTCCCCAAGGGTGGTGTACTTTCTCTTGGGGGGATTTTCATTTCGCGGAGGTGGTCTTCCTTGATTATTTAGGTTGTTGACCTAATTGTTGGTTATTTGTTGTGATACCACATTGTCTTTTGTGTTGTTTCAATTGTTGTTTTGTGGTTGTTGATATGTTTTGGAATTTTTCTTTGGAGCATTGATTATGACCTTAGCATCCACCATACCATCATTGGTGACATTTTTATTTCTTTCCCATGTGTGAGGTTTCTCATTATAGATTATGGATGGGAAATTGTCTTGGTTTTCTTGATATGACAGTGTTCCCCCTTGTGCAATAAGGGCTCGTTCGATGCTGAGCACCTTGGGGATTAGTTGGTTGTAAGTGGTGATACATTGTACCTTAAGATGAAATGCCAAGGTTTTCTCAAGGTTGGTGATGATGGTGCAAACTTGTTGTTCTTCAGGCATGGACCATTTGCTTCTATTGGCTTTGGATCACCATCTTTGCAAGAAGGAAGCGAATGATTCCCCCTTAACTTATTTAAGTGCACATAGTTCCTCTAGACTAACATCCATACCGATATTGAAGGCGTAGTTTTTTATGAATGCATCTACGATCTCTTGGAAGTTTTTGATGCTAGGAGGAAGGTAAGAGAACCACTCCATGGCAGGACTAGCCAAACTTAAAGGAAATAGTCGCATTAGTTACGTATTGTCATATGCGACCTCCATACAATGTACCTAGAATTCCTTTATGTGATCTTTAGGGCTACCAAGCCCATGATATTTGTCAAATTTAAGGATCTCAAACCCCTTTGGGAAAGGTACCTGTTGTCACCTAGAATTGCACCCTGTGTAGAGTTTACAAGAAACTGAGCATTCTACAGCAACATGGGATCATTTTAAGGTTGTGGGTCACCTATAGCTGAAATGAACATCCGGAGAAGGCCGGCTTCCTTTGGATATCACCTAAACTATTGATTCTTTGAGAGAAAAGAGGAAGAAGATGCATAAACTAAAAGACCACACTAGGATGATACACTGAATGATGAGAAATCATGAAATGAACACAAAAAGAACATACACTTGAAGGCCTAATTGCTATTCTCAGAACATCTTTTAGATTAAATGCTTGTCTTTCTAACAGGTTTGGTCTACATACGCATCTCAGGAAGGAAAGATTGATTTTCACAACTCTAAGATATGAACGCAGTATTATGGAAAACACAGTTAGAAACTTGCAAGCTCAAAAAGAAAGATACATAAATGAGGATCATACAAACATGAAGACAAAATTCCAAGGTAAACATCTGTGTTGAATTCAAGATTCTAGCTGAGTTACAGAAAACATACATTGACTGAGAAAGGATTTGATTGAAAATCACTAACTCTTCTAAGTATGTGGTCAGAACTATTTACAAAAAAGGAAAAAATGCCTTATATACAAACTGATATGTCAGCCCCTTAGGGCTTACAAAAAAATATCCCGATTTGGGATAGGATTTTCCCCTAGATCTTTTTTTTGAGTTAATGCTAAAGATCTTGCGTGTCCCTATTGTTGGTGTTGGTGTGAAACATTCATGAAGAAGTCCTCTTTAGATATTCTTTCAGCTACCACATTTATTCGATCCATCGTGTCCAGTTGAGCTACTTCGGCCGCACCATGAATTCTCTGATCCTGCAACAGATACAAGTCACCCTTCATCCTATCGACACTCTTTGGACTGCCACGGTTTACCCTTATATCTCTCTGATTGGCCGAGTGAAAACCACGCAGCCCTGCAGCTAGTCAAAAGTCCTTTGAATGGAAATGCATCTCGGCAAGACATATAAGTGTCTTGCCGATGAGATCAAGTGTCTCTACAGCCCTTAAAAGTCACGTTGATACCGCCAAAACCATTAGCAAGATAAACGGATTCGGGAAGAGGTTGTGCCGAAGGCACTTCAATTTTGGCAATCACACACCTCGCTTTACTTCGACAAGATTCCCAATGAGACCCCCCTGTAGTTGCCAAGACATTTCAGCAAAAGCTTCGTTACACCGAGGGCTTTTTGAGTCAAGGTGACATTTCTATCTCGACAAGATGTTATACAGAGAACCTTCCTTAGCTAAAAAATGCTTCTTTTTTTTATATTGGAGGCTCCACCATTGTCGGCATAACCTCCAGGTGACATCATCAGTTGGTGGGCCCTTCATGTTTGTGAGGTCTCCTTGTAGTCAAAAAGACCGTCTCTGTTCACTGAGACTCTATGTCGAGCTCCATTTGTTTACCCCAAGTTCATTCCTCTCCACCGGGCTCGAGCTTCCTATGGCCTTCAGCCAGATCTTACCAAGTCAGCAAGACCTCCCACCAATGGCTTTATCTTATGGCGAACTCCCTATCTCCTGGCCAGCTTCTCTTGCTTCGCTGAGACCTACGTCAAAACCAACATCATCCGCCAGCCATCCACTTGCTGTCGATGAGACATCTCCACTTCGACAAAAATCTATGTCAATATTCGATGATCTTGGCGAAGTCACTCATAATCGATGAGACTCCTGCCGAAAACCAGATATCGATGCCTCCATCTTTTGTGCCAGGCTCCTTGTGACTTCGGCAAAACTTGAGGCATTC
The DNA here is from genome assembly GCA_007258455.2 of Sequoia sempervirens. Lineage (NCBI taxonomy): Eukaryota > Viridiplantae > Streptophyta > Pinopsida > Cupressales > Cupressaceae > Sequoia > Sequoia sempervirens. The sequence goes on along the minus strand of VDFB02000003.1, from coordinate 258,324,629 downwards.
GTCGAGATCTTTTGTCGAAGAAAAGAACCTCCACTGAATAGAAAACCCTTAGTCACTGAGACCCATGCTTTATCCTGCCGACGATCCATCCGTTTTCCAACTATGTTGCTGTAGCCTTCGCCCATTGGAGATACCTCTCATAGACTGCATCTGTTACACCAAAAGGCCTCATGCATTGAAAGTCGCCGAAACAAGGAAGTTGTTACGCCAACCAGGAGCCATCATGTTTCCCATCGACAAGACTAAAATGAACTCATGCCGAAAGACAACCACCCTGCACACTATCGGTAAGACTAAAAGAAGTCACCGCGACACCTTCGTGAAAACCTAAACTCATGCCGATATGATATACTTTGCTCCTCCACTCGGAAAAACTTGAAGACTTCACTGAGACTTTATGTCGATAGTGATATACCTTTGCCGATGAATCACCATATATCCAGTCGGGGAGAGATGATAAAATCGGTAAGACACAACCCCGACGGTAAAAACATATTCTGATAGAAACCCCATGGTCGCCAAAACAAACGAAGCGTCCCACTGAATGAAGTATGCAGAAGCCTTTTGATCGCCGTGACATTGGATGAGTCCTGCCGATAGGCAACATAGACTCATCTGATGTAGAAAACATAACCTGAGTTGGGGAAACATTGACGGACCTATGCCGATACGAACCAGGATACAAAGAATGCAAAAACTAAGGGAACAACCGATGCAACATAGTAAAAATGTGGGAAAAAATTGTTCAAGAGGGAACCTAGCATGAAAAAACTTCGATGAAGAGATCCCATTTGACCCTTATGACACCTGCAACATAGATGCTTTCCTGATTGAGCCTGAGGGTGTAAACCAGGTAACATTTTTGGTGATTTTTGCGGGATGTTTGCCTGCTAAACATGAAGACCGGTAGCCTAGGCCTATCCATTGGGCATGGAGTCATTAGAAAACTCAGAGGATAATTAAAACATTAGCTTGCACATGGCCCCAACCTCATAAGATTTATAGGACACAACAGGTGGCCAAAACGGCAAGACAGGGGAAACAAAAAGAGAAGATATATACTGTGCTGAAATAGCACTTATGGAAAACATAAAACCTACACTATTATGTATAATAGATAGATCAGTCAGATTTGAAAATAGGGCTTAAGGTGTATCCCATTGACTGGGATAGGAAGCACTTCACCTTCTATTGTAGCTAGTTGACATGCATTGTGTTCCTTACAGCCTTCAATAATGAATGGACCAGTCCACATATTGTTGAACTTGGTGTGATGGCCTGGTCTACTTTTGAGAACATTCCACTTCAGCACAAGGTCTCCCACCCTGAAAACCTTCGTTGTTTCCCTTTTGTCAAATGTCTTCTTTGTCTAGAGCTGATGATCCTCCAAAGTTTTCATTGCTTTGTCCCTTGATTCTTCAAGCTCCATGAGCTCTGCATACCTTACAGACATGGGATCTTGTCCCTCAAGCATTTCCAACTGATGAACAATTCCTAGAGGTAGTAGCTCAATAGATAGGGGCAATCTTTCCTCTTTTCCATAGACCAACATATATGGTGAATTGCCAATAGACCTCTTAGGTGTCACTCTGTCTGCCCAAAGTGCATTCTTTAAACTACTGGGCCAGGTCATTTGGCTGTCTTCTACGGTTCTTTTGATGATCCTGACAAGGTTCTTGTTCGTGCTTTCAGCCAAACCATTACCTTGAGGGTAATAATTTGAGGAGGTGTTCAAATGAATGCCATGCTTAACAGCCCAATCGGTCAATTTTAATCCCACAAATGCAAGGGCATTATCAGAGATGATGGAGTCAGGCACTCCAAACCTGGTGACTATATCTTCATAGAAGCTCAAGACTGAAGACTCCCTTGCTTCTTTCAAGGCTATTGCTTCTATCCACCTTGTAAAGTAGTCTGTGACTGTAAGTACCCACTTGTAACCAGCACTGGAAGGTGGGTTTATTGGACCGATGAAATCAATGCCCCATCTCATGAATGGCTGCTCTACTTGAATCGGATGCAGGGGCATAGCTGGCAACTTTTCCTTTCTCGAAAATAGGGCACACTTGATGCACTTTCTTGACTAGGAATACACATCCTTGAACAAGCTGGGCCAATAGTAACCAGCTCTCATGATTTTCCAGGCAGTGGTTCTAGGAGCAAAGTGACCTCCTGCAGCTCCATCATGAAACTCATGAATCACTCTTTCAATTTGGCCACTGTGAATGCATCTTAACAGGACACCATTCAAATCTTTCTTAAAAAGAACATTATTTACCATCACATATGGTATAGACTACAATCTGAAGTATCTTCTTTTGGCTCTGTTCAGACCTAATGGGAATTCACCAGTTTGTAGAAATTGGGTCATATCTTGGACCCAATTAGTTGTCTCTATAGGTACATCATCTTGAGCATCTTGAAGTTCATTTGTATTGGCAAGGATAGCGTCCTTTTCGAGTTCACCTTCACTATTTGACCTTGCAGTGAGGCATTCACATAGACCTTTGCCTTTTACCAGCTTGGTGATCTTGATGTCTATGTCATACTCCATGGCCTTGGTGACCCATCCTGCTCTTTTTTCATTTAGATCCTTATTCAATAAGAATTCTTTCACACTTGAGTGTGCCACCATGATATGAATTCTATTATGAGAGACTAAAGGCTTGAACTTCTTAAGGCTTCTGATCACAGCAAGAATGTACCTCTCCACAAAGCAATATTTATGTTCATAGTCAACTAAACCTTGGCTAAAGAAAGCTATTGGTTGTTCTAAATTCTCTTCATTTTTTTGAACCAATATTATAGAGATATTATTTGTGCTACCATAAGCATATAGATAAAAGTCTTTGGAAAAATTAGGATTTACCAGCATGGGAGCTATTGCTAAGGCCTCCTTGACCTTTTCAAAACTATTCTTGGCATCCTTTGTCCAATTAAAGATTGCATTCTTCTTTAACATAGCTGTTAAAGGCTATAACAGATTTGCAACATCGGGGATGAATCTTCTTAGAAAGTTGATTTGGCCCAAAAAGCTCTGTAGGCCCTTCTTATGATTAGGCATCGTCAACTCAAGTATGGCTCTAACCCTTTCTGGGTCAATAGTAATTCCCTGCTTTGACACTATGTGTCCTAATAGTTTTCCTTCATGAACAGCAAAGATACTCTTCTTTGGATTGAGAGAGATACCAAACTCTATGCATTTTCCAAACACTTGCCTAAGATGTAACAAATGTTCATCATCATTCTTAGAATAAACTGTGATGTCATCTAGGTAAATCAGTATTTTGTGATCAAACTTTGAAATGCCATGTACATGGCTCTCTGAAATGTGGCACCAACATTGGAAAAAATGAAAGGCATCCTTTTGTATGCCATGGTGCCCCATTTAGTTGTAAAAGAAATCTTAAACTGATCTTCCTCTTTAACCAGCACCTGATTATATCCTGAGAAACCATCTAGCAATGAAAACCTTTCAGAACCAACAACCTCCTATAAGATTCATTCCATGGAGGGAAGTGGGTAGTGGTCTTTTAGAGAGGATCGGTTAAGATCCCTAAAGTCTACATAGAGCCTTATCTCACCACTTTTCTTCCTAACCGGTACAAGATTGGAAACCCAAGAGGTGTGCTTGATAGGGAAGACAATACCCCCCTCAACTAGTTTAGTCAACTCATTAATCATTAGAGGCTCGAGCTTGGGACTCAAAGGCCTTTGTTTCTGCCTTACTGTCTTGGCATTAGGTTCTAATTCAATCGTATGTTGAGCAATATGGGGATCAAATCCTTTCAAATCTGCATACTCCCAAGCAAAGACATCATGGAATTCTTGGCACAAAGCAACAAAAGCTTGCTTATCTTCGGGTGAACAGATTTTTCCTATCTTGAGGAGCTTACCTTTGAAGATCTCCAACTCTTCGTAGTGTTCTTGTTTAATCTGCAAGCCAGCCTTGCCCTTTTTTAGCTGATCATCAGTACTGAAAATTGACTCTAAGGTAACTAGGCCTTTGGGCAATTTGTTTGTTTTCAGCTGTATGACCTGATCACCATACTGCTGCTTGAGTTTTGCTTGATTTACCATGGAGAATTGATCTTCTTCAAGCAAGAAGGAAAGGATCTGCTCATCACTGTCAAAGACTTGCCAGTGGATGTTGTTGTCAGGGATTGATGGTCTGACTACAACCTTCACATACTGCTGCACCTTCTCCTTTCTGATGTCATCTGGAATATCAAACTGTGCTCCAATGGTTGCGAGCCTATCAGCATGCTTGTTCTGATTTCTTGGGACATACACTAAATTAAAGGCATCAAAATCTTCGAGCATGTTCCACACTCTATTTCTATAGGACTTTAATGTGTCATTTTTGGCAACATTCAGGCCCCTCACTTGATTAACAACTAATTCATTGTCTCCATGCACTTTCAAGCGGGTTATTCCTCTTTTCCTGGCCCATTCTAGACCTTGAGTCAGGCCCTCATACTCAGCAGTGTTATTCGAGCATGCAAAAGCAAAACAGAAGGCAACATAGTACTTATCACCTTGCGAAGATACCAGCATTGCACCTTCTCCTGTTCCATTTTTAGTTCTAGAACCATCAAAATACATCTCCCAAAGTCCATTAAGGGGCTGTAACAACTGGTCTGCATCCTTCTCCAAGTTTGGAATCTCTGTATCAGGCTCAAGAATGACATAGTTTCCCATATCAGCATCTTGAATGAGGTCTCTAGGACTGTCCGATACATTTTCAACTGCCCATTCATGTAGCAGCATGTTAGGAACAGCTTCCAATTGGAGTTCTTGAGTAGCAGCTAGTTCGTTGTCAGTAAAAATAACATGATTTGCATTTGCATCAGAAGGAGCAGCATTTATGGGACTTGGGTTATGTGGCTCAATGTGATCTTTGGCCAACCTTTCAGACTTGATGGTAACTTTAGTCCCATATCTTGTTCTAAATAACATGTGTGACCAATCAGCTGATACATACCCACCTATCTTGGCTGTAAAGTCTCTAGATAAACACAAGGAAAAGAAAGGTGGAAGGTCTATGACGCATATGTCTTGAGGGACTGAAAAGTTTGGACAAGCATGGAGAGTGAGGTTTAATTCCTTGATAATACACAATGTGCTAACCGAAGTGCCATCCAATTGGATCACTCCCTTCTCCAAAGGTTGGTATTTTAGTCCAAGTTTATCTACAATCTGTTTTGGCATGATGGAGCTGCTAGCTCCACTATCTACCATACAGTTATGGACTAATTAATCACTAATGATCACTGACACATAGAAGGGAGGTGGTTTAACTCCTTTTTCATTCACTATGCAAGGCTGCTGACCATTTTCCTGAGGATCATTTGTTAACATGGCTCTAACCTGACCTATTGAGGGCTCAGATTCATCAGATATTTTCAAACTTGATAGGGTTGATTGTAACATATCCTTTTGACCGGGGATAACTAAAGAATCCCACATAGACATGGTTACATTTGTCTTTCTCATGCTATCAAGAATGTTAAAAGCTACAATTGGATTTTTATTGTGTACCTTTATGCCAGTATGGTCAGCCTGTAAGCGTGACTGCTCCTTGTCTGGGAGTTGCTGATCTCTTTGCCAACCACTAGTCACTCGAGAGGTAGATGGTTCCACAGCTGCCACCTTTCCTTTGTCTGCTACTTGACTAAGCTCAAATGCTCTCTTCTTTGCTCTGGTGTTGGCTACAACTAGGGAGCTATCCTTATTCAACCCACAAAATTCTTGACCTTTCCAATTAAGCAGGGTTGTATTATTGTTGAATTGGTCCTGATGTTTTGAAGCTGGATCATTAAGTGCCTGTTGTTGTGAACTTGAAGTATTATGCACCATAAGTGCCTGATTGATGAGTCCATTTGAACAAGTGGTCTGATTATGAGATTGGTTACAAGGGTAGCACCATTCATAATCAGCTGCTAAATTGTTTTGAGTGGGAACCAGGTCCCTGACTGCACTAACAGGTGCTGGAGCATAGGCCTGGAAAGGCCTTGTGTTCACACTTTGTCTTGGGCCTTGATAGTTGCCTTGATACTACTGTCTATTCCCTTGAAATTGTTGATGTTGGCCTTGAAAAGGCTGACTTGAGGCCTGATTCTGTTGTTGATAAGGCCTGGAATAGGTCTGTTGCTTTTCCAAGTTTACCAACTTGTTACCAAAAGTATGTAAAATACTTTTGATCTCTTGTAGTTCATTTGATGAGCTTGAGGCAACACCTTCTTGCTTGTCAATGGTTGGAACAACAGCTGGTAGTGCTGGTACAGCTGGTAGAGGCATGAAAGGAGGTATTTGCAAAGGGATGTTTGCATGAATTTCTAGAAATAGTGGCATTGGTGGCCAAGGGGCAAGCTTACTAGCTTGTATTAAGTTGTTTTCAGCTCTAATAGTTATTTCAAAGGCATTTGGCAGAGACACTCCTCCCATTGACTATATCATGACAGTTATATCACTGTTCAAAGCTCTCAAAAAGTATAAGAATGAATACTCTGGAGGTGGCCTCACCGTTGTAGGGATTCTATCCCAAGTTCTTTGAAACCTGAAGTTGAAGTCATTCATCTGCTCTTGTGGAGCCCTCTTAATGGTAGTCAGTTGCTCCAAAAGAGACAAGTTGTCAGACCTGTCTTAGAATTGCTTGTGCAACTTTTCTCCAAAGTCATCCCATGTTGCAATTAAACTGACTGGTAGGCTCCTATACCACTGCACAGCTCTTCCTTTCAGTGAAGCAGCTAGCAATCTTACTGCAACATCTTCTTCAGTTATGTGGTGGACTCTGCATAACGAAGCCACATCTCTTAAATGTTCAATGGGAGTAGTTTGATCTTCTCCCATGAAAATTGGCAGACTCTTCAAGGCTACCATTGGAATATCATTATGTTGCACCAAGTTCAAAGGACTCCCTTCGTTGAAAGCAACAAAGGGTTGATTCCTTAGGGCGGCCATTGGAGGTATCTGAGGTGGATTTGTTGGTGCAACAAAATTAGATCTTACAGGTGGAGGAGTGGATTGAGTTCTTCTGGAATAGATGATTGTTGTTCTCTACCTTCCCTCAACTTTGTCTCATCTTCTTGGTGGTGACAGCTACAAGTATTCAAAAGGGCCTGAGTTGCTTCTTGTTTGAACTCTTTTCATATACTATAGAAGGCATGTATTTTTGGAGTTCTTCCTCTTCGTGGAGTCGCCAAGTATGCCAAAGGGCTTCTATAAAGCCTGATAAGTCACTGGTTGCATACCAAACCAGTAGTTAAAACAAATTTTTGTCCCACCGGGCGTGCCAGAAATTGTTGTCACCTAGAATTGCACCCTGTGTAGAGTTTACAAGAAACTGAGCATTATAGAGCAACATGGGATCATCTCAAGGCTGTGGGTCACCTATAGCTGAAATGAACCTCCGGAGAAGGCCGGCTTCCTTTGGGTATCACCTAAACTATTGATTCTTTGAGAGAAAAGAGGAAGAAGATGCATAAATTAAAAGACCGCACTTGGATGATACACCGAATGATGAGAAATCATGAAATGAAAACAAAAAGAACATACACTTGAAGGCCTAATTGCTATTCTCAGAACATATTTCAGATTAAATGCTCGTCTTTCTAATAGGTTTGGTCTACATACGCATCTCAAGAAGGAAAGATTGATTTTCACAACTCTAAGATATGAATGCAATATTATGGAAAACACAGTTAGAAACTTGCAAGCTCAAAAAGAAAGATACAGAAATGAGGATCATACAAACATGAAGACAAACTTCCAAGGTAAACATCTGTGTTGAATTCAAGATTCTAGCTGAGTTACAGAAAACATACATTGACTGAGAAAGGATTTGATTGAAAATCACTAACTCTTCTGAGTATGTAGTCAGAACTATTTACAAAAAAGGAAAAAATGCCTTATATATAGACTGATATGTCGGCCCCTTAGGGCTTACAAAAAAAATCCCAATTCGGGATAGAATTTTCCCCTAGATCTTTTGCTGAGTTAATGCTGAAGATCCTGTGTGTCCCTGTTGTTGGTGTTGGTGTGAAACATTCTTGAAGAAGTCCTCTTCAGATATTCTTTCAGCTACCACATTTATTCAATCCATCGTGTCTAGTTGAGCTACTTCGGCTGCACCATGAATGCTCTGATCCTGCAATAGATACACATTGCCCTTCATCCTGTCGATGCTCTTTGGACTGCCATGGTTTACCCTTATATCTCTCTTATTGGCCGAGTGAAAACCACACAACCCTGCAGCCGGTCAAAAGTCCTTTGAATGGAAATGCATCTCGGCAAGACACTATAAGTTTCTTGCCAATGCGATCAAGTGTCTCTGCAGCCCTTAAAAGTCACGTTGATACCGCCAAAACCATCGGCAAGATAAACGGATTTGGGAAGAGGTTGTGCCAAAGGCACTTTAGTTTTGACGATCACATGCCTCGCTTTACTTCTGCAAGATTCCCAACGAGACCCCCTGCAGTCGCCAAGACATTTTGGTGAAAGCTTCGTTACACCGAGGGCTTTTTGAGTCAAGGTGACATTTCTGTCTCGACAAGATGTTATACAGAGAACCTTCCTTAGCCGAAAAATGCTTCTTTTTTTTTTTTTATTGGAGGCTCCACCGTTGCCGGCATAACCTCTAGGTAACATCATCAGTTGGCGGGCCCTTTATGTTTTTAAGGTCTCCTTGTAGTCGGCAAGACCGTCTCTATTCGCCGAGACTCTATGTCAAGCTCCATTTGTTTACCCTGAGTTCATTCCTCTCCACCGGGCTTAAGCTTCCTATGGCCTTTGGCGAGATCTTACCAAGTCAACAAGACCTCCCACCGATGGATTTATCTTATGGCGAACTCCCTATCTCCTGGCCAGCTTCTCTTGCTTCACTGAGACCTACGTTGAAACCAACATCATATGCCAGCCATCCACTTGCTGTCGGTGAGACATCTCCACTTCGGCGAAACTCTATGTCCATATTCAATGATCTCGGCAAAGTCACTCATAATCGGCGAGACTCCCACTAAAAACCAGATATTGAGGCCTCCATCTTTTATGCCGGGCTCCTTGTGACTTCGGTGAAACTTGAGGCGTTCGCCGAGACCCTTTGTCAAAGAAAAGAACCTCCACCGAATAGAAAACCCTTAGTCGCCGAGACCCATGCTTTATCATGCCGATGAGCCCATCCGTTTTCCAACTATGTCGCTGTAGCCTTCGCCCATCAGAGAGACCTCTCATAGACTGCATCTGTTACACCAAAAGGCCTCATGCATTGAAAGTCTCCGAAACAAGGAAGTTGCTATGCCGACCAAGAGCCTTCATTTTTCCCATCGGGGAGACTAAAATGAACTCATGCCGAAAGATAACCACCCTACACACTGTTGGTAAGACAAAAAAAAGTCGCTGTGACACCTTTGCAAAAACCTAAACTCATGCCGATAGGATATACTTTGCTCCTCTAGTCGGAAAAACTTGAAGACTTCACTGAGACTTTATGCCGACAGTGATATACCTTCGTCGATGAATCACCATATATCCAGTCGGGGAGAGATGATCAAATCGGTAAGACACAACCCCGACGGTAAAAACATATGCCGATAGAAACCCCACGATCACCAAAACAAATGAAGCATCCCACCGAATGAAGTATGCAAAAGCCTTTTGATCGCTGTGACATCAGATGAGTCCTGCCAATAGGCAACATAGACTCATCTGATGCAGAAAACATAACCCGAGTCAGGGAAACATTCACGGACCTATGCCGATAGGAACCAAGATACAGAGAATGCAAAAACTAAGGGAACAACCGATGCCACATGGTAAAAATGTGGGAAAAAATTGTTCAAGAGGGAACCTAGCATGAAAAACCTTCAATGAAGAGATCCCATTTGACCCTTATGACACCTGCAACATAGATGCTTGCCTGATTGAGCCTAAGGGTGTAAACCAGGTAACAGTACCATTGCAAGGCTCATGTCGAATGGATAGGGACACAAGTTTCCTGGTGTCTTTGTTGTCTTCCTTGATTGGAGATTGAGCACCTACTATGAGAGCATTTTGATTTGTTTTGTTACATCCTCTTGCGGATCAACGGGTGTAGTGAATGTGTTTTGGATTGGTCGATGTGTTTGAGTGATGGGTGGAGTGTTGGGTGTGTTGGTGGGAATTTGTTGGGAGCTCTGTTGTGTGATCAAGGCTTGCTGATATGTCTGCATTTGTTGTTGTGCCAACATCGCTTGTTGTTGGTCTTGATTTCGTTGCACCAACAACACTTGTTGTTGGTCATGTTGTTTTTGTTCCAACAACACTTTTTTGTTGGTCGTGTTGTTGTTGTGCCAACGATACTTGTTTTTGAGCTAGTAATTTTGCTTCCTACTGCACTTGATATTGTTGCAAGGCTTGTTGATATGCTCATTGTTGGGCTGCTTGTAGTTATGCTTGGTATTGAGCCCGCGCTTGCACTTGTTGAGCTTGGTATTGGGCTTGCACCTGATCTTGAGCTTGCACCTGTTAGGAAGCTTGTGCAGCCTATGTGGCTTGAGCGGCTTGAGCAGCTTGAGCGGATTGGGTGGCTAGTTGTTATTGTAATAAGGCCTAGGCTATAGTAGTCTGCTATGCTTGTTGTGCTTGTTGTGTGGCTTGAGTTTCTTGAGCGGCTTGGGTGGCTTGCTGAGAAGCTAGTTGTGCAACTTATTGACTTTGAATTTGCTTAAGCACTTTTTGATAGGCAACTTGTTGAACTAATTGCAATACAATGCTATATTGTTTTACTATGTTCAATTTTGGTGGTGGCAGTGGTGGTGGGTTTAGAATGGTGTTCATTGTTGTGATGAGAGGAACCATTGTATTGTTGATTGGGACTTGTGTAGTGGATGGTACGATTGATATGCTTGGTTCTTGAGAGACCATGTTTTGAGGTATTTTGGGGATGGTAGATGATGTGGTGGTTGCTTGTGTTATTGGGATTGTTTTCATCTGTTGTTGCGATATTGATGGCAAGGTCAAAGGATTTGGTATGATGCTTTGATTGATGATTGGGGGTTGTTTTGAGTTTGATTGAGTGGTGGTAAAGGAGGTAACCCCAAACCAAGAGGTGATGTGGATGTTAATGGAAAAGGTGGAATTGGTGGAAAGATGGGTAGTGTACTCCCTTGGGAAAATGAAGATGAAAAGTCAAAGATGCCCCCTGGTCCAAATAGCCCACCTCCTCCTTACGAAGTCATAGGAAGAGAGGTTTGTGTGTTGAGAGGGTATGTTGGTGTCACGTGAAAATATGATGATGGGTTATTAGGGTCTTGAAAAGTGAGGGGAACATGTGGGTGTAATTTATTCAATGGGATGGATTGACCCAAGATAGTGTTTGTGTCCAAATCTTGGTTGTTCACAAGGGGGTGTGTTTGTAGTGCATTAAGAAATGAGCTCCCCTTATTAACAATGGGTTGAGTTGGGGCTATGGATGATGTTATATGAGGGATGCTTTGGGTAATGCTTTCAAATGGAGGTGTGGATGAGATTGGGGTCATGATCTTAGGAGGCTTCTCCACAATAGTGCTTACATCAAAATTGGAAGGGAGTTTAGCCCCTTCTTTAGCTAATTCAAGCACGTATTGGGAGGGATTGATTCTCATCATGGTATTGAAAAATTTTTGGGTTTCAAGATTTTGAACCATTTCAATGATCTCATCCTATGTCATCCCTAAGACATTATTGGTGATGTCTTTCACTTGTCCTTCCTCTTGAGGATTTTGTGGTGATAGAGGAAGATTGGTTAGGGGATTTCTTGATCCAACGAGATTGATTTTAGAATTGGTTTGACTTAGGTCACTTGAAGTTGATGTTTCTTTGTTTGTCTCCATGTTATTCTTGTGTTGTGATCTAGTTTGAACCATAAAATGAGAATCAATTTTCAAGAATGTAAGAGATGAACCTCTAAATATTTTGGATTGATCTAATTTTTAGGTGCAAAAAAGAAATTCTAAGACAATGAGGATCAAAAGGATGATGATGGTGATGATGAAAGGTGGAGGATTGTTGGATGATTGAACTCTTAGAAAATCTTGAGGGGGATGCTAAACCTTAGGACTTTGGATTTGGTGTTCTGATTTATGATTTTGTATTTTGATTTTGATTTTAGATTCGATTTGATTTGGATTTGGATAATGAACTCATACACTCTAGGAGGTTAGATGTTATCCTTGAGTGAACTTTCCCATAAGATGATGATTTTACTAAGTGTGCAAAGAAGGATTCATCTATACACACAAAGTCAAACAAGATGATTTTGGATTTGTTTTGATTTTTGATTTCAAGAGAATTTTCCCAAAGTTTAGCATAAAGGATTGTTTCAAGATTGACAGGAGTTGTTTGTGAGGTGAACTTTGATTTGATGTTTGAAGGATGGATGAAAGTTTGATTTTGATCCTAAGAGACTTAGAAAGACCTTTGTTTACTAGACCAAGGTGTTGAAGAACATGCTAGTACTTCCTATGTGAGATACTCAAACCTTTGAAAAAGTGTAGGATTTTGACAATAGTAAAATGAGTACAAATTTAGATTGTTCCTTGATGGACATTTGTAAAAGTTGAAGGTCAATATTTCTCTAAACTCATAAAGCATAGTGTTGGTGTTTTCCAATGCACCTAAGGAATCTCTAAGGGATAGCCAATTCCTATATTCAAGACCCCAAAAATGATGATTGGAATCAGTCTCCACCCCAAGTACCTCCACCACAGGTGACATAGCTTATCCCATAGTCACCAAATATCAACGATAATTGGAATCAGTCTCCATCTTAGTTTCTAGTGGGCTATCGGTAAGGTCGATAGGAGAATTTTGTTGACCAAGAAAACCGCCGCCATATCGAAGCTTTTGCCGAGTTTTTCTAGAAGGCCCGACAACTTCTTCTCACTTTGTTTCCACCTCCATCGAGCTTCTGTCCTAGTCTTTCACTTGGTGGCTGCATCTAATAATCACTGGTGAGGAATCCATTTGACATCCTTTTGAATGCTCTATTCCTGTCTCGGGTCTTCATCGTAGCGATTTTGAGAGCAGAGCCAAAAAGACCTTCGTACTAGGATCAATGTGGAACCAGACTTGGTCATTTTGTAGCCAAGAAATACATACTTTCAATCTTCGCTCTCTACAATGGTTTGAAGACTTGGCTACTTAGTTACTATGCTCAGAATAGCAACTCATTCACTTTTATTTATCAGGCGAGCTGATGTTATCGATTACCAATACTAAATGAGAAAAATCACATGCGCAAAGTGGGAAATTCACTAGCATGCATATTTTCACCATTTAATTTTCAAGTGCATGGAATCTTGTAGATTGCACTTCATGATTGCCTGCAATCAAATATTCACATGCACGAAGATCAATTTGATCACTCCTATAGAAATTTGGCCATTAATGTGCATTGGTTGCAGAGTGAAAATAGCTATTACGTTCCATTTATCAGCTTTGAATATAAGCCATTGATCTCCTTCTTGGATGGTGAATCAAGTGGCTTGCATTGGGTTGACCGTCTTTGAATTCTAGCAGTTCTTCACAGATGTTTCCTCGTCCAATAGTGTTTATCCATCTCGGATGATAGTTTCTTTGTCAACAGGCTCCACCCATCTCACAAACTAAGTAGATTAGGCCAGATGTCAAGATCTTGTTGGTTTTAACTGGCGTTCACTTTTTCCTAGTGAACCAGTGGGGAACGGTGGAGATCATTCCCAAGATTTGATCTCGACCATTTTTTTAATGCGTTGGATGATGGGAATGGTAGTTGGGACTAGGCCCCACGATCGTACAAGGACATGTATCCTTATTTCGCCAGCCTCACTACTTTTAACCTACCAACACTTACTGCCTGTGAGCTAGCGGGGTATGACAAAGATTTTCTCCCACATCACAAAATCTAAAAACCTGCACACAAGGTAGAGTTAACATTTAATAAGAGGCCTTCGTTAGGCCGATGGTGACATGACCCTTGTGGGTGAATGACTTAAACTTAATTCACTGGGGAAAATTTAAGACTTGACTTAAGGAAACACTAAATTCGTTGGGATAATAAGGTGACCAATGCTTTAGACCAAAGGGGTCAGTAAACCAACGTGCAATGCAGCTTAAGAGATGACTTATGGGACCAAAGACTGGTAGAGTAGGTCAACATATGATTATAACATTTTCATACCTTTGCAAGCAAAACATTACTCACTCATGGGGATAAGGATTTAAAATACAAACTAACCCCATGGGGAATGAGAAAATTCCTCAGAATTTTAGAAACTCCATCAATGGCTCATGCTCGAGGATGCATACCCCTGGTGGGTATGGCGAGGATAGAATATCTAGTTCAATCAGACTAGGGTAGAAGACCAAAACCAAGGAGCTCACCCAGACAAGGCAAGCAGACCCAACAAAAAATAAGCAAAGCAGACCATACTATGTACACTACTTACAAAATATACATTGTGAATTATTTCCACAAGGTGGAGGGACCAAGCCCGCATAAACTTAGGGACAATGATTTCCTCTGTAAAAAACCTGAGCTTTTTTTACTTGCAGTGAGTCTATATGAGCACTATGTAATTCCAAGTTATCAGCATCATCATGATCAACACCACCTATGATACTTGGAGTAGCATTGCCACACTTATCCCTCTCCATTATAGGCTCATCAAATTTAACCAAGAAGGTGAATCCCTCATACTCCACACTGTCATGAGGTGTACAATCATATTCCACTTGCTCATCAAACTTAAAAACCTCATAGACACTCTAGCTCAAACTTGGCTAGTCCTTGGTGAATTAAGGAAAGAAAACATGACCAGGTCTATTGTCAACCTCCTTACCACAAGTGTTAACCTCGTGAGGTGAGAGAAGTTCCATAATCAAATCAATCAGATAAGGAGTATCCACAAAGAATTATGTTGCAAGTTCATACTGTCTCGTATCATCTTCATGGTTACCTATTATAGACATGCAAAATTGACATCATGCATTAATTAAATCATATTCACCTGATCAATTAAATAAATCAAGTTTATTTAATTAATCTCCTAAATTCATCCATTTAAATTAAATAAATTCATCTTTATTTGATTTAGCACTAACATCATCCTCTTTGATTAAATAAATCAAATCTTTATTTAGTTAAATCTAAAATCATTTTCTTCTCATTTTGATTTATTTTAATCCTAAAATCTAAGTCAAAAGTCAAAATCACCAAATCTCCTATTAAATTAATCAAATCTTGATTAATTTAATCCTAATCACCTAAATCCTCTAGATTTTGCAACTTGCACCAATAAATCATTTCTTTGATTTAATAACTCCCTAATTACTTTCAAAATGGCATCAAAAAAAGGGAATATTCCTCCATTTCAAATCTCCCTCTCAAAAGACTTGTCCCCTCCAACATGGCATTAACTCCTCTCTTATGTCTCCGACTTGGCATTTAAGACCCTTTCTTCTCCCTCCAACAAGCCAACTTTCAAATTTGAAAAGCCACCTAATAGAATTTATCATGTATAATTGACCAAAATGTGCTCAACCTTCATCCTCTTACATCTTGACAAGTGGCATCATGTCATTGGCTCATGTTTTGTCCCACATCCTCCATTTTTTGAATTCTTTCATCCTTCTTGGTTATAAATGGAGGCCTCCTCTATTGTATTAATCCTACACAATCTTAGTATCTTTCTCCACAACTGGATCTCTTATCATCTTACATCTTGCATCATCCATCACCCAGGAGCTTATCAAGGATTGGGAAAGGGATTCTTTCCACATCAAAGAAGCACCAATCCACTATGGGATAGGTTTGAACATACTTCACATGCTTTCAATTAGTCTTTTGGTATTTTAGTGTTTTGTTTGCATTATTTAGTATGGTTCAATATTTCATAGAGATGCTAGTTTTACTTGCTTTAAATAGACTAACAATATACTAATATGGTTCATTGTTTGAAGTTTGTGGAAATTAGTGTCTACAAAATGGCTCTAGAAGGAGGGCAGACCAGAAGTTCTAATCACATTTTTTCACCAAATTTTGTGCTATTTTTCTTTGTTTTGTGTCTATGGAAAATTCCACCGCTTGTAGATCAACGTCGCTATTCAAAACCACTAGCATCCCAGTGTCACCATATAGCACCGTTGCAAACTCCAAATAGCAACACTCTATGTTTCCCACCTAGAATTCAAAATTCTAAACTGCATAGCTGGGTTGATTTTCACACGCTAGAAATTTCAAACTTCAAAATCCACCACTGACCAAAAGAGTGATGCAATCACAGTCTTTATCCCTACTGCATAGCGACGCTGACTTGTAAGTGGCGCTATAGAGCACCTCTATATTTTTTAAACTACACCACCTATGCAGACTCCACTGCTCAAGGGAAGTAAAAAGTGAAATTTAGTTTTATGGCATGTGCTTTTTTTAAAATTTTGATCATTTGGATTGCTACCTGATTTCTTGACCTCTGTTTTGCAGATCTAACTAGTTTTCTTGTAGGTTGGCTTGATCAAAGGCGAAGGAGAAAAGGGGCATAATGATATCACTTTTTCATGATACCAAGTGTTTTTAAACACTTTAGTGTTTGTTTAACACTCTTAGAGAATTCACAATTTCTCTTAAAATTTTGTTTATCTTTTCATATGCTTAGGATCCGTTAGATTTATTTTGGGTTCTAAAAAGAACATTTCAATTTCTTGTTACAAAGGGCTAAAACAAACTTTAGGACAAACTCACTAGATTTGGTTTAAGGATTAACAATTGAACAAGGAAAATTTTCACATTTCCTCTGGTGCTTAAAAATAAATCATTATTTCTTTGTGGGTTTAAAATGAACATGTGCTACTTTTTCTTGTAATTGCTTACTCAAAGTAATACCATTGAAAATACGTATGTGCTTCTCTCACGCCACATGGCGATCTTGAGAATCAAAAGGATTTTTGATGGTCATAAGTTGGGTAAAGTAATTGCCTCCACAATTCATTTTGGGATTTAAAATTGAACACATCTTGCGAGTGTGAGTGAAATCTATTGCGTGTATTCTCTCTTTGTTTCTCAACAAAGATCGATTGAGTTACTGATATATTTGCTCACTTTTGTTTATCTTAGAGGGCCTGCCTTGTGGAAAAAGTAATCACCCAAGGAAACGACCCAACCGGTAATACACTAAAGCCAAGTGTATTTCCAGCCGATATATAAAAGTGGGAATTGGAACAAAGGAAAATATCACGTGGTTGGTCCCAATGAGAAGGGCAGAAATGGTCTCTCACCGCATGGGTCAATCCCTACGAAAGTCTGAATTAAAACCATTATTTAGAAAAGGAAAAAATACCTATCTATTTATTAGTGCAAGAACCGTTGTTCTGAAGCTGCCCCACACTTTTACAGTTTTTAGTAGAAATGGAAAGTATGCCATGGGAGTTTCATGGGCGCTAATGCTTGGCTGCCCCGTATAAGTGAGTGTCGTGGAGGGGAGCCAGTGGGGTCAAGCATCTAACCATTTCCTAAAAATAAGCATAGTTGGACTTGTCCAAGTGGGGACTCAACAAATACAGTCTTTCATAGCCATAGGGTTGTACTGGTTCTTGGAAACAAAACACTTTGCTTGTTCGTAAACATTTGGAAACAAACATTCAACATGGGCATCAAATCTTAAACCCTTTAGGACAAGAAAGTATCCTTGAAAAAAATCACATGTTATTGCTTGCCCTTGGGATTCTCATCCTTAGAGGCTTCTAAGCATTTAGATTTCATCTCAATTTGCACCTACTAAATTCAACATTAGGTAACTTTCTCCTTGATTTCCTTGATTCCACATAATGGACTTTGTGGGATGAAAGAGAATTAGGACATTGGACATCTAGTTTCAAAAGCCAAGAGTGTGTTTGTGGTAAAAACAACTCATTAATATAAGTTAAGAAACAATTGGACCCCACATATGTGCTTGACATCTTTTGGTCATATGGTTTTCATGCAAACATTGGTCTTTTGGTTTTGAACTACTCTTAGAGAAAACCATGTTCTTCACTATCTTGGTCTTGTAAGCAAGGTTCTCCTTAGGTTCATTTTGGATCAAATCAAACACTTCATCCATTCCAAACATTTATTATCTCATCCCACAAACAACTTTAGAGCTTTGGAAACATCATTATCTAGACTTGGGTACATCCTTAAACCAAATCAAAATCATTTGTTTTGTTATGTGTGTGTGGATGAATCCTTCCTCACACAGTTAAATTATCACCTCTTTAAAAAAGTTTATCCTAAAGATCACATCTAACATCTTAGGGTTTACAAGCTCATTATCTAATCAAAACCAGTCCAATAAAAAATCCTAAAGTCTAGCATTGATCCAAAGTTTCTAAAATTTCAACACCCATATCATTCACCCCTTTCATCCTTCATCTCATCATTGGTCCTAAACACCTTAGGGGCCAATTTTGCAAATAAAACAAAACACAAGAACATGGAATATAAACTTGATCCATACATCATGAGTAATCCAAGTCAACCAAACTATCAAAGCCTTACAATGCCACTTAGTTATCAAAACTCACATTTATACAATCCATACATGGGATTGTTATCTCCTACAAACCTCAATGGTACAAATGTGAGTATTCCTAGTCAAAATTTTGGAACACATTTCCCAATGGTAGATTCAAATCAAAGTCAAAACCTACAAATCTATCAACCAAAAAATCAATGCATGAGTCTTCAACAAAAGAATGTTATCCCACTGAATCCATACATGCTAAATTTTAATATACCAAGTACAATTTTACCAAACATGAACATTTCAAATCCACACTTGGTAAAATTTGGGATATATATGTTTACAAATCATACAAATGTTGTTCAAAGTCCAAAAAAGATGTTAATGACTCCATGTATTAATCCAAGTCAAGGTAACACCATGCAAAATCAAGGAAATGTGGTTTCCAAACACAACAATGATCAATTTCAACCTATCATGCCAAATCCAAACATCATCCCAAATCATAACATTATCCAAAATCAATTTTTCCATGATCCCATTAAAACACTACAAGTGTACATTCCAGATCCACTTGAACAAAAGCCAAATCAACTATATCAAGGGTTTCAAGATCAAAATCAAGATCAAATTTCTTCACTTTCCAAACTAATTGAATTATTGAGCCAAGAGACGTTTTCACTCCAAAATAAATACACTCTACCATTGGTTGAACCATGTCATCAAAGCATTGAGTTGTTTCCACAACAACATCAAGAATAATATCTCCAATGTCAAGAAGTCGGATATCAAGATCAACAACATCAACAACAAACCCAATCACCACCTCTTGAATATCAATCACCGCATCTCCAAAATCAATCACAACAAGGTCAATTTAAGGCACAAATCTCACAAGGTAACAAGCGAAAATACACACTTGGGAGACCAATCGAATCAGTCATGCAACAATTGGTACAAGAAAATCTCATCAAAATCCTCGTCTATGACGACTATCAAGAGGCCCTAGTGAAACCATCAGGGTATAACAAGAAGCACCTTTGTGATTTTCACAAAGTAAAGGGACATACAACATTAGATTGTATTTGAATCAAAAATATCATCCAAGACCTTATTGATAAAAAAATAATAACTATTGGGGACAATGATCAGGATTCAACCACTAGCGATAGCATTGACAATTCCTCCATCACAATTGTTGAAAATGATGAATATCTATCTATCAATGAGTAAATTGAAGATGTTTCTACCTCATCTGTTGATCAACTCACCATACATCAAGAGCCACTTTTTAGTGATTTATTTCAAGGAGTGTTGGAGTTATTTGATCCTATTGACATAATCCATGATCCATCTACCATTGATCATGTTGAAAATGTCTCTACATCACCTAATGATTTTGAGAACATATCTCAAGAATCTATTCCAAAGCATGATCAACCTCTTTCACCAAGGTCTAGCAATGGTCCTTTCCAAGACATATTGACATCCTTTGACCTCATGGTTACAAAAGGGATCCTCAACTCAACATTTGATCCAAGTCCACTCAGAGATCAAGAGGATATTGAGCCATTTCCCATGACTAATGAAGACATCCAAGAACCATTTGTAAGCATTCCATCCTTTGAAACTGATCCATGCTAAGAACTTGATCTAAAGCATGCCTAAAGTAACTCTAAAATCATTCAAGATCAAAATTTTGTATCTCCAAGATACTACAATGATCTAATGGATACTCTCCTATCTATACAAGATGATCATATCCACATAACACATACTCCTTCATCTACCCATGAGATTCTTTCTTTGGATGGACACGTAGATGATCTGCATTCAGAATAGGACTCTTGTACTCCTAATATTATTACACAAAAAGAGTAGGTTATTGATTCCTACAGTCAAACTGAGTTGTCAACATCAAGATCAGATATATCCCAAATTGAGACTGAGGACATCATGAATAAAGATATCCAACATTATCCACTCAAGGAAACAAGTCAAATAGAACATGACATTTCAGAGTCAACAAAGTAGCAAATTGAAAATAACATCATCTACAGTGGTCATTTATCAAAGAATGAATTCTAAACAAGAGCTCTTAGAACATGTAGAATCAAATCATGAAAGTGCTACTACCACCATACTGGGGGAAACTATGTCTCAAGAAAATGTCAACATAGGGAGCATGAAGAATCCTTATGATGAAACCAATGCCAATACTACAACTAGCCACATCATGAATATTCATCCACCCATCACCCCATCCACAAATTGGGACCAACATCAAAATAAGGATGTAAATCAATGCAAGAAGAACCTCATCAAAGGAAAAGAAGTAGCAAAGTATATCAGACAAATCAAATACACATGGATACCAAAGAATACAAAGAAAGATTATCCCTGTCAAACTCTGTTAGTCAAAGAAACTATGGGGAAAAATAAAAAGGGGAAAAGTATCCATCAAAGATGTCCACAAAGGAAAAATAAGCCTTCTCAAGTGACGTACAAAGTATATCAAGCAGTTGGTCCTAATTTCATCCACACTTTTGTATCCACCCATCATTGCTCATCTTCCCAAGTTTGGAGAGTCAAAGGTTCCAAAATTTCAACCAATCCATCTTTTATTCCTAAAGATACTCCATCCATGCCTCCACTCATGATATCCAATTCTCACATTGACCAGGTATTGGCATCCACCCTTCATCATAAGTATTTAGAAGGAATTCTATTGTGATGTGTGCACAAAGACAAAGTTAACTCTGGTATCAACAAAGCAAATCAAGAATCTCAAAGGTTGCATTCAAGTGCACGTATCTTAGCAAAGTAGCTTCTTCAAGCAAGATATCGATGGAAAATTATGATAGAAACATCTACACCAATACCACTAGGTGGTTTAGCATGAGCTTAAAATCTTTCATAGAAAAATACCAAAAAATCATAAAATATGAAAATCCAAAAAAATCCAAAAAAGGATTGAAAATAGTAAAGAAAAAATTGTCCTCTAGTGAAAACATAGGGGGCTTTGGGAAGGTACCATGATGAAAACCTAGCAAACATGCATCATGTGTAGAATCGAGCATCTACATGTGCTAGTCAGGTGGAAGCATCTTATCCCATCCATAATAAATCCAGCATTCCATCCATCTCATCCATAATAAATCCATTCATCCATGAACCATTTATCCAATCCATCTTTATCCATCTGCATCCATCTTCCAAATTATCTTGACCTTGATAAAAGTTTGGTACACTTTACACTTGCTTATGGTAAAATATCTTGACATGGGTCATTTTCATTGATCCTATCCTATCCAATATTGAGCCATGAAACATTATCCAAATGAGCATTCTTTATCAAACACCTTATCTTATCACAAGATAATCCATATCTATCCATCCATACACCTATCCGGGCATCCACCCATGGAATTCCATACATTGCTAGACACCGGGGGCAGATATTTACATCTTGCTTCAAGAATAAATCTTGATCTATATCCTCCAATTTATATGGTGATCTAAACATTGGCAAACTTGAAATCAAATGGGTCAAAGCACTTGTGAGCAAAAATCCAAATCACCAGCCCATGGCATATTTTGACAAAGAGGACATTCCTTATCAAGCTTCATCTTTCATCAAACATCAATCCAAACAATCACTATTAGTCACATCTAATGTGTGCTTCAGCGTCACATCAAATCATCCAAAACATCTTTTTTTTGAAACCAAGCTTCCAAAGTCCTGATCGATCAAATCCAATCCATCATCATCTCGGGATATCTTTCCCAATCCTTGTGTTGCTTAACACTATCCTTGCATTGTTGTTCATCCTCAACAATGTTATCACCATCAACCTTGATCAATCAAATCCAATCAATCCATCATCATCTTGGGATATCCTTCCCAGTCCTTGTATTGCTTAACATTATCATTGCATTGTTGTGTATCCTCAACAATGCTATCATCATCAATTCATTGATCCGTTCAATCAACCTTAGATTGGTTTTCAAAAAAATCCCAAAGGGAGCACTGATATCATCACATATCCATATTCAAATCATCAAAATCATGCAAAAATCCAAAAACATTCAAAAAAACCAAGAAAATCCAAAAATATCATAAAATCAAAAATCCAAAAACACTCAAAAAGTCAGGAAAACATCAAAAGCATGGTATATGAACTACATCGTCTCTAAGCTTAAACATAGGAAAGGCTCATCTTTGATCAGCCCCTGAGACACAAAATCCAAAAACATTCAAAAAAACACAAAATCCAAAAAAAATCATAAAATCTCATAAAACCCAAAGACATTTGAAAATTTTGAAAATTAAAACATTTAAAAAATCTCAAAAATACCAAAAACAGCCTCAAAATATTTCAAAAACATCCAAATATTTGAAAAAATTCATCCGTTCCATTTTACTTTCACCTGCAATAAATCACTCATCCATAATAAAACAATCATCACCTTCATCCTTTGGCAACACAAATAGAAACAAGCATAACAATCAGCAAAAGCAAACTTTAAACGCAAAATCAAAATCAAAACAACAAACGTTTAAATAAAAAATCAAACTCTTGATCATTCGAAAACATGTCAATCAACCTTATATCAATAGCCTTTCAAACAACCTATCAACTTGCCACCATCCACTAACATGTCCTAGGATGTATCCTTCCTACAGTGGGAATTATCTATTGGCAAGATATTTTGGATAAACAAAATGACGTGCCACCATCCACTAACATGTCCTAGGATGTATCCTTCCTACAATGTGCATTATCTATTGGCAATCGTTTTGGTTCTTATCCTAAACAAAACAAATCACTTTGGCTAGAGGTATGAAGAACATTGCCTTGTTTGTTTGCTTCATCTTTACTTTTTGATTTATCTTATTGTGCTCATTCCAATGACCTCTCAATGATGTCTAATCAAAGCAATTTAGAGAGAAAGGAATGGGGCATCGATCATTATTTTTTTTTCTGTTGTGCTTGTTGGACATACTTGTAATATAACTTGGTGAATACTTGCTTTGTTAGGTGCATCCTAGCAAGGTTTCCATATGTCAAGTGTGAACAAGAATACTCCTATTTGTTTGTTGAGTCAAATTATATCGTACTTGGTGCAACACCATCTTGGTTCTTTATACCTTGGTGCATTGTGCCTATGTGTGTTATCAAACATAAGGTAAGTAGCCCTTTTAAAGTCCCAATTCCTGATAAGCATCATCATCATCATCATCTTTGATAAAGTTGGCTTGTTGAATCCTCTTGTCATCATCTCATTTCTTTTCTCTGCACTAATGGTTAATTATCATCGCCAATGCATCCATCCAGCATCCACAAACCATTAGCATATTGTATATCATATCATATCATATAAAAAAACATTGATCATCTCTCATATCATATTGATCATCATCATAATATAGATTTGTTAGTCTAAGCATCTCATAAACCATACATTTGCATAAAAAATCCATTACATAATCATATAGGCATCATCACATCATCCATCTCAAATGCAATACATCATCATTTTAAGTTCTTTAGGACAATATAGATTGTTTATTCTAAGCGTCTTAAAACCATCTCATTTGTATCATTATCGTAACCATCCATACATCCATCTTGAACCTCTTTTTCACGAGATCGACCCTCAAATTGAATCTTTTCACTCGATCTCTCAAGCGGACAATGTACCAGTATACTTCTTTCTGCTGGGGCATCCAAAAAAATCATATTTTTTTTGAATTTTGATCGCGGAAAGATTATTCTTTGAACCAACGCAACAAGTACATTTCTTCAAAGAGGGGAAAAATTTAGACATGCAAAATTGACATCATGCATTCCTCATATTTAATTAAATCATATTTTCCCGATTAATTAAATAAATCAAGTTTATTTAATTAATCTCCTAAAGTCATCCATTTAAATTAAATAAATTCATCTTTATTTGATTTAGCACTAACATCATCCTCTTTGATTAAATTAATCAAATATTTATTTAATTAAATCTAAAATCATTTTCTTCTCATTTTGATTTATTTTAATCCTAAAATCTAAGTCAAAAGTCAAAATCACCTAATCTCCTATTAAATTAATCAAATACTAATTAATTTAATCCTAATAACCTAAATCCTCTAGATTTTGCAACTTGCACCAATAAATCATTTATTTGATTTAATAATTCCCTAATTACTTTCAAAATGGCATCAAAAAAGGGAATATTCCTCCATTTCAATTCTCCCTCTGAAAAGACTTGTCCCATCCAACATGGCATTAACTCCTCTCTTACATGTCTCCCACTTGGCATTTAAGATCCTTTCTTCTCCCTCCAGCAAGCCAACTTTGAAATTTGAAAAGCCACCTAATAGCATTTATTATGCACATTGACCAAAATATGCTCAACCTTCATCCTCTCACATCTTGTCATTGGCTCATGTTTTGTCCCACATCCTCCATGTTTTGCATTCTTCCATCCTTCTTGGTTATAAATGGAGGCCTCCTCTATTGTATTAATCCTACACAATCTTAGTATCTTTCTCCACAACTGGATCACATATCATCTTGCATCTTGCATCTTGCATCATCCATCATCTAGGAGCTTATCAATGATTAGGAAAGGGCTTCTTTCCGCATCAAATAAGCACCAATCCACTATGGGATAGGTTTGAACATACTTCACATTCTTTCAATTAGTCTTTTGGTATTTTAGTGTTTTGTTTGCATTATTTAGTATAGTTCAATATTTAATAAAGATGCTCGTTTTACTTGCTTTAAATGGACTAACAATATACTAATATGGTTCATTGTTTGAAGTTTGTGGAAATTAGTGTCTACACCTATGTCCTTGGATTTCCCTTCACATGGGTAAAATAATGTTGCAATATTTGCATACTCTACAAAATCATCAAGTAATTCCTTCTTCTCAACACAAGACAATGTTGTTAGAATATCCATGCAATCATCCTGTGGAACATGAATAACTTAGATCTCAATTATCTTTTCAAGTGCACAACCCTTCACCATAGGAAAGTCAATGCAATCATCTACATCCTTTTGGATATCCACACTGTATCCAGAGCTGACATCATATTTATGATCTTTTGCACAATGGAACCACTTGTCACACTTAGGTTCTAGGAAATATGAACCACACTTGTCAAGCACCATTTTTTCAGTCACATGTTGATAGATATCTTCATTGATGTCTACATCCCCAAACATTTCTTGCAGTTGGGAACTTAACAAGTCAAAATTTTCATCTTCATTGACAAAATTACCTACATCAACATCACTTTGATCTTTATACGGACCATCCACAACATATCCATTGGTAGTACTTGTCAGATACTCATTAGAGGTATCCTCAAAAAGAGGATTTCTCCTACACCAATGGGGATTGTCATTTACAACCTCACTATTCAAGGAATCTTCATCAAATAAAAGATTTTGTCATACATTAATTGGATGTATCTCATCATCTTTAAATTCAGGATGCCAACAACTCTGATTATCAGTGTACTCAAAATCGGTGCAGTCACTAAACGAACAAAGAGAGACAATCTCAACATCCTCCTCATTATTTTTGTTTGCAACAATTGATCTATATTCAAAGAACCCTTCACATGAGGAGAATTGCTCGCTGCCTAGGAAACATACACTTTCAAGGCTATTAACATACCCCCTACTAGAAGCAAGGGATTCCATCTCCACTTCATATGAAGAATCATATTCAACTGTAGATTTCCCAAATTCAATCTCTTCATTTTGATTCCTCATGTACCATATCATTGAATCCAAGTGTATTCCCTTCATTGAATGGTGCATGATAACTACTAGTTGGATCAATTTGTGAGGCTTAACCTTGTATTTCTTGTGTTTGCTCACAACTTATGACATCCCAAGGAAGGTAATTAGGCACTTCCTCCTTATTTTCATGTTTAGTTTCTTCAACATCTTCACTATTGCATGCTCCCACCTCTAGGTTATTAGTGAGATGACAACATTCAACAATCAATTGTTCTAACTCTAATGCTTCTCTTTGACCTAACAATCTTAGCCTTTTATCTTCTTCAAAATGGCAATTGTTATCTATATTTCGGTAAACAAATGAAAGCATATGACCATGTTCAATGTTTTCCACAAAATTAATCCAATTTAATACTTGATCAAGGCTATGAGGCTTTTGATCCTCAGACCATTGGCTCGATCTTGATATGTATGCTTCACAAAACAAATTAATGCCTGTTAGGTCACTAGGTCTGAAACTCTTGGGTATCTCCATCAGGGCATCCAAAAATCTCAAGAATAAGTCATATGGTGACTCATTTGCATGTCTCTTTATTTCATGTAGATTCTTGATAGGAAAAATTATATTAGACCTTCCCATCCTTGGTTGATGTGAAGTTGATGCTTGCACACATTCTGCATTTCTTGGGAATAAAGTGGATATGACATCTATGAGATTCCCTCCTTGACAAACCCTTTTACCTTCTAATCTACTTGATTCAATATTTTGGACAGTTCTAGAACTACAACTAGCAGTCATAGGTCCTCTCATCATTGATTATCTCAAATTGTTCTCCATGTCAATGGCAATTTGATATGCCTGGTGTAGGGTTGTGGGCTCTTTGTCTCTTAATAAGAAGCTCATCTTCTTGTCAAATGCTCCTAGATATACAACCAAACATTTTGTACCACTTGGCCTTATATCTTTTGGAATTTCCCTGATTGCCTTTTCAAATCAAAGGTTGAAAATAGGAACTAACTCACCTTCACTTATATGGATTTCCATAAAAAAATTCCTCACCGCACTTGGATTTACCCTTTCACCAAATTGTTCAATAAATATTATCATGAACTAATTCCATGAAGCTATGGACCTTGCTAGCAAATATGTGTACCAATCCCTGAAATTATCCTTCAAGGATTGAACACAAAGCTTCATGACAACATCTTCGTCATTCACCTCATAATCCCCCATCACATCCATAAATGTTTGCAAATGTTTAGAGGTTGGTTCTAAACTTTGCCTTGTGAATTTTGGAAAATATTTCCTAACATTTTTAGGAATCAGATTGGGGAAACCTCTAATGCCACTAAAAACCAACGGTATATACCTTTCAATAACAAAATCCATTTGAGGGCATGATACATCTTCTTCACCTTGCATACTTTTTCTAGATGCTTTACAGGGAAATTCTTTAAAAGGTAGCATTCAAAAGAACAATATACTTCTCAAATAATTACAGACTTTACACATTAGAAGTATGAAAAGAACTACTATTGTTCCCTATCTTAATGCAAATTCATCTAATAGGGAATCATTTATGATCTCAAGCCTTGAAAATTTCTCACAAACTTCTTTCAAACAGAGTAATACGCTTTCTAGATTTATGAGAATACCTGTAAATTTGTAGCAGTTGCTATCCTTTCTCCCCAACTACAAATTCTAAAAATTTGGAGATCTCCACAATTCAACTGGTTCTTTGGACAGAGTTGCTACCTCCTTGCACAGAGGAAAAAACTTCATGAGCATGAAGTTATTTAAGGATTAAATCTCATTCTTGGTCTTCTCCAACAACGGAGCCACACACCAATCCTTTGATCTTTGTTGCAACACAATCTTTTCCAGGTTCAAGAAATACTCAATTATCTAAACAAGGATGCTCAAATACACTAAATTTAGAATGGAAAATAGTATGACTCTTTCGGCTTAATTCTTCAAGACTTGGATGACTCTTTGACAAGGCAATTTGCAACCGAGTTTCTGAGTGCAGTCCCCAATAGAGTCGCCATTATGTTGGTGTTTTCCAATGCACCTAAGGAATATCTAAGGGATAGCCAATTCCTATATTCAAGACCCCTGAAATGACTGGCCAACTAACAAGATTCAGTCAAAGAATAAGATCTTTTTCACTTTAGGCTCTGTGGGGCCAAGGAGGGTGTTCCTATTGTGTTCATTTTGGAATATGATTTACATAACACATAATTTTCACAGATCGATTTGAGTGCAGGATAATTATTCAATAATTACTATGAGATTGGCTTATCTCTAAGTAAATTGCTTACCCTTTCATAAAAACAAAGACATTCTACATGATAATTAACACATACATGCGTTAAGATTAATGAATTTTAAAGTGAGTTTGAATTTTGACTTCGAGCCAGTTATTGGACATACATTTGATTAACCCTTTAGGTGAATCTTTGAAAATAGACCAGTGCCTTGCTACACTAGGCATTGGAGGCACATACAGAAAAACCAATAACATAGAAATGACTTTAAAGTTTGATAATATGGACTACTCTCACAATAACTTTGCATCATGGAGTTCAATCTCTCTAATACACAACTGCTTATCAAATCCTTTGTAAATGACTGTAAATTTATGACCCCATTTAAGCATTTTAATTGATTACTTGAATCAAAGCAAAAATAGAGACATATATTAAATAGATGTTCGAAGATGAACGAAAGCATCATTAATATTTCATTCAAAATTCACACAGATTTACATGAGGAGAGTATATGTATCAGAATTATAAATTTTCTTATATTTATCAGTCATGTCTATAAAACAATTTAAGACAATTATATATGTTCTTCAAAACTCAAAACAAGCTATCTATTCTATTCATTATTTTTCATACCTAATGTTCTACCCATATATGTACTTGACTCAAAATTTGACCAGAATTTTTCATCCACAGCAAATGAGCCTTGAATTCCCTTTTGTAAGACAAGGGAGCAAACAAGCCACTAGCTCAAATGCAATTTTGATAAAAAATTTCATTTCATGTTACAATTTCAATTTCATTTCAAAATCCCCACATGATGGTTACATCGAGCATGGGGAAAATTGAGTTACCAAAACTGCCATGAGGAGAAAATAAAGTACCACCAAAAACCTCCTCTACCACCTAGCAAGCAATGACACCAATACCCATATCACCACAATGGTATACAGTCACCCCTCAACACCCAAAATTGTGCCACACACATGAGAAGTGAAAATGACAAACCAGAAATCATTTATCAACCCAAAAATTCACCACCCACCACCTTCATCTCACACACTAGAAGACCTTTTATTAGCAACACACATGCCCCGATACACACGGCCTCTCCCAGTAACAACAAGGGTTGGAGATGATACTTTTACCCCTTCTTTGACCTTCTCTTCATTCATCACAACAACATCTCTCCTAGTTGGAGTCCTAATAGCCAAAGGAGGGACAAAAAGTACCTCCGCCCCAGGTGACATAGCTCAACCCATAGTTGCCAGATACCAACAGTAATTGGAGTCAGTCTCCATCTCGGTTTCTGATGGGATATTGATAAGGTCGATAGGAGAATTTTGTTGACCAAGCAAACCACATCCATATCAAAGCTTTCGCTGAGTTCTGCTAGAAGGTCTAACAACTTCTTCTTACTTTGTTTATGCCTCCATCTAGCTTTTGTCTTGGTCTTTCACTTGGTGGCCATATTTGATAATCACTAGCGAGGACTCCCTTTCCCTAACATCCTTGTGAATGCTTTGTTCCTGTCCTAGGTCTTCATCGCAGGGCTTTTGAGACCAGAGCCGAGAAGACCTTTGTACTAGGATCGATGTGGAACTAGACTTGGTCATCTTGTAGCCAAGAAACACACACTCTCAATCTTTGCTCTCTGCAACAGTTTGAAGACTTGGCTACTTAGTTGCTATGATCAGAATATGAACTCATTCACTTCTATTTATTAGGTGAGCTGATGTTATCGATTACCAATACTGAATGAGAAAAATCACATGCGCAAAGTGGGCAATTCACTAGCATGCATATTGTCACCGTTTAATTTTCAAGTGCATGGAAGCCTGTAGATTCCACTTCATGATTGCCTACAATTAAATCTTCACATGCACGAAGATCAATTTGATCACTCCTACAAAAATTTGGCCATTAATGTGTGTTGGTTGCAGAGTGAAAATGATTATCACATGTCATTTATCAACTTTGAATATAGGCCATTGAACTCTTGCCTGGATGGAAAATCAAGTTTCTTGCATTGGGTTGACCGTCTTTGAATTCTAGTAGTGCTTCATTGATGTGTCCTCAACCAATGGTGTTTATCCATCTCAGATGCCACCCATCTCACAAACTAAGGAGATCAGGCCAGATGTCGAGAGCTCACTGATCTTGCTAGTTTTAACTAGCATTCACTTTTTCCTAGTGAACCAATGGGGAACGGTGGAGATCATTCCCAAGATTTGATCTCAGTCATTTCTTGAATGCATTGGATGATGGGAATGGTAGTGGGGACTGGGCCCCATGATCATATAAGGACATGCATCCTTATTTCACCAGCCTCACTGCTTTTAACTTGTCAGTACTTACCGCCCGCGAGCTGGTGGGGTACGACCAATATTTTCTCCCACATCCCCAAATATAAAAACTTGCGTGCAAGGTATAGTTATCATTTAATAAGAGGCCTTGGTTAGGTTGATGGTGACATGACCCTTGTGGGTGAATGACAAACTTAAGTCACTGGGGAAAATTTAAGACCTGACTTAAGGAAAGGCTAAAGACGATGGGATAATAAGGTGACCAGTGCTTTAGACCAAAGGGGTTGGTAAACCAACATATAATGTGGCTCAAGAGATGACTTATGGGACTAGAGACCGGTAGAGCAGGTCAATGCATGATTATAACATTTTCATACCTTTGCAAGAAAAACCTTACTAAATCATGGGGATAAGGGTTTAAAATACAAACTAACCCCATGGGGAATGAGAAAATTTCTCATAATTTTAGAAACTCCATCACATAGACAACCTTTTCTTGTGAGATTTTTGACTAAGACCTTTGGTCTTTGGTTTTCGGATCTTGATCTTTCGGGAAACCATTTGAAAGAGCACATGTGTGAGGTTCAATTGGTTCTTAGCTTTGCTTAATGACTTCTTTTTACCACAAACAATTCTCTTGATTAGATTTTCAAACTAAATGTCCAATGTCCCAATTTCTTCTCATCCCACAAGGTCCATTATGTGGAAATCAAGGAAATTAAGGAAAATATTCCCTATTGTTGAATCTAGTGAGAAAATTGAGATGTAAATCCAAATTCTTAGAAACCTCTAAGGATAGAATCCCTAGAGCAAGCAATAACACTTGAATTTTGTCCAAGATATTTGCTTCCTAAAGGGTTTGAAATTTTGATGATCATGTTGAATGTTTGTTTTCCAATGTTTAAGATCAAACAAAGTGTTCTGATTTCAAGAACATGCACAACCCTATGGATATTTGAGAGAATATTTGTTGAATCCCCACTTGGATAAATCCAGCTATGCCTACTTTTAGCAGATGATTAGATGCTTGACCACACAGGCTCCCCCTTATAGTGCACTTTCCTCTTGGGTCAACCAAGCATCAATACCCATGAATCTCCCATGGCATACTTCTCATCTCTAATAAAAGCCGTAAAAATGTGGGGCGGCTTCAGAACAACTGTTCTTGCACCAACAAATAGATTAAGGATTTTGGTCTTTTAAACAATGGGTTTTAATGCGGGCATTTTGTTCATGGGGGATCATCCATACGGCAAGAGACCATTGCTTCCCTTCTTGTCGGAACAATCCTCGTGATACTTTCCTTTCCTCAAGTACCCACACTTATATCCCAGGTGGAAGTCACTTGGCTTTAGCGTCATCCCGGTTGGGTCGTTCCCTTGGGTGATTACTTTTTCCCACAAGGTAGGCCCTCTAAGATAAAACAAAAGTGAGCAAACACATTCGTAGTTTGATCAATCTTTGTTGAGAAAAAAAGAGAGAACACATGCAATATGTTCCACTCACACTTGCAAGATTTGTTCAAATTTAGAATCCAAATTGAAATGTGGAGGAAATCACTTACACAACCTAGTATCACCAAAGTCCTTTTGATTCTCAAGATCGACGTGAGGTGTGAGAGAAGCGCATACGTCTTTTAGATGATATTATTTTGGGTAAGTGATTATAGAACATAAATGTGCATGTTCATTTTAAACCTTCAAAGCAATGATTGGGTTATTTTTAAAGCACCAAAAGGAAAAGTGAAAGTTGCTTGTTCAATTGTTAACCTTAAACAAAATCTAGTAAGTTTTCCTAAAGTTCTTTTTAAACCTTTTTTCTGGTTCGTTTTAAACCCAAATTGAAATTAGTGAGTCGTAAAGAGCTTGAAGAAACAAAATCCTTAAATTTGGAATTATAATTGTTTCCAAATGTGTTTAAAAAAACTTGATATAATAAAGAGATGATGCCATGACTCAAACTTCTCCTTGCTCCTTCCTTGTTTCCACCTACAAAAACTAATTAGTCCAAGAAATACAAAGGCTGAAAATAGGTTAATAGCTCAAAATGATCAAATGTAAAAAAGCACATGTCAAAATAACTTGAAATTTAAACTTTTACCCCACCCCAGCAGCGCAACCTGCATATGAGTCATAGTTTAGAAGAATCAATGGTGGTGTATGGCACTACTAGGTCTGATAGCGGCGCTCTACAACAAGACCAAAAAGCGCAATTGTGGTGCTATTTTGATCAGCGGTGCAGTTTGGAATTTCAAAATTCAATGACAAGGAAAAAAAAGCCCAGTGTTAGAGTTTCAACATTTGAATTTCTAGGAGGGAAGACTTTCGCAGTGGAGTTTGGAGTTTGCAACGTCACTATATGTCATCGTTGGATTGGTAGCATTGTTGTATGGCCCCGCTAGACTGATAGCGACGTATTTTCCTGTAGACACAAAAAATACAAAAAACCACAAAATTTTGTCAAAAAATGTGTTAATATCTTGAGATTTTCCCCCCTTCTAGTGCCAAAATGTGAACCCATATCCTAGACATGCATAAACATAGCAAAAAAACACAATATTAGATCCATATGCAAGTTAGAACTAAGATTCCCCATGCAATTCATCTACAATGCTCAAATTAGGAAAGAAATGAAGAACAAAACAAGAAAATCTATTGAATCCTATTTAAGCATGCAAACTCTCAATCCCATGGGGGAATTGGTGCCAATTCTATGTGGAAATTGGCCCTTTCCCATCTCCTTTGCAAGCTTGATGAAGATTGATCCACTTGATGATGATGAACAATGTGCTTCCTTGATGAAATTTGTAATAACCTACCTATGATGATGGGAAAATGCTATGGAAATGGATGAATTTTCTCTAAATATGAAGATAGTAACTTTGCTCTAAGTTTTGGATCCAAAATGAGAAGAAGATCCTTCTATTTATAGAAGAACAATGTGGGAGAATGAAAAAAATGGAGGAATGTGGGATCATTCAACATCCAATACCCAAATGCCACTTGTCAAGATGTGAATGGAAGTAGGATGAGTACATTTTGATGAATGTGCGCAATAAATGATATTAGGTGGAATTTGAAATTCATGAAATGACATGTTGGAGGGAGAAACAAATGACTTAAATGCCACTTGGCTCAATGCACAAGGACATGTAAGAGGAAATGAATACCTTGTTGGAAGGATAAATCCATTTCGAGGGATTTTCAAACTTGGAGGAATATTCCCTTTTGATGTCATGTTGAAAGTAATTAGGGGAATTAATAAATCAAAAGAAATGATTTATTGCACAAGTTGCAAAATCTAGAGGATTTAGGTGATTGAGACTTAAATTAATCAAGATTTTATTAATTTAAAAGGAGATTAGTTGATTTTGACCATTTTGACTTAGATTTTTGGATTAATTTAAATCAAAGTTGAGAGGAATATGATTTAGATTTAATTAAATAAAGATTTTGATTTATTTAATTAAAGGAAGATGATGTTAGATTAAATTAAAGATTGGTTTAATTTAATAGAATGAAATTAGGGATTTAATTAAATAAAATGATTTTTTAATTAAATGGAGATTAGAGGATTAATTAAATAAGATTGATTTATTTAATTAAGAGATGACAAATTAATTAGATAAATTTGATTTATTTAATCAAGGGACGAAAGGTGATGAATTTAATCAAATAAAGGCTATCTGGTTAAATGACTAGCAAAGAAGATGATTTAGGATGAAACGATGTTAGTAATCAGGATCAAGCATGTCGATATATTTTCCATGTCTACACCATCAATGGCCACAATTTTCTCCTCTCAAGATTGACACCTTCAATAGATAGGTGAGGAGATTGGTAGCTCGATCTACTAATATGTTGCAATACACTAGATTGTTCCAAGTAGCCACAATTTCCATTGCCAAATAGAGACCCTAACACAAACTTGTTGCACTTGTATCCCAATAAGGATTATACACCTCACCATCCCTTTGAAAAGGGCTCCATGTTGGAGATGCCCATGCTAACAATAGAGACCTTTTTGGAAAATCAATATATGGAAGACCATAGTATGATTTAAATGGAGAAGGAATAATATTAATAGGTCACAGTGATCTACAATATTATTTGTCCCTTATGAATCAACAATTACCAATTGAGAGCTAGCTTATCTCAAAACTAGAAAATCATTTAAATGCAGAAATTGTCCTAGGTATGGTTCAAAATGGAAGGGAGGCATGCACATGGTTGGGATACACTTATCTTTACATTCGCATGCTACGAAACTTAGTTCTATATGGTATATTTGCTGATGCTTTACAAAAAGACAATACCTTAGAAGGGAGAAGGATAGACTTGGTAAGCATAGCTATGATTTTTAATTTAGTACATAGTAATTTTACTATGGTATTGTTAGACAAGTATGACCCTTGCATTTTACTTTAATGGTACTTTTTTGTGATTCTGATAATTGAACTCTTTATGTTAACAAATACATTCAGCTGCAACTATCTTGGATAAAAGTAATTTGGTGTAATATGATTGGAAAAGTGGATATTTCTAGGTTAATGATCTAGGACGAATAACCAGTTATTACTACATCACTCATGGGTCAATGGTTGCTTATAATGAGCACTTGAATCCAACAATGGGTGATATTGACCTATGTCAATTGTTTTCATTAAGTGAAGAGTTTAAATATGTGACAATAAGAGAAGAAAAGAAGATGGAACTTGCAAAGCTCTTAGACCATGTTCCTATTCCAGTGAAGGAGAGTTTGGAGGAACCAAGTGCTTAGATCATTGTTTTGCTCCAGGCTTATAATTCACAGCTTAAACTTCAAGGTCTCTCCCTCACGTCTGATATGGTGTTTATTACTCAAGTATGTATTTATATTGAAAACTTGTGTAGCACAAATCATAACCATTTTATCAATTTATAAGTTGGTGACTTGAATTTTGTATCCTTTGTAATGCAAATGATAACCATTTTCTTCCTTTTTTATAAGTGGGTGACCTAAGAATTTTGTGTTGTCCACGAAAATCAAAATTTAGCCCTAAGGATGTTGTGCAACTTATGTTGAATGATATATTTTGCATGCTATAGGAAATATTGGAAAAACCAAACCAATTAATTTGAACATTCTTGCATATCTTATTTCAATACAAAATCAATTTTATTTTCAAAAAAAGAAACCAGCATGTCATCTATCCCAGGAAATTTGCATGGAATACTATGAAAAAGTGAGCTATTTTATTAAGACGTAGTTGCTTGAATATTTCAAAAACTAACACAAATGAATCAACTTACTGTAGAGAATCTTAAATAAGATATAACCATAGAAAGTGGGATGAAGATGAAATAAGCTCATTACCTCGTCATTCCCATTTGGGTGTCTTTGAAACCAATTGACACTCAAAACCTGCAACATCAACTATCATAATCAATAACTCAACCAATCAAAACCAAGCATAAGATAAGTAAATTAACAAATCGGTCAATAAACTTTTTGATAGTCCAAAGACATGTTTGTATACCAAAACTATGTATTGCAAAACTATCAAACAATACAAATGAATCAAGTATAAACTAAGCAATCCTTTTGCTAAAGTCAAAGGAACAAGTATATTACATACATAACCTTTGAACAAGCATTTTATAAGCATTTTATTTAACTTAATAGACACAAACCTAGACATACATATATAATATATGCTTTCCTAACATAGGGACCCAAATTTTCATACCAAATATTGTTGAAACACATATCTTGCAAGACCATAGTGTAATAGTTTAGATGTAAATCCATATTCCACAACTTTTGCTAGCATACTCCCTGCCTATAATAAAATGGGAGCTTTGGACAATGTATGTACATCCATCAAAGCATAATAGAAGGTGGATTTGTGTCAGATATTATGGTTGGAAATGCTCTAGTAGATATGCATGCAAAATTTGGAAGCACAGGCAAGGCACGCGAACTGTTTGATAGAATGCCTCAAAGAGATGTCATCTCATGGAATATAATGATTGTAGGTTTTGTAGAATTTTTTTTGTTGAAAAGGCTTTTGAAACTTTCAAATGATTGCAATTGGCAGGTATAAAGCCATTTTTTTTGCCAGAGTCCTCCCTGCATGTGCCAAAATGGGAGCTTTGGGATGGGCTATGAACATGCACCAAAGCATAATGGTAGGGGAATTTTTGTCAGATGTTATAGTTGGATATGCTCTATACATATATGCAAGATGTGGAGTCATAGAAAAAACACCTAAATTGTTTGATAGAATGCCTCAAATAGAAGTCATCTCATGGAATGAAATGATTGATTGCAGAATGTACACAAAAAGGATTTTGCAAGGAACCTCTCAAAATATTTGAATTAATGAAGCACTCTAGAATACATCCTAACATTGTAAGCTTTTCTTGGGTTCTAGGTGCATGCAGTAATGCAGGTTTAGTTGATGAGGGCTACACATAATTCACACATCAGTAACTCGTATTGCATTACAATTTACATTTATAGTTGATCATTAGGTGTGCATGGCTGATCAACCATTCATATTTTCACCTTTAAATATATAAATCCATCATTCCTTCCAAAAATTCAAGGAGCATTCTAAAAAAGTCTCTGATCCATTTATGAATATTTGAATCAAATCATTGTCATATTATCAAAGAGCTTGCACAGTAGTTGAGCATCCACAAATCCATTCAGTTCACATTTTCCAATGTACTTTCAGCTTGTGCCAAAATGGGATCATTGGAAGAGGGTATGGAAATCCATCAAAGCATAAAGGAGAGGAGTTTTTTAGATGTTGTAGTTGCAACAACCCTGGTAGACATGTATGCAAAATGTGGAAGCATAGAGAAGGCACGTGAACTATTTGATAGAATTCCTCAAAGAACTATTGTCTCATGGAATGCAATGGTTGTAGGATATGCATACAATGGATTTGTTGAAAAGGTTTTAAACAAATTCAAGGAAATGTAAATGGCAGGTGTCAAACTAGATTCTACAACCTTTGTTAGCATCCTCCCTACCTATTCCAAAATGGGAACTTTGGAACACGGTATGGATATGCATCAAAGCATAATGAAAGGGGGTTTTTTGCCCGATATTGTAGTAGGAAATGCTCTAGTGGACATGTATGCAAAATGTGAAAGCATACACAAGGAACATGAAGTGTTTGATATAATTCCTAAAAGAGATGTCATCTCATGGAATACAATGATTGCAAGATATGCACAAAACAATTTTTTTGAAAAGGCTTTAAAATATTTTTAGAAAATGCACTTGGGAGGTGTAAAGCCAAATTCCACAACCTTTGCCAATATCCTCCCTGTTTGTGCCAAAATGGGAGCTTTGGAATAGGGTATGGACATCCATCAAAGCATAAAGGATAGAGAAATTTTGTTATATGTTGTAGTGGCAACAACCCTTGTAGACATGTATGAAAAATGTGGAAACATAGACAAGGCATGTGAATTGTTTGACAAAATGCCTCAAAGAAATGTGGTCTCATGGACTGCAATGATTTCAGGATACAAAAAAATTGAATTTTTTTAAAAGGATTTAGAAACTTTCAATCAAATGCAAATGGCAAGTGTAAAGCTAGACTCCACAACCTTTTCCAGTATCATACCCACCTATGCCAAATTGGGAGCCTTGGAACAAGGTATGGACATTTATCAAAGCATAAAAGATAGAGGAATTTTGTCAGATATTGTAGTTGCAACTGCTCTTGTAGACATGTATATTAAATGTGGGATCATAGACAAGGCACTTGAAGTGTTTGAAAAAATGCCTCAGAGAAATGTGGTCTCATGGACTGCAATAATTGCAGGATATACACAAATTAGATCTGTTGAAAAGGCTTTAGAAACTTTCAAGCAAATACAATTTACAAGTTTAAAGCCAGAATCCACAACCTTTTCTAGTATCCTCTCTGACTATTCCAAAATGGAAGCTTTGGAATAGGGTATGGACATCCATCAAAGCATAATACAAGGGGGATTTTCGTCTGATATTATAGTTGGAAATGCTTTGGTTGACATGTATGCAAAATGTTGAAACATAGAGAAAGCATGTGAAGTTTTTGACAAAATGCCTCGAAGAGATGTCATCTCTTGGACTGCAATTATTGTTGGATATGCACAAAATGGATTTGTTGAAAACAATTTAGAAACTTTCAATAAAATGCAATTGGTAGGTATAAAGCCAAATTCTACAACCCTTGCCAACATCTTTCTTGCCTATCCCAAAATAGGGGCTTTGGAATAGGGTATGAACATCCATCAAAGCATAAATAATAGAGGAATTTTTTCAGATGTTGTAGTTGCAACTTCCCTAGTAGACATGTATGCAAAATGTGGAAGCATAGACAAGGCATGTGAACCGTTTGACAGAATACCTGAAAGAGATATCATCTCATGGAATACAATGATTGCGGGATATGCACAAAATGGATTTGCTGAAAAGGATTTAGAAACTTTCAATCAAATGTGGTTAGCATGTGTGAAGCCAAATTCCACAACCTATGCCAGCATCCTCCCTGCCTATGCCAAAATGGGAGATTTGGAGCAGGGTATAAACATCCATCAAAGCATAATGGATGGGGGATTTTTGCCAGATATTATGGTTGGAAATGCTCTATTAGACATGTATGTAAAATGTGGAAACATAGACAAGGCATGTGAACTCTTTGATGGAATGCCTCAAAGAGATGTCATCTCATGGAATGCAATAATTGCAAGTTATGCACAAAATGGATTTTGAAGGATGCTCTCAAAATATTTGAATTAATGAAGCACTATGAAACATATTCTAACATTGTAATATTCATTTGTATTCTTTGTGCATGCAACCATGGAGGTTTAGTGGATGAGGCTTGTACATAGTTCAATCACATGAGCAAGCAGTATTGCATTACACCTATAGTTGATCATTATGTGTGCATGGTTGACCTTCTTTCCTATGTTGGCTATCTTGAGGACACTCTAAACTATATCATTAAGATGCCAATTAAATTTGTGGTGGTTGTGTGGATGTTTTTTCTTGTTGCCTATAGGTTACATTTGAATATAGGCTTAGGAGTATTTACAGCCATGTTTCTCTTCAATTTGGATCCTAAAAATGTTACGACTTATGCTCTTCTCTCAAACATCTATGTAGAAGTGGGTAGTTGGGGTGAAGTTCAACTGCTAAGGAGATTGATGAAAGATAGAGGAATTAAAAAGATACCTGGATTTAGTTGGGAAAGGCCATAAAATGGTACTTTCATTTTGTGTTGGAGAAAGATCACATCCATAGACATAGGGGATGGATGAAATGTTGGAGAAATAGGCTTGGGGGATGAAGGCAGAAGGGCATTTTCCAGATTCAACACATTTACTTATTGTTGTGGAAGAGAAGGAAAAATCATTATTTCTCTACCCCCATAGTGAAAATTGGTAGTTGTAATTAGTTTGTTAAACACACCCTTAGAACAAGTATTGGGTGTTGATTATCATAATGCAACAAAATTTGTCTCTAAATGAAGCAATCTGAAAATTAATCTTGCACTACATGAAGGGACAAGGTTTTATTTTCAGTTTATAAAAGGTTTTATTTGTTTTTTATTTTTTACTTTTTATTTGACAAGCTAGAACATGTTGTTGGTGTTTGTTTATATACACTGTTGAGATATTTGTCAAAGACCTATTTTCTGATAAAATGGACATTTCATTGAATTATTTTTAGGTAATATGCATACATATGAAATGAGAAGTTGGAAAAGAAGGTGGAGAATTGGAAAAAAACAAAAAATGAAATGGGAGAGGTCTCACAATTTACCCTTGTCATTTTGTACATTTCTTTTGTTTGGATTAGTTGTATTATCTTTTGCCTATGTCAGTTTGATTGTTTGAAATTAAAGTACACATCCTATATTAAATATGTATATTTTGTCTCATTTATGGTTATATATTTTTTAATGTTGCTTCACATGCCTTTGCTTAATGAGATGGTTGATATATTTGTAAGTTCACAAATACTTTTCAATTTAATTGGATTTCACTCTATTTGGTTTTACTTAGAAATGAGTTGTTATAATTTATCTATGAAGAAGTTAAAAAAGATACAATTATATTTGTGTTATAAATGAAAAATATGCATGGAACTTGAAAAATATAGAATGAGGATTGTAGATTGATGTTGGAAAGAAGAGAATTTTTTTTTTACATGTAAAAATAAAAGCATAATTGACACTGTATTGTAATTTGTAACTGTTAATTATTGTCATTACAAAATTATGCATGATGAGATTCATAAATTGATACCAATGAAATGAGGGTTTGAAGATGTAGGGAGAGCTCAAAAGGGAATTTTATAAATGTTTAGAGTGATGATAGGTTTAAAGTAGGAAAAAGTAGAATCTAAAAGCATTTGTGGTAAGCTACTAAGAGGAACAAATAACACCTACTATGTTAACAACAAAAGAACCATTAATTCATCTATTATACACACATATGTAAACCCTTATATCTCTTTATATTATATTATAATTGTATACAAAAAGCTAGGTCTTAGTCTATGCTCTTACATTGTCTCTCCTACATCTATTTGTATTCTTTGCATATGATTTAAATTATATATATGTACTTTCCCATTAAGGGACGTGACTCCTAATTGCATCTAATAACTTCGCCTTTCTTTGTGGATAGTTTGTGGTAGTCTAGAATAAGATTTTCTTTTTCCCTTGACCTACTAACATCATCCCCCCTTTTAAAACAATGTCTTTTCCTCAAGACATGATGCTCAATTGGGAAGGAGATTCTTGTATGTTTCTTTGATGTGATTTAATGACTTTCCCCACTATGCTTTTTCATGTTTTAGTGTGGAGATGTGACTCTAAATTTGAATTATTGCAACCTATGCCTCAGCTAGACTACTAAGGATTTGAATAGTTTTTGTTGTTTCTTGTGCTTCGCCCATTATCCTTGATAGGTGTGGCATTTGATTGTTGACAGTCTCCCTCATCTACTTAATTTGTTCTTTGATATATAGTAGTCACTTTTAGTAGAGACCATAAAAGAAAGAAGAGGATATAATGATTCATTGTTCTGAGATCTATCTTACATTCATTTGAAGTTTACCTATTGAGAATGGAATATGCTTGTATTTCCTATCAGCTTACTTTCGGCAATGAGGATTTTGAATTTCCCTTGAATTCGCTATAGAGGGCCTCACCGACTTCAAATTCATTGCAACAAACTCTGAATTCATTTTTGGCCTTTTCAAAAGTCTCTAGGTCCTATCCAAACAAGCTTTATTTCCCATGCAAGTGCTTCAATACCTGTCCATGAAAATAAAAAATGTCAACAACAATCCAATATCATTCCCATGCCAACAATTATACATTTACAAGTTATCTAACTTATAAATATAGACAAGTTATGTAAACCACTAGATAAATAGCATTTAAAAGAAATAATAAAATAGTTATTAAGATTAGACTTCAAAATCCCAATTAAGGTTGTTTAATATTAGACTTCATTCATTATTTAAGTTGTCTAAGATTCATTGTCAAGTATTACTTGATCTAAAGTCTCAGCTTGGATAGTGAAAGTTTGGTCATCAATGGTTTGATGCTAATACAGACACTCTGAGTTTTCAAATGTTAAAGACACATGGAATAGATCTATAAGTATTTGTAGTCTCATTGATAGTATTTCATGCATGGGAATGTCATCACAGTGATTGAGTGGGGAAAATGTGTTAGAAACAGTCATGCAAAGCAGTGAGAGATAGAATGAGATCCAGGGAAGACAAGAATAATTAATGCTAGAACATGTTTTTTGTGTAGGAGATAGATCACATCCACAAACATGGCAGAGCTATATAAAGTAGGAGAAATTGGCTTGGAAAATGAAGGTAGTAGGGTATAAAGAATCATTTATTTGCCACCATAGTGAAAATTTAGCAATTGCATTTGGTTTGTTAAACACAGCCCCTAGTACAACTATTAGAGTTGTTAAGAACCTTGAAGTATGTTCTAATTTCCACACTGCATCTAAATTCATCTCCAAGATTGTTGTCTTTTTGCAGGTTGAAGCAAAAACAACTTATCCATTCTTGTTATTACTAAATTCAATTTTTAAAATTGAATGCTCAAGAAAAAACCATTGTTTGGAAAATTTTAAAGGATGAAAATGCTTTTGGATTCAATTTTCAATTTCGAGATTAAAACCCTCTACCATTAGTGGCAATTCTACTCAAGGATCGTATTTGTGCTTATTATTGCTAGTACTTTGGTACATTTTGGCAAGAAAACCACCCTACATTAGCAAACCTGCATTATTTCAAATATTTCCAACTTGCAAATTGCTGCACCAAATCTAAAAGGGCTTATTCTCAAACATATTAGCAGTTTAGGGTACTCTAACCCACATTCCAACCATGGCCTTATAGGCTTTAGGGTAGTTGAATTTCATTACAGACTTACAACACATTTGTTTGCATTTTTTTCCTACTATTTCCACTCTTCTGATGAGTAGGTTATAGTTTGGACAGGGTTCATTATATGAAGGATTAGTATATTGGGCGAACTAGTAGTTTTACGTAGAAAAACTAGCTCAAATTGTTACATTTTAGGAGGCTTGTATTATAGTATATATCTTCTTTCTATGACAATCTAAAATAGAAAGAAAATAATATAATATTTATATATTATGGTTGAAAGCATAGTTTGCTAACTCAACAAGTCATCAAGTACTCACCAGGTTTTTTGGAGATTTTTCGACAAAACTCACCAAGCTTTTTGACTTTTTTTTATAAAACTCACCAAGTCCAATGGGTTGACTCACGCTATGCCAACAAAGAATCAAAAAAATGGATTAAACAACTCGAAAATCTTATTTTATATCTTTATAAGCAGTCTTTTGTTCCTTTAAAAAATTATGAAAATGGGGTGCCCCTCAACTCCACTGGGGACATTGCCCCCAGACCCCCACCAAACTCATTTGATACATTTTGTAGCTATATTTTGTATAAAATTTAAGTGCTTTTAAGTTTCCATGTTTGACCAAGTTGGAAACTTTTGGCTTGCAGAGTACTCTCTGAGTTTGAGTTTGCAAACTATGGTTGAAAGGATATGAATTGGAAATCAGAGGAATGTTTAAAAAAATAAATTAAAAAATCAATTTAATACAAAAAGTTGTTTCTAGGATGATAAAAATTGGGGTGGATAAATATTTTCTTTTGGATGATTAGTAACTAGAATCCACACTCAATGCTAACTTTTTTTGCGACTCCTAGGCACCTAACCCAAGTTATACTTAGGAAAAGAAAATTGTTGCTTTACACAAGGATTTTATTTCCATACAGTTACATATTGCTCTTCTCTATAAGATCTAAAGAACTGATTTTATCTACTACCCATAGACATAGACCTATAACTACCTAAAGCAAACAATTAATGCTACTAGAAAG
This sequence comes from Sequoia sempervirens, assembly GCA_007258455.2. Taxonomy (NCBI): domain Eukaryota; kingdom Viridiplantae; phylum Streptophyta; class Pinopsida; order Cupressales; family Cupressaceae; genus Sequoia; species Sequoia sempervirens. The sequence continues at coordinate 258,280,355 of VDFB02000003.1, read as the reverse complement.
CTTACAAATTTGGAATTGAAGCTATCTCCATTAAAGCAAATTCATGTAATGCATCTAGAAATGAAAAACAATAGGAAAGTTGAAACCAGGGAACAAAGAACAAAAACACTAGGATAACATGTAGAATAGCCAAAAGATCAATTTTTTTTGTGGATACTCTATTTATAAGATTTTGGTCCTCCATTTTTCTCTACATTGCACTATTTCTTTAAAAATATGGTTTTAATGAAAATAAATATGACTTCATATCCCTTACTATCAAAACCCCACATCTACACAATTAGCTAGAAATGATGATTTACTTTACAAAAAAAAATACTTTGTTTCCCTTTTGCACTTTACATAAATTTTCTCAATCATATGAACTTTTTCTTCTATATGGAAATATTATCTACGTATTCCATGGGCCACATATTTTCATCTTGGCTTTGCATTGTCTTAGGTATAATGTTTAAGCTCATTAAAGCCTTAATTGCTTATTTATGTGATTTAACTCTCATTTAATAGAGTCTTTTTCAGCAAAAGTAATGCATTCAAATTCAAGTCAATGTTACTTCAGCATACTTTAGACCCCATAGCTCAGAGTGAATCCAAGGCTAATAAAGCACAAACATAATAAGGTGCCATATTTCACCGCAAATTAGGGTATACCTTGTTCGCAAAAAAGGAGGTTTTAAAAAAATCCTCTACCTACTCCTTTGGAAGAGACATCCTAGGCCTTATTGTTAAGGCTTTGTTAATTTTGAATGGAAAATAATCAAGTAAAAAGCATAACGTTGAGCATGACTGGGAAATTTTTATGAGAACTCACCCTCTTTTTATGAACCAGAAATGGCAATATTTGAAGTTGTTCTTGGTATTCAGTTATGAGCACTTAGAGTTCATGTTATTCATAAAGAATATATATATATATATAGATCCTTTATATATATCAGTGTTTGACTAAAAATTGGAGCTTGTGGAGGATCTAGATTTTTTTTTATGTCCTAAGTTTTTGGCTAGCCTGATTTCATTGGCTCGAGAATCCTTGTATCCTCGTGTTTGGTTCTTGGTCCATGAGACCGTGCATTATTCGCTTTGCTGGTATTATATTTTCTTTGAAAAGGATAAATGAATTAACATTAAGAGAGTTGAGTGAGTGAGCAGCTTCAACTTTTTCTCATGATACTTACAATTGATGGATGATGAAGCTAAAATTGTTCCAAAGAAAAAGGTATTTTGCTTGGATAAGAGTTGGTTGCTAGTTTATTGGATGAATATATCATGTCAATCTCTGTGATAAATTTTGTTTCCCAAAGTTCAGTGGGAAACCTCTAAGTAAATTAAGGTTATATTGGGTCCCTTTAGCTCTAGAAATAACTAGCAAAAACTACTTGAAATCACCCTAATATATCATTAGACACCCTGAGATGCATATAAAATAGTAATGCAACGGTTAAAAAAAATGAAATTCAATGGCCAAAGGCATAAAGAACACAAGCATTTAAAAAAAATTGAATGTATTTCATGAAGAATGCCAAATAAAAGAAGTTCAAATGTATTCTCAAAGCAAGTTGCTACTTATTCCATATTAGAGTTTGCACTTCAAATTTTGAACACCCCATTTTTTCCTACTCATATGATAAGAATTGCACATGTTTTCACCATAGAGCCTGAGAATCTTGTGCTCCTTCTACAATGTAATCATGCGCTTCCTTCAATGTTAAAAAACTTTTATACTGACTACCAGAAAAACCATCAACCTAGATCAACCAAAGAAAAACAAAATCATGTCATATAATTGTAAGTTTGTAACAATGCCATGAAGAATGGTGAACACTTCCAATGCTAACCATCTAATAAATAACATTGCATGTGTTTTCAAGTTCTAATTATTTGGATCATGTATGCATACAATAGAGATGTCATTCTCACTCATGATTGCTTCTATTGGGAAATTTTATTTTGCCAAATTCTAGTCACCAATAGTTGTAACTAGCTGGAGAAGATAACATTTTCAAGAAAAGTTTCTACTTCATGCTCAATTTTTTTTAAACATTTAGGTCACTGCAACCTCAGCTTTTTTGTAAAAAAATAATACCATGCCTTTTGTTCTTATTTTTCATCCTTAACTCTTGATGTGTATCATTAGAATAGTCTTGAGACTCAGAAAGCTTGGATGAGTAATCATAGATTTGCATATGAGCCAGGTTGAGTGAGTCTAAAAACTTGGCCAATTCTAATATCTAATAATCACAAGTCTTAGCAGTCAAACTCAGCCAAGTCTGTGAAAATAATAGAAAATCAACTTGAGATTTTCAAAAGAAAAACTATTAAAAAAAAAAATTGTACATTATTTTTTTGAATTGTTGATTTACCACATTTTTCTACCTAGTCTGAATTAAAAAACAACATTCTAAATTTTCGCCGAGTTTAAGTCTAAACACTATGATCATTACTTATGCTCAACATATCTTTTGTGCCACAAATGACATGTACAAGTAACTACACAATGTTTCATCCTTGCTAATCTTTCAACACATATAGAATTGCACTAAAAATTTAAGATATGACTTTCAATCAATAAATTGTCTATATTAGTTACCAAATGCAAGTGAACTAACATCAACAAGGAAAATAACAAAGCGAGCATCTCAGCTAAAGTGAGTCAAAACAGAACAAGAACAAAAAAAATTTTGGACAACTCCAAAACATAAATCCCTAGCAACGAATTCAATGCCTAGAAGACCAAAGTATACAACACAAAAGATATGCCTTAAAGAAGAATATAATAAACCATTTGCATAGAGGAAAAAAAAGCATCCTCCTCTTCCTTACAGTGGCTTACCTTATTTTCTTTGATCTTGTTGTATCCAATATCTTCAACTACTTGTCCACCTCATTGGAGCTCAAACCTTCCCTGGTACATCTATGATTTTCAAAAACCTCCTCAATGGGTAGGTTTTCTTGCATTGAAACCCAATACAAATCTTAGAATTTTAAAAAATATACAAGCACTTAGCAAATTTATTTTCCTACATTGAAACTCAACAAAAAATCTTAGCATTTATAAACACTTAACCCCTGAATCAAATTTTTTAAAACCTTATAAATTGTCCTCCAAACAATATATTGAAATTTAGTATTTAGCATGTTACAGGGGAGTCAAATCTATAAAAATATTTAAATAAACTTGCCAATATTGTTTACAAAAGTATTGAAATAAATATGTCAATATGTGTTTTTCACTAGCAGTCTTCATTTCAATTTGCAATAGAATTGAAGCAGGAAGGTGTTATATCAAACAAGGGTTGTCAAATACCCCCATCCTATTGTCAATCTAGTTAATCAAAGACAAGAGTATTGGGATTTATTATTTACAAGCTAGGTGATTTATCCTGCTATTAGGTGTACACTATAATCCTAAAATCAACAGAATAGCCCTGGCTTTTGTTAAAGAAGTTTACCTTTACAGAGAAACTCCTTTTTAGCTTACATTTAAATTCATTCATTGTTATAACCCTTAAGCCTTAACAACTCAAAATCAAGGGTTAGCCTTTGAGCCTTAAGCCTTACCAACTCAAAATCAATATCACTCAAATCATTATTCAGTGATATGAAACAAGCTTAACCTAGGTATTTCCTACAAATTCCTCTAGTACCAATACAGTTTTTGCTAGTGGGTGTCCTTTTGATAAAATCAATCGCTAGTGGATACTCGTCTTGATAAAAGTTTGAAACATGCTACAAAACAATGTAAAGCACGACCAAATTTTGTGGAATATGCTTTACCTATGATACAAAGAAAGCACATGCCACAAATGGAAAAAAAATAATAGTTATGATATAAGGCTTTCTTGGTACTTTTTCTAATTATCAACCCTAAATCACCAAGAAATCAGACGAACTAGGGAAAATGTGGCATACTAGTGGAAAACCCTAACAAGATGGAGAAATCAAGGCCGCCACAGAAGATTTCTAGTTTCTCTCACTCGGGGCCTCTTTCATTGGCATCTTAAAGAAGAACAAATTAAAAATAAATGAATCAAACTATGCCTAACATGCCCAAAATAATTTGAAACATCCTCTTCCATGAATGTGCTCTTAGCAGGAAAAGTCATGTAAATTTGACAGGATGCAAGATTGTTTATGCCCAAATCCTCTCATTCACTATTACTAAAACCACTCCTGTATGTTGTAAATATGTAGGCGTCCTCTGCTAATATGATTGCATGTTGTACCCGTGAGGCCTATCAATAAGTGTAATGGTATTTTTTAACCAGGCTGATAGATTTTTCAAACTGTATCCAATCTTACCGTGCCTCTGAATCTCAGTCAAGTATCCCTCAGCTTGCAGAGTTTTACCAAATCTTTTGTAGTACAACTAAGGTAGAGAAGCAATTGAAACAAGGGCCCTCATTCCTCTTAAGAGATCTTGCATTTCCATGTCTAATTTATCCAACAATATGTTTTCAATCATGGGATTCTATAGATTTTGTGAAAAATGACAGTTGGATCCATGCTTACAATAACCATGAGCAAAATACAGGAAGGACATTTGTGTACATTATTTGCTTCCACATTATGTTCACATGACGCCTATCTACCATTTCCAACTGCAAATCTTGAGCACCAAAATGATTCAAGCAATATTTTATGTAGCAAAATGCAAGTCTAATGAAGAGGGAAAATGAATGAGAGAGGGAAATACAAATTTTATTTTAGATAATTTTTGTGTGTTTTTGATAATTTTTGTTTTCTTTTTCTTTTCTTTGTAGTTTATAATTCTATGTCCTTCTTATTCTTGCTTCTTTTTTGATTTATTTTATTATCTTGTTCCTTGATTTTAGTTCTTATTATTTTTGGTTTTATCAATTTTAGTTTTCTTCTCTTCTATATCATTGATTTACCCTATTAATTATAATTCTTTTAATTATTTTCTCTTCTTTATTTCATTATTTATTTGATTATACTCTTCTAATAATTTATTGCCTTCCTTTTCATTTAAGATTAATTTATGCCTTCCTTTTCATTCATAATTTGTGACTTATTTCTTATTGTATTGCTTTTAATTGTTATAATTTATGCCTTAATTTATTTTTTATTATTTTTTATTGGTTAGTGTTTTCTTGTCTTGGATGTTTTTATTTGTTTCCTTCATGTTTTTAATCTTAATTTGTTCTTTCACTTCTATTTATAATTTATGTTTCCTATTAGGTTTCTCTTAATTTATTTATTTTCACTTATTGATTTTATTCTTTTTATGTTCCTTTTCTTTATTTATATTTTTCATTTGTCTCGTTCTTTCTCCTTTTAATTCATTTTGTTCTCTTTGATATCTATTCTTATCTTAGTGTTCTCTTTTGGCCTTCTTTTTTCCCTCTCATTTTTGGTTTTCTTCCTTTGGTTCTTTGATCCTTTCTTTAATTTAAGGGTTCTTATGTCCTTTTGTTTAATTATTTAAGTGTTTTTTTCTAGGTTTTCTCATTAAATTTCTTCTTTACATTTCTCTAATTATTTTTCTCATCCCTTTGTCTTTTTCATCCCTTTGGAGTGTGTGCCTCACATCCTTCCCTCACCACCCTCTCCCCTATTTCTATCCAAGTCTGCTATCTAATTTTCATTTCTCTCTCTGTCTACTAATCATCTTGATGATGGATCATGGAGTATGATCCAAAACATTGATGAGGAAAAATTTGCACATAGTTTTATCCAGAAATATTGATTACTAATAAAATATATATATTTAAGACAAAATTAATATTTTTTCTTAAATTAATGTCTTAAATCCCTCTTGTATGTAGTAGTGAGTCTTTCTTTAGCCGATTTCCTGCTCTACAAACCAAGGGAAAACCTTAAAACGTAGGAGTTGAAACACCAAACTGTTAATTAAACTTCCCTACAACATGCAATCACAATATTTTCTGCCAAAAATTATCTACCTAAAATTCCCTCCAAATGCATACACGACCTGACCAAGGCACCAAAAATACCTATTGCTAAAATGCACCCAAAATTTTTTTTGTGTGGAATCATTTTTAGGGGAAAAAAATCATCTATCTACATTGTCATTTTAATATAGGTTGTGAAAATTAAGATAAGCATGATGTGCTCCTAAAATTACTAAAGTTCAAACTTTTATAAAAATATAACATCTATAAAAATGATCAACACACAATTGATTTCATAGATTATAAAATAATTCTATTTTTTAAAAATAATTAATATAAATCCTGAAAGAGAAAATTTCCGCATACCAAAAGCAATCATTGTTATTTCTATTTTGCATTATTAAGATGGTCGAGTATATCAGCAAGTGAAGATAGAAGTGAATCAATCTTCATTTTTAGGGAAAAATGTTCTTTTTTAAGGGAAAAATCTTCCTTTTCAATAGACTCGACCATTACATTTCTATAATCCATGTAAATTGAATCTAATTACTTCTAGAAATAACTACTTGACCTTACATTTTTAAGGCACTGCTTCTAGAAATAATTACTTTTACAGACATTAAGTTTCTTCAATCCATGTAAATTGAATCTAATTGCTTCTAGAACTAACTACTTTACCTTTTGAAATGAAAGTGTCTACAAGACAACCCTCAAAATGCAATTGGATTGTTTAAATCATATTTTATTAATTAAATTTCTCTTTGATACATTTGACATGCTAACACAACAAGAAAATAAAACTAGCTTCAAATCATAGTTAAAAAGATTAATGATTCATTAACATAATGAGTAATAAAGTTAAAGAATGTAAATGTTAAATTTTTTTATAAAATATGTGAAGGCCTTAAGACTGCATTGAGAGGCAATTCCTTCCACACAATAGGTATTTTTGGTGCACCAAGCAACCTAGGTGGCCAAATGGCCTGCTTAGTTAGGGGTCCCATGAGGGGCACTTAAGCTCTATGGATTATGATCAAATTCAAAAGAAAAAACAATAGATGAGTAATAGTCACTTATTCAGTCATTTTTATTTGTCTGATATTATTCATTTATTTAGTTATTTATTTAGTCATTTAGTTGTGATTTTACCCGATGACCCAATTAGTCACTTATAAATGACCAAATTAGTCATTTATTTTCCAAATTCTACTAGTGTTAGTCATGTGACTAAAAGTTTTAGTCGCATGACTAAAAGTTGTATTCACATAGTCATTTATTTTCCAAATTCTACTAGTGAATTTTGCATACACTAATTCAACCCCCCCTCTCATTTTATTGGTGTTATTTCAAAAAATAGTACTAAGACCCCTTATGAATTGTGATGAAGGGATCTTTCTTGGGTACTCTACCTAAAGCAAGGCCTACAAATGTTACAATAAGAGATTTGGAAGAATGATTGAAATTGCATATGTTAACGTATATGAAGACTTGTGTTAGATCTCACAACAACCTAAGGTTTTTGGATCTGATATAGCTCCCTAGATTGAAGAAGAAGAAGAGAAAGAATAGAAGGAACCAAAACTAGAGAATTCTCCCAAGGCTCAAGAAAAATATGTTCAAAAGAACCATTTTATAGATCAAATCGTTAAAGATAAGAATGAAGGTGTGTTGACTAGGAGAAGTTTTGCAAGAGAAAGTGAGAAAGTGAATTTGTGTTTACTGTCAATAGTTGAGCCCAATAACTTTGTTGATGCTAGCAAAGATGAAGGTTGGTTGAAGGTAATGGAAGAAGAATTGGACCAAATAGAAAAGACCTAGATGTGGGAGTAGGTTCAAACCAACTAACAAGAATATTATAGGAACAAAGTGCTAAATGAAAATGGTGAAGTTGTAAGGAATACGGCTAGATTGGTTTGAAAGGGCTATTCACAAGTTGAAGGTATTGATTTTGAGGAGAATTTTACTTTGGTGGTCTACATGGAGGAAATAATGATGTTTCTTTCTTCTTTTTCTCTAAGAACTCCAAATTCTATCAAATGGATGTCAAATCAACATTCTTGAATGGTGATTTAGAGGAAGAGGTGTATATTGAGAAAATTAGATGGTTTCTAGTTATAAAAAAGATTCAGATATGGTATGCAAACTCAAGAAAGCTCCTAATTTTTGGTATTCTCATTTGGATAAGTACTTACTTCAGCAAGGATTCAAGAAAGGTACTAAAGATGGTAATATTTTCATTAAGGTTTAGGAATATAAGATCTTGATTGTGGTTGTATATAGTGATGAGATCATCTTCGGTGGAGATGATGATATGTGTAAGAAGCTTCTAGAGGAGATGTAAAAATAGTTTGATATGTCTATTATTAGTGAGTTTTCTTTCTTCCGTGGGCTTTAAATTGTTCAACTTGATGATGGTATCTATATTTCTCAAGCTAAGTATGTAAAGAAGATGTGGAAAAAGTTTTCCATTGAGGATTCCAAACTAGAAGGTACTCCTATGGTCACTAGTTGTCACTTTAGAAAATATGACAAGTCTTTGAAGCTTAATCAAACTCTTTATAGGTCTATGATTGGAGAATTATTGTACTTAACTGCTTCTAGACCTAATATTATGCATGAAGTATGTTTGATTGCAATATTTCAAGTTAATCCTAAGGAAACTCATGAGAAATAAGTGAGAAGAATTTTTATATATTTGAAAGGAACTCTAGATTATGGTTTGTGGTATTAAAAGGATGGTAAATTTTATTTGAGTGCTTATACTAATGCTGATTGGGCAGGATGTGTGGATGACTAGAGAATTACTAGTGGAGGTGTATTTTTCTTGGGAGAAAGATTTGTCTCTTGGTTTAGTAAGAAGCAAGACTCATTGTCATTATCCACAAAAAAAGATGAATATATTATTGCAACATCTTGTTGCACCTAGGTTCTTTGGATGAAGTAGAATTTAAAGGATGTAAAGGTGGTATATGATGAACCAATTCCAATATTATGTGATAATACCAGTGCAATTAACATTTTCAAGAATCTAGTGATGCATTCAAGAACCAAATACATTTCTATTCGGTATCACTTTCTAAGATAAAAGGTTGCATAACAAAAAGTTACATTGGATTATGTGCCTACTAAGGATTAGATTGAAGATATCTTCACTTAGGCACTTTTAATGGATACTTTTGAATATCTTCAAAAAAATTTAGAGGTCATTTCCCCTCCTTTCTCTAACTAGATGCATAGATGGTGCATCTATCTAGGGGAACAAATTCATGTTATATCTTTTTCTCTTGGATTGAAGTGTGCTACATCTCAGGAGCAACACAAAGTTGGTTGGTTGTTGTTGATAGGGAGATCTTGTATAATTACTTGAATAAAATCTATAGGTGTTGACCATGTATAGTTGGTTGAAGAAGATATCACCTTTTTTTATTTGCATACACCATACACCTCATTTCCCCTTCCATTGTTCATACATCTCGTATCCTTTCCATACCATCATACACTCCATTTCATGCATTTATAACAATTAATTTAAGTACAATTAAGTCATGTCACATCAAATCTAGTTGTGAATAGTACTCTACAAATTCACATGAGTAATTTTTTATTTCAAAATACTTATCTAGTTACATACATTAATTAACCATAATTGACATAGTGATTATTGATTTCTTGCATGTTTATGTATTAATTCTTGCATGCTTCATATTTATTTTGATATTTTCATTACATATCCTCTAACAAGAACCATCCAATCACATGTGGACACTTAATACCATTAGTTGGGGAAGGGTACTTTCTTAGTTTAAAAAAAAATCTCAATTTTCAAAATAGAACAATTCCACAACCTCTTTCCATTATATTTTCCCCATTTTTCAAAAATTACCAGCTTAGAGGGGAAGATAAAGGTAAGAACCAATTGAATTGAGAATATATTGTACAATGAAATTGGTGTATGAAGTAGTGTAGAACTAGGACAAACCAAAATTGAGAGAATTGGAGCGAAAATTGAAGAACATGGCACTATTATGAAGAAAAAAATACTATCATGGGTGGAGATATTATTAGGAGGAAGCCTACAACACACAACCAACTATTGGAGGATAGGTTATGTTTTCTTATCTTCCAACAGTCTAGTTGGTTGGAATATTTCTTGAAATTAACAGAGTTCAATGAACCCATAACATGACAGTTTTCTTCCACTCTATAAAATGGTGTATCCATTGTGCAAGGATTAAGACTGGATGCATTTGTGGCTACCATAGCTAAGGTATTAGGACTGACATGAGAGGGGTAGGAATCTCCACTAAAGGAAGATGTCATCACTACAAGGAATGAGTTATGTCAACTAGGTGAGAACCTAGATTCATCATCATAAAATACAAAAAGATTATCCCTACCCTAGCTTTGGGCCTCAGTAGTTGCCTACATAGTTAAATACTTGACTTGTGATGGTAGGTAGTCTTTGTTGTATATAGTGCACTTTAAGTTTCTTAGTCATCTTTGACATGATAGAAGAGGAAATGCTCCAAATTTTCTTTACAATTTGTTAAAAATAATGATCTCTAAATATAAGAGAAAAGGGCTTGATACAACATTATTACATTTTTCTTGGTTACATTATTGGTCAAAAGAAGTTTCAAAATTTAGTTTCCACATGTTTCTTGGGAAATATTTTTTGAATGTCACGACATTAATGACATCCTTATTACATCCAATGAAGAGAATAGGGGCCAAAAAAAAAAAATGGAAGACCCTACTATTGCAAAGATAGAATTTCCCTCTAGATCCCATTTTGTGTCACCTACTTGTAGCATAGGGGAGCCAATGGAGCAATATTTGCAAGATACTGAGCCTAAAACTCTAAGGAACACACATTAGAGGAGAAGAAAAACCTCCTGTAATGCCCCGCCAAGCAAGCCCAAAGGATACAATACATTTAACTTTTATGGGACAAATTTTTTTTAAATACCAACATACATCATAATAATCATATATCACAAGATATGAAATTAAACATGAACTACATATAACAAATCCCTCGGGTTTACTTGACTGCATTTTTTTTTTACAATAACATAATTACATCACATGAAAATATAAGTATACACCTGTAATCATAAGATAATATGAACATGATCAACATATTAATCAAGTGGTTACAATATTACAATGTCATTTCCCAACATGAAAGGGGAAGATACAATAGAATGGAATGTTACATTTGATATGAAGAAGTACAAAGCTACAATACTGGATTCAACTCTGGATCAACTCAGGAGTCACTGCAAGGTACAATTTCACACTTCTCGATCGACAACTGGGGACCCAATGGGGTGCATAGCACGTTCCACCCAACCACGTGGACCCGAAGGCCCACCCCCCGTGCTAAGAGATGACAAGAAGGATCCCCAACAATAACCATCATACAAAACAAGGGTACAAGACTTCACAACAAGATCCACAATTACATAAGGCAATCTCAGCACAAGATACAACCAACACAAGATGTGCTCAACATAAGGATAAACCAACTAAGCATCAACATACAAATGTCAACATGTGTTTCCAGAGGCCCAAGAATAACATAGAGGGAAACAAAACATACATGGTTGTTAAAGGAAGAGTGTCATCACAATGTTGCATTGGTTACCCTGGCGAATCTTCCTAGGTCCCGGCCCCCAACTTGGGTTACCCTGGTGACCTCTTACGAAACCCGGCCCCAAATGCAATCCAATGCGGCATCAATTATCTTTCATAAGGACAAGACAATGATTTTTCCATTCCAGGCCTTCTCAACTCATCTCAAGCCCATACAAGCACTTGAGCCATGAGTGAGGCATACACTTATATCTTGTTAATGTGTGATTCTATCCAAAAACCCCTAAATAAATATTATCATTTTCACTTGATTAACAAACTTTCAATGAGTTACCTTGAGACCACTTTCGGGTCGCGGCCCCCATTGAAAGCCACTCCCCTTATAAACAAACAGAATCAAAAGACACTATCAGGGTAAGCCCCATGCACAACATATAAAGCCACATGATAAGTTGCATTAAGCAAGACATACACCATTCTACACAAAATCTTCATAACGAAACTATTTTCAAGTGCAAGGCTAAACCCATAATGTCAAATAGATCATACGAGCAATAGTTCACAAAGAACCAAAAATAAAGGCTGATAATAAAGTAGCACCTTTCTTTCCCTTTCTAAAGATTTCCCTCAAATCCGAGATCGGTTTAGAAAAGCCACACAAGAAAGATTCATCAAAACACATCCACAAATCAATCAACTCTAAAACACAAATACAATCCTCATATCAACAATGGTATCCCCTCAAAAAGGAGATTCACAAAATAAAATCAACCTTTAATTCAATAATAATCATTCAAAATCGAAAAGCCACCAACTAGGCATTCTACGGGAGACCTCAATTTTCTCCTCCCAAGAACCCCCCGATAGTGGCACATAAATCACCTTCATAAATCAGCAATCATAGAAACGACAACAATTATCTATTTGCATTCTTGATTAAAAGAAAAGAAACAACCTACTCAACAAACAAATCAATTACAATCTCAAGTTTCAAAACAACTATCCTACGAATTACTTTTCTTTCATGATAACATAATTAAAGATTAATTATTAATTTAAAATTCTATTTCTATAACCTTTAATCCACTCAATGCTGAAAAATCATCTAAGCAAAGACTACTGAAAACCATTGATCAGAAAGAACACTTGGTCTGTGGAATTCCTTTGTAAGGTTATCTTTCAACATTTAGGAACCAAATCAATTCATCAAGAAGCATGAAGATATTTCATTAGTTCAAAAAAAATCATTTTATGTATTGATGTAAATATTTATATGAATAAAGAGAGGATTCTGACAGTCACTCCAGCCAGATCCTACTGTGATCTAATTTTTTTTTAATTTTTCCCCTTAACTGGAATTTCCACAAAAAACTATAAGAAACCCCATGAGAATAATACTTATTGTAAAATATGACTGACAACAACGAACATTAAAAACAAAAATTATATAGTTTGGACCTTTGGGGAGGCCTAGGAAGTCGCTCTGGTGGGAATTCCTTGATAGTAATATCATTTTATAAGTATCGATTTGGTAAGGTTGCTGTTGAAACCTCATCCCGTGCTTATCTATTCACTAGAGTTCAAAGCTGTGAAAAAAAAACTCTCAAGGAGTGACATGTACTTCGGACTTCCAGCTTGAATGTCACACATGTTTGCAAATTAAAAGTGTATTGAGTCTTGACTTGACCAATCCAAAAGGTAATACAACACCCACTTATATAATGCATTGTTAGCTATGAGCCTTATAGTTTCAAAACGTTTTTAAATACTAAAATTATGCAGGTTTTTTTTTACTGGAAGGCTAAGTACTACATTGTTACCAATTGACTGCATGTTCAATATGATCGCAAGAAGAGGAAAAAAATCATTACAGAGGAGAATAAGATAGATACCAACAAAATAAATTGCAAGCCAACAGATATCAATATAACCTTAATATATCACTCCCGAATAAAACTAAAAGGCGAGTAAGAAACGGTATATAGCCATAAGAAGACAAAACTCAAGAAACTGTTGCAGCGAACTCAACTACTGCTTACCGTTATCGCATACAAAATGCAAGAGCTTAGACAAGGCACAAGAACTATTTGACAAAATGCGTCAATGATATACGGAGACAGAAAAGGTACTCGAACTGTTTGATAATATAACCCAAGAGTAGTGTTTTCTAAAATGAGGTGATTGTAGGTTAAGCACAATATGAATTTATTGAAAGGGCTTCAGAAGAAAACCATTTCAACCAAAAGTAATTGGTAGGCTTAAAGCTGGAACTTATTATATTCGCCAGAGTCCACCCATCTTGTGCCAAAGCGAGCACTTTGGAACAAGATACGTTCATTCGTCAAAGCATAACATAAAGGGTTATTTTGTCAGGTATAGAGAATGCAAGTTCTCTGGTAGTCATGCATGCAAAATGTGGAAGCACATACAAACAGGTTTACTATAGACCAGTCTCAAATACCTTCAAAGAAATTAATACTCTAATATTTCCAATTCTAAAGCAAATAAGCACGAATTATGTCATACTAAATAGCATGAACATACACAATTTTAATATGAGAACGAAGGCTAATTAAGAAAGAAGGAACCTGGATTTAAATTAATTGAGGTGACAGAATATTTGATGCCAAGATCTCCAAGAATATTAGAAGCCGGTGAACAAAATCATCACCGCTTCCTCATGCACCATGGTTAACAGGGGTAACCTGAAAACGTGATGTCAAATTTAATTTGGCTGTTGGATTGACTGAAATATTTTAATCCTTCTCCCGTTATAGGAAATGATAATCCTATCAGCCTTTCTCTGCTTCGTTCTATTCATGCAACTCTTCACAGGAACTAAAACATGAGGGTGAGAAGGTGCGCATAACAATCTCGCCAATTGTCTTTCAATTCTTAGTTTGGTAACAGAAAATAAACAATAGATATTGGCAATCATTCAATAAAAATATCAGGCCCTCACTAGCTCTTGAGCCCTTGTTCATGAAACATATGCCTCTCTTAAAATGGTAAAATTCTGCTCTATTCTCAGCAATCCAAACTCCTGCGTGCCCCTCCACCATGATTGTGAACTCCTGCGTGAATGGATTTGGTACCTCAAACTACACGCCTCAAAGAACATAAAAAAAAAAACTATAATCTCCTCTTTCCGCTCACGAGGAAAAATTCCCAACTCCATCAAGCCACCTAGAAGCCACAAGAATAGATGGCTCACCCGTTTTTTCTAGATTCATACCCTATCAGCAAGGTAAGGAGCGCGATACAATAACCTGAAAAATGGGTTCTCCCCTCAACCTGGAGTAACACCCATTAAATGTATCAATCCTCCTGTGATGCCAACCGCGTCCCCCCATTCCCTTCCACTGTCTTCATCTCATCCTTTCCGCATGCACTTCATAACTCCCCTTTCAACTATCTTTTTTTTAGAAATCTTCCCTTTGTGCCATGCAAAATTAACTATTTTTAGCCTGCTTTCTGGTCTTTATTTTTCCTCCCCCACCAGGACTCATGCAACTGTTAAGCACTCTCCAAAATGAATGGCATCCTCTCCTTCCAGTGCATACACTCTTGCAGATTTTGAGGATCATCTCCCCAAACTACCGAAACAATCCCCCTTGTATTTGCAGAAGCGGTTGATCATTAAATGTGCTTGACTAATCTACTTGACCACGCACTATATGAGGTGTCCCACTACAATTCTAAAGCATTTTTTCTTCATTTGAAATTAAAAACTAATTTTAATAAATATTTTCACCTTAATTTATTTAATCCAAATAAATTATTAATAATTTTCTATTTAATCAAAGAATCAACAACAAAACAATTTAAAATCAACCGATACCCTACCTCCCACAATCGAAAAACAATACGACAATATCACAAACGGAGGGACACTAATCAATCACATTATTCACAACATCCTATCAAACAATTATCTCTAAGGGAGAGACCAAATCACATACGGCTTCATGGTCAAGACGAAGTGCAGAGGGGGTATTACATTCTCCCCCCCTTGGACCCGACTTACTCCTGGAAGTCGCATGGTTAAACAAAGCGTTCACAATTATAAGAGTCATCAAAATTCAAGTAACCAATTATAAAAATGACCAACAACATATCATCACAAGTTAAACAATATAATCACGAAATCAACATGACAACACAATCCCAAAAAGTGGAAGATCAACCAAGACAATTGACAAAATATAAAAACCATACTGACTAGGTTATACAATGAAAGTACATATTCTCGTCGAGGATGATGGCAAGGTTGGGTAACCTTCTTGTCAACTCTATTTTTCCACATTATTCCCATTGGGTTTCATGAGGCTCGCCCAGTCCTGACAGAGCAGGTGGAATCGAGGCTTACTACCTGCAACCTGCATAAAAGCAAACATTGTGTACACCATATATATATATCAAATCAACCTCGTGTAGAGGGAATTGTCGTGTCGTATGCCTCTCATGAATGAGTGATACAACATCGTCATTCTAACACTCTACAATTAGTGATACATCATAAACAATCATCAATAACAATTACTAATCAGATGCTACGATAGTATTAAATCCACATATTAAACATAACCAATTAATTACCTTCACCATTAAGATTTGAAGCCGACTACCTAAAAATCATAATCTAAGATGAAAACATAACACATTAGCACAAGTTATTCATGCTAATTCATTGCCAAGATACACATTTCTAGTTAAACTTCATCATTTAAACATCATGTATTACATTCTATTCATTACTCAATGCAAAATCTCACAATACATGTGTCATAAGATCATAATTTATGGCCTTTTTAGAAATAGAAACATAATTATCTCTTCAAAACACACATAATTTCAGATTTTAACACACATACACCACATACACACTCAAATTCACTTCACACCAAAGACACCACAAAGCAACTCAAGGGTAACACAAGAGTTCCAAAATGCATTTCTAGTAGGAAGGATATCGGTGCATTGCGCACTACACCGAGGGTCCTATCCTTTCCACCGGATTTCTGCACCATAGAACCTACATCACCCAGAGACAGACTAAGGCAACCTAGTTCAGACTACACAAATAGACTGACACACCCTTACAAGTATGAGCAACTAGGTCAACACAATGGGTTCATAGTGCCCCAGTGTATAAACCTATGCTCTGATACCAACTGTAATGCCCCGCCAAGCAAGCCCAAAGGATACAATACATTTAACTTTTATGGGACAATTTTTTTTTAAATACCAACATACATCATAATAATCATATATCACAAGATATGAAATTAAACATGAACTACATATAACAAATCCCTCGGGTTTACTTGACTGCATTTTTTTTTTACAATAACATAATTACATCACATGAAAATATAAGTATACACCTATAATCATAAGATAATATGAACATGATCAACATATTAATCAAGTGGTTACAATATTACAATGTTGTTTCCCAACATGAAAGGGGAAGATACAATAGAATGGAATGTTACATTTGATATGAAGAAGTACAAAGCTACAATACTGGATTCAACTCTAGATCAACTCAGGAGTCACTGCAAGGTACAATTTCGCACTTCTCGATCGACAACTGGGGACCCAATGGGGTGCATAGCACGTTCCACCCAACCATGTGGACCCGAAGGCCCACCCCCCATGCTAAGAGATGACAAGAAGGATCCCCAACAATAACCATCATACAAAACAAGGGTACAAGACTTCACAACAAGATCCACAATTACATAAGGCAATCTCAGCACAAGATACAACCAACACAAGATGTGCTCAACATAAGGATAAACCAACTAAGCATCAACATACAAATGTCAACATGTGTTTCCAGAGGCCCAAGAATAACATAGAGGGAAACAAAACATACATGGTTGTTAAAGGAAGAGTGTCATCACAATGTTGCATTGGTTACCCTGGCGAATCTTCCTAGGTCCCGGCCCCCAACTTGGGTTACCCTGGTGACCTCTTACGAAACCCAGCCCCACATGCAATCCAATGCGGCATCAATTATCTTTCATAAGGACAAGACAATGATTTTTCCATTCCAGGCCTTCTCAACTCATCTCAAGCCCATACAAGCACTTGAGCCATGAGTGAGGCATACACTTATATCTTGTTAATGTGTGATTCTATCCAAAAACCCCTAAATAAATATTATCATTTTCACTTGATTAACAAACTTCCAATGAGTTACCCTGAGACCACTTTCGGGTCTCAGATCCCATTGAAAGCCACTCCCCTTATAAACAACCAGAATCAAAAGACACTATCAGGGTAAGCCCCATACACAACATATAAAGCCACATGATAAGTTGCATTAAGCAAGACATACACCATTCTACACAAAATCTTCATAACGAAACTATTTTCAAGTGCAAGGCTAAACCCATAATGTCAAATAGATCATACGAGCAATAGTTCACAAAGAACCAAAAATAAAGGCCGATAATAAAGCAACACCTTTCTTTCCCTTTCTCAGGAAGACTAATAAATCACTAAAACAAGGATAAAGATTTCCCTCAAATCCGAGATCGATTTAGAAAAGCCACACAAGAAATATTCATCAAAACACATCCACAAATCAATCAACTCTAAAACACAAATACAATCCTCATATCAACAATGGTATCCCCTCAAAAAGGAGATTCACAAAATAAAATCAACCTTTAATTCAATAATAATCATTCGAAATCGAAAAGCCACCAACTAGGCATTCTATGGGAGACCTCAATTTTCTCCTCCCAAGAACCCCCCAATAGTGGCACATAAATCACCAATCATAGAAACGACAACAATTATCTATTTGCATTCTTAATTAAACGAAAAGAAACAACCTACTCAACAAACAAATCAATTACAATCTCAAGTTTCAAAACAACTATCCTATGAATTGCTTTTCTTTCATGATAACATAATTAAAGATTAATTATTAATTTAAAATTCTATTTCTATAACCTTTAATCCACTCAACGCTGAAAAATCATCTAAGCAAAGACTACTGAAAACCGTTGATCAGAAAGAACACTTGGTCTGTGGAATTCCTTTGTAAGGTTATCTTTCAACATTTAGGAACCAAATCAATTCATCAAGAAGCATGAAGATATTTCATTAGTTCAAAAAAAATCATTTTATGTACTGATGTAAATCTTTATATGAATAAAGAGAGGATTCTGACAGTCGCTCCAGCCATATCCTACTGTGATCTGATTTTTTTTTATTTTTCCCCTTAACTGGCATTTCCACAAAAAACTATAAGAAACCCCATGAGAATAATACTTATTGTAAAATATGACTAACAACAACAAACATTAAAAACAAAAATTATATAGTTTGGACCTTTGGGGAGGCCTAGGAAGTCGCTTTGGTGGGAATTCCCTGGCAGTAATATCATTTTATAAGTATCGATTTGGTAAGGTTGTTGTTGAAACCTCATCCCGTGCTTATCTATTCACTGGAGTTCAAAGCTATGAAAAAAAACTCTCGAGGAGTGACACGTACTTCCGACTTCCAGCTTGAATGTCACACATGTTTGCAAATTAAAAGTGTATTGAGTCTTGACTTGACCAGTCCAAAAGGTAATACAACACCCACTTATATAATGCATTGTTAGCTATGAGCCTTATAGTTTCAAAACGTTTTTAAATACTAAAATTATGCAGGTTTTTTTTTACTGGAAGGCTAAGTACTACATTGTTACCAATTGACTGCATGTTCAATATGATCGCAAGAAGAGGAAAAAAATCATTACAGAGGAGAATAAGATAGCTATCAACAAAATAAATTGCAAGCCAACAGATATCAATATAACCTTAATATATCACTCCCGAATAAAACTAAAAGGCAAGTAAGAAACGGCATATAGCCATAAGAAGACAAAACTCAAGAAACTGTTGCAGTGAACTCAACTACCACTTACCGTTATCGCATACAAAACGCAAGAGCTTAGACAAGGCACAAGAACTGTTTGACAAAATGCGTCAATGATGTACGGAGATAGAAAAGGTACTCGGACTGTTTGATAATATAACCCAAGAGTAGTGTTTTCTAAAATGAGGTGATTGTAGGTTAAGCACAATATGAATTTATTTAAAGGGCTTCAAAAGAAAACCATTTCAAGCAAAAGTAATTGGCAGGCTTAAAGCTAGAATTTATTATATTCGCCAGAGTCCACCCATCTTGTGCCAAAGCGAGCACTTTGGAACAAGATACATTCATTCGTCAAAGCATAACATAAAGGGTTATTTTGTCAGGTATAAAGAATGCAAGTTCTCTGGTAGTCATGCATGAAAAATGTGGAAGCACATACAAACAGGTTTACTACAGACCAGTCTCAAATACCTTCAGAGAAATTAATACTCTAATATTTCCAATTCTAAAGAAAATAAGCACGAATTATGTGATACTAAATAGCATGAACATACACAATTTTAATATGAGAACGAAGGCTGATTCAGAAAGAAGGAACTTGGATTTAAATTAATTAAGGTGCCAGAATATTTGATGCCAAGATCTCCAAGAATATTAGAAGCCAGCGAACAAAATCATCACCGCTTCCTCATGCACCATGGTTAACAGGGGTAACCTGAAAATGTGATGTCAAATTTAATTTGGCTGTTGGATTGACTGAAATATTTTAATCCTTCTCCCTTTATAGGAAATGATAATCCTATCAGCCTTTCTCTGCTTCGTTCTATTCATGTAACTCTTCATAGGAACTAAAACATGAGGGTGAGAAGGTGCGCATAACAATCTCGCCAATTGTCTTTCAATTCTTAGTTTGGTAACAGAAAATAAACAATAGATATTGGCAATCATTCAATAAAAATATCAGGCCCTCACTAGCTCTTGAGCCCTTGTTCATGAAACATATGCCTCTCTTAAAATGGTAAAATTCTGCTCTATTCTCAGCAATCCAAACTCCTGCGTGCCCCTCCACCATGATTGTGAACTCCTGCGTGAATGGATTTGGTACCTCAAACTACACACCTCAAAGAACATAAAAAAAAAACTATAATCTCCTCTTTCCGCTCACGGGGCAAAATTCCCAACTCCATCAAGCCGCCTAGAAGCCACAAGAACAGATGGCTCACCCATTTTTTCTAGATTCATACCCTATCAGCAAGGTAAGGAGCGCGATACAATAACCTGAAAAATGGGTTCTCCCCTCAACCTGGAGTAACACCCATTAAATGTATCAATCCTCCTATAATGCCAACCGCGTCCCCCCATTCCCTTCCACTGTCTTCATCTCATCCTTTCCGCATGCACTTCATAACTCCCCTTTCAACTATCTTTTTTTTTAGAAATCTTCCCTTTGTGCCATGCAAAATTAACTGTTTTTAGCCTACTTTCTAGTCTTTATTTTTCCTCCCCCGCCAGGACTCATGCAACTGTTAAGCACTCTCCAAAATGAATGGCATCCTCTCCTTCCAGCGCATACACTCTTGCAGATTTTGAGGATCATCTCCCCAAACTACCGAAACAATCCCCCTTGTATTTGCACAAGCGGTTGATCATTAAATGTGCTTGACTAATCTACTTGACCACGCACTATATGAGGTGTCCCACTACAATTCTAAAGCATTTTTTCTTCATTTGAAATTAAAAACTAATTTTAATAAATATTTTCACCTTAATTTATTTAATCCAAATAAATTATTAATAATTTTCTATTTAATCAAAGAATCAACAACAAAACAATTTAAAATCAACCAATACCCTACCTCCCACAATGGAAAAATAATACGACAATATCACAAACGGAGGGACACTAATCAATCACATTATTCACAGCATGCTATCAAACAATTATCTCTAAGGGAGAGACCAAATCACATACGGCTTCATGGTCAAGACGAAGTGCAGAGGGGGTATTACACCTCCTACCAAGAATAAGAAAAAGTAAAGGTGAATCTTCTTTTACACCTACAAGAGGATAGAAGAAACCCACATAGGCTAGGAATTCACACTGCTTGAAGAGGAAAGGTGTCATGAGAGGATCAATTAATAAATCAGAAAAATAAGATGTTGTGATAGTGGAAAAAAATTCAAAATTAAAGTGGGGTTCCTCTAAAAATGTACATACACTAGTCAAACAAGCATGGTATTTCATAAGCTCCTATGAATCCTATTCATAGGATACATTCGTTGCAAAGAAGATGAGAAAAAGAACCCCATCAAGTCCTAATGATGAGTTTTGTGAAAATACAATGGGTGATGATGAGCAATTTCTAGAGAAAGACGAAGAATTTTTTATTGAGTAAATGAATATTAAGGAGTTGCTAAATGAATATTAAGGAGTTGCAGGAAGCACTTGAGAGGATAAATCAATTAGAAAATTGGTGAAGTCATATCAAGAAAAGGACAGTGAAAGGGACATAAAAATGAAGGAATTAGAGGAGAAATTGCATACATTTTGGCATGGGTATAAACTAGAAATCCTTGCACAGATTGCCATTAAGAAAAATAATAAGGAAATTGTACCTGAAGAAAGACCTCCTCAAATTAGAACTCCAACTGGTCCCACTATAGCATCCTTGGGGTATGAATTATGGAAAATAACCAAGGAATTCTCTTAGGAAAAGAAATTTTGGGAGAAGGAAAAATCATACATGTTGGCTAACCACACCAAGGCCCTTGAGAAATAAGAAACAAAAGTGAATAAATTGACAAAAAATATTGAGGAAATAGTAGATAAAGTTGCACAAATACTGAAATGCATGCCTCCTACTAGGGCACATATGCATTATATTTGCAGGAAAAATACTTATGTTTCCAATTCATTTAGTTAATCAATGGTTTTCTAGTTTCTTTGAATAATAAATTTGTGTTTCTATAAATTTTCTCTACTAACACTGAAATGCAAGATCAACTATGTGAGTTTTACTTACATAATCTTGCTCTGCCAAATGACATAGAATGGAACCCCATGATATTTGTGGGAGATTTGCAAGTTATATCATTACCCTCTTATTTCAAGAATGAACAAAAAATGGGTGAGATAATGCAAGATTATATTGAAAGAAAAATATATTGCTCTAAATATTCAAAAAGAGTCAAAGGACCCCAATGCAATTGTAACATAATGGACAAGTCTCCTAAAGCATAAGGGTATAGGTAGGAAAATAATAAATATTAGAGAAAATGGCTATAATGGGATGCAACAAAAAGCTATAGGACTCATCCACTGTGCTTTTAAGTTTGTACAACAAAGATGGACTAAGTTGACTCTTGAATTGCAAAAGAAGGAATCACACTCCTTGTGCAACTTTCTAACCATGCTTGGAAGATCTTGTAGATATATATACATTTCCAGAGCCAGCAAAATTAATTGGTTAAAAAATACCTTTCATCCACCTATGCTCCTTTATCCAGTGCCACATTGGACAGGGGAGAGCCATGCATAATTGGAAGAGGTAGAAAATTTCAAATGGTAGAGGCTTTCATGTTATGGGGGTTACTACTTGAGATAGAAAAAGGGAGTACATGTAGTTGTAGATTTTAGGGAAGACCTTACAATACAACCTCTGCCCTTGAATGAATACTTGAGGATAAACGATTGCTATAGTTGGGGGGAATGATGAGTTTGATTATTAGCTAGTTTTCTCTTGCTTAGTTCATAATTTTTAGACATTGTAAGCTAGTATTTTCATATATATTCCTAAACTTATGCATCTTTTTATATCCTTCATGCAACCTAAACAAAAAATTGATAAGGAAATATGATTATAATATGTTAGTATTTTCATGGATAAATATGTCACTTCCTGTAAAATTTGATATGAACTTGTGTTTGATTCATTATTATTAATAGTATGTGTATGTTAGATGAAACTAACTAGTTGCAGCCAGTAACCCGTAGCAACTGGAGCACTCAACCCACATCCAAAGGATCATGAACAACATGGGAATTCTAGGTCAATGAATGCCCAACAATTCTAGAATAAATGAAGGTGTTCATTGATAATGTCAAATTGTGAATCACCAAGGTAATGAATAAACAAGATAGAGGGAGAAGGGACCAATATTGTTATGCTCATGTGATAGCTTGACTATGTCTCTATCAAAACTATTTGAGAAAGATTCTTGTTTCAACTTCTCTTCTATTGTTCTATTAATTATAGTTTGTTTTTTTTATTATGGAACAAACAGGTTTGAGAGGAAACCTGAAACCTTTAATAGTAAGAAAGCGTAAGATAGAACATTAATAGAGCACAAAAAAAAAATAGGACACTACCCACAAAGAGATACACAAAACAAAACCAGGGTAGAAATGACAAAAAACTGACAGAAATCCACAAAACAACCGGCCACTAGGCCAGGTTCCAAAGACTCTCTGCCGCTTCCTGCTCTAGATTGTTCATATTGAGTGCAGACTTCTTGATCTTCTGGATGTTGACCAATGCTTGGTCATCCTTCCTTTTCAAATTAGCTCTGGTCATGTTGCTCAGTCCCCCACTATCCAGCTGCCCATCCTCATTGTCCAAGTTGAGAAAAACAATAGTTTTAACCTGATGGGATTTTTCCAGATTTTCCACCATGGTGTTCATGGTCTATGCAATTGATTTTAAGATTTTATGGTTCATGATCAACACTTTGTGGAGCAAAATTTTAATGTTCCTCAACTATTTTTCCATATCCACCTGCTTACCATTGTGATTGCCTTTAAAATCTTGTAATTCCTTCACTGTTTTCTTGAGGCATTCCACCATATACTTCTTCTCCTCTTCTGTCCACAACCCAGTAGCCCGACCACTTAAACTGCCTCTATTATTATCCTCCATGGTTTTCTCCAATTTTCTACTCATGGCTCTTTGATTTAACTTAATTTCCTTGATTTCAAAAAATGCCCATCTCATTAGCCTAGAATTATCCACTGCCCCATTGTAGGCAATAGCAAGCACATCAGTGGGAAATTCCCATTCCTCCTAAAAATAGTGATCCCCTACCTTGAGGTCCATAGGGAAGTAGGATCTCTCTTCTCTGTTCGTCGCAGGATAGTTGGAGTACTCAAACAACAACTCCGACTACAGTTCCTCTTCATTTACATCATAGGAGGTGTCCTCCGACATTTTTCTCTTAACCTTTTTCAAAGAAGAATCCCTAGGTTTACTCTTGTCCTTTCCATCAACCCTAACCTTAGGCGATTGGGGAGGCAGATTCGACATAACTTTAAAATGATCATAAATGAGGACAAGCAAACCTTCATGAAGGATATGATACCTAATAGGGTTGTTTCTATGGTTTTTTAGACTAGTATTCAGAGAAGAAGCTAGAAAAAAAGGAAACGAAATCCTAACCTGGTGCCTAAAATGATTCAGCAAGATGAAGTGATACCCGAAGACTCTGGTATAACACCCATCCAAAGTGACATATTCCATCAGCACATTCAAAACCCTCCTCCAATGCGAAACAATACTATCCATGTTGAAATAGCTTTTGGAGGTCCTACGTAATTCCTCCTTCTCTGCCTTTGACTTGGGGAACTTGCTAATCGCTTCATCAGACTGCTTCCTATCCCTATAGAATTTTATGCCCTTTGTAGATAGACCAGTAACCTCAACAATCAACCATTCATTGATAGTAACATGTCTACCGAATAGGTTAATCTCGCCATTATGCCAGTCTTTCTCAAAAACCCTCGTAACCTCAGGATCCCAGCCATGGAGCTTTTCAATGTAAACGATAATGCCACCATTCTCTAGCTTCTTCCATAGCTTAGAATTTTTTTCAACTGCTCGCTGCTAATCGGTTCCACTCTGTGACTTTTTCCACCCATTGTGCTGCCAGCAAGAAAGGAATAGTCCAAAACCCTATGGAAAAAAACAACTAAAATTCCCAGAAAGCATGCGAAATAAATCACATGCAACTGGGGGATGAGATAATTATCCCTTGACCAACTCAAAATAATAATTAAAACGCAGTCTTGAGACTATAGGGGAGGACACTCAGCCATCATTCAAAAGAATGGGAAATTGCACCTGCCCGTGGGTATGATCATACATCAACATATATTTGACGTCAGCATCCAACTCATCCTACCCCTGCTAGATCACCTTACTCAGAGCCTTGACACCTTTGTTGGAAAAGAAATCTGCCACCGTCTTTATCTCACGGTAAACATGCTTTATGAAACTTTTCTCAAAGGTATTAATTATTTCCTTAGAGAGATCAATCCAATTTTCTATTGACCATGAGGGTTTATGAAGACCCTTTAAGCATTGGATGATATTGTTTGAGTCACCTTCAATCCAGACGTATTTATACTTTAATTGGCTAACCAATTTCAATGTCTGGAAAACCCCCGAGGCTTCCGCCACATGGTTGGTTTGAGTGCCTAAAGGAACTACCATAGCCGCAATAAAAGCACCATTTTCATTCCTTATCCCCCCTCCACTCCTGGCAGGCCCAGGATTTCCCTTGCTCGTGCCATCAAAATTGATTTTGACCCAGCCAGGGGGGGGAAGACTCCAGTATATGCCCTCTCTAGGGTCCTTAATACTTTTAAACATATCGAACATATCCACATTGATTTTCCAAGCTCCCACAATTCTACAATCATACTCCTGCATACTGACCTTACCATTGCCTTTCAACTTCTTGTTAATCAAATTAAAGTTTTCACCCATAGCTCTAGTAATCTTACCAAACACCACTTCCTCTGAGAGAGCAGCATCTCTGAATATTGTGTTATTGCATTCTTTCCATAAACCCCAAGCAAGGTGAGGAAAGATATAATTCTAGAGCAAATTCAGGGCCCAGTTCTTTGAGGGGGCCTCCCATTGGTTATAAAAATCCACAATAGTTCGAGGAAAAACCCAGTTGAGATCCCATATTCGAAAAATCCTACACCATATTGCATGAGCAAATAGATGTGAAGAGGTCTTAGCCTTAGCACAACACAAATAGCACCTGTTAGGAAAGGAGAACCCCCTCTTATGAAGATTATCATTAGTAAGTTGCTTATTCTGAAGAACGATCTAGGCAAACAAATTAACTTTCAAAGTAAGTTTTTTCACCCACACCTTATCCCAATCATGGACATCAATGCCAGAGTAACAAGAGGCCACAAAAGAAGACACGGAGTAGGTACTAGAGGGAGAAAGACACAGAGTAGGTACCAGAGTAACAATATTAATTATAGTTTGTTGCAAAAGACTCATTCACCTTATATTTTTGAGGAGAGTAGACACTCACATTTAGTTTTTTGTTTAGTTTCATTTTTGAGTCCTTATGCAAATAAATCTCCTCCCATGCCTGTATTTGGGGATCATTGGTTGAGGATTGAATCTAGTTAGAGTTGTAGATAGATTGTACTTCTAGTTTTCATGCTTTAGTAAGACAATTGTCTATTATGATTAGTTGATTTAGTAACTTGTAATTGGTTTAGCTTGTGGGTATAATAGCTTGAGAAAGGGCCATTGAAGCTACTATCCACCCACGTCCATTTTTGTTGTTAGAGTAGATGTTTCATGTTACATTCATTTTAATTGAGTTCATGCTTGTATGTGTTCTACAACATTACATTGAGTCAAGCTTCAAAGTAGTTAATCAATTGAGTTGTGAAGAGTCAGTAGTTAGTGGTATAGTTATTGTAGAGTTCAGATTTAGTAGTTAACCAGTTATAGCACTAAGCTGAGAGTACCCATAACAAAGGTGGAAGATTAAGTTATTTACTCTACTCTGCAAGTTTATGCTTTACTTTCCTTTTCAATATTTCTTATTTTATGCACATGTGTAAACCATTTTTATTCAACAACATAGGCTTTGTAGAGTCCCTAAGTGCACATACAATGTCAACATCATCACAAGCTTATGAAGCCCTAGTTGATAATTAAATGGAATATTTGTGAGGGTTTAGTGAACTTTTCAACTAGGAGACTTTCCTCTAAATTGAGTGTTTATCCATGAATCACCAAGTTTAGTGAACATTAGAAAGGCCTTACAAAGGTCAACTAGTTTCCAAATTATAATAGAGGTAATGACCTCAAATATGGTATGGGCCCAATTTTTTGTGGAATTATAAGAGGACAAATGTTCAGTTACACATAATAGTTTTACTAATAAATTTACCATTTAGTAATGATTTTTGGAAGAGTAAATATTGGGTTCACATGGAAAACTTAAATTAAAAAGGCAAACTAAATGAGAAATATGAGGGAAACAGGTC
Organism: Sequoia sempervirens; assembly: GCA_007258455.2. Taxonomy (NCBI): domain Eukaryota; kingdom Viridiplantae; phylum Streptophyta; class Pinopsida; order Cupressales; family Cupressaceae; genus Sequoia; species Sequoia sempervirens. The sequence continues at coordinate 258,252,701 of VDFB02000003.1, read as the reverse complement.
AACAAATTGGGAAACGTAATATGGGGTAAGATAATATGGCTAAGACTAAATGCAGGTTTCACATGGGAAACTTAACTAGAAGTGGAAAACTAAGGGGGGATATGGAGGAAATGGGTCAACAACTTAGGAAATATGACAAGGGGTGAGACAATAGGGGGAAGGGGAAACAACATGAATAGGAGGTGACATAGGCTAGGTAAAAATGATAAAACCATCACAAAACATATAAAAGGACTACTAAGGACAAAATGGTGAGAAATACATGATAAGGGTATGCAAATACCAGTAGAAAAATCAATTCAAAGTTGTAGGTGATGACATGAACCTTGAAATTAGAATAAAAAACTCATAAGTAATGTCAAGTTAGGTTATATTCAAATACATAATACTCTCCACTAATTATCTAATAAATTTATAATCAATACTTTTTAGATAACCAAATGTAGATAAATTCATTCATAGTTCAATTGATGTAGAATCAAATTTATAGTTTTTACTATAGACACATAAAAATGGCCTTGACTTGCAAACCATATTTTCTATGATGAACACGCTTCTCCCTCACATAATTAATGTATTAATTATTCCTCCATGATTATTTAAATAAATAAATTACATTTATTTGTTTAAATACGTCACTAATTAACCCTTATTACCTCTAATAATTAAATAAATTTCTAATTACCAACATTCTCATTTATCCTTCAATCAAATAAACTTATTTATTTAACCCATTTTCCATCCCACCAAATAAATTTATTTATTTCCTTTTGTCTCATTCCCATTTATGAATTAAACCATTATTTAATTCATAAGTCAACCTTTCTCCATAAATTAAATAATTTATATTATTGCAACTACTTCTTTTTCTCCACCATTGATTTGATTATCTCCAATTAAATCTCAACCCTTCATTTCAAAGCTTTCCCTAACTTTGACCTAATGTTTCCCTAACCCTAATCCTCCTTATCACATTGAATCATGGCCTTTGATCTTAGGGCTTCACCAACTTTAAATCCTGACCATCCATTCTCAATTTGGAATTCTTTAAAAGGCTCTCTCTCTCTAGCCATTGGATACACACAACATGCTTGAGAAATTTTGAGTACTTGAGCAACCATATTACTTCAATATTTTGCTTGTCTTGGCATAGGTTATAGTTGCACTTCAATCTGAGGGAAATTATACTAGTTATAGCAGGATGGAGAAGGCCAATGGAGGTCATTCAATGGAAGCTTGAAGACTAGGTGAATTTGTTTCATACTTTCATGTTTCTTGATTTTCATTGTTCTCCATTGTTATTAGGGATTTAATAGTTTATGTGCTATTTACAATTAAGCTCAAAATTTATCCTAATACATTTACTTCTAAAGTCTTACCAATAATTCATGTATATTTAGATTAAGAAATGTCATATTATTTGTAATGTAGAAAATTGCATACCTTAGCAATTTCACATTATGTTTTATCCCCTTAATTTATTGGACTTAATTAAGCTTCTAATTTTCTAGATTATGCATTTCAAAGCCTATTTATCATTTTCTAAAGGAGAACCAACATTAAACAAATGCATCCAATCATTAAATTATCCCCAACTTTGAGTGTCCTAGAAATTTGGTCCAGGACCCATTCGCCCATGGGAGAATGGGTCCCCTTCCTTAGCAAAGACCTAAATTCAAATATGTTGTTGGTGGCATTTTAACATCCAAAATTCAAATTTGAAGTGTTAGCTTTTGGAATCTATTTTTTAGGAAATTGGATAAATACCTATAAACACCTACTCCTTTGGTAATTTGAAATCTAAGAAGCTAGAAGTGCAATTAAGGAGAAAAAACTATTTTCAAGAGCATATTGAGCAAGTAAAAAACATCATATGTAGACTTCATTGCAGTAATTCAAGATCCATCATTATCCCAACATTTATGTGTGCTCATATTATCTTGTGAAGGATAATATTGTTGTAGGTCTTCAAGCATTCAAGCATTCAATAAAATCTATCAAGAAATATCCAAACCCTTGGAGTGATGTGTATGATTTCAATCCTCAAGGAAGCTATTGAAGGGTGGTGAGTTGTAGTAATTTGTTCCTTCATCACTACCTCCCTTTCCATTAATGTTTCATCATTGGCATTGCCATTGTGGAAGTGGGAACACTTACATGATGTTTGAATGAGGAAAACACCTATATGACATAACATTTTCCATCTTTGTGAATCTGCATGTTACAGATTTGAAGAGGATCAAAGGAAGATTCAAGGAAATTCATCAATTATTGCATTTGTTGTCTTCAACCTTGTCAAGAAAGAACCATAGGTTGCGAACTGCCACCACGCATCCCTTTGGCGAGAATGCTACCAAGGGGATGGATAGAGCGAGCAAAGGTATGTGACATGTTGTCACGTGTTCTAACTGCCTCCACTGGGAAGTGACACTTGCCTACACGGAATGTTTCTAGACCACTGCCATCATTTGTAGGGGATGCATCTAGCTAGAGAATGAAAAACATGCTATGGCCCAAATATTTTTTGTTACAACAGCCGAGGGGAATCATTGCCACAACCATCATTACTCAAGATACAAAATCTTTTTTGTTACAAGGTCACCAGGCGGTGGATTGTTGGCTATATATATTGCTTCTTACTTTGGAAAATGAGTTAGGAAGATGTAGAAAAATTAGAGAGAGACATTAGGCCTTTAGTATTGCTTTAGATTATTTATAATGAAACTTTCAGACTGTGCCATTTGTTCGACCTTTATATTTTTCTTATATTATTCGATAAGATTTTAATACTATGCCATTATTGTCTGGATTGTTCATTTCCAAGAACTTCTATGGTTTTAAATATAAATTGTTGATTTAGATCATGTCTTTGACTCCTCTTTTCAGTAGATGTATGCAATAATCATTTTATGTCATTAAATGAATTGTTCAGATATTTATATTTGATTTCTATGATTCTGGAACATAAAAAATTTCTTACCGGGCCCTTGAAGCAAATCCCAAGTGATAGATTTACCATGCCTTTATCTATATCTTGGTGCATCACCATAGTTAGACTTTTAATTTTATATATTTTCTTCCTTTTCCCATTCAAAACCCCAATTACAGAAGAAGTTGGCTTCTTTAAAAATTTGGAGGTTACTCAATTTAGCGCAATTGGTCCCCCCATTAACTGAGTTTCCCATAAAGGTTGTTACCTTGCCAATTTTTGGCATCAACGGTTTTCTTTTTTCTAGCACACCTGGTGGGACTTTCTTAAATGAATCTAAATTCAAAAAGGGTTTATGAGTCATCGACCTGTTACTAGGTCCCAAATAGTGAATAATCTCAGTTTGTTGGTACCACCACTAGGGACAGTATAGGCTTCGACCCAACTAGTGAATTTTTTGCTTCCTCCACCCATTTTGTTAGCCATGTTGTCTACTACTAATAGAAATTATGTGGCATGGGATGCCAAAAGTCCTCTTGTTGCACTAGTAGGGCCTATCATTTGGGCCCCCATCCTGGTCTCTACTTTAAAAGTTTTACCCAAGTTCACCGAAGATGGCTCGAGAACACCATCTGAACATCTACAAGATGTTGCGGATGTGTGTCTGGGGAATGGAATCATTGCCAAAAATGTGGCGCTAAGGTTGTTCGCCGCCTATTTTAAGGGGAAAGTGCTAGATTGGTACTACACTCGACAGGCTAATACCATTGGCACTTGGGATCAACTCAGAGACCCTTTCTATGAAAGATTCTCTAATGAAAAAGATAGGTCTTCACAATATCATCAATTATCGATCATAAAACGTGCCCCATATGAAGCTATGACTGATTTCAATGCCTGGTTCCATGTAACTTTGCAGAGAATCTAGGTTGCTATTTTCCCACCGGCTAAGTTAGCATTCATGTTCTACGTAAAATCTATCAACCCTGGCATTTTGATGATGATCCAGTCTCTCAGCAGAACCACTCTACTAGATGCATATAGCATAACAGTTAAAGCGGAGAACAATTTGATCAATGACGAGAAGTTGTTGTCTCAGTCCACAATACCTATATTCCCTGAAGTATCAGCTCCTGCCAGGAGATTCCGTCTACCAGTGCGTCTAGGTGATCCCACAATAGTGGTTTACAATTTTTGGCCAAACTAGACACTGAAATAAAAAAAAATTAACTAAATCTTCACTTTCGGGCACCTATAGCAGCTAAATCATGAGGAAGATGATGCAAACTAGAGTTTCGTGACATTTTTTCTATAGATTCTAAATATATTTTTTTCAAAATTTTTGGAATTGGATTACATTTCTTTTTCCATCTCCCTCGAAAATTGGTTTTTTTCAAAAAATAACATTTTTAAAAAGTGACACTCACTATATAATGCATAACTTTTTTTCCATGAAGGATAAAATTATAATTCTTTCAAATTTAGATTTTTAACTCTGATATCTAGTGCTTCCACTTGGTTAGATATTTTTTTGTTGAATATTGTTTCTTTAATCAAGTTTTGAAGTCAAACCAATTACAATTCAGACATAGCGTGACCGTATAACGTGTAACTTTTTTTGTATCAAAATTAAATTTTATTTTTTTTGTTGGATCAAGAACTTCAATATCTGATGCACTCATATTTTTCAAAATATTTTTTTGATAATCTTCTATTTTTCCACATGGAGAATAGAGAGCTTGATTTTTAGTGAAAAACCTACATTCACAAGAAATAAAAAATAAATATAATAGTAAAATTAAATTTATTTAAAATTATACTTTTGGGAAGCTTATAATAAAGACTACATACTTACAAAAAATAAATTTTAAATGAATTCATTTGATCCCCCAAAAGGTAAATCAAAAGTGGTTTTTTATCAGCATTTTGATAGGTGTAAAGGAGACTCTGTTATAGGTATGGTTTTAAACTAGTGGGTTTCTATCCAAGGGGGTTTGATCTAAGGTAGTTTGATCAAACCATCTTTAATTGGAATGCTTTAAATGGAACTTTTTAAGGCTTAAATCATTATATTTTCTAAAAATATGTGATTTCAGCAAAAATCATAATCTCCCAAAAATTGTAAACCAGCTTTGTGAGATCACTCATCCACACCTCCCAAATCCATGTACACATATATGAATGCACCATAGAGCATTGCTTCTACATCTAAATATTCAAAGGAAAATATGGGTGAGTTCAAGGAAATGTTGCAGACCATCATCAATGAAATAACTGTTATCAAAAGAAACCAGGTCGAACTTCTGAAGCCAACTTATTAGAATTATCAAGGCAAAAGGTCTTCTTACCAACAAAACTAGTTCCAAGGTGGCACTCACAAATCTGCAAGCGAAAACAACTACTCAAATAGTACATGTGCCTTCTTCGTTGCAGAGTGCTAACCCAAGCTCAAGCAGAGAGCTAACTGTGGGGAAAAACAATTTAGTCGATGACACCAACCCCTGGTGCTTCCCTTCTAGCGACTCAAATATGCCCCGAAACTGCCTGTGTGGCAATTTACAACAAAAGGTGGTGGAGCAACATAGCCAAGGTGTAGCGTCAGACCATGGAGGTTATGTATATGCCTCTCTAAAAATGGAAAATGCAGTTCCTATCGCACAAATGCTAGGGATGTCCATGGAGCAAGAAATGGATATTGCTCCTAACCATGTGTTCTTCTCATGGATGGAAGAAGAAGATGCGGTGTTTTCCAATGGTGCATCCACATCTAAATCACCAAAAGTACAGTTCGATTACAACACTCACTCAAAGAGGAGATTCACAAGTGAAATAGTCACTCCACAACTAGTCAGTCCATAGCCCAAAGGTGCTTCTGATCAGAAACCCAGTACCTCTGTAGTGGCACAACAATGTATGCCATGAAGGGAAATTGTTATAACAAGAGTGAAGGAGTAGAAGCCTTTGAATCCTCCATCGTTCAATGTGGTGGAACATTTGAAAAAATCATCCGCTAATGTGTCTCTGTGGGATATCTTAGCTATTCCATAATAGAAGACATTGCTACAGAAGGCTCTCTGGGAGGATCCAATCATTGAACCAAAAGAGAAATCACTCAAAGGGAAGATTGTTGATCAATCACCTCCTACCAAATTTCTCACGAATAGCACAGAGGAAGCCCATGCTGAATTCAAAGACAAGTTGAAACCGAAACCCTTCTTCCTAACTCTCATTGTGGGAGAGAAATTATTACACAATGCCATGATTGACTCTGGCACTAGCACAACAATCATGCCCAAGTAGATAGTTGAAGCCCTAGGACTTAGCTATGAGCCTTTGAAGAGGGGGGTTATGCAACTTGATGGGAATAAAGTCAAAACTGTAGGTTTCATCAAAGAACTCCCCTTGACTATGTTCTCCTACCCTAGCATCACAGTTCCACAAGACACTATGATCATAGATGTTCCCCCTATGTTCAGTCTTTCCCTATCCCAAGAATTTACTTCAAAGATAGGCAGATATGTTTCTCTGGATTGGTCGTATTTCATCCTAAGGACTAAGCATGGAGCTAAGATGAAAAGTTTTTGAAGCTCTGCACTCAAAACATGTGGTTGATGAAGCCATGATTAACTTTGAGGCTACTCATACCTCTTTCACTAAAGAGGAGACATATCATACCGAATTGCTAGAAGATGAAAAATTGATTGGAGATTGGACCAATCAAGAAGAAGCTCTCTTGGGAAAATATATAGATGCTAACCCTTTCAGAAACTATCATGCTATCGAGCTAAGAACCTATGTCATCTTCGATGAGGAATAAGAGATTTTGAAAGTCTTGAAGGAACTAGAGGGCGGTCAAGCCTCAAAGCTATTGACATTGCACTTTGATGGAGAAAGATGCAAGTTGGGAATAGGAGCTGGGATATGTTTGGATTCCCCACACAATGAAAAGATACTTTGGTCTTTCTGCTTCCAGTTTGCTTGTTCAAGAAATGAAGTTGAATATGAAGGCCTAGTGCAAGGTTTAAGCCTTGTGGAGCGGATGGGAATTAAGCAATTGATGGTGTTCAGAGATTCTGAATTAGTGGTCAACCAAGTTCGAGGGATTTCCACAGCCAAGAATGTCTGCATGAAATCCTGCAGGCATAAAGTTTGGGACCTGATTGAGGGTTTTGAAGCCTTCAACATCCAAATAGTGCCCCAAGAACAAAATGTTGATGCAGATTGAATGGCCACAGTCAGATCTCAATTTGAACCCGCCTCTGGCCTAATGCATAACAAACACTCTATATGAGTGATAGTCCAACTAGCGAGTCCAGATAATGATCAGAGTTGGCTAGTAGTTGGCAGCAATGAACACATCGCTTCATTCATCCAACAGGCAGGAGAGTTTGGAGACCAAATCCAACCAAAGATTGTCGAAGCCTATGATGAACAAATCATTCAGCTAAGGTCTAATAAGCTTTTGAAGGGACTTGTCACTCTTGAAAATATTTTTGACTATGACGATGCAAGAAATGATAAAAGAAAATTTATAGCAGACAAAAGTGATTATGCAGACCTCTAGGTCGGAGATGGAAGAAAGATTAAATTTAGGAAAGATGTCACGCCTCATGATAAAGAAAGGCTCATCAAATTTTGTGAAAGGTATGAAGGAGTAGTTTCCTAGTCATATGATGACCTTAAGGGATATGATCCTGACATCATCCAACATACAATAGAGCTAATGGAAGGTGCCAAACCAGTCCGCCAAAAACAAAGGTCAATTAATCCAAAGATCGAGGCCATGATGGCTCAAGAGCTGACAAAGCCAATTCGGTCTCAGATTGTCTTCTCAATCAAGCACAACAATTTCATAATGGTATATTGCTTTGATAATAGATTGTGTCAATGTCTATTAGTTATCTTAGCTTTATTAAAAAGTCCCATGACAATGACTTCAATGAGGTTTCAAGCTTTAATCAAATCACTTAATTATGTGATGGTTGGAGAATGCATTGGTATTTGATATGGTTGACTTCCATTGGCATATACATTTGGAAAGGTAAACAACAACCATGTTTTACATGGTCGGAAATTTTTGTAAATAGTTTTTGTTCACTTTTTATTCCTAATGAATCTTAGGCAGTCATAACATGTGATTAATTTTTACAAAAACATTTTTACACATGTGACATTTTTAAAGTCACTTTGCAAAATCAAATGCTAAATTCGGTCACATTATAGTCCTGTGATACCAGCATTATTGGATTTCGTTGGGAGAGAAAATGACTTTGTTTAAAGTCATGATTAAAGTGTATCAATTAATTTTCTTTTAACTTTGAGTAAAGGCATTTGGAAATAACCTTTGGTAGCGACCATTCTTTTTATTTCAATGGTTGTGTGATGTGGCAGTGTTAACTTTGAAAAAATGTGGAGGTAATGATAATGTTGAAATTTGTGGTAAAAGGTATAAGACAACAAAATTAAAATTCGTTATGATGTTTTATTAAATCATTTGAAATTGTCTTTTAGACTTCAAGTTTTATTGTGTTTTGGAAAATTCATCGAATGACTTGGTGAAAGAAATGTTAGGGAAAACTTTTTGATAATTCATTTTTCTAAGGGTTGAAACCCTTGCTTCAGTTGCCACCATGGAGTCATTGTAACTATTGTTCTTCATTGGTTCTGCTAGCTGAAATAGTTTTTGAACATAATGCAATCTTTGTGTTTAAGCATGAAGGGTATGGCTACTCAGTTTGATGTTTTTCAGTGGTTGAAAGCTTGAATCTAGAAGGAGATTCAATGGCGTTACTCAATTGGGTTGGTAAATACTTCATTACAATTTTTCATTCATTCCTTTAGCTTCGTACTTGGTCAGGTATCTCTTCCATCATTTTCTTTTTGTTTCAGAAAAGAGTGTTACTAGTTTTTCTTGAATCTAGAAAAAGATAAATGGTTACTCAATTATCTCTATTAGAAAAGCATGATTTGAGTTTGATTTTCTTGACCTCACTATGGGCATTCTAAAAGCTTTGTTTATTTTTGGTATTTGGTGAAGATATGGTTTCAATTACAAATTCTTTTCAAACCCTAAGCAATGAGATTCTTTTGCATTTATTAGCCTAAATATTATGTGAAAAGAAAAAGATGCTCTGGTGAATTTTTAGTTTCCACCTGTCATTAATCATATGGTTTTTTGAAAACAAATCTATAAGGGTATTGTGTTTGAAAAAAGCACTTTGAAAAAGAAAAATGAGAATGATGGGTGCATACTGTTATTGTATCTTTGTATTTCTTGAAACAAAATGTTTCCAACAACCAGTTGGATAAAAGATTCTTTTACAAACGACATCTTTGAAGACTCATTTTTTTAGTAGATCTATATTTTTGAAAACACATAAATACAGTGTTTCATCACTGTGAGATTTTGATGTGATTGTTGTATCAAAAAGAAAAAGTTGAAAAATATTTGTAATACAAAATAGAAAATATGATGTAGAGAAAATATGTATACTTAATTTATTTAATATTTTAGGGATTCATTGTTTTGAATCTTTAGGGTATTAGATAGATTAAGGGTGTGGGGTTCTATGAGTTTATATGGAAATAGAGAAATCCTCTGATATATGATTACTGTTCTAATTTTGTAGAAGGGGTTGGTACTCCTTGGAATGGGTGTTCCTAAATGTATAAGTGGTTGGTTCTCCTAGAGTGGGTGCTCTGAAGTTGGCATGTAAGGCATTGTAAGCAGTGGTTTTTTGAAAATATAAGCTAGTATGGCAGCAGTTTAGGAGTGGTTTTTCTATCCCAGGAGGGTTTTCCACTTGGAAAATCATTTGTCTCTTGGTCTCTTTGCTTCATTGTGATAATGTTGTAATGTTCATTTTTTTTTTGTGATACTTCTCATTTCAATTTTTAATGGTTGCATTCAACTAATGAATGTATTTATCATTGAAATTTTGAGAGCATAATTTATCTTTGTTTCATTTTCTAGAAATTTTTTAAAATGGTTAAAGACATTGATTCACCCCCCCTCTTAGTTTCATCTTCACTCCAACAATTGGTATCAGAGTGTAGGGTCCTTTGATAGGTCTAAACCACCTAGGATTGATTTTGGTCTTGGATTCTGTTTAAAATGTCACAAGTTCAAGAAGGAACTTTTGTGACTAGAGCTCTATTATTTGATGGAACAGATTATGTATTCTAGAAAATCAAGATGGAAACATATATGATCTCTATTGATCTTGATGTGTGGAGCATAGTATTAAATGGGTACACTATACCAGCCACAATACCCACAGATGCTACTGAGAAAAAGAAGTATGAAACTAATGCTAGAGCTAAGCATGCCATCTTGTGTGGTTTAACTAAAGATGTGTTTGTTAAAGTCATTCATTGAAAATTTTCTCAGGAAATATAGTAAAAAATTTAAAACATTTATCAAGGAAATGAAAAAGTGGCTAAATATTTCCTTAGAGTAGATGAAGTTGTTAATGCTATGAGAGGATTAGGAGAAGATGTAAAAGAGTTTGATATGGTTACAAAGGTCATTAGATCCTTACCGACTAAATTTGAATATAAGGTTTTATCCCTTGAAGAAAAGAAATATTTCGATCAGCTTACCTTAGATAGTCTGTAGGGAACTCTTACTGCTTATGAAATGAGAACAAGCAAAAACAATTCAGCAGGAAAAGAAACTACTTTTACATCTAAAATGAAAGAAAAAGTAGATGACAGTGAATCAGAATATTTTGATTCAAAAGAAACCCACTTTTTTAGAAAACTTAAAAAGGTTTTTGGAAAATACAAGGGAAAACTTCCCTTTAAGTGTTTTAACTGTGGAAAAATTGGACACTTTGCAGCTAATTTCCCCTATGGTGATCAAAATAGTGACGATGAAAAATTTGGCCAATAGTCTAAGAAGAAATCCTACAAACCTAAAAAGAAATTAAATTTCAAAAAGGAAAAAAGTTTGTTCAATAAATATGAAACATACACTAAAACAAAAGACTCTTCAGTGGAAGGAGATGAAAATATTTTTATGACTATTACTAATCCAAGTCAAATTCATGATAAGGAGATTGATAATGTTATAAACAATGGCTCAAAAATAGATGAGTATCCTGTAGTTAGAATACCTCAATTTGAAGGCACATCAGGAAGTGAAGATGTTAATCCTGAGTGTGAATTAAACTGTGCCTTCAGAGATATTCAGAAACTCAAAGAGGAAGCTATGGTAAAGAAGAAGAATTTTGAGAAACAAATTTCTAACCTAAAACTTCAAGTTGAAATACTATAAATTACAAATGTGCAATTAGAAATCAAAGAAAAAGAATGTTACACTTTAGAGGCAAAGGTTGTTGACCTAAGAAAATAACTTGATATGTGTAACAACAGTAATAAACTAGTAGAAATTTTAGGTAAAAAAAGACATAATAATGGTAAAACAGTTCTTGGGTTTATGGAAGGTCAATTCTCTTATTCTGATAGGTTCCAGCATAACAAGGTAGCAAAGAAAACAAGGTTAATTTGGAAACCAAATAAAATTAATGAAAAGTCAGAAGGTACAGTTAGTCAACAAATTTTACATTCTAAGGTGAATAATGAATGGATTCTAGATAGTGGGTGTTCACACCATATGACAGGTGACAAAAGTAGCTTTATCAATTTTGAATATTGTGATGGCGGATTAGTTTGGCTTGGAAATGATGATTGTATTCAAATCATTGGAAAAGGAATAGTTTCTTTGAGTGATAACTTGTGTTTGTAGGATGTATACTTTGTAGAAGAAATCAAGCATAATCTTTTGAGCATAACTCAAATCTATGATCAAGGTTTTTATGTTCTTTTTAATGCTCTAGGGTTTGAGATTAGAAATAAAATAGCTGAAATTGTTGGTACAGGTTCAAGAACTCAAGGGAATGTTTATAACCTACAAGAAACAAGATGTGTGAAAATGGATGCTCAGTTGAGGGAGAAAGTGTATGCTCTTCCTCAGATTTCTCATCACTAAATCATCTATATGTTGTTTCAGGGTGCTTTTCAAGTTTTTTTTTATATATCCCTATTATTAGATGTTGCATTAGATTCTATTGGTGTAGTTCTAAATATCAAAGCGATGATTCTTTTGTTGATTTTTTATTTTGAAAGTCTCCAAGGACAATTTTTGACACTATTCTGTTTGTATAATATAGCATATGTTTTGGGTTATGATATGTCAACATAATGAGAAAAAGGTGACAATGTTACAACTTCAAATGACATGCCTATGCTCAATCCATGTTGGTAGATATGTTGGTAAAGATTTATCATTGGTGACAAAGGTATGGAAAAGTTTGGAAAATCATTTGATATTAGTTTCTATAGTTGCATTATAGCAGGGTTGGTTTATGAAAGTACAGTTTGGTGCATGTTGATTTGAGGAGTCTCTTATTGATAAGATGGCAATGAAAGCTATTCCAATTTTGATTATTTAATTTTGCAAGGCTTCAAGGCTTCTTGAAACAGTCTTGTTTAAATGCTCTTAAAAGTATGCATGGTCTAAGGGGGAGACTTCATGTCTAGTTTACATTCCTGGTTCAACTATTGGTGAGTATTGTGACTTGATCACTACCAACTACATGTTGAAAGCAAAAGTGTGTTACAGGTTTTCCTTGGTAACAATTATATAATGAGTTGTGAGTTTGGTGATGAAATTGTATGGATAGTGGTAAAATATTGTTGACTCTTTTTGCTTGTACACTACTTGCAAGCATACTGAATTTGTTAGTGATACCATGTCTTGACTATATCTTTCCTTGATTCACATGTATGTGAATGTTAGTAAAAGTTCCTAGACAATTTAGTGAAGCAGCAACACTCAAAGGTTGCAACATTATATGAGAAATGTCAAAAAAAGAAAATGAACTTCTTTGTTGATCAACATGTAGAAGCAGCAATGCTTTGCTCTAAATTCAAAGCAATTTCAACTAAAATGTGAAGTTAGTGAGTCCATAAAGGATTTTTTTGTGAAGGAAAGTTAATGCAAAGCATCAAGGGGAGCTTCCTGTTGCAATTTTTCTTTAAGCATATGATTTGATAAGGTCTTGGTTTGTTGTGAATGCAAAGATATTCTATTTTATCCTTGTGATTAACACAAGGAGATATATACAGCAGAGTTGTTTATGAAGTGATGATATATTGGTTGATCTTTGATTCTTGAATCTTGATTCATGTGTTCAGATGGATATGTGTTGGTTGGATTCTCAATTGTTTATCTTCGTGGAATTTCACGATATCTTCTTTAATCCTTTGTCATTGAGGCAAAAAGGGGGAGAGATTATATGTGTTTTTCCATCAAGGACAAAGGGGGAGTTTGTCGGCTCTCAGTTGTTTTGGATTGTCTTTGATTTCAAAAGTGGTTGGTTTGCTAATATTGGAATATATGTAGTGATATGCTTGATGGATGTTGTCAGGATGATTTGAGGTTACATGTTACAGTTCAACACTTTGATTCAGTTCTTTGATGTTTTCTCTTTGATTCAGATCTTTGATATGAGGCTGACAATATTTATTACTTGTGTTTCAGTTTGTTTTCTCAAAGACTACTTGTTAGTGATTAACTTAGGTATGGCACACATGATGATTACAATTTTTCTACATGGTTTTTTCCCGTGGTTCATGGCATGCAATTATAGGTTTTGGATGGTGAGCATATAATTACAAGTTTTGGATGGTGTATGATGTTCGCTTATGTTGATGCTCATAGTATTGATGTATTGATGTATTGATATGACAGTTACATCATATTTCTATTTTACGTTGATAGGATACAGGCTGGCATTTTGTCATCTCTATGGTCATTGCATTTGACAGGTTTTTAGTCTGATCAGCTAAGGTGACAATGGTTTTTATACTATTTTTACACAATTTCATAATGGAATATTGCTTTGACAATAGATTGTGTCAATTTCTATTAGTTATCTTGGATTTATTAAAAAGTCCCATGATAGTGACTTCAATGAGGTTTCAGGCTTTAATCAAATCACATTAATTATGTGATGGTTGGAGAATGCATTGGTATTTGATATGGTTGACTTCCATTGGAATATACATTTGGAAAGGTAAACAACAACCATGTTTTACATGGTCGGCATTTCTTGTAAATGGTTTTTGTTCACTTTTTATTCCTAATCAATCTCAAGTAGTCATAACATATGATTACTTTTTACAAAAACATTTTGAAACATGTGGCATTGTCAAAGTCACTTTGCAAAATTAAATGCTAAATTCAGTCACATTATAGTCACGTGATATCAACATTATTGGATGTCGTTGGGAGAGAAAATGACTTTGTTTAAAGTCATGATTAAAGTGTATCGATTAATTTTATTTTAACTTTGAGTAAAGGAATTTGGAAATAACCTTTGGTAGTGACCATTCTTTTTATTTCAATGGCTATGTGATGTGGCAACGAGAGCTTTGAAAAAATGTGGAAGTAATGATAATGTTGACATTTGTGGTAAAGTTATAAGACAACATAATTAAAATTCATTATGATGTTTTATTGAACCATTTGAAATTGTCTTTTGGACTTCAAGTTTTATTGTGTTTTGGAAAAGTCATTGAATAACTTGGTGAAAGAAATGTTAGGGAAAGCTTTTTGAACATTCATTTTTCTAAGGGTTGAAACCCTTGCTTCAGCCACCGCCATGGAGTCATTGTAACTATTATTCTTCATTGGTTCTGCTAGCTAAAACGGTTTTTGAACAAAATGTAATCTTTGTGTTTAAGTATGAAGGGTATGGCTACTTAGTTTGATGTTTTTCAGTGGCTGAAAGCTTGAATCTAGAAGGAGATTCGATGGCTTTACTCAGTTGGGTTGGTAAATACTTCATTATAGGTTTCCATGCATTCCTTTAGCTTTGTGCTTGGTCAGGTATCTCTTCCATCATTTTCTTTTTGTTTCACAAAAGAGTGTTACTGGTTTTGCTCGAATTTGGAAAAAGATAAATGGTTACTCAATTATCTTTGTTAGAAAAGCATGATTTGAGTTTGGTTTTCTTGACCTCACTATGGGCATTCTGAAAGCTTTGTTTATTTTTGGTATTTGGTGAAGATATGGGTTCAGTTACAAATTCTTTTTAGACCCTAAGCAGTGAAATTCTTTTGCGTTTATCAGCCTGAAAATTATGTGAAAAGAAAAAAATGCTCTCGTGAATTTTTAGTTTCCATTTTTCATTAATCATTATGGTTTTTTGAAAACATGTCTATAAGGGTATTGTGTTTGGAAAAAGCACTTCGAAAAATACAAATGAGAATGATGGGTGCATATTGTTATTGTATCTTTGTATTTCCTGAAACAAAACGTTTCCAGCAACCAGTTGGATAAAAGATTCTTTTGCAAACGACATCTTTGAAGACTCATTTTTTCAGCAGATCTATATTTTTGAAAACATATAAATATAGTGTTTCATCACTGTGATATTTTGATGTGATTTTTTATATTATAACTTTTTGTTATATCAAAAAGAAAAAGTTGAAAAAGCTTTGTAATACAAAATAGAAAATATGATGCAGAGAAAATATGTATACTCAATTTATTTAATATTTTAGGGATTCATTGTTTTGAATCTTTAGGGTATTAGATAGATTAAGGGTGTGGGGTTCTATGAGTTTATATGGAAACAGATAAATCCTCTGATATATGATTATTGTTCTAATTTTGTAGAAGGGGTTGGTGCTCCTTGGAATGGGTGTTCCTAAATGTATAAGTGATTGGTGCTCCTAGAGTGGGTGCTCTGAAGTTGGTATGTAAGCCATTGTAAGCAATGGTTTTTTGAAAATATAAGCCAGTATGGCAGCAGTTTAGGAGTGGTTTTTCTACCCCAGGAGGGTTTTCAACTTGGAAAATCATCTTTCTCTTGGTCTCTTTGCTTCATTATGATAATGTTGTAATGTTCATTGTTTTGTTGTGATACTTCTCATTTTATTTTTTAATGGTTCCATTCAACTAATGAATGTATTTATCATTGAAATTATGAGAGCATAATTTATCTTTGTTTCATTTTTTGGAAATTTTTTAAAATGGTTAAAGACACTAATTCACCCCCTCCCTCTCAGTGTCATATTCACTCCAACACAATAGTTCTCAAAATAACCAAAGAATGGGTAATGAAAAATACTATAGAGGAACATAAATCAACACCTCAACAATCTAAAAAGACTCCAGAATATGTAGAGATTGGTCAAAGGAGATCTTCCTCTCCTTAACAAATTCCATCCACAACACACCTTAACAAATTCCATCCACAACACAACAACCAACTTTGAATGGGGATGAAGGTGGAGATGAAGACCCACCTAAGAACAGGAATATAGAGAATACCTATGATGATACCACTAAAGGGAAGAATCAAAAGGAGAAAGAGAAAAGGGGGTTGAGTCTTATATTAAAAGAATCAAAAGGAGAAAATTTCATTCATATATCTTCATCTCCATATTAGGTAAGTGATTCATCCTCTTCCTATTCTTCCCCAAAATCTCCTCCACCTAACGTTTCTCAAAGTCCCCTTATGAAAATTGGATCAACTCCCCCTTCTTCCCTAGAGGTATGGATTTCTAATACACCACCTCTCAGGATATGTCTACAATTTTCATCTCTTATTTCTAGAACCTCATCAACTTCCCCTTCTAATTCCTAGTTAGAGAAAAAAAAATCCAAGAGAAGGAAAATAGTTGAATTTAATGTCCCAATAAATATGTTGCTGCTTAGCTACTTCAAATAATTCCACAACCTAAGAAGCCCAAAACTACTTCTTAGTTAATGGTTGATGCTACCATAGGAAGTATGTATGTAGAAGTCACTCACCCTTTTACACATAAAGATGCCAACCAATTAACTAAAAAGGATTTCAATATTAATAGGATTAACTTGGTACCTTCTACAAGGGATGGAGACATACATAGATTTCAGGTATCCACTACTAAGATGGTAGAAAGAACAAATAAAGATAAACAAACAAATGACCAATTGAAGCAATAGGTAACTATTTCTACAAAATGATTAAAATCATTTATTGATTTCTAGAATAAACCTGTGAGTCAAATTGATATTTCCTTTGACCTAAGATCAACTAGTGGGAAAGAGGTAATTGATAAATCTATGCATATAATTCCTATGGTAAAATAATTGAGGATTAGGTAAAGGATATTGTGATTAAAGGGATAAAATTTATTAAGGAAATGAAGAAAATTTGTGAAGATATTGAAACATTAAAAAAATAAATTGATAATGAAATTACAAAAATAAAGAATAAGGAATCAATTTGGTAGAAAAATAATGGTGATTTGAAATAAATGATTGACCTCAAAATGGATAAATTAGTAGCAAAGTAAATCTTGCTTGTTTTTTACAATAACATATGTTTTATATGGAAGAAAATTATAGATGGAAGTTTTCATTTTTTAAGTAGAACATTTTAGAACAAAACAAGATGTTAAAAGAATGCAATCAAATCAGGTTAGATATGTAGAAATATATTTCAACCATCAGTATCTATATTAGAAAGAAAGATGATTCTTAAGATGAAGACATAGGGGTGGTAAAAATAAAATTCAAAGGAGTGGTTGAAGGATTATTTGATAGACAATATTTTTGTATCGATATTATGAATAAATTGAGTGTTATTGATACAACTTTGGTACAATGCATCGAGCAACCAACAACCTTCTCCAAAAAATTAGATATGATTAGAGGAAACAATGAACTATAGAAGTTGAGAATTAAAAATGTCATCATCCTATAGCATAGTGAAATACCACCTGTCATTAAAGCTTCTAAAGGATACAAGAACAAGCCTGTTACATAGTAGACCCACTCACCACACACTGAAAAAATGATGTGTATCTAGGAGATGTGCTACCTTAACATCAATGTTTTTTTATTTAATGAAACATAGGGAAATAGAGGTTTCCAAAATGGAAAGATAACTCAAAAGGGTTATAACAAGCCCTATCTTCCTACATTCATTAGGAAAAGAGAACCTCACAATGAATTGACTTACAACCCTTAGGTGAATCAACTCAAAGTGAGAATCTTCAGATTTCCATATGATTAAGGATGGGGATATAAGGCTAAACAACACTTTTGGGAGATAAATTAAATATAGAAAATCAACCCAATAATGCCAATTCAAACTTGTAATGTGAAGATAAACTATATGAAAGAAAAAAACAAAGAAACATAATATTTGAGAAGGAATAAACACTGTGAACCTGTCACTAAAATGGGTTTTCAAATTACTGACATGGACTCATTGGCCCAAGGGTGAATGAGTCCCAATTTCCCTTTCTAGAAAATCTAAGACTAGAATTTGAGTCTTGAATCTATAATTCCTTCCTATACCTCTAAATCTTCACTCCCGAATTTGTACCTACAAAAAAATTTACAAAACAAAATTGTTGTTTGGTGGTGGATGGGGGTTTGCCTCAGTCGAGCCCAAAGTTTGGTGATTAAACCTTGATGAAATGTATAGATCTGAAACATGAAAAGTGTGTGCAAGCCCTAATATTAAGTGTGTACAAGATTACAAGAGCTTAAAATTCAAAGAATCCTCTTTAAGTGTGTTAGAATAGAATCCCTAAATGAATGCAAATAATGATGAAGACCTACTTTAGGAGATATCAAAAAATCCTAATAGATCATAAAAATGATAATACCTTCCTTTAGGTAGAAAGTGGAATGATAATAGAAGATGGAATTACTTAGGAAACAAGTCATTAGGCTTGGTTGAATGGCTTGTTGCATCTCCCACAACCTAGAATCCATCATGATCCTCCATAGGCATCTATCATCAATATTTTACAATATTTGATCTTGTTGACAAAATGAGCTTGAAGACCTACAAAAAAACAAATAGAATGTTGCTCCAAGACTTCAACTTTGAATGCTTGATTGACTTCTCCTTTCTCTTGAATGCAAATACTTGTGATTTCATTTGAATCTCTTGCTTGGATAGTGTAAAATAATTTAAAAGCTTATTTTTATAGGCTTCCTTTCTAATTTCCTGTTTATTAAATCCTGAAAGCTGACAAGTAAAATTTTAATCTGACACCTTAAAATGCTGCAAAAAAAATGTTTAAAATTAAAATTATGAACTTAAAGGGGACCCATTCTCCCATGGGTGAATTGGTCCTAACCTAAAAGTTCAATAATTAGTAAATATAAGGGAATTTAATTAATTAATAGCATTTATTCAATGTGGGAGATATTATCGAGAAATTAAAAAAAAGGCCCTTGGATGCATAATAAAGGGTATTATGGGACCATTAATGAGGTTTAAAATGCATAAATGCAAGGTCACTAAAATAGGTCCAAATTAAGTGTGAAATTTAACTTTCTCTTAGGAAGGAGTACAATTTTCTACACTACGTTTAGCCCCCACTTTAGCAGCCATATAACACTACATGCATATGCAAGATAATGGAAATCAAACGATTAAAAGGATACTCATATGGATTTATTTGTAAATAGGGAGAATGAAGCCCCCACATGTAGTCATCTGCAAAACCACAATGTTAGGAATTGCATTTTTCAAAACCATTTCGTTAGCCATTCAAAATCCTCTTATAAAATGTCTATAGAGAATTGAATTCAAGGGTAGATGTATGCCCCTCAAATTTTGCTTGCTTTATGGAGGTGGAATCAGGGTAACCATCCAACCTCATCGAATTGTTAGGTCTTATCATAGGGTATCCCAAGTACAATACCACATAGTGATAAACATTTTATGATATCATAGGTTTTCTTTATTAGGGTTTAGTATATATGAATGAAAATAACACTTTTTACAATCACTTTAACATTTACCTTTTCATAATTTACCTCGGTGTAGAGTTAATGAAGATGCTAAGCAGATGAGCATACAAATATCCTAGACTTGAGATTTTGTGTGACATGATGGCACAAGGTGAGCTCTGACATATGGTAAGTGGATTCTTCTTTTCTTTATCTTTGCATTCATGTATTTAATATTTTTTCTTGTGTTTCCAGAAGTTTCTAGGACCCTGGAAAATAAAGTTGCAAAGCATCCCACTTAGTTACAAAGTGTCCAAAAATGGTTAAAGTGTCTAGGAACCCCACGTCCAAAAATGGCGCATATGTCCAAGTTGGTTGCAAAGTTTCCTAGAGTAACTTTAGTGCACTTTTTAATTGTTTAATAGACATATTTATGATTTATTTAGATTTTTTTGTACTCTTTAGATCCCTCCCCTAGCCTAACAACATCTAGGAGGAAAAAAGTTTTGTCTTCTCCATGAGTAGCTTTCATAACTATCAAAGGATGAGATTAGCATATTACAAGATACTGGATTGTTTTGGGTATACCTCATGCCACCCATGAGGTATCATTATGTGATGTTGATGGCCCTAGTAGAGAGGTGGGATGCAGATACTGGACCTTTCACCTTCCTACATGGGAGATGTCACTTACTCTAGAGGATATTCATCAAATTTTGTGATTACCTATCCACAGAGAGGTTGCGCACTCATCAAAGGAGTGGACACATGAATAGATGCAGGAGGATATCGAGTATTGTTTAGGTTGCCCCATCCATGAGATGAGTGTTGAACCCCGTGTCAAGCTCAAATGGTTTCTATTAACTCGGTCGTCACTACTAGGGAACATTATGATAGTTACTACAACATTAACACTCGTTCTCAATGGGTGAGGCACACACTTAGATATAGAACTAGTCCACATCATCCAAGGTATGGAGCAGTATAGGATAATATATGCATGGGGTTATAGTATGTTGGCACATTTTTAGTATGATCTCAGACAATTTGTCTATCAGGAGATGGATACCATAGTACATTGTACATTCTTGCAGGTGTGGTGCTTCAAGCACATCATATGTATGATACCTATAGGATATCCAACCATAGCAACCATGGGCTATCTACAAGCTTACAACTAAACTTTGAAACAAGCTTGGAAAGATGGAGATTTATTACACTGGAGGGTCAGATTCGACCACTTAGAGGATGATGAGATATCATGGAGACGTTATCATATGATACGATGGTGGGCAGATGAGAGATGACAACTAGTTAGGATGCAATGGTATTGATTTGTACTAGGGTGAAATGATTACATAGTTAGAAACTTCTACTATGATCATGTCATGTGTCAATTTAGACACATTCATGTTCCACCATAGCTATGACCTTTGTATTGATAGTTAGCACATAGTGCTTCGAGTCCTGGAGACACTCATCACCTCACCTTGGAGGATGTTGAGTTTAGTGATTCAAGTGATGAGGACCACAACATGCCCCTAGTCTTTGATGATGATGACATAGGTGTCATAGTGGTCTATGAGTAGTGATAGACTAGAGCATAAACAACACGTCTTTCTTGTACATCATCTTGCAGGCCACACAGGACCACTTCCAGGTCATAAAGATGACAAGGACGATGATGAGGTTGACATAGATTTGAAATGATGAGGGTATAGAACTTGATATATTTGCATATGGGGAGGAGGATGTCCAACTGATTAGATATGAGCCTAATGAGTAAAATGAGGCCCAATTTTTGCTTGAGAGGAAAGATATACCTCCTATTTGAATCACTAGAGCACAATCAACAACCAAGGCAGGTGTCAGCATTCATGAGCATGGGTATAATAGTGTTATCTGATCATCCAAACTTTCTACGTAGGAGGGGCATGTTGTTACATGGGTATACTCAGTCTAGTAGGCTTGAGAGCCAGGTGATGATGTGATATTTATGCTTTAGTTATGCATTTATACTTATGCATATTCTTTATGTTATATATATATGATGTATATTGATATGTATTATGATTTCCATCTTGTAGGGTCCAAACAAGAGTGGTGAGACCTCTACCAGCGAGTCACTACAAATATGGTACCACCTCTACCCCCAGAAAAGGATATTGCAATAGATTACATTCCCCCACCTACTGCAAGGTTCCATGTAGATTTGTTTAAGCCTATTATGAAGCTGAGGGTAGCATACGATAGCACTACAATACATGCTAACTGAGCTCTAGTGGAGCTTTCAACACTACATATAGCATATGAGGAGTTTCAAGCATCTTGAGTTCTAACTAGCAGTGGGACATATGCCATCCTACATTTAGAGATCTTGAGGCTAAGGAGGACATTACTAGGCTATAGGTGGAAAGAGATCACATAGAGTGGGAGCACTATGAGGCACTCATATGAGAGGCTAGGGTAGTTGGACAAGTGTAGGGCCTACAAACAATGATGAGATCTATGAGCATATTGTGTTCACATTCTACTGTATCTCCATGGATGCCACCACCAGACCCTGAGGGGTCAGGTAGTCATAGGCCACACTAGCATTGTACTATTGATGATTATATTTGAAATTTTTTTAATATTATATGAGCTTTCATGTTTTGGTTTTATGTTGAGTTAAATGTCAATGTGATTTATTAAATAATCTTAGAAATAATATTTAATAAATGTCTCCATGATCTAATATTTATGTGATCTAATTCAAATATTTTTATATTACATTAGATATTATGTTGTGATTATGTATGTTATGTTACATTAAACGTGCCTATGATCTAATTTATTGAACATTAAATGTATATAAGGATCTGTATAAGAGAAAAATTGCACCATCATGATTTCCCCTACATTATGGTTTCCACTTTAGTGTTCACTCCTTTAGCATCTTGAGTAGGCTCATTTTAGTCCTTGCATCAACCTCTTTCCCTCTCAAGATGCTCCAACTCCCCTTTTTAGTGGCCACCCTTGCATGTATTTCTATTTAGTGTTGTTTTGTAGCATGAGATGTCCAAACACTAGTGCATCGCACGTATTTCTACATGTCGTGTTAATGTCTTGTGACATTTCAATGCTTAGACGACCATTTCCGAGCATGTTTTCCACTTATCCAACTTTTTCGGTGGAAACGGCTCAGGATTCTTTGAAATGGCCCAGGAAGCTTCTTTTCCCTCCTTAAAATTCCTTTTGTCACTTCATTTATTGGGACTCCTCTTTTATAGCTAGCTCCACTCTGCCATTTTTTAGTTTCACTCCATCACTTGCTTACACATACTTCATACAACTTGTTGTAGCAGCTTTGAAGCTCTCTCAACCTTCCATTACAACACTTTTTGCAACTTCATCTCACTCATTCTCATGCTTTTGAGCATCTCAAGATTCCATATCCCTTACTATTTTTACATTTATTCTCCTCCTTGAGCAGGGTTTGCTTTTATCACATGCTTATTCATGATACGGGTTCTCCTCCTCAAGTAGGGTTTTCTTTTGTCACTCACTTATTTGTGGTGTAGGTTCTACTCCTGAGTGGGTTTTTATTTCACCACACACTTTACACTTTTTCTCTCTTGGCTGTCCGTGGAGGTGGGAACACTAAAATGGGGTTTTGACTAAGGCAAACCCCTATACAGCCCCAAAATTCTCTCTAGATATGACACTTGCAGGTTTTGAAGACATTTTTTTGGTGGAGGCTTCATCACTCGCACGATTGTAAGTATTTCTTTCCCTTCTTATCCTTACCTTTTTCATTTCTATTTCTTTATCTTAGTCATATCACTTTCTGCTACTTTACTATATTCTACAATTTTTGCATTTAGAGTAGAGGTAGTCACTCTAGGTGTTTCTGTGATAAACTCAATCTCTAGTCTATACGAGATGCCAACATGCCTCTGAGACGCCAACACACCATGTTGTCATCCACTTTTTGCATTGACATCCTTTGGTTGAGATCTTGTTAGTTTTTTTGGAGACCCTCTGTGACCTCCTCTAGATTCCAGAACTTCCACACTGTTCCATTGAGGTGATATAGGGAAATTTTCCCCATGAGGATCTCTGAGTGAAGAGAACTCGTGATTAGATAATCCCCCTATATCACATTTTGGTGAACCCGATGTGAAGAACATTCTTCTTCAAAAAAGTTATAATGGACTTAATATCTTCTTTTATTAATTTGGTATCTAACCTTGTCCAAAATATTAACGATATCCCATTCAATGCATGTCATAGTGACTTGGCTCTACCCATGTCACTTGGTATCTTTGATCCTTCTCATGAGATTCCTCTTGATTTATAGGATGTCTTGTTGCAAGAAGATGAAATCATTGATACCTTCCTCAATGTTACTCTACCTTCTATTCATTCCAATGCACTCTGCCCTAGAAATGGTGCATTTGTGAATGACAAAGTTCCCTCTCCTTCCAATGCACTCTCTTCTGGAGATGATACACTTGTGAAGGATGAATCTCATCTTTGTTCCAATGCACTCTCTAATAGAGACGTTGTATGTGTGAACAATGAACTCCCTTCCACATCTGATTCACCTTGGATCGATGTTGAGAATGTCTCTTTAACTAACTATTCCACGTTTGATCCTATTTGGATCGATGTTGAGAATATGTATTTAAGTAATTATTCTACTAGTAGTGAGTTTGTAAATATGGTGAATTTTTCTACTACCCCTCAAGGGCCTAAGAAACCAATCATTCATGAGACTCCGGCTAGTCCCGCTCCTAAAAGGGTTTGTGTTATCGATGGTGTTCTATTAAATAGCAGATCTCCTTATCTTCCTAAGGCTCCCTCTTATAGAGAAATATCCTATAATTAGTAGAATAGTATGAATAAACAACCAATACTTCCTCAAGCTCCTAGACCCATGACTAAAGCACCTAGTGATTATGATCTTGTCGAGTAACCTCATGTTACTTCAGATAAGATCTCACTCTGGGATTTTCTTTGGTTTGCTCTGGTTCATCAAGGTATGTTTCAAGAAGCCTTGCAAAAGATCCTCTTGCTTTCTTCTACTAGGATGATAGATGTTGATGCGTTGATGGTGTATATTCACGCAAATTCATCGAATATTACATTCTATCCTCAGGAGCTCCCACCTCTGGAAGTACAGAAGCAAGTAGATCCTCTAATGATTATAGTCAATACTAATAAGATAGGCATTAGACACACTCTGGTTTGGCACTCAAGGTATGTAGTATTGATCTACTACCTAAGATTAATATTGACCCATCCTCTCTTAATACATCTTCTCTTGTCCTCCGTGGGTTCAATAATGTCGATCGGAAATCCCTAGCCATGGTAGTCTTGCCTTTGAGGTTGGGACCTATTACTATTCCTACCCTTGTATATGTCATGGCAAAAAAATTGTCGTGTAACCTTCTTCTTGGTAGATCATGGATTAATGCTATGGGTGCAGTCCCATCTACCTTGCATAAATCTATTAATTTTATTTGTAACAATCGAGTAGTTACAATTAAGGCTGACCCTAAGGTTATGCACCTATGTGAGATAGCGACTACTATTTGAGCTCCAGCTATGCCTACTCTTATTCCCTCAGTATTTTCTAGTGTGTTGATGTTTACCCCAACAGTACCTACTGCAAAAGATACTCTCAAGGTAGATGTCCCTAAAGAAGATCCTTCCAAAGTGAGGAGTCCTAAGTGTGATCCTTCCCCCTCTTTCCAAGGAATGCATGTCTTGGTGATGATTGGGGTTATCTAGACTTTATAGAATCCTTTATTGGAGAATATAAAGTCGAACTGATCCACTTAGATCTTCTGACAACATCACCTATGCCTGCTATCAAAGATTATTATTCTTTTATATCACAGAGTAGGGTGAGGAATCAAATATCCTTAGTATTGATCTTCCTTTTGAGGAAGAGGATTACGCTTCAGCTAATGACAATAGTGTTGGCAGTCCTATTAATAAGAATGATAGCAATCCCATAGAGAAGTGTGATCCTCGTTGCTAGGACGACACTCTTTATAAGGATCCACCTTCTTTTCAAGACTTGCAAACACATTATGGCCCTGGCTTTAGGCTCATCTCTAAATGTGGCTATGAGCGTAAAGGGTGTGGGTGCAATGAACAAGGGATTCAAGTCCCTATAGAATTTGTGCTTCATAAGCATAATTTGGGGCTTGGTTTCTCGAATGAACAATCTAAAAGAGAACCACAGTTGAATAGCAATGTGAATTCCACTTGACCTTGTTTTCGTAGATTAATTTATCCTCCCTTGTCTTCTACCTTCGTGCCTTCTTCCTCTCCTTCTGAGAAGTCAAACCTCTCCCCATAGGAGAAAGGTTTTCTTCTCGCTCCTCATTCCTTGTCTAATCAAGAGTGTATTTTTTTGAGGCTTCTAAAAGCCTGCTCAATCACTCTTCCTTCCCCTACACACAAGAAATATCATGGACATGAAAAATGTTCTTTCTATGCATACCATCGAGTGCTTGGTCATTCCACTAGCAAATGTAAGGCCTTGAAGTAAAAAATACAACTTTGTGATTCAAGTGCCATCAAACTTTTGTTTGATTGATGCACCTGCCTTTTCTTAGCATTAAAAAAGTGATATTGAGGTTTACCTCTATCTTGCATGTTCTAAGTGTTTTGCATGGTTCTCCTCCCCTGTGCGTTGGGGGCAGTGATAACTCATTTCGGAGATGTGTGTCCTTAAGGACCCCTCTCTTCGCTATTGAAGCATCCCTTGAGTGGACCCCTCTTCCTTTTGAAGGGTTCTAGAGGGACCTCTTTGAAATCCTTTCTCTCAAATGAGTTCTTTGCATCTAGCTTGGGGGCATCCTGACAAGATCTTACCTTTCAAACAACATGTCCCTTGAGTGAACCACTCTCCTTTTGGAGGGTTCCCATGGGAACCCTTTGAAATTTTCTTGGTTTACATGACTGACCACTTTAGACATGTCCTATCTTCGAGTAGACATGTCAATGCTTTTAGATGCATCCTATCTGTGGGTAGACATATCGACACTTTTAGATGCATCTTATCTACGGGTAGACATATCAACGCTTTTGACATGTTATATCTGAGGGTAGACATGTTGTTGCTTCCTAACTCTGTGGAGTCCACTCCTTGGGGTTTCCTTCATGTGAGAGTTCTTGAAGGATTCCTTCCTTGTAGGTTTGCGGCTTGTAAGGCACTTTTTGGTGATACGGGTTCTCCTCCTCGAGCGGAGTTTTCTTTTATCACCTTCTTTGCGGTGCAGGTTCTACTCCGGAGCAGGTTTTTCTTTCACCATGCACTTTATCTCTCTCATCTTTGAAGTCATCTATGTATTATTTGGGGATGACGCATATTACTGAGACAACCTTCTACATCGAGGTCTCTTTCACTTTGCTGACTCCAATCCTTTAGCTTTTCATATTCTAACATCACTATCTAGTGCGGGTTTTTGTCTAATGTATTGGTTTTGCAAATTGTTAGACTGGGGGCATACTTCTATGGTTTGAAGAGTTATCTTCTTCCTCTATAGTATCCTTTTATCACATGATGTTATTTATGTTTAGTATATTTCCTTTAGCATGCATATTAATGTGGATTCATATGCTCGCTAAAGTGGGGAAAAAATGTATAAGAGCAAAATTGCAACCTCGTGATTTCCACTACATTCTTGTTTCCACTTTAGTGTTTGCTCCTTTAGCATCTTGAGTAGGCTCATTTTAGTCCTTGCATCAGCCTCTATCCCTCTCAAGATTCTCCAACTCCCCTTTTTAGCGGCCACCCTTGCATGTCATCTTTGCATCAGACTTTGTGCCTTTCTAGTTAGCATGATGTGTCCAAACATTAGCGCGTCGCATGGACGTCTGTGCACTGCGCTAATGTCTTGTGACATTTCAATGCTCAGACAATCATTTCCAACAATTCAGAATAGAGGTAGTCACTCTAGGTGTTTCTATGATAAAATTGATCTCTAGTCTGTATGAGATGCCAGCGCACCTCTAAGACTCCAGTGCGTCGTGTTGTCGTCCACTTTCTATGCTGACATCCTTTGGCTGAGAGCCTATCAGTTTGTCTGGAGACCCTTTGTGACCTTCTCCTCTGGATTCTATAACTTCCACATTGTTCCATTGAGGTGATATAGGTTAGTTTTCCCTGTGAGGATCTCTGAGTGAAGAGAAATCATGAGTAGAGAATCCCCCTATATCATAGCATCTAATCTAACACAACACACAAGATAGATTTTTAATAGAATGAAAAACTAAAGAAATAATTCAGATTTTTAATAGAATGAAAAACTAAAGAAATAATTCAAACTTATTGAAAAATTACTCTAGGATTTAAGACATGTAAAGAACACTTGTCAAAGAACGAAGCAATGCGAGATAAAATAGAACACTATCTACTTAATCTAACAACACTACCTCAAAACACATACTATTCAAAGGAGATGTTATGCATAGTACCAATGTAAATGCATGACATTGATAGGTTTTTTAGGAGGTGTTTCATCTAATTATTTTAATGTGTATTCTCCAGACCCATAATTTTTGTTAATTATGTAAGTTCCTAACCATTTAGGGTTGAACTTTCCTTTTTCATTTGGGGCAACATTGACATTACGTTGATTCTCATATAACACCAAATCACCTTTATCAAATGAATGAGGGATGACATGATTGTTATAACTACTTTAAATTCATTTAGAATAAGCTTGGAGATGCTCAAGAGCATTAATCCACTATTCATCAAGCATTTCAAGTTTATGCAATCGTTGTTCTTTATAAGTAAAGTCATTAGTAAGGCCTCTAAGAGTGATTGTAATAAAGGAATCTCTAACTCCAAAGGAATTATTGCCTCTGCACCATAAACAAGGTTATAGTGGGTGTTTCCTATTAGTGTTTGAATACTAGTATGATAAGACCATAATGCATAAGTTAATTGAGTATACCAATCTTTGTTATGTTTACTTATTGTTTTTCTTAATATTTTTTCAAGATTTTTGTTAGTTAATTGAGCTTGACCATTAGATTGCAGGTAGTAAGGTGTTGAAAAATGATGTTGAATATGAAATGTTTCCAAAAATTTCTTCACATCATTATTCTTAAATTGTGTCCCATTGACTGAAACTAATGTGGAAGGTAAACCAAAGTGAGAAATAATGCTCCAATATGAAATGACATATTGCATAAGTAGTTATGAAACCAAAGAGGTATAGCTTCTACCCATTTTGTGAAATAGTTTGTTGTGAATGTATGCTCAGTAGAAGAAGGTGGCAATATATTTCCAATAAGATCCAACCCCCAAATCGAGAATGGACAAATACGAACTTGGGCACAAAGCTCAAAAGTAGGAGGATGAATCAAATTTTTTATGTTCTTGGCATTTATGACATTTCTTAATGTGAGCAAAATAGTCTTGTTCCATATGTCTCCAATAATAACCTATACATATTAATTTTTGAACTAACAATCTTTCTTCAAAATTCCCCCCACAAGCACTCACATGAGCCTCTTTAAGGGCTATAGGGATTTTAGACCGTTTAAGACATCTAAGTAAAATACCATCAAATGATCATCTATATAACACATCTATAAGGATTATGTATTTAGAAGCAAGTTTTCAAAGATGAGCTTGAGTGTTTTTAGTTGTAGGCTCAGGAAAGGTACCTTCTTTTAAGTAATTAAATATTGTTGTGTACCATTCACTAGAGTTTTCAATAGATGTCACTAACACTTCTTTCAATTTTTCTTCTATCAATGGTTTTAAGATTGTATGAACAATAAATGTAAAATCCATAGAAGGATCATCCGGATATATAAAGGAAGTAGTGCTTTCCATTGCATCTTCATGTCGATTATCCTTTCTAGGGACATTGTCTATGGTATATGATTCAAATTGTTTCAATAATTTCACTGTGAGGTCTTTATATTGGATGATATTGTCATGTTTTTCTTGATAAGAACCATTTATTCTTTTAATGACCAATAGAGAATCACCAAATATGGAAATATGTTGAACACCTAGGGCTAACACTACACGTATACCAGCAATTAAAGCTTCATACTATGCATTGTTATTTGTACATCATAATTTTAGGTAGTAGGATAAATGAATAGGCGTTCTTAAAGGTGGTATTAGTATAACCCCATCTCCAGAGCTAGTTTGACATTTAGAACTATCAAAATACAACTCCCATGTTTCATTTTCATGTTTAGTAGTCAACAATGTTAACAGAGAAGGGGTGTTAGCTAAATGGTCAATCAAGGCTTGTCCTTATATTTCCTTTTGGGAGACAAATTTAAGGTCAAACTCAGTTAACAACATAACCCATTTAGCAAAATTTCCTGATAAGTCTATTTTAGCAAAGAGATGTTTTAAAGGATCAAATTTTGTCATCACATGGATTTATGCATTTAGTAAGTAATGTCTCAATTTACTAGTAGCAAAAACAAAATCCAAACACTACTTTTCTACCATTGTATGCCAACTTTTGTAGTCAATTAAGGTTTAGATGATGTAATAAACAAGATGTTCTCTACCATCATCATCTTTTTGATCCAACAATGCCACAAGAGCATGGAATGAAGCTGATAAATAAAGGATAAATGATTTATCTTGCATGGGAGGTTATAAAATAGGAGGAGAAGCTAAGTATTCTTTTAAATTTTTGAAGGCTTTCTTGCAATCCTCATTCCAATCAAATTGTGAGTCTTTCTTAAGAAGTTGTGTAAAGGGTAAGGTCCAATCTACCAAGGATGCTACAAAATGGTCAATAGCTTGAATACTTCCTTGTAACATATGTAATTGAGAAATTTTCTTGGGAGGTGGCATGTTTACAATAGCATCAATTTTCTTCCTTTCCACTTCAATGCCTCTGTGAGATACTATAAAGGCTAATAATTTTCCACTATCCACACCAAAGACACACTTTATCAGATTTAGTCTCATGTTATACTTATGCATTATTTCAAATATTTTTTGAAGGATGTTCACATTATCTTGATAGGTTAAATATTTTAATAGAATTTCATCAACATAGTCTTCCAAAATCTTATGTATGTAATTGTGAAATATCAATGTCATAGCCCTTTGAATGTTGCACCTACATTCTTTAATCCAAAAGGCACAACCACCCAACAAAATGTTCCCCAAGGTGTAGTAAACGTTGTCTTGTATTGATCTTGAGGGTTGATAAGTATTTTATTATATATAGAGAAATCATCCATGAATGAAAAAAAAGCATGGACCGCAATCGAATCTATGATTGTGTTGATAATAGGAAGTGTAAAATCATCTTTTAAAGATAATTATTAAGATCACAAAAAATTGTACACATCCTAATATGATTATCTAGTTTTGTGACAGTGAAAATGTTTAAGATCCAAGTTGAATAATCAATAGAATGAATGAACCCAACTTCTAAATTTTTTTCAATTTCAACCTTAACCAATAAAGTTATCTTAGGATTCATCTTGTGTATCTTTTATCTCACTAGTTAACATCTAGTTCAAGGACTATGTTATGTGTCGCTATCTTAGCATTAACACATGACATATCTACATAATTCCAAGAAAATATTTCACAAAATTCATGTAATAGGGTTGCATGATCTTCTTGTTCATCCTCATCAAGGAACTTACCTATTTGAATTACTCTTTCTTCATTAGGTGTAACATATCCATCGGTATGTTAATTATGTCTCCTATAGGTAATGCATTTTGTCTTGAAAATTTAGAGATATGTTCTTCTCTAACATTTTCAACATCACTAAACTTTTTATTCATCCACATGTTTAGTATTGACCATAGCACAAGTTACTCTTTGTTTGTGATGAGAAGTTGATGACTTGTCATAAATCCAAACGTTTCTTTCAAAGCTTCATGATATTCAAAGTATCCCAATGCTTTATTGCTTGTATCAATCAATTCAAGATGCTTTAAAGTGCTCGAGTTGTCTTAGAAGAATTACACATAATGGTGTCAATATTAAGTGAAGACCTTTTTGTTTCTTTTGTTATCTTAGAAGGACAATATCCAAGGCCACTCTTTGTTTCATGTGTGTTAGGCTCTATAGGAACATAGATTCCTTGTTCTTTCTACCACATCCTTTTCCACTATAAGCAAGTTTTTTCAAGATCTCATAACCTCTTCCATAAAGCTTTTCCATTTCTTTCGAATTAGGTGGTTGTCATAATTCACTTCATCAAAATTTGTTGTATAACTTGTGTCTTCTTCTTTAGTGGATGAAGTATATTCTTGTGAAGGTTCTTCTGAGTTTTTTGTGACATTACCATTAGTTATTTTCCATTTTCAAGTTCTTTGGTTATCATCTTATATTCTCCCATGAATTTTGGTGTAAAATCTAAGAAAACCCAATCGTCTTCTAACAACTATGTGACTTCCTTAATACTCTTTTGTTTTTCTTATTCTTGTGTAATTTCCACTTTTGAAGTTGGTGCTAATGTTTTTAAAGGAATTTTGGGTTAAGGGTTGGCCTTGATTGTATATACTTTGTTATTATATATATACTTCACTAAGTGATGAAGATTTGAAGGTACTACTTGCATTTCATGAATCCACGGTCTACCTAAAAGAAGATTATTTGAAATCTCTTGAAGCATAACATGGATAGAGTTTGTAATGTGGTTTTTCCAACTGTAATAGGTAATATGATCACACCAAGGGGTTGCTTTCCTATGTTATTAAAATCATGAATGGACAAAGAATCAGGTTTAATATTACTCTTATCCATTCCAATCTTTTCCAAAAGGTCACACTACACACACTAAGGTTTAATCCATTGTCAACGTGGGTTCTCTTTATCCTAGTATGATTAATAATTGTTATTATCATGAAGGATTCATGTTGTTTTTGAATTTCCAAAGAGGGTAACTCACTTTGGTGAAAAATAATGTCTATATTAACTGCATCCATTCCTTGAATTAGGGCCACCACATCATTTATATTTGTGCTAGGAGGAACCACAAATTGTTGCAAAGCTATTTGAAGCATATTATGGTAATTAGGTGAGACTTGAATAAGATCCCATAAGGATATCTTATCAAGAGTATTTTTCCAATTGTTCAACAAGATCATACTCCTTTCTGGTATTTGAATGAAAACGAGGAGCACTAGGTAAGATAGGTTAAGGAAAGGGTAATGAAATAAGAGTGGTATTGGTTGCCTATTGTTTTTTGTAGTATATGTATGAGCAATGTTATTGTAACCTAATTGCTATGAAACATTGTTATTATCAAGTTTTCTGGTAAAGTTTAAGATAGCTCCTAGAAGTAATGGTTTCTTTTTAGGTGGTTCTAAGATAAGCACTGGTTTATTTTGAGCTTGAGGTTGATTTGAAGGTGGGTAAAGGATAATTTGAGGTTGAATCACATTAACGTCTCTTTATTTTGGTTTGTTAGGACAAGCCTTAGTGGATGAACTTTGTGAGATGAAGCCCTCAAGGGCTTCATATAACATGTCAAAAGTCACTGCTACTAAAGGGCTTTGGGGTTATGTTAACTTTGTAGAAGAGATTTGACACGATCCAATAACTATGCTTTCTCCAAGGGTTTCATCAATTTGCACTTGTTTTATTTGAGGTTTTTGTGTTTTTTTTTTATGTTTTCTAATGATTGCAAAATGTAAACTATATCTATGCTATGAAATGATGCTAAAAATGAAAAAAAATACAGAAATGTAAGATTATCCACAACTAAAATATGCAGAACTCTTTTCCAAAATTTTGTAAAATCTAAATAAAAAATCTATTACTTGAATACATAAATAGACTATTTCAAAAAATTATTTTCCAGATCTGAGAATAGAAATAGAAAGACATAACAGAGGCTAAAAATCACCTAGAAACTTGTCTGAAATGCTTGTACAAGGACTTATTTTCCCTAGGGTGAATGGTTCCTTGCTCAAGGTTTTTAAAAATTAAGATTTGTAAATTCCAAGCTATTGTATGCACTTTCAAGTTCTGGTTGCAATCAGAGGGTTCAATAACAAAATCTTTTTAGATTAAGGTGTCTAAATGAAAATGAAAATGAAAATAAGGCCAAATGATGATCTAGATGACTATTTTTAGAATTAAATTTCAACATAAATCCTAATTTGAATGACTGAAAAATGTTCTTCATGCAAGCACAATGTAGAATGAAGGAAAAATTAATGTATTTTTTTTTTTTTTTTATGAATTTAAGCAATGAAAACATGAAAATTTAACTCTAAATGCAATGTTCACTAATGAAAACTTAATGAACCCTAAATGCAATGCAAATAATACAAATCTAATGAAAACTTAGTGCAAAACTCATATCTAGCATTAAATGGACTCTAATTTTTGGAATTTTGTTGTACAATGTCGAGTTCACCAAAATGAAACATAGGGAAATATGGGTTTCCTAAAATGGAAAGATAACTCAAAAGGGTTATAACAAGCCCTATCTTCCTACATTCACTAGGAAATGAGATCCTCACAATGAGTTGACTAACAACCCTTAGGTGAATCAACTCAAAATGAGAATCTTCAAATTTCCTTATGATTGAGGACTAGGGCACAAGGTTGAACAACACTTTTGGGAGATAAATTAAATATAGAAAATCAACCCAATAATGCTAATTCAAACTTGAAATGTGAAGAGAAACTATATGACAGATAGAAACAACAAAGAAACTGAAGATCTATGAAGGAATAAATATTGTGCATCTATCACCAAAATGGGTTTTCATCTTGTTGATAGGACTCATTCACTCAAGGGAGAATGGATCCTAGTTTCCCTTTCTAGAAAATTTGAGATTGGAATCTAAGTCTTAAATTTGCAATTCCTTTTTGTACCTTTGAAACTTCACTCCTAGATCTATACCTATAGGAAAATCTATAAAACACAAATGTTGTTTGGTGGTGGATGGGGGTTTTCCTCGGTCAAACCCTAAGTTTTGTAATTAAACCTTGATGAAAAGTACATATTTGAAACAAGGAAAGTGTGTGCATGCCCTAATATTAAGTGTTTCTAAGATTACAAGAGCTTAAAATGCAAAGAATCCTATTCAAGTGTGTTAGAATAGAATCCCTAAATGAAATGCAAATAATGATGAAGGAATACTTTGGGAGATATCAAATCACCCTAATAGATCATAAAAATGATAATACCTTCTTTAGGAAGAAAGTAGAATGATAATAGAAGATGAAATCACTTACGAAACAAGTCATTAGGCTTCCTTTATACAAAGATGAAGAAGAATCTTTATCCACTCACAACTATCTATGCTAAAAGGTTTCCACATGTGTTAAAGCATGGGATACAAAGGAAAAGTTCTTGGAAAAGATGAATATGGAATACTAAAACTATTGAAATAAATACATAATGCTAAGCACCATGGGTTAGGGTATGAACCACCTAATATTGTGCTTACTAAGCCTAATTACAATCCCACTAAATTTGTACAAAAATCCATTGATATTATTAGTATTGATAAGGATACCCATGAATATTTTGTTGAATATATAGCCAACCTATTCCAAGATTCACATATCCTCACCATTTCATCTAGCTCATCAACTTCCTTTCATCTCCTAGACTTGGATCAACAAGGTTTTTTTATTAATGATACATCTGAAAATAACAAGGCTATCACTAAAGTACAAAAATCTAGAAGCCTTTACTAATCAAAGATAAAAATCAAGCCAAAGAAGAAAAAATAAAGCTAGCTTATCTAATCAAATTATCAATCAAAAGAGCTATTGGAATATAAAATAATCAAAGTCAAAAATAAAACCAAGACAAACAACAATAATGCTCCACCTTCCAAAATAATTGGGGGCATCTACAAAATTCTAAAATCAATACGTCAAGATGTGAACTTGTTGATCATAAGTCTCCATCATTGTTATCTCCACAAAATCCTTCCATGTCACCTAACTTATTCAATCCATCCATGCATTTATCCTTACAATCCATCCCCCATGGTGATATATAATATCGACGA
The DNA here is from genome assembly GCA_007258455.2 of Sequoia sempervirens. Lineage (NCBI taxonomy): Eukaryota > Viridiplantae > Streptophyta > Pinopsida > Cupressales > Cupressaceae > Sequoia > Sequoia sempervirens. The sequence goes on along the minus strand of VDFB02000003.1, from coordinate 258,217,014 downwards.
ATATTTCATGGTGATGCCTTAAAGTGATTTAATATGAAGGATTCCCAAGCTCCTTTACGTGAGATGCATGATAACCTTTGAAGGCGGTATATTAATGATTCTACCTTAGCTCCTTCCTACTATGAGACAAAATATTGTACACTGAAAATTGTCCTAGGTCTACGACTCTAATTTTCATCATAATTTTAATCTTCATTTTTATAATTAAATAATGTTAATTGTTTAATTATTTTCTAAAGTAATTTGTCCTCTATTAATTAAATAACTTTAATTATTTAATGATTCTTTAGCCTTTTCGCTCTTTAATTAAATAAATCTTTATTTATTTAATTTGATCTTAAATCTTGAATGTTGAATTAAATTATTATTTAATTCATAAAAAGGTTTATCCATGGCATATTCCTTTGTGATTGGATAATCTATGTGTTATCTAATTAGTCATTTATCACTTATGTCTAGATCTAAATTGATCATTTAGTTATCTGATGATTTAATATTTGATTGTCTCTAACAAATAGACTTTCTATCTTAATCAGTTGTTATCTAGACTTATTCTTATCCTCTATGTGAAAACCTTTATTAATTAAATGACTTTAATTATTTAATTAATTTATTCTCATCTTCTATCTATTTCAATCTTTATCTTTACTTGCAAACTTTATTCTTCTAAGTTTCAAACAGTCTTAAATAAAGATTAAATTATTATTTAATCTTAATCTCCACTTTTTATGCTTTCTAACTCACACTAATTCAGTGCTAATTTGAATGCATGTCAAATCTTTCAATCTTAATTGTTGAATTATCTTTTAATTTGATTCTGTCATTCAAAAACCATGTTTTTCTATAAATTGGCTTTATCTTCAGATCATTATTCCTCCTCCTGAAATCTTATGAGTTTTGGAAGCAATCAAACTTTAGAATCTTCAATGTTTTGCTAATAACACTATCATGAGGCTATACTTGCACACTTAAGAGAAATCTAAGGGCAATTATCATACAATGGAAAAATGGAGAAGTACAATCGAGGTTATTCATGGAATTACATAGACTTTTGGTGAGATCATTCTTATATTTATGCTTTTACATTCCATTGTTCTTTGTTGTTAGCGTAGGTTTAGTTTGAGTTTATTGCATTGTATTGCTTAATCTTGCTTATTTTCATGTGTTACATTGGTGAACCCAGCATGAAGACACGGTCTTCAAAAAAAATCCGTAGAATTTTTTTTGGAGGTACAGTACAGTTCGACGCATCTAAGGCATAGAATGATGAAATTGATCCTGTGAATCACATATGAAGAATAAAACAACACATCTATGGCTTTGTGTGACTCATTTGACTAGTAAAAATTGTGACACATTTGAATGGTAAAAAATAAATAAATTTTTTGATATCTAAGATTATGAATTTTCATTTTTAATCATTATAATTTTTGTTATGACTAATTCAAGGTTTACAACATGTTTTCTTGTGGAGCTAATATAGTGTTTGTAGGATGATTCGTAGAAGAAAAATATACAAACTGTGTTTGCAGGATGATTGACGAAGACAAGAATCAAACTACTAATGAAATATCTTGCAGGACGCTTATCAAAGACTAATTTTTAAATAGATTGTCTGATTAGATTAGTTCATATTTCATTTCATCTTTAAAAAGAATCATTTTCTCTGTGTTTGGCTCATTCACACATTCTGTTAGATTAAAACCTAATTCAATAATTAAATTATCCTCTCCCATTGTGTACTTGTGTGATCCTGGGTGCAAGAGAAATAGTTAGACTCTAGAAATTAGGCCTTCCTTGGTGGGAAAAAGTACTCACCCCAAGGCAACTCAAACTAGAAACAAAGCTTTTTAGCCAAGCTACTCTTGACCGGTATACAAATGTTAATGCTAATGGAAAACTTAGCATTATAGGTGTATATTTGTTATGCAGACAATTTAATCTTTCCTCACGCATAGCCACCTAAATGGGCACCCTTATTAAAAGCCATTTTTTTAGATTTCCCAAAATCCTTCTATTTGTTGGTGCAAGAAGTCAAACCTCTGAAGCCTTCCCACATACATGCGGTTCTTAGTAGAGATTAAAAGTTCATCATGGGAGATTCATGAGAACTAAAGCCTGGCTAACCCGTAGAAGTGAGTTTCATGGAGGGGAGCCAGTGTGGTTAAGCTTCTAATCATCTACTTTGAATAAGCGCAGTTGGAGAAATCCAAGTGGGAATTCAGCAAATATTGTCCTTGTCAGCCATAGGAATCATACTTGTCTATTTGGATTTAAAAAAATTTCACATCAAAGTCAAACCAAAAAAAAAAAAAATTGATTGTCTTCTATTTGCCAAAATTTGATCAAGATCAGATTGAGTCAAACCTACACATTTATAGAAAACTACATCTGTTAACCTAAAATATGCATATGTTGTCTTGAGTCACATCTGTTAACTAGAAACATGCATCTATTGTCTTGAGTCACATCTATAAACTAGAAACACACATCTATCAAAAGGATTTGCATCTGTCACACTGAGTCACACTATTTACTGGAAACCTACATCTTTCATATTGAGTCACATCTATCAATCTGGAAATCACATCTATTTTTCTAAGTCACAAGTGTCAAACCTCTATCTGCTATTTTGTTAGATTGAAAACCACATCTAAAACCCTCTGTGATGCATCTTATTTAGTAAGATGCATTTGTAGTCTACAATGATGCACTTGCATGTCACAAAACTGAGACATGGTTTACTAGAAAACCACATGACACAAAGAACCACATCTATTAATTTTTGTGATGCATCTATCAACTTAAATTGCAATTTCCTGATTATAGAAAAAAAGAATCATTGTCACAGTCTGAGGTCAAACTGTCAAAACCAGTCTTTGATTTATCCTTTCACAGTGATCTCTAAATAGAAACCAGAACTATTTGCTCATACTTTTCACAATTGGATCCTTTAGGTATCATTTTTCCATAGTGATAGACATACTAGTTGAAAAATTTAGTTACATTTTAGGAATCCTAGTTACCTTCAGATCAATCAAACTTTTAGGACAAACAATTTTACAAATTTTAGAATAGGCCACCTTTCCATTCTCTGGATAAACCCTTGCTTCAACAAAAATTGTCGTTGAACCTATTCACTTGTCACACATATCTTTTTTCATCCTCGTGAGTCTTCCCAACTCATCAGTCAATTTTGGGAGTTCACTTTATCTCTTGGTATTAACAAAAAGGTCCCTTGACAAACTAAATTGAAGCCTTGATTAAACTTTAGATGCTTGGTAACCTCTTTTCAAAACTTCCAAAATAGATTACCTTTAAAAGTTTTCCTACACTTTTACATACTTAGACACAGTCATTTTTGGACATCATCATTTTAGGCATTCGTTATTTTCCAAAAAAAAATAAAAAAATAGCTGCATTAGCATTCATTCCTTATATCCAAGAAAATCCAAAAAACATATAAATTGAAATCATATCATTCATAGACATAGTTTTGCATCATCCACATTTTGAGCATATCTTACATGGTCGAAACAAGGTCCAAAAGGAAACAAAGAGAAATGGCTGATCCAAAAGACTTCATCAATCTATTTTCAAATCCCCCATGAGGTACATCAATACCTCAAAAAAAATTATTGGACAAATTCATCACTAGATACCAACAAGGACGCATTGTAGTTGAAGATTTAGATGCTACTGCACAAGACCCAAAGTTTTCCTCTTTTGTAGATGAGTACTTGAAAAATGATCCCTAATGATACTTAGAAAAATTTCTAGTAGAAGGTGCCACACTACCTCCAGGATTTGACATTCATAAATTGAAATCTTCATCTACCCAAGGGACAAACACGATGACATCTAGTCCCACTATCCCTCAAATAACTGTAGCTATACCATTTGGAGTACCTACACAAAGTGCCACAACAATACACACATCACCATTTGGTACATCAAGCATGACACAAGGCCTTAATTTTACTATAGGTGCATCATCATCAAATCCCTTTGGCACCAATATTGGAAACAAAAGTCCTAAAGTTGGCACAAACACAACAACTGCAATACCAAGCATCAACATCACTAATGCCATACCACAGATAGGGGTCTCACAAACAAGAAACATACCTTTCATCCAACATGGAAGCCAACCCGACCTTTCACAAGATGTATACATTCCCAAGAAACCAACATCAAACCAAAACCCATTCTATAACATTCCAAACCAAAATCCATTCATCAGTCATACACTAAACCAAAATCCATCACAAAACATTGAATTCAAAAACATTTACATAGACCCCAACAATCCAACCAACACATCATTGACACAAGTGGATGTTATGCAAACACAAATGCAAGCCCTTCAACACTAGATGGATAATATGGCAGTGTCTAGTAAAAGGAATTTTTTAGAAAAAGACTTATGTCCATTTCCCTTTGACAAAGTAGTATACATGACACCTTTCCCACATGGATATGTTATATCAAACTTGTGTAAGTATAATGGGAAGCGTAAATCCTATTGAACATATAAGGGAATTTTCCACAATGTGCATAGATGTTGCATATGACCCCACATATCTCATGAGACTATTTCTGCAAAGCCTTGTCCGAATAACACTTGAATGGTTTGCTCAACTTCCATATGGCATAAGATCATGGGGTGAACTTGCTGAAAATTTTATTAAACATTTCTCCTTTAACATTGACAATGAAATCATGATAGCATCCTTATGTCACACTACACAAGATGAAGGAGATAACTTTATCACCTTCTTCCATAGATGGAGGAGTCTGGCTAGTCGATGCCCTGTTGAAATACCTATAAAATAAAAGGTCAATATATTCCTCAAAAACCTCAATTCGAAATTGAGAGGTGACTTAAGAGTACATTGTTTCACTTCTTTTATGGAACTAGTAGAAAAGGGTATCATACTTGAAAAGGCTCTCATTGAAAAAGGTGAAATCAAGATGCAAAATAGAAATCCAAATGTTCAAAACATTCCCAATGATAGGAACAAATTTTGGTCTTGAAATAAGAACGTAACTAGTGATGGGATTGTTGATGCTAAAACCCTACAAGTAGGACCAGTCATTACACTTAGAGGACACAACCCCTCTAAAAACACACTCAATAATGTCGATCAAACTGCCAATGCTTTCCAAAACACCCAACAATCACAACCACAAAGGAGGTTTCCAAAACATGAATTCACTCCCCTAGGGGAGCCAATTGAATCAGTCTTTAAACAACTGCTGCAACACAACTTCAAGAGCCAAGACAAATTGATCCAAGTAAATTCAAACCCTTTTGGTGGGATGATAATGCTTTTTTGATTTCCACCGAACTAAGGGACATAGTCTACAAAATTGTCAACAATTGAAGAACATTATACAGGATCTTGTCAAGAACAAAACTATTGAAGTTAATGGAAAAAAATAAACATCCTCAAATAGGGATCACAAGGTCTTTACTGATCCATTACATGACCATGGAAAAGGAAAAGCCACCAATTCAGGAAATAAGCCCAATACTTCAGCCAACTATGCTGATTCCAAGTATGATTACAACCATGGCCCAATCATAAATCGTATTCGAGCCATCGATGAGCATGTCAACACTATTACCATAAAGAAAACTCTCAAATGTGTTTTCAACACTCACCGAACTAAGATAACCATCCAAGGCCCTCCATCACAACAACAACCATAGTCCTCCAAGCCTTACTATAATTTACTCAACCAATTGGGAAAGACACTAGCACAAATTTCTATCTTGGAACTATTGCGTATATCATTCAATCACCGATCTATTCTAGAAAAAGCTTTGCAAAGAACAGTTGTCCCCAACAACCTTGATGTCAATCATTTCCAAGAGATGGTAGGCTACCTAAACAACAATCATCATGCTACCTTCTTTGAACAAGATTTTGCAACCAAGAAGAAAAACCATAATGAACCTTTGCACCTCGAAGTTCTTGTTCATAAAATGAAAGTTAGATGAGTCTTGGTAGATGGAGGAGCAGGGTTGAATCTTTGCACCTTGAAACTATTTAAGGAATTAGGCTTCTCAAAGGCGTGTGTGGATACTACTAATAGCATTGTCATTAAGGCATATGATGATGAAGAACGATCATCTAAAGGAGTTGCAATGCTCCCCATCATAATTGGTCATGTTGTTTTGGATACCAATTTCCAAGTTTTGGATCTTGTTCTCCCATATAACCTTTTACTCGGCAGACCATGGATACATGCTATGAATTTGGTCCCTTCCACTTACCATCAATGTCTTAAATTCTCATAGAATGGCACCGAGACCATAATAGATGGTGATCTTGATCCTTTCCAATATTGCACTAACCTACAAGGGATACCCCAATGATAGATTCCTGTAAACCAAGAGGCTTCATCATCCAATTCATCCCAATACATCGATCCATCCACTCTTTCCAAAACACCTACTTCCCAAATATTACCTTCCACTCCTAAGGTCAAGATCCAAGATAAGGGTTGTGGAGAGTATCATATGAAAGCATCTTATTGTGTTATCCATTTGGTTCCTCCTAAATCATACAATTTACCAACAACAGATAGGAGACAATCAATGGTCACCATACATGTCCCTCCCACAATTACTTTCAAAAAATTGGGGGAACTAAGTAAAGAAGCTATAAACAAATATATGACCTCTTGGTTATACAAAGAAGACAATTAAGAACCTCCTCTACCTACTCAGATACCCATAGATCAATATGGAAAAGGTTTCAAGATAATGCAAGACAAAGAATATAATGGACATAACAGGTTAGGATTACATCAAAATGGGAGGACTAAACTTATCATTGTTTCCAAATGGCCGAAAGGCCTAGGGCTCTGGTTTCAACTGCTCCAGATTGGAATTTCTAGTACCACATTTCCTTTATAAGAGGAAGTAAGTGCTTCTAAATTTATCGAGACATCCAATGAGCCATCTGACCAACTCTACTATGATTCCCCCAACTCTAATGAAAATGAGTGGGATTCCCTATCCTCGACCTCTATCATGGACCTTGATAAAATATTTGGGGAACTTGAACAAATGCTTAAATCCTCACAAAATCCACTGAATTCCCATCCACAAATGTCTTTGACAAAAGAGGAATGGTCTAAACATTACTATTTGGAATCCCTTGATCCTGCCTCTTGGGAACCTAACAAATCCACTTTTGATAACCAAACCTTGACAATAGGGCCATCTCATAATCTACCTATTCCCTAGAAAAAAAGTAAGGAGGATTTGGTAAGAAAATTTTGTGACTATGTCAACAACTTAGCCTTTACCTTGACCCCTTTGAACTTTGATACTTCTAATGATTACATGCCCTTAGTATATCCTCATCTTATTGATTGGGATCAACAAGAGACCATCATCGTAGATATCTTTGAGAATGATGAAGCAATAGATGAGTTCATGGGATTGCAAGAAGGCATACCTAGTGGTGACCATAAGATTGGATTTACCATAGACTTGGATAACATGGCTTATTTTGGTGAGTCCATTCAACCCTCCAATTGGAAAAATAAGAAAAAAATGAAAAAAATAAAAATGACGAGTCCCTAGGTGAAAACCAAAAGGCGCCTTTGGACAATGAAAAAGAAAAAATTAAGGACGCATCCAAGGGAAAACACCTCTCTGAGGCACCCAAGGATGGAGGGTTGAACATTCTCCCCGTTGCTCAGGAAAAGTCACCAATGTTAGTTGAATAATCTGTGGAAATTAACGTAGGCATTGAAGAGAATCCTCAGCTAATCTATTTTGCAACATCTTTGACAGAAATAGAGCAACCTAAATTTCATAACTTTTTCACACACAGATAGATCAACTTTGCATGGTCATATGCCAACATTCCTGGACTAGATCTTGACCTGGAGTTACATCATTCTCTATTACAACTAGGTGCTAAGCCAATGAAGTATAAATTAAGAAAAATGCACCCACACTTTATTAGTCAAGGTTGAACTAAAGAAACTATTGGATGTAAACTTTATCAGATCAATTGACTATGTAGACTAGATTTACAATCTTGTACCAGGGACAAAACCAACAGGGGCATCCACATCTATACAGACTTCTAAGATATAAAAAAATAATGTCCTAAAGATGACTTTCCTCTACCAAATATTGACATGATTGTGGACCTAACAACATGATATGAAATGTTATCCCTTATGGATGGTTTCGTGGGATATAATCAAATCAGAATTACACCTGAAGACCAGCATAAGGCAACTTTCACTTGTCCATGGGGAACTCATTGTTGGAACATCATGCCCTTTGGACTTAAAAATTTTGGAGCAACATATCAATGCATCATGACAACTATTTTCCATTACCTCATACACACTCTCATGGAAGACTATTTGGATGATCTGATAGCTAAATCATTGACAAGAGTTGATCATTTATAGGTCCTAGATAAGACTTTTCATGGACTAGAAGAATACAAAGTGAGGCTAAATCCAAAGAAATGTGTATTTGGCATGGAATCAAGAAAAATTCTAGGATACATCATTTCTAGACAAGGCATTGAAGTGGACTCAACAAAAGTGAAACCTATAATGGACATTCCTCCACTGGCCAATATAAGTCAACTATGAACATTACAAGGGAGATTGTAGTCTATTAGATGATTCATAGTGCAGTTAGTAGACAATACACATCCCTTCCAACATCTACTCAAAAAAGGGGTACCATTTGTATGGACAGGTAAGTTCCAAGAAGCTTTTCAATTGATCAAGGATTATCTACTCACACCACCAGTGTTAATGCCACCTATTGAGGGATGACATTTGAAACTCTACATTTCAACAACCACATCAGTACTAAGAGCTTTCCTTGCACAGAATGACAATGAGGGTCATGAAAGGGTAGTCTATTATATCAACCACACTTTGGTAGGTTATGAGAAAAATTATAGTACCATTGAACGTGCTTGTATTGCAATAGTTTTTGCTACTCAAAAAATTGGGAACTACATGTTAAACCACCAAACAATGTTGGTCACAAAGATAGATCCTTTGAAGTATCTCCTTAGTAAAGCAGCAATAACAAGATGACTAGCTAAATGGGTAATGGTACTCAATGAATATGATATCTAGTATGTAGAAAGAAAAGTTATAAAATGACAAGTTATTATTGACTAGCTAGAAGACGCACCGATTAAGGTAGATCATCCTCTAGTTTTAGATTTTCCTAATGAGTTCATCTTCACTCTTAACATGGGAACAACATGGAAGTTATACTTTGATGGGTCCCACACAAATCATGGTTCAAGGGCTGGCATATTGTTTATCACACCATAGGGTGACACTATTCCTAATTCATTTAGAATTTCTTTTCCATGTACCAATAATATATCAGAATATGAGGCTCTTGTGACAAGGTTACGAATGACAATCAAATGGAAGATTAAGCACCTACAAGTTTATGGTGATTCTTAGCTGGTAGTGTGACAAGTAAACGATGACTATGAAACCAAAGATGAAAAGCTCACCCCATACAAGCGGATGGAAAATAGTTTCAAAAATTATTTTGACAAGATCATCTTTCATCAAATACCTCACATTCAGAACAGGGCAGTAGATGCCATGGAAACTATTGCTTCACTCTTGGGAATACCTAGCAACGTGCCTAAATTTGAGTTTTTGTTAGAATAGCTTTTGGTCCTTGCCTTTGACATCCCAAATTCGGAGATGGTGTGTGAACTTGTTGGTCCCAATTCCCCATGGTAAAAAGACATATATGACTACCTCTGTGCTAAAATCCTACCCCTTGACCTCTTGAAAAACCAACGTAGGACATTTATCTATAAGTCAGCTAAGTATACCATCATCGGAGATACCCTTTATAGACATGCCCTAGACAATACCCTATTGAGACATCTCAATAGTGAAGAAGCACAAGCAACCTTGCGTGGGGTACATGAGAGTATATGTGGATCCCATTCTAGTGGTCCTACCTTATGCAAGAATATTATGATACTGGACTATTATTGGCCTACAATGAAAAAGGACTCATATGTCTTTGTCAAGAAATGTTGACAATGTCAAATACACAGAGACTTGATACATGCACCAGCATAGGAGCTCCATACAATAACATCACCATGGCCCTTTACCCAATGGGGTCTTGACCTCATAGATAAGATACATCCTACATCATCCAACAGTCATAAATTCATCATTATTGCATCTAAATACTTTACCAAGTGGATTGAAGCCATTCCTATGACCTACATTACTGGCACATAGATTTCTAAGTTTATCCTTCACTATATCATTTGTCAATATGGTGTTCCCCAATCCATAATCACAGATAATGGTCACCCATTTAAGAACCAAGAAATTTGTCACCTCTGTGAGTAAATCCATATCCAACACCACTTTTCCACTCCATATTACCCACAGGGTAATGGCCAAGCTGAGGCATCTAACAAAATAATCCTCAGAATCTTTAAAAAAATTGTTAATGATGCTAGTCATGATTTGAATTTATAGCTTAACCCTGCTCTATGGGCTTACTATACAAGCATTTGTACTCCCACCGACGCCATTCCATATTCCTTGGTATTCGGTTTTGAGGCCATCTTGCCTATTGAGGTCGAGATTCCTTCCCTAAGGGTATCTTTGAAAGGGCATATTGATGATGAAGAGTACCATGTGTCAAGACTACATGAGCTAGAGTTCCTAGATGAACAAAGATAAAAGGCACTAGATCATCTTCAAGCATATCAAAATCATCTTCATCGCAGCTACAATAGGAAAGTCTTGAATCAAAATTTTGACATTAGTGACCTGGTCATAATGGAAAATCCAAAGTATCAAGTAGAAAGATTAAAAAAAAAAAAGTTCGAACCAAACTGGTTAGGACCCTACATTTTCATAGAATCCTTTGGATCAAGAGCATACCAACACTACTGTATTTGACTACAAATTCTAACGAATGTTTGGTGACATACCAAAAAAATATTGTCAACTTACCGATGCAACATTGATTTAAATTTCATTGCTAGATTTTCGTCGATTTAACGACCAATTTTTATATGTCGAAGCCATGACCCAACATCATTGATCAGCACCATGGAAAATTTTGGTGGTGTCCATTCAAAATTCAACGTAAATTTGTCCATCTATCGATGCAAAAAATCACAAAATGTTGTAGAATTCCCATTTGAAATCGTCGAAAAAACACCAAAAGTTCATCCATTTTCTGATGAGGTGGAGAAAACTATCATTTCCATTATGATGAAAACTACGTCATGTGTACAACAACCTCGTCGCAAATTTTTGTGGTTCATCGAGCTATGTTCCTTGAAATTGCAACGAAACCCTACAATTTTTTTTTTTTTTAAATTATTTGTTCAAACATCTTCCCTGTTGAAAAAAAAGTACCTCAAGCTTACTGACATGAAACTCCTGAAAGAGCAAAGTCGGTGAGACCCTCTGAATGTCTTACTAACTAGCAGCTATGTTCTAAACTTCTGAAGTGATCAGATCACCGAGACTTTGGTTTTGTCTTACTGATGGGAGTCATTGGCAAGACATGTCTATCGCTGTGAAATTCCTCTCTTTTTGTCTGGGTAGACTTCTTGTCGACGGGTTAGTTCCTGGTGTTCATCGGGGAGACTCTTGGTGACGAGTTGCATTGGGGAGAGGCATGAACCTTTGGAGTGACTCATTCTAACAGAGTATGTCTCACCGATGGTCTTACACAAGAATGTCTTTGGGGTGACATGAAGGCTCGATAAGAGTCTAACCAATGGATGTGGTCTCACTGACAAACAGGTGCATTCGGTATGAACTCTTGGTGATAATGTTTCTCTCACCGACAGGCAGGTGCTTTTGGTGAGAACTCTTATCGATGGATATGTCTCTCACTGACAGGTAGGTGCATTCATTATGATCTCCGACTGATAGTGTTTCCTCTTGCTGACAGGTCTATGTTCGTAGAGAACTCTTGCCGATAGAGGATATCTCGCTGATGGAATTTTGTTCCCTGTGAACTCTTAGCGATAGTGAAACTCTTGCCGATAGATTTGCATGAGATGAATATCAATGTGATGTATTAGCGATAGAGTGTTTCTGGCCGATGGGTTTGTATTCGATATGATTCTTGTCGATAGAGTGAATCTAGATGACAGGTTTGTACTTGATGTGACTCTTGCCGATGGTGGTGACTCTTTCCGATAAGGACAGTTGGGCATTTAGGCATTGGGGAGACATGGTCTGGTGTCTCACTGACATGCAATTCTAGTTGAATTTTTTGACTGAATGTTTGTCCTACGTGGTGTGTTTTGAGCCAATGAGACAAGCAGAATGTGAACTGTTGGCAGTTGGATAGTTGCGACTATTCTTGTGTGGAAAACAAACAGACCGTAAGTGTATGGATTTTCTCTCTGCAATGGTGAATGATGATGATTTGTTCGATGTGTGATAGAGTTGTTCAATTGGATACGAATTGATCTGTTTGAATTCATTGTATGTTTCTGAGAGAATTTTTGTACAAGGTTGATCAAAAAATCATGTTGCTGTAAAATTGACATTAGAAAGTGAAGTTGATCTCTGTATGTAATTTTCTTTACTATAATACAAAGAGACAGATTCTTGGTGTGGTGGGTTTTTCTCCCGTAAGGGTTTTCCCATGTAAATATGGTGTCTAATTGTGTATGTCTTTATTTCTCTTTTCTTTTATTCTTTTCATGTGCATCTTATTGGATTGTAATTGAAAATTTTAAATTCCTATTTGCATTCTTCCCTGAGGTTTTGGCGTTAGGAGAGTTTGTTCCACACCTAAGCTTTCCTTACAAGTGGTATCAGAGCCTAGCCAGTTGTGTTATCCTTGTGGGTACGTTGGGATTTTTGTGTCAATTCTGTTCAATGGGAGTCTTGTAGAAATCTGGTAATTTGAATTACAGATTAAGATGGAAAGCACATCAAGAAAGATTGAAATTGAGAAATTCAATGGTAGCAATTTTGAGTTGTGGAAACTTAAAATGGAAGATCTGTTGGTTGACCATGATCTTTGGCTTGTTAAGTATAGAACAAATCCTATAGGAATGAAGCAAGAGGATTGGGACCTTGCAAATCAAAAATAAAAGGGGTTGATAAGGCTCTATTTAACAAACTTTGTTCTTCTAAATGTTCATGAAGAAAAGACATCTTTGTGGAAAAGACTGGCAGCTATTTATTAGGGCAAGTCCTTAGTGAATAAGTTGTTCTTGAGGAAGAAGTTGTACTCTCTCAAAATGCAAGAAGGAGAGTCTATTGCTGATCATTTGAATGATTTCAACATGTTTATTGCTTAGTTAGCATCTGTGGGTGTGAAGATTGATGAAGAAGATCACTGTATGCTATTGTTATGTTCTTTGCCAGATTCTTGGGATCACTTGGTGATGGCTATTGGGAGTACTACTTCCTCTTTTAAGATGGAAGATATTGTTGCTTCTTTGTTATTAGAAGAGATGAGAAGAAAATCTTCTCAGATGGTGAAGGAGGCTCTTGTTGTTCGAGGAAGATTGAAAGAAAAAGGCAAGAAGGACAAGAAGTCCAAATCAAAATCAGAAGGGAGATCAAAGTCTCTTGGAAAGAATTCCAAAGTGAAGTGTTGGAATTGTGGGCAACCTAGTCATGTCCAAAAGGATTGCAAAGAGGAGAAAAAGAAGAAGAAGATGAATTCTGACAATGATTCTTCTTAGAGTGATGCAGACGCTTTCATTGCAGCCTTAGCTACTCAGGAATTAGATGATGTCTGGTTGATTGATTCTAGAGCATCTTTCCACATGACATCTCATAGAGACTGGTTCACTAAGTATGAAAAATACAATGGTGGAAGGGTGTACTTGGAAAGTGATTCATCTCTGGAAATAGTTGGTTGTGGAAGAGTCAGAATTTAGTTCCCTGATGGAAGAGTGAAGGGAATCAATGATGTAATGCATATACTAGGTTTGGCTCAAAATTTACTTTCTATTAGTAAGTTGAATGATGTTGGATTGCAAGTCATGTTCTCTAGAAATGGCTACAAAATGACTAGAGGCTCAATGGGGCTAGCTAGGGGTGCTCATATCAGTACCTTGTATAAGCTGGATGCACTTGTTGTGCAATGCAATAGTGTCTCTGCAAAGTCACAGAAGGCTACTCAGGGAGAAAAGGAGGAAAGTGTTCCTGATAGTGCAAACTCTATGGAAGTTAAACTTCCAGCAGAAAAGACTATTCTCTGGCATCATAGGCTAGGCCGCATTGGAGAAAAAGGTTTAAAAACCTTAAAAAATAAAAACCTAGTTGAAGGGCTTGATGATTGTAACCTCGAATTCGAGTTTTGTGAACATTGTATATATGGTAAACAACATTGTGTTTCATTTTACTCCAATCCTCACAAATCTTCTGGTTTACTTGATTACATACATTCTGATGTTTTGGTCCAGTAAATGTTCCTTCTTTGTCTAAATCAAGATATTATGTATCATTCATTGATGATTATTCAAGAAGGGCATTTGTTTATTTTTTGAAAAGTAAATCAGAAGTGTTTAGTCATTTTAAGGAATTTAAAAACCTTGTGGAAAATTAGACTAGAAGAAAAATAAAATGTTTAAGGACTAACAATGGTGGTGAGTTTTGTTCTGATGAGTTGAAAGGTACTATAAAGACCATGGATTAAAAGACATAAAACTACACCCTGCACTCCACAACAAAATGGAGTTGCTAAAAGGTTCAACATGACAGTGATGGAAAGAGCACAAAGTATGCTAAGTAGTGCTGGCTTGGAGGAGAAGTTTTGGGCTGAGGCAGTTGCAACAACATGCTATTTAATAAACCATTCTCTGAATTCTGCTCTTGTTGAGAAAACACCTTTGGAAGCATGGTCTGGAAAGAAGCCCTCTCTGAGACACATTTGTGTCTTTGGCTGTGAGGCATATGCATATGTTTTGAATGAAAAAAGGTCTAAATTGGAAAACAAGGTTGTTAAATGTATTTTTATTGGTTATAGTGCTGGAATAAAAGGATACAAGCTTTTGAATCTTGATACGAAGAAGGTTCTATATAGCAGAAGTGTTATTTTTCATGAGTTGAAGCCTTCTACTTTGGATTTGTAGTGTTAGCTCTCAAAAATGCAGGCCAAAATGCCTCAAGACACTGCCAATCTCTTGATACGTTTAGGGTAACAAGACAAGGTCAAGAGAACTCAACCTTCTACTCTTCAGGTGTTGTTGGACCCAGGCAGGTGTACCTTTGAATTGAGCATACTTATCTTATGGTTATCCTTCTGAAATGCTTTGTCCACAATGGCAGATGACAATGAACATATGAAATCAAACTTGATAGCAATCTTCTTATCTAAAACCTAAAATGCTTAATTAACATATATAAAGAAATTGAATGAAATCAAATGATGAAATTGCAGAGACCAGTGCCTTATTGGGTATGCAGAGTCAAATGAAGTAGAAGAGGGCAACTTATTCTGGCAGAAAATCAAATTGCAGGCATATGATCTATTCATAACTTGTATAAACAATGCAAAATTATGACTACTAAGCTCTACTTCAATGATCTAGATGAATCTTCCTGATTACTGTGATCAACAAAAAGGATTTAATCTCTGCTTGAGAGAACCAATAGATTAATCACATAGATATAGCAAATGTGCATTGACAAACTGAACATAAACTTATTATATCAATTTAAACAACCAAAAAGAATCAAAATGGAGACAGCTTAGCAATACTTTTCAATAAACTCAACATACAATTGATACCAAAAATAAACTGCCACACCAGCTGAATTTCATTGAAATCGCCATTTGAAAACATGCACCATGGTCTCTGACATGAGAAAATTATTCTACTGTATCCATCTCTACCTACTATTTCTAGTCTAAAATCTGATCTTATCTCAATTACAATTGGGGTGCATATTTATACACCAGCATCAAGAAAATAAATCATATTGGAAATCCATGTCAGCCATCGTAGAATTTTAGAAATTTTTCATGTCGGCCCTCAACAGTATTTAGAAATTCCATATGTCAGCCCACAATGTTTGAATATTAATCGCCAATGGAATAGTCGCAAAGACAATGCAGCAGTATGTCGAAGGCAATTATAACGTTGATCGATGTCATCTCGTGTTCCTCTATTCTCTATGTTATTTGCTTTTGCTGTGACCATCTATTCGCCATGCCAAAGTCAAGAAGTATCCCTTTGTCCCCTGCATTTTTCCAAGACCCGCCAGAGTTGAGGAAACATCATATCGAATACCTTATGTCATACCGAAAACTCATATGTTAAGTTCCTTCTAATCGCTGAGACACAAGCAACTTTCTTACCGAAATGTTCCCCTTTCGCTTCATTCACTTCACTGTAGCCTTATGATGTCAGGAGGACCTCTCGCAGATTATTATGTCTCACCGAAAGCCAACATCTATATTCAAGTCGTTGAGACAAAATAAAACTCTCGCCGAGAAGCATCTTTCATTCAATTCATTGTCGTTGTGACACATCGCACTCGAGGAGACCTTATAGAGATTGCCCAAGCTATAGTGAAAGGCCAAATGAAACATATTGGTCGCCGAAACATATGACTTTTCCTACCAATGAGTCCATCAGTCGCTATAACTTGCAACCCTCAGTGAGACGTCACACAGATTACTTTGTCACACCGAATCAACCAAGCACACCAAGATCGCCAAGAGAACACAAAACTCTCACCAAAAGCCGATATAAAGAAATTCCTTCAAGCTCCATTGGCGAGACATACACATCGCCATGACCACATGCCGAAGACATTATGTTTGGCCGAAGTGAAGACTCAAATGAAGTGTCGGCGAGACCGAAGGTCACTCACCGAGACCTCATATCGATAGCCCCAACCTATACCGATAAGACTCCTCCCACCATCGGCAGTCAGCAAGACAAGCAAGACTCGCCAACACATAATGCTGATACCACCTAGCTCCACCGATGAATCCTCATATGCACAAGTCGGTGAGACCCGACCCATTCGGGGAGACCTCACACAAATGAAAATACTTATGCCGATATACCATTCCTCTGTCGCCGATACAACATGAAATTCGTGCCAATAACTGCCGATGAGTAAACTCCAATCGCCATGACATAGAAAACATCTTGCCGATAGGAAACACAGACGTTTTATTAAAAAAACGGATGGGGGAGACCCCGATATTGTCACACCGATAAGCCTGCAGCAAACAAATGTTAGCAAAGATGCATGACTCGATGGATTCAAAGGGGCTATATGGGCAGAATATGAGCTGAATATGGGTGCAATATGCACACGGTAGGACCAATCTAGAAATTTATGAGTAAAATGAACATGTAAAACACCAGATTTTTATAGTTCCAACATGCAGTTAGAGACAAAATCAGAAAATAAAAAGGATGTAGTTAAAATTCCTCTGACACCAGATAAAGAAGAATTGAAAATTCAAAATATACCTGAAACTAAGGAGAGCTCAAGTAGTTCTGAGAGATCTGAAGAAGAAGATCAACCTCAGCCTTAGCCTGTGAGGAGGTCAACACGTGAAAGAAAGCAACCTGATAGGTATGGGTTTTCTTTGTTATATTCTAGTCTTATCAATAAAGAAAGGTAATTGATATGTTTAATAGATTTGCATGCGTTGTTGTATAAGGATTATGTTTTAGACCCTAACGACTTCTAGGAGGAATTCTAAGCTAAGGGGAGGGGGATGTAAGACCCCACATTGCATGTGATTTGTAAAACCATAATATGTCTTATGTTTTCCTAA
Source organism: Sequoia sempervirens (assembly GCA_007258455.2). Taxonomy (NCBI): domain Eukaryota; kingdom Viridiplantae; phylum Streptophyta; class Pinopsida; order Cupressales; family Cupressaceae; genus Sequoia; species Sequoia sempervirens. The sequence goes on along the minus strand of VDFB02000003.1, from coordinate 258,199,211 downwards.
ATAGAAGGTAAGATGTATTGTAGATGATAAATAGTGTGATTATTTGACAATATTTTTGACATTTTTATTGACATTACCATGAAGGAGTTAGGACACGTAAATTGTGAATATGAGTTGAAAGTGAAAGTGAAATTATTGTACAATTAAATCTTATTTCAGCTATTAGATTTATGTGATATTTGATTGTTGCTTATGGTTTCATTGGTAAAGTGCAGGAAAGAAAGAGAATCACTACAAGAAAGGAAGACCAATGGGAAAATCAAAAGACATCTTCTTGAGGATATAAAGTTAATATGTTGATAGATTAAGAGGTGAAGGTTGATATTAAAGGTATAATTTATTTTGGTTTGTGAGAATATTTAATTATGTGAGTTAGGGATTGGGAACCCTTATTCAAGTGTGAAACTCGGATGGATCTTTAAGTGGGTCTTTAAAGAGGGTTGTTGGTCATTTTCCTTGGCTGGGATACAAAAATAAACCCCCTAGGGTCTATACCATAGTGGTAGGGGTCAAGTGGGCATACAATAGGGTCCCAAGGACATGATTTGACTCCTGAAAAGTCCTCATAATGAAGAGTGGAAAATTTTGAGGAGAAGATGGAGAGGTGAAAAGATTTGGGGTTTCCAAGTGCATGTGGCCTCTTTAATGAGAAAACACTCTCATTGAAGAAGGGAGGTACACTCCACACCTCCCCATCCAAAAAGTTGCAAGTTGAAACTCCTATATAGTTGGAGAGGGAGAATGAGTAGGGTGTTACCCACTTCTCCTCTTGGAGAACTTGAGTGGAAATGGTAGGAAGAATGAGAAGAGGAAAGGATTCCATCACTTGGAAAGATAGTGATCAAGAATTCTTGGCTTGGAGAGGAAAGGATAGATACAAGAGTTCAATTCCTTCATCTAAAAGAAAAGAGATAAGTTCTTCCTATTTCCATTTAACCTTGTTTATTGTAAGAAGGTGACTTAGTGTATGGATTATGGTTGAAATCAGAAAGTAGAAAACCTAGATACAAGAAATTGGTGCTATGTTAGCTTTATCCCAAAGAGAAAAGACTCCATTTATCATCATGGAGTTTAAATAATTCCTTGCTCGGGGGTATGGATAGAGCCCACAAGGCTCCATGACGCCATTACGGTAGGGTGGAGAGTGAGCTTTGTTTATTAGTATGCATTCCTTACAAATTTTTAGAGAAAAGTGTTCAAGTTCGATTCTTATTGCCTTCATCTTAAGAGTGTGTTGGAGAAAAGAACATCCTTAAGGAAAGGTGTTGTTTTGTACTCTTGATAATGAGCTTAAGTCAAAAAAAGAAAAAAGAAAAAAAGATGTAATAGAGAAATATTTTATCATTGGTAATGGTACTCATTTCAAATATTGTATTCATCTTTAGAGAAATATTTAGTCAAGTGTTTAACTAAGATTTTATATATTCTCTTGTATTTACATGATTGTTAGAATGTTCAATTAACTTAGCAAGAAAGAGTGGATTATTTTGAATCCAAAAACTTAACCTTGCAACATGATTAAGAATATAAGAAAATAAATTTATATGGTGTAAATCTCAAACCAATTATAAGAGGGGAAAATAAAGATATTGAAGATAGTTTTTTCTAATAAATTTTATTCTTTGCGTGTGCCCCTAGATAAATTTCTTGTGAAGGAGTAGTGCAAGTGAATCTTAACTTATGTATAGACATGCTAAAGTGATGAGGGAAATTGCAAAAAGAAAAAGGAAAAAGGGGTAAAAGTAAAGTTTGAAAATTAGCAATCTGTGAGTGAAATAAAGTAGCATCATCGAAGTAAGTTTAACTAGTCTCCTTGTGATTTATCTAACACCTGTATTAGATCCGTTCTTGTTACATTACGTTAGCACCAAAAAGCTAAACAAAGAGTGTCATTTGATGGAGGAGAAACACTAAATGAAACAAAAGAAAAAAGTTAATCTGTCTAGCCTACACATAACTCCCTACCCGATATTTCATAGCACATCAATCAAGCATTAAAGTTCAATTTTTTGATTTTCAACTAATTGTAGGGGGGGGGAGAAAAACCAATGGTTGCTATACCGGGTGTTCTCTATCCTTACAATGTCTAATCTCTTGAATCATAGGCATTCATCAATTCCCAGAAGCTACAGTTCAACAAGTCAGATCCATCATTAATCAGGCCTTCACTACCATTATCTGCACATAGAGGTCAGTAGAGGTGCCACCCAAATACCTCTCTTGCCTGATATCAAGCACAATAGTGTTCCTAAAGACAACTCCTTCTTGAGAATGTAGATGCAAGGAGAATCAAATTGATGCAATAGATTTAGGGGGAAGTAGGTCAATTGAGAGTTACTTGGGTGCCAATTTGGTGACTGCTATTCCTTCAATTTATGATCAAAGAGTTATTGCAAGAATAGGGGTAGGATTCTATGCCTCCACATAAAGGATGGTAGAGTAGATGTATCATAACTAAAACCAAGGCGGTGACCCCTCTGTACCCATGCTTCAGACAACACAATGCAAAAGTAAAAGGTTAAAGAACTTTTCCATGTGCGTGTCTGTTGCTTGCATTTAGTCGATGTACTAAACCATTATTTATGTCCACCCAACGTCTATGCTCATGCCAAACTGATAAGTCAAATTTTTGTATCTAACTCACAAAAATACGTAAAAGAGGAAGGAAAGAAAATACTTAATAAATGTTAATAAGAGCTGAATGTGATCCCTATTGTGTACTACTCACGTGCCTATTCAGAAGGATTATTCATCAATTTAAAGAAGGCAAGCAGCACATGATAGATCCTGTAATGGTAGCCTAGCACGCAAGAGCTACTGGCATTAAAGAGCATGTATCTAGATACCCACGTTATGGTTATAGCAAGTTGAAACTTTGAATTAATTAAAGGCCATGTTAGATACTTGCATTTGTTAAATATTTGCCAGAAGGGAGGAGTTACCATAATCAAAACCATTTTGTACTACCTTGCAAGTGCAGCATGTCATGCGCTAATAACTCTGTCAGGGCACTCAGCCAAATAGCTTTTGCGCCTTCCCTATGCTTCCAAGACATGCATAAGATGACATTTAATTGAATTACTCTGTCAAAAAAAAAATCGCTTTGTCTTTACCTTTGTATTTCATTGTTTGAGCTAACATATTCCTAGATCATTTTGTCAAGGAGATAACGAGCCTGGGTTTTTCCTTCATTTTTGTGGATTTCCACCTTTGTTGGCATGATTATGTTGTGGAGACAACAACTATAACATCTGCCAAAATAAAAAAATAAAAGTAACTCTGTCTATGCTATTCCCATGGATTTCGTACCTTCTACATAGACATAAAACTTCATGTCATAAAACTTTATGCTTAGGTATAGCTAAATACAGACATACAATTTACAATATAAGTAAACAGGTGGCCTGATTAAGACTATAAAACTACGATTAAAAGAGAACGTATTAATAGAGGAAATACTCAAATAGACAGAAATCATAATGAGTCTATTCTATTATGTTTTCTCTATTCAAATTAGATGGTTTGGAAAGTGTAAACGATATGTCTACTTTCAAATAGATAAATACATACATTCGGTATACATATACATTGTGTAAGTAAACAGGTCATCTAAATCAGTTTATAAACTTCTGATTAATTTTCCTCTCTTAAGTCTGTAAATCATCTATAAATGCTCTAATGTTTGGGCACTTCCTACTTTGGAATGTTAAGAATCTTCAATATAGTGGACGATTTATCATGCTACGATATATAGTGTTAGCAATGAATGGTGATAATTTCCTTGACACGGGGTACTACTAGCTCAGTTAGTGATTAAATTAAAAGTTTAAACTGTTTTAGCATATAGTCATATCCTTGCCACAAACTATGCATGGGATAAAATAATTTTATGGTGAAAAGTGAAGAGGGGAATAATATCCCCATACCCTTAATAAAGAGACACTATTAAGTTATATAATGTTCTATATGAGGATAGAGTAGTGTATTCCTAAGAATTCAAAAAAAAAGGAAGAGATAAGTTCCTCTTAATTCGATTCTTTTCCTTCCCTTAAAAAAATAAAATAAAATAAAACATACAAACAAAGTGAATAATATATATATAATTCTTGTAATTCTTTTCTTAAGTTTATTCCTTAGAGTGAAAATAAGTAAATAATAGATGAAGAGAAATATGTTATTATTTATTTACTTCTTTAGTAATTAAGTCAAATTAATATTTTAAGTAAGAATAAATATATAAATAAGTTATTATTTATTTATTCATTTATCTTGTTAAGGACATGTAATTAAGTAAATTAATATTAAGTATGAATAAATAATTAGATATATAAATTTGATAATTAATATATAAATACATCCTCTCCTCTCACATTTGAACTTCGAGATTTGATGATGAGGTTGGGTTCATCAACGTAGGTAAGGTGTCCCAAAGAGCATTAATTAGATAATAATGCTATTTCCATTGATAAATTATGGTTTGAGTATAATTATCGTTGTTAATTATTTAATTGAAGATTATTTCATAAAGTTGAGTTAGTGAGTACACTAATAATAATAATAATAATGACAAGAAATAGTAAATTTATTATTAAAGTTATCTTTCGATAGAGGCAAGGTTGCATGCCTTAGTAAAAATGTTGTGGAGGCTATTAGGCACTATAGGCCACCTGATTAAACAACAAAATCATGTCCGACTGATGTTCAAAATAATAATGGCACAGTAGCAAAATAGAAGGAATTATGTTGTTACGTCAAATAAAGTTTAGCATTAATACTAACGTTAGGATCATAAAGAATTTTTTTATATATGTCAAGTTGAGGATTCAATGGAAGAGTTGTTCTTGTTCAAATTTGAAATTGACGTGGTAGGATAAGCATTAACACTATATCATCCAGCCATTGGTATTAATCTAAATTTAAGTTTATAAACTAGGCCAAGAGAAGGTGTGACAACAATAACCTAGCCAACCAAATAGTGTTGTGTCTCATGTCCAATTTGACATTGTCTAATAAGTGTTGACGTTAGAGGTTGTGTTGTGCAATAAGGATGTGATGTGTAAATGTTGGAAAAAAAAAATGTTACGTTTTCAAGGCTAAATTTTTGGGCATGACACAGCTAGTTGTTCCAGTTTTGCAGGGAATGAAGCTATATGTTGAAGACTGTCCAAAATCTCCTACTAAGATGGAGGACATGACTAGAGTGCCTTATGCTAGTGCAGTTGGTAGTTAAATGTATGCAATGGTCTGTACAAGGCCAGACATTGCCCAAGCAGTGGGAGTACTTAGTCGTTTTATGAAAAATCCTGGAAGGACACATTGGGATGTTGTGAAAAGAGTGTTCAGATATCTGAAGGGCACTTTAGAATATGCTTTGTCTTACCATGGAAATTTGGTTGAATCACAGAGGACTCTCAGCATTCGAGGCTATGTGGATTTTGATTGGGCAGGGGAAATTGACAGCAGAAGATCCACCAATGGATATATTTTCATGATGAATGGTGATGCAGCTAGTTGGATGAGTAAGTGGCAGACTGCAGCTGCTTTTTCCACTACAAAGGCAGAATACATGGCAGCAACACATGCCTATAAAGAAGCAATCTGGTTAAAACATTTGTGTTCTAATATTAGGTTTGATGCAGGGAAAATTACAATTTACTGTGAGAGTTAGAGTGCAATTTGTTTGGCAAAAAATCCTACTTTCCATGTCAGGACGAAACATATTGATGTGCAGTATCATTTTGTACGAGATATGGTGGAGGATGGAAAGGTCTCTTTAGAAAAGGTGGATACTCTAGAAAATTTTGCAAATGCATTGACAAAACCACTGAGCACAAACAAGTTCAGGTGGTGTGTCAGTTTGATGGACCTTAGTGCCCATGAATTTTAGTAGTTTTTTTGTGCTCTGGAGGTGTTAGTAAGATCTTCATTAAGTGGGAGATTTTTGAAAAAAAAGTGCCTCAAGCTTACTAACATGAAACTCCTGAAAGAGAAAAGTCGGTGAGACCCTCTGAATGTCTTACCGACTAGCAGTTGTGTTCTAAACTTCTAAAGTGCTCAGATCGCTGAGACTTTCATTCTATCTTGCCAATGGGAGTCATCGGCAAGACATGTCTATCACTGTGAAATTCATATCTCTTTCCGTCTGGGCAGACCTCTTACCGACGGGTTGGTTCTTGGTGTTCATCGGGGAGACTCTTGGTGACAAGTGGCATCAGGGAGAGGCATGAACCTTCAGAGTGACTCATTCCGACAGAATATGTCTTGCCAACAGTCTTACACAAGAATTTCTTCAGGGTGACATGAAGGCTCGATGAGAGTCTAACCAATGGATGTGGTCTCACTAACAAACAAATGCATTCGGTATGAACTCTTGGCGATAATGTTTCTCTCACCGACAAGAAGGTGCTTTCGGTGAGAACTCTTGTCGATGGATATGTCTCTCACCGACAGGTAAGTGCATTCGATATGATCTCCTGCTAATAGTGTTTCCTCTCACCGACAGTTATATGTTCAGAGAGAACTCTTTCCGATAGAGGATATCTCGCCAATGGATTTTTGTTCGCTGTGAACTCTCAGTGATAGTGAAACTCTTGCCGATAGATCTGCATGAGATGAATATTGATGTGATTTCTTAGCGATGGAGTCTGTCTATCCAATGGGTTTGTATTCAATATGATTCTTTCTCATAGAGTGAATCTGGGCGACAGGTTTGAACTTGATATGACTCTTGTTAATGGTGGTGACTCGTGCCGATAAGGACATTCAGGAATTTAGGCATCAGGGAGACATGATCTGGTGTCTCACCGACATGCGATTCTAGTTGAATTTTTTGACCGAACATCTGTCCTACGTGGTGTGTTCTGAGCCAATGAGAGAATAAAAACGTGAACCGTTGGTAGTTGGACAGTTGCGACTATTCTTGTGTGGAAAACAAACAAACCATAAGTGTATGGATTTTCTCTCTGCAAGGGTGAATGATAATGATCTATTCAATGTGTGATAGAGTTGTTTGATTGGATATGGATTGATCTGTGTGAATTCATTGTATGTTTCTGAGAGAATTTCTATACAAGGTTGATCTGAAAATCATGTTGCTGTAAAATTGACATCAGAAAGTGAAGATGATCTTTGTATGTAATTTTCTTTACTGTAATACAAAGAGACAGATTCTTGGTGTGGTGGGTTTTTCTCCCGTAAGGGTTTTCCCATGTAAATCTGGTGTGCTATTGTGTATGTCTTTATTTCTCTTTTTTGTTATTCTTTTCATGTGCATCTTATTGGACTGTAATTGAAAAAATTAAAGTCCTATCTGCATTCTTCCCTGAGGTTTTGGAGTTAGGAGAGTTTGTTCCGCACCTAATATTTCCTTACATTCCCTCCCTAACATGATTATATGTATGGGTTTTGTTCTTTGCATGAATAATTTGGACAAATGAAATAAGCTTAAAATGGCAGCATAATGAAATATTGAAAAGTGCATTACCTTTATGAAGCTTCTCTTTGTTTCAAGAATAGTTTAATATTCTCTACTTAATAAGGCCAACCACGTGACGGTGTAAGCTCATTTGGCCCCTCCCCCCCCTCACATCACTCTCAATTCCCCATACCCAATCATATAACATTAATCATTCATTCATCCATTAATAACATATAACATTCATTCATTAACATATAGCATTCATTCATTAACATATTTGCATTCATGCATTAACATATAACATTCATTCTTTCAGTTTTTACATATTATCAAAAATATGGTTGTCATAATATGATTACAATCACTTTATTTTTGTTTCTTTTTTCAACTAAAAAAAGAAGTGGAGTATCGTTTTCTAAATCATTTATCCCCCCTTTACTTGTTCTACCCTTTGCTCATGATCTTAATGTATGCCTAGTCATGTACTCATGATGTGGAGGCTGCTGCAAGGGGGGTCTACTGCAATAACAAAGAAAAGTTAAATTGATATTCTTTATTATTGTTACAAGTATTTCATTAATTAAAAGAACATTAGAGTGGTGCTCTTTACCTAATGGGGCCACATCATGTTCTTGATCTTGTCTTATAGCCTCATGATCAACATGTTGAACACCCTCTAAATCCTAATCTGGAGTTGAAACATGAAAGGTTACATTAATTAATACACTAATTGCAATTAAATATGTTTAAAAGAACATTAGGGTGGTCCTCTTTACCTGATGGGGCCACATCATGTTCCTGATCTTGTCTAGCCTGATCATGCTCAACATGTTGATCGTGCTCTGCATACTCTAAAGTTGAAACATGAAAAGTTACATTAATTAATACACCAATTGCAATTAAAGATGTTTAATTGTATTAATCCATACTATGTTTTGTATAGCACATGAATACATCCAATACCAGGATGCACACCATGACCTTCATTTGTAGGTTGTGCTCCACACTCGCTAGGCTGCATTCCAATATCATGTGTAGTATTATCATTGCTTTCCTACTTAAAACAAATAGGAACATAATTACTTTATGGTGGAAATTAATATTGAATAGATTGCACAAGTATTCAATTTTAAATAAACTTCATTGAGTTTATTTACCTACATGTCAGATGCAATGGAATCTTGTGTTTGCCCAGTCAAGATTCTTAAGCATTCAGCCATGACTCCATAGCCTTGCTAGAAGGAAATCTTTAGGTCCTCTTCTGTGGGCACTTTGTTGAATTCAGAGCCCTACTTTTTTGCATAAGATCATGAATTTTGCTTCTATGGTGTGATAAAACCAAAATAGTTTGTAATTTATTATTTGGATGCAATATTTCATTTATTGATACTTACAATTCATGTGGATAATTTCATATAACCACTAGAGCCAAGTTTGTGATGCCCATGTTTTTCTAGTCTTTCCTTTGTTTCCTTCGATGTGTCGAGAAGCCTATGAAAAGTTTGAAATACATTAGATTATGTAAAAAGAAAGAGTAATCAGTATATAATTACATTATTGATAGTATCACATACCTTCCTTATCCCGGTGGTGTCTTTCTTTTTTTCTTTTCAGCCTTCTCCTTTCCATCTGACACTAGGTCCTTCCACTCCTCTAGAATCATGGGGGGACACTCGTACTCTTTGTTCTTCTCTAAATTTGACCTATATTGATCCCTCACATACTTTATATAGGTACCAACTTTCTTAAAGACCTTGGTTTGGTTGAATGTGTTATTACTGAACAACACAACTAAACAGTTAATGAGCTCATCTTTTAAATCTTGATTTTGGGCATTCCACCATGTACGTATGGTGGAGCTGAAGATCTCCAATGTAACATCATTTATATGTTTATAAAAAACATCATTTCCTACAAAAATATCATGGGATCATTAGTCTAAAAAGAGTGATCAATAAGTAAATTTCAATTGGATTATATATAATAATAATTAAAACATTTTAAAGTACCTGGGACCTTCTCTATCTTTATGGGAACAAAATCCTCGGTCACCACAAATGTGACTGGCAATGTTCCCGTACTATTAATATGGGGAGATCCAAGAAATGTTGCTAAAACATCACTAGTACTAGTGGCCTCTACATCCCCAGGTACATGTCCTGATGCATGTTCTGGCATGTGTTCGCTGCTAGAGGGTACACTACCCGATGCCTACATGCTATGTGTTGCCAACATTTCAGTTGACAATATAGGAACAGATGATGGGGTTGGATGATGTGATGTATGCTCAAGAAGATCAGGATCAACACTTGTACCAACCCCTACTCCCCGGGTAGCACCTGCAGTACCCTAATCATGGCCAACACCATCATGAGGATGCAAAAACTCCAGTAAAAACAACACATATTTTATTTCATGACATAAAAGAGTACAAAATATAAAGACATGAATGATCTTATGTTATAATTAAAGATCTCATGATAGCTTACTTGCAAGTTTTGTGCTCTCTTAGTCAATATTTTAACCCTTTCTCTTATCTCATCTATTTGAGGCACTATGAATAACAACTAAAGGATTTATTCATTGCATTTTTTTTGGTCTTCCTTATCATATCAAGAGGGTTTTCTGAATATGTGATGTCATCATCATATAATAGTGACTGCACCTCCCTATGGATGCTATCCTCTACTACTGGTTCCTTTCCCCGATCATCAAACTACGAAAAGAATATTAAAAACATTATCGAAATTAACCCAATAAACTTATTAAAAAAACATAATAATAAAACATTTTTCTTGTATCTAATTTGTAAAATTACAATGAGGTAAACCTATTGGGTAGAAGTTCCTGAAGATGCATCGCGATCTGTGCTCTAGGCTAGAGCCTTCCCCCTACAATCAATGTCTCGTTGAGACAAAAATTAAATATAAAAAAACATTACCGAAATGAAACCAATAGACTTACCAAAAAAAATATAATAATAAATGGTATATTGGAGTCATTAATTGGAGGTTGGGTAAAATGGTATATAGTATGGGCCACCCCCATAGTAACTATGTTTGTATCTATGCAATTCAAATTGTAATCGATTAACAACTCTTCCCCTGCAGTTATTGATTTTATCGCACATACGAATACATGGTTTCCCTTGCGCGCCTCGAATATGCAATTGGGTTGCTTATTTGTTGACCTAGGTTGTGTACTATTTATAAACCCTACAATATTCCCTGATAATTTTGGCCTTCTATCAATGTACATAGCCACTCCTTTATTTTGATCCTTATTTTTTAGTTGTATATAATTTGCTGGAAGTGCATACCTACGCATACTTTGTGTATATCAAACCAGCCGCATCTAATCTTTGTAACTGTAATAGGGTTTGACATACTCCATCAATTCAATAACTTTTTTATAACATACCTTTATGTCATCCATGAAAAATAGGCCCAAACCATGTAATGGTGATGGTACTATGCGATATATCCTCTCGTTGACACAAAAACCAGTGTTTATTGGAGGAATTTCCTTGGGTACCCATTGTTTCCATAGATGTTTGTACCTCAAGGGAACCTCGATGTTTCCTATACTCTCATCATCATAAGAACATGACCCCCCTTTAGCAAGAAAAAATTCCATGCATTTACGGAATTTTATTCTAATCTTTTGACCTCTAGTTGATCTCCCCCTTTTAGACCTACTACATGTCTTGCTTTCCTCTTCTCTTCTTGAATTTCCCTCGCTCAAGGAAGATAGATCTAACAAATACCTAGTTGGTAGTACCTACACTCATAAGGATGTTGGATGAAGTTCTTTCATGGTGATGTGATCCCAAGGTATGGGGTTAGAGGATTAAAAACCAAGGTTGTCACTACTAGTCAAATGCATGTGGAGGTAACAATAGTTGTGAATGTATCAATAAACCTTGTAAGGGTATGATGATTGAGATCACTTGGTAATCATGGGAATGGTTTGTAGGGTCACCAACCTTATGTTTTGAAGCCTTGGGTTTTGGGAACATCTAGAGGAGTCATTGCCTTATTTCTTGGAGGTTGATTGGGTTAGTTGGTGGAAGGTTGCTATTACTTTTTGTACCTTTCTATGAATTTTTTTGGACCACCTTCCTCAAAGACAATAGTACCTCTGAGGTAGTACTAGTGTCTGGTTAGTTAGTCTATGAAATTTTTTGGACCACCTTTGATGTGAAATAGCCCCTCGTGCAACCATCCTTTCAGTCTATTTCTAAATGGAAATACCCCTTGCCTTTAATGATTAAGCTCCATAGGTTTCTACCCCTATGGTTTTTTGGGTCCCCCAAATAAAATAATAAAAGATGGGCCCTACTCATAAGAACCCCAAAATGTATCATAGTTTGTTTCTTTCTTAAGAATCTAGTTAAAGAGGCTAATTGGGTCCCTCCCTATCCATCATTCCTTCACCATTTTCTAGACACCCACAACATCCTCAAACAATTTATACTCTTCTGGAACTTGAAAAAAAAAAGTCAACTTTCATTAGTGTTCTCTTTCGGGCTTTCCCTAGTGCTAGCATTTGTACTGTTCTTTTGGAGGCTTGGTTGAGTCAGTGAAATATTCAAAAAAATTTAATGGCTCCTCATCTTTTTTTCATCTCTTGTACTTCTATACATTCTCTTATGGACAGGCACTAGACATTTTTCCTTACACTCACAGACCATGTATTGTTTTCAGTCCCTTTGATCATTTGTGGACCTCAATATGTAAATTTATTTCATTGAAGTTTATAAATTTGAACCCTAGTGAACTTCGTGTGTTGTTATGTGATAGGATTTCCTTTGAATCTTACAGTAGAAAAAATATGCTAAGATAGATACAAAAACTGTAGTTCGCAGGCCAAAAATGGCCACCCAACTGATTGAACATCTCAAAGCTTGGTTGTTCAAACTAACCAAACACTAGTACTAGGTAGTACTTGGGTTTGTCAATGGTACATTGGCTCGAATTGACCAAAATATAGCATGCAAGACCTCAATGGGAACAAACAGAGTCCAAATCACTGTACTTGCAAGAAGATTTCTAAATGTGGGGCAAAAATAACTTACAGTCATTGTCCCTTGGTCGATTTTTCCTTTCTGAGTGCCCTCACCTCTTGCTCTAGCTTTCCTCTTGCCAAATGGTTCCTAGTTTTCCTTCTTGACTAATGGCCTTGCATCACTCGTCTAGTGAAGTCTTACAACTCTCCACTCAGGGGTTGGATGTGGTGGTTCTTAGTGCAACTCTCCAGTTAGGGTCTCGATGCAGTATGCTATGTTGTGCTCCTATGTGCATGGCGCTAAAATTCAAAATATATAGTCTATATATATGCTATGTCAACATATAGTTTATATACAAAATATATATGCTATGTCAACATATTGTTTATTTTATTTTCTACAAAATATAATTTTTGTATGGTGGCTTGCTGAGCTTATATAGTTGGCTTTCTCTTTCTTTATATTTTTTGATGATTTATTTCCTATGACATGATTGGATATCATCTACAGTCCTAGTGATTGTTAAAAATACTTATGATATGTGATGTTTAATCATGATGTATGTCTAAGAATCAGTGATTGAAATACTACTTGACTATAGACTGAGCTATCTAGTATTTTGTCATTTAAACATCATGGAAGAAATGCTTGCAATCAATGTCTTATTAATGTAGCCTACAAGGTTTCTTTTCCTACTTTTTTTTGGTCCTATTCTTGTAATGACTTTTTTTTACATTGGTCTATTACAGTAATGGGGAGCATATCTAGTAAATCAATTCTTTCAGTCTATTTGATTCTTATCCTTATGCATAACGAGTTTTCTTCTATCCTATGATTCATTGATTGTTGGTTTAAAACACGCATTACAACTAACATGGATATGAATTATGATGTGGGTGTGAGAAGGGATTGTTGAATATGAAGGAATGGTTTAGCAAAGTACTCCTTAATCCAAATGAGTCATTTTCTTGTCATGGAATGTGTTAAGAGAATTTAAAATTAATATATTCAATCTAGTTAATATTGACACATCTAAAGCATGCCAAAGGCACTTCGGAGATATGCTATGACATAAAGAAGATTGTTAAGGTGATGTCAAGTCTTGATCCATTAGGGTAGGAAAACATAGATGCATTGGTACAAAAGGTTCCATTCAACTTGGTGTAAATGGATAATTACCTAAGGGGCTAATGTGAGATTGGACCAAGTTTATATTATGATACAAATAGCTTGGGAAAAGGGATGATGAAATGGTTAAGTATGGGAAATTGTAGAGATAAATATAACACTATGGGAAGAACACTAGAGCTAATTTTAGCACTATGGATTAATCCAAGACTCAAAATTCCACTAAGAGGCATCTCTTACCTCTTAAATTAATTCCATTGGTGGGTTTATCCTCCAATATAGTGCCATCGGTTAGCTTACCATGTGAACTTCCACTATAAGTAGGATTATCATACACTTTCGTAACATGCATGACCTCATGTTTGAGTCTCAAAACCCTCCCATATCATCAATGCATGTGTCTAGGCTAACCATGTCAAGTTTCACTCGATACAAGCACAAATTGAAAAACAATCAATATTGGCCCCATTCACATGTCACTATGCGGGGTCAACATGAGGAAATGCTAATTTTTTGGGAATTGAATAACCAAAGATATGATCAAATAATATCTAATCATAAATAGTCGTAGAGTAATTTGGCTTTGATCATATGGAAATTTCTAGGAGAGCTACAATAGTTGTAACATCATGAATTAACAACATTAAAAAGTACATCATGAATTAATTATGTAACCATATAATTCAAATATAGTTCTATCAAGAAATCAATATCAAATAGATAATATAATTGCATAACTCATAAATTTAAATGTCATTGTTCTTCTTCTTCATCCAACTCTTTTTCTGTATCATCCAATCTAGATTCGACATTGTAAGGATTGGTCATATCATCATCATCATTGATATTAGTTTTGATAATGTCATCATCCACACAGATATCATCTTCAAGAACATTAACTCCTAAATCATCATGATCTAGTTCCTCTTCTTTGACATTTTCATCAGGCACATCATCAACTAACTATTGATCCTGATCATCATCTACATCATCTTCTAGTTCTTCAGTATTTTCTTCTTCCACCACATTATACTTTACTGACCTTCCTCTTGGATCATGTGTAACAACAAATGACCAACCCAGTTTACTTGGAACCTCTGAGTAAAATACTTGCTCACATTGGCTTGGAAGAACATAGGGCTCATTTCCAGCTCACTCAATCGACCTTGTATTAACCATGGTAAATCCATTATCATGTTCAATAACAGTTCTCTCGAGATCATTTTCATTCAATCATAACCTGTACCATTGGACGACGAACAAAACTAATTTGAAGGACTTAAAGTCACACTCAATTATATCATCCAAAATCCCATAGTATCAATTTTCTAAGACTTCTGGATGTCACTTCTAGATGAAACATTAGTCACCTGAAAGACTACAATTATCCCAAAATCACAAGTTTTCTTCATGCCATCCAAATTTTTGATTTGAAATTTATGACCATTGCACCACATAGCCTTTTGGTGTTTCACTTGCAATATGTCAAACATGTAATAATTATTGCATCGTCAGTTGATAAACATATTTATTCTTGACCGAATGTATGCAAAGAAAAAAAAACTCAACATATATATACATCAATATAATTGAAAATAATTAAATAATATGGGTGACTAATATATTTATATGTACCTATTTATCTCTTAAACCATATGCTAAATCAATTTCCCTTGGTGTAACATTGAAATTTCCATTACAATGAGATTCTTTAACCAATGAAACCACACCTTCCCATGTTAATGCACAACTAGATTGTTGACATTGTTCAATCCATACCATCATCCAATCAAGATTGTTTGCGACGTACAAATGTAGTGCATCCCACTCTCGACCAACTGTATAAAAAAAAATGAAATTCACAAAGGATATATAATTAGTTAATTACCATGATATACGACCTTAATTTATAATTGATGTACCTAAAAACCAAACATCCCACTACCAATGATCTTATTATCTTTTGTAAGAAACCTCTGAACTATATGTATCCAAGACCCATTGATCACACATTTCAAATTGAAGAGATATAACATATCAGCCAAGCAGTATCTATGTTACCCTGATCATGTTTTATGTTTCACAACAAATAGCAAGCTTCACCGATAAAAACATTGCAAGAATGGCCTACATGTGTTGGAACTAGAATTTTCATTAAAAATTATGATGGTCCTTTCATATGAAATCAATTTGTTTTCCTTAAAAACCATTTTTTTACCATCCAAAAGGTCAAAATTTCCTTTTACCACCTTACCGCAACCTCCAATAAAGCAACTCAATGTAGTGCAGTGGGTAAAGGAAGTAATACACTATATACCACTATACTGTAGAAGGTTGATGTCTTGCCTGCGGTAAAGTGGGGTCATGGTTAATACTAATAGAGGGAACTGCTATATCGTGAGGGGTTGAAATGAAGCCCACAGTAGAGCAGTAAGCTAAGAACAAAGGTAATAATCCACTACAATACTGCAGAGGGTTGGAATGGAGCTCGCGATAGAGTAGTGAAATAAGAATAGAGATAAGGAGGAACCGCTATACCATGGGGGGATGAAAAATGTCATGCAATAGTGTGGTAATCTTCCATTGGAGCATTAAATGAAGGCCAGTCACATCAATTAGCATCGAAGTATGAAATTCAGCTTGGTATGAAAGATTTGAATGATGAACTTAAGATATGAAATTAATGTGGTATGATATCAAAATTTAGCAAGGAAAATTGAGAATTTGTGTGCTTGTGCTAGTAGAAGCTAAATACAGGTGAGCTCAAAGTATGATAGTGGAATAATTCTATAGAGCGATCAAAATTCTACGTAATTCTACTTATCATTCACTAAAATTTAAACAATGGTGCCAAAGAAATCAGAGGCAGGAACTAAAAAGGAAGAAAAATCTAGTATAATTTCATTGTAGTCGCCATTACTTGCCTAGGCTATTACTTGGTTTAGTAGATAAGGGTTCTAAGAAAGTCTTTAAGGATTTAGCTCAGGGGTGTAGGGACCCAATAATTCCACAGTCTGGGTGGAATTTATATTGGTATTTTTATAGGGACAAAGATGAAAGGGTTCTAGTGTCAAACACATGGACTTTTGACATAGGAAAATTAGTTGTTCCTAATGTTTTTGTTGATTTTGAGCTAATCAAAGCCTTGGCCAATAGATATCATGCCCCATCAAAAATGGTCAAACTTCCAAATGGTCAATGTCTGGTAGATATCTCGAGGGAAGCTATAATTAAGTGTTTTGACCTAAACAGGTAGGCTGTCATTGAAATTAACTTGGGGAAGCTAGAGCAAGAATATAGAAGGTTGAAAAGGACCTATAGAACTAGTGAACTCCCCTTACACATGAAAATGGGTGACAAAAATAGAGTCCTACCCATTCACTCTTCAAGACTTGAACCCTTTCCAGTGTCTAACTTTCAAACCTATTTCAAAAATACCTACTATGCATTATGTCAAATTCTTAGAGTTGATGCAAAGGAGAATATGTCGATAGGGTTGATGAGAATGGCCATGATTATCCAGCATCCTGAATTGAATGTGAAGTTTGATTTTGCTTCATTCATTGAGGAACAAACTCATGAAGGTCTATTATAGGTTAGGGAAGCCAAGGCCCCCATAAATTTTAGAAAGAACTCCTTATTATGTC
This sequence comes from Sequoia sempervirens, assembly GCA_007258455.2. Taxonomy (NCBI): domain Eukaryota; kingdom Viridiplantae; phylum Streptophyta; class Pinopsida; order Cupressales; family Cupressaceae; genus Sequoia; species Sequoia sempervirens. Next base: position 258,182,011 of record VDFB02000003.1, on the reverse strand, counting down.
ATTTGATTCTATCTCAAAATGAAACAAAATGGAAAAAGAGGATGAAATTGAGAACACATGAGCATGGAGTTATGCTCCCAGTACAAAATTGGTGTTATATTTGGGATAGTAAATGCAATGAAAGTGATTATGTTGTATTTAGGGATGATTTTGTCATCAAACTGATTGGTCAGCTTGGTTTCCCTACACCAAGATTACCACAATCCCTAATGGATGTCATGAGACCCCTGCAATACAAACTGGATCAAGGTTTTACACATAATTATGTTGATTAGTTTTTGATGCCACAACACACCATCATCAGGGTATATGGTTGTGATCAGGCCCCTCATATTTTACCAAAATTTGTGCCTAGCAGAGTATTGTTTTTAGAATTTATGTGGCAAATGCTTTGGATAGAGCATGATTTGATTAAAAATTAGAAAAAGGCACATTTTTACCTGATTTGACAGTATTTGAAGAATTGTCAATTAGATCAGATATATTGGAGGAATTGCAGATATTTATAAAAGATATTTTTTCTCTTAGATCAGGGAAAGAGAGAATATGTGATCCAGAAGGCCACATTAACAATATCAAAAGAACCCTACTCACAAAGAGGGCAATAACACATGAATTTGATCCAGGAGAGGATGCAATAAGAAACCTGGTCTATTTTGTAGATGTGTTTGAAAGAAGGAAAATATGGTTAATGATGGTGAGATGGGAGGATCAATAGAGAGGAAAAGGTAAGAAGTTCAAGGGGTTTTTCAATGAGGATCTAGATTTGTGAAAAGAATGCAATTAGTCCTTGGTAAATTTGATGAATTATCTAAAAAGGATCAAGAAGAGAAATCAGCCCCACTTCCTACACCCCAACCACCACCATCCATAGCCTCTACATCACATACACCACCTTCATAATCAATTCATCCATCTCCTCCATCTCAAATAGATGAGCCTCCTACCAAGAATCAGAAGATTGGGTCACTAGTGGACTATGAGTCAAGTGATGAAGAACAAGAGGTAGTCTTAACTTTGGTTGAGATGAAAGAGGTTGCAGAGAAATAGAAAATCCTTAAGCCTCATGATCCCAAGATGAGAATATCGGAGGAGGCTATTGATGAAATGCAGGATGATGAAAGAATTATTGCTTCCCTGAGATTCATGGAGGATGATGACTTTATCCATACTAGGGAGTTCAAATATTTTTGGATAAAAATGAAGATGAAACAATTTGATGACAAACTAAAAATTAACCTCATTGGAGCTGATGATTCAAAACATGTAGAAGTGCAGGCACAAACAATGGCAGAGTTAAATGTTAACAATGTCAATATTACTCCTAAAGAAGTAAGGGAGTTAGTGTTGAAAAGTAACATGCTCATTATACCAGGAATGGAGCACTCCAAAGTGTTTCTGATGGATCAAATCACAGCTCAAGATGATCCCAAATTGGTTGTAGAATTTGATTCAGAAGGAGTATTAGGGATAGGATATAATCTAACCACCCAGACCCTTGCCCTATGGATGAAACAGAAAAGCACAAGGAAGCCTAGGCTTCTAGATGTGGTGCAGGAAATGAGAGGGTGTGCTCTAGTCAGAACTATGAAGGACACTACTCCCACAAAAGCAACAACCATGACAATGCATTCAACAATGTTTATAAGAGATGTAGTGGAAAACATGGAAAAGAAGATGACAGGGTATTTGAAAATACTCAAACTATCAAATGAGGAGATAAATAAGTTATTCATTGAAAATGTCAGATTGAAACAACAATTGCAACAAACCACAGATGTAAAGGGGAATGAAATGGTTGTATATCATCCACCTGTTTTAGTTGAAGATCCACATATTCAACAATTGAAAGAAGAGGTTGAGAAACTAAAGAATCATAATATGGATGATATCAAACTAGACATCTTGAGTACCTTGGAGGAAATACTATAACACATAGTTGAAGTTTTAAAAGAGAAAATAAATGGAGTTCACGAAGGCTTCAGTCATTTGGTAAAAGCTCTAGAATAGATAAATACTAATTCCCCTATCTTAAAGGATTGCAAAAAAGATGGCAGCCCACTTACCATATCCTAACCACTATGTGTAAAGCCACACAAAGAGATCCTGATGCACCCCCAAGGTTAAAACCTACTCAAGAAATGGTAAAAGGAATCATTGATGAGAATAAGTATTTGATTGATATGAATAAGAAGGTAGAAAACATAAGGAATTCATTTGATTCAATAAAACATAGTTTTATCCCTCCTATTGTTAAAGGTGATGGTCAACTCAAGGATGTGGATGAATGGAGAAATGAATTTGATCAAATGGTTCCACAATTTTTGACACATATAAAGGGTGATGGTAATATCAATCTAGAAAAATTTCATGCTCTTCTTGATGGAATTATTGCATTGGATAATGGTTATACAAAGTTCATTGTAGATGCCAAAAACTTGCTCGATAGCAGATGGAAAAGAAACCTGTCAAACTTCACTGTTGTATAGGAATACAAGCGGCTAAATGATTTAACCATAAGAAAGTGGCAGGAGAAATACCTTGATTCAAATGAAGATTAATTACTATCAATGATGATAATCAGAAAGTAAAAGCTTGGCACAGGTCTTTGGTGACTCGGGCTTTTACTTGGAGATTAACAGAATTGTCATGTGTTAGTTGTTAATTGTTTCAATTATATTTTACATGTTAGTTAAGTTTTGTTATCAAAAGTCATGTCTTTTGGTCTGAAGCTTGTTTCCTCCCCTATAAATAAGAGAGACCGAGACCAAGAAAAAATTATTAAGATAGGAGTAGATAGAAGAAGTAGGAGAATAGGAATTGATACAATGTTTACATCATAAAGGACCAAGATGCATGTGTAAATTTTTTGATGAAGTTAATGGAAAATATTTGATTCGGTGGCTCTATGTTGGTATCAATTGTTTGTTAAGTTAATTGAAGATATTGCCAGATTGTCTCCATATTTAATATTACTCTGTTGTTTAAATTGATATATCAAGCATATTTTCAATTTATCATAGCACATTTGCTATATCTGTGTGGCATAGTTAATTGGGTCTTTCAAGTAAAGATTAAAGTCCTCTTGATTATTCACAGCAACTTAGGAATATTATTTTGGATTATTAAAGAAGAATCTTATAATTGCATCCATGCATGTTTATACAAGTTATAAACATAGAAGTGCCAAACAGTTTAAATTATTGTCATTCATAAGTCACTTTTCTCTTATTTCTACTTGAATCCATATACCCAATAGAGCACTGGTCTTCACATTTCATCACTTTTTTTCATTTTATTTTAAACATTTTACATCTTCTATTTGAACATATTTCTTTGATACTAATTATACAATTTATGCTAGATTAGTAGTAAATTTGTTCACTTTCAAATTTCCATTGTGAATAGATTGTTGTAGGAGGAATCACATAGTTCAAGTCTACTTCATTCACATAGGTAGACCCACCTAGGTCTGGCAACACCTGAAGAGAAGAAGGTCTAAAACCATTTGGCCTTGTATGTTACCCTGAAATGTACCAAGAGTTTGGAAACCTTTTGAGGCATTTTTACCTACATTTTTGAGAGCTAACAACATGAAAGAGGAAGCACATTGTACAATATCAGCATAGGAACATTGCATTTATACCGATCGACAAAAGAAATTGGGTTGTATATTTTGATTAAAAAGGAACAAATAGAGAATGTAGCACCATAGGAAATGCATATTGGTATAACTCATGAAATTTTCCCTGAAAAAATACTCATCACCAGCCATCAGAAGCCTAACAAGTGACAATTTTGATCTCATATACTACTCCAATGAAGATAAAAGGCTCATATCGGGGACACATTCTTTTTGTTCTACCGATGGGTTATTCAAGAAAGTAAAAGATAGAATCACTCAGGATTTTAGCATGAGGTACACCGATATATTTCATTAGAGGAACACATTGATATCGGAAAAACAAAAAATGGACCGCCTGATGACACATCTTACACTGATAACATTTAGTTGAGAGAACATATCTCAAGTTACGTTGACAAGGGAATAATCAAAGTATGACATTGTGATGACATAGTGGATAAAATAAGGCACCAACAATGAAAGACTTATTTTCTGGAGTAATACAATACGAGTACTTTTCTATTTGTGTGTGGAAGATTCTTTCATTTGGACTAGTTCTCTGTTGTTTCTTTTCAAGCAATTGAAGGCAATGTATAATGTATTCTAATTAATCTCCATGACCATCTTATAATTACCTCTCACTTTCCTAATCTACCTTTCCCCATCAGGTACTCCCCTTCAAATTTTTTAATGGAGTTGGGATCCCAAATGTGATCTACATGGATCTTTACTGTGAACTTAGGAAGATATTCAGTAATGTACACCATGGTCTGGTATACCATATATCCCTCCACCATAGAACCCTCAAGATGTGCTCTTTGTCTAACCAAAGCCTTCAAAAATTTCAAGTGCCTCTCAACCATCCACATTGACCTTGTGTGTACAGGTCCACACAATTCAATCTCCTCAACTTGGTGTATGAGATAGTGTTCTTGTGCATTGAAAAATGTTGAAGGTAGACACTTTTGCATTTCACACATTAGACGAGGAATTTTTCTCCTCCAATAATTTATATCTTCTTTATGGATTTCTTTAGTTGGAAGCCATCTACAAGTGATTCAAGGCACAAATATATTAATGAGATTTAACAAAAATACACAATATATTACATAACACCTGCTTTCCTAAACTTGTTGAATGACAAGATTTCATCTTTGGAGCACAAACTAGACATGCAAATTTTCCCTTTGTTTGAAGACCTACAAGATCATATATAATTGGATTAAATATGTCAATTTTTATAATTATATATAATGAATAGATTATTTAAAAAACATGCATGATATCTATTTCATAAAATTAAATATCGTTAAAGTGCAGTCGAATGTTATAACATACCACAAAAATGTGTTAGCCCTGGGGTATCATGAATTTTCCATACAAGCATTGCATGGAATTGAAATTTTCTTTGTCCTATTGGTCTAGAGACATCATACATAGTGATTCAATTCCATAACTTTAGTAACTCGTCCATAAAATGCTTGATATATACATTCATATATTTAACTTGGTACTTACCTAGTTGAATGAACATAAACATTACATAATTATTATAGCCATTTTACTGTAATATATATAAATTAATGTACATGACTATTAAATGAAAAAAATATGTCATTATGCAACAAATAAGACAAATGAGATGCTACTATGTTAAAGAAAAATGATGTAAACAAATACCTTGAACAATCATTGCCAACATTATGTGCTCCCTCTTTATTGACATCCATGGAGGAATTTTATTGTTGATAACAAAAACAAGCCACGCCAAGTAAATAGATCTCGGCTCTCCAAATGGATTGACACCGTCCTCTTCCAATGAAAGCCTAAGATTATGAGGTTCTTCTTTAAATTGTGGCCATTTTTTCTCCATGTCCCTAAAAGCAGAACCATCCGCAAGCATTTGAAGAATGTCATCTCCACTTTTATTCATTGCATGGTAATCCATAAATTGCACTAAGATTTTGTACCTCAATAATCGTTGCATACGTGGAATAATGGGAATATAGCGAAGAACCTTGTGAGGCACCTTTTTTGTTAGTTGATATGTTCGATATCTACTGATATGACATTCTGGGCTTTCTGTTGCAAATTCATTTTTTTTATGATATATAATATTATCATTGGGACATGCATCTATTGCTTGATACTCCATTCCAATATCTTTCATAATGACAGATAAATCTCAATATGAGTGAGGTAAAATATTTGATGGTGGTAACAAGAATTCACCTATCAATCTACAACAAAAAAAAAAATTGTTAATATAAAGAATATTAATGGTACATATTTCATCCTTTATTTTCTAGTGATGATTTAATTAACAACAAAAATAGATGAAAAAAGATGACATATATGACATACCTTAACATCCGTGAGATTTCCATGTTGGATAAACCATTCATAACCTTCAAGTTCACTAGCAACAATACATCAAAGAGAAGAGTTGTTTGGGAGCCTTCATAAAGGGGCTTGTATGCCTTCTCAAATACAGGTAAATCATGAACATCATCAAAGTCATCTTGATCATCATGATCAGCTGCGCCACTAGATGTGTCATGGATCAATGTATTTGCACCATCATCTTCAATTATGTTTTCTGGTGCATGATCATCTTCTTCCATAGGATCATTAACTTCATCTTCAATATTCGCAGCTCCATGTTCCTCCGCTTTCCAAACCACATTCTCTGAGCCGTGAAAATCCATATCATGTGCCTTAGGGTGCCCCACCTTTATAATAATGATTGACACAAATAAACCATGATCATGATCAAGTGATTTTTTATATATCAATGGACAATAATCATGCCCCCCTTCAACGTGACCATGCTGCCTACAATGTTTCTCAACTGTTGTGATTAAAGTCTTCTCATCTTTAAGCCCTTGCAATTATTGCAAGGACAATAAAATTTCCCATCACCCTTTTTTTTCAATCTAGCCCACAATCTAGCAAGTGTCCCTTCATTTTGTTCTGCACTCATATTATCTAACATGATTTTTCTTTACCAAGCTTGAATATTTAGATCTTCAAAAAATATCAAACTCACACTCCAATAATTTTTAATCATAGACAGGTAACAAAATCTAATAATTCTGATATTTTACACCAAAAAAAATTGTCCTATAACATCCAAAAAATGTCACAAGTATAGCAAAACATTGTTGCAAGTATAGATAAATTGTTGAACTCACTTTTATTTATTAAAAAATATTCGTTGGAACCCCAACGAATGCTAACTGTTGGCCCACAAATTAAGGAGGCTAACCATATGTCAACCCACAAATTGATGCAAGGGGATGGTTGAATTTAAGTGTATGTCAAAATAGTGATGAAAATCATGGAGCATCGTAATTATGACAGACGTCGAGCATAAATTTTAAAAAAAATTGAAAATTTCACATTAAATACATAGGTACCCAAGTGATACATCTAGTTATACATCTTTCATCTTAAAGTTTCATCATATTTTACAGTCAAATGAGTTAGTGCAACTCTCTACTCCTAAAGGAGAACCATTATCAGCACCAATCAATAGCCTTCATCTGAAGAAGTTTTATGCATAGCTTTTGAGAGCATTGTCTTAATCATCAAAAATACAAAAATAAAATAAAAAATAAAACAAAATCATTACCTAAGTGAAAACCTGGCAAACAAGCATCTTGGTAACATCAAAAAATTTAAAAAATCAAGAAAAAAGTAAGAGAAATAAGTTGTCCAATAGTGAAAACCACTTCGGTGGCACTTTGGATAAGTACCATGGTGAAAACTTGGCAAATAGGCACCATATGTAGTCAACTCTACTTCTTTGTCTACCATCATTCCAACCTAACTTTTTGGTCGTATCACCTATCTTTCCTATCCACCACCTGTACATACCACTCATAATAAATGGTTGTCCCTCCCATAACTTGTAACAATTGACATCAAGCATAATTTTCATCCCCATTCCATCCTATTCATAATAAATTGGTCTTATACCTGTCTGGGGGAAGGCACTTGACTTATGTCATTTGGTTCTTATAGTGGTTGTTCTGAAGACATAAAACCATTTAAAAAATCCAAAAACATCACAAAATGTCTCGAAAAAATCCAAAAAACATCAAATACCTTCAAAAGACAAAAAAATATCAAAACATGTCAAAAATCCAAAAACAAATTCAGAGTCAGTCACACTAGTCAGTCTTCATCATTGTTGAACTACATTGCCTTTGTGACTGGAAGTAGGCAAGGCCATCTATTGATGTTCCCTTGAGGCATTAGGTCAGTATTTTTAGGTTTTTCTATATAAAATCATGACCCAATTCTTTGTAAATAAGACAAAGTCATTGGTCATGTTGAACTACGAGGTCTCTACATGTATAACATAGGCAAGGCCATCAATCGATGAGCCCCCGAGGCTGCACTAGGTTAGTCCATTAGGGTTCGTCACATTCACTATCACATACATCTCTTAACTACAAATAAATTAGATCTTTTTTAGTCAGTGTTGTCGATTAAAGTTTAGTTGAACTAAAAGGTCTTTGTGTGTATAACATAGGCAAGACCATCAATCGATGAGCCCCCGAGGCTGCACTAGGTCATTCCTTTAGGGTTCATCATGTCAATAAAAATAAGTCAAAAATTATCATCAAATCACAAATAATTGTCAGAACATCAAAAAAATTCATGCATCAACAAGACAAATAAATCAACAAGGTCCTCAAGTCAAACCAAACAAATTTCCAAATCAATAACAAAAACAATGAACCCATGTCTTATACAAGATGTGTCCTTCTTGAAACAGACATGATCATTTAGTCAAACAATCATCATTGCCTTATACACGTGGTCACATGATCAAAACTAGACTCAACGTCTTATATAGTAGGTGTCTTTCTAAAACCAGCCTTAGTAATTGCCTTATACACATAGTCACATGATCGAAACCAGACTAAATGTCTTATATGGTATGTGTCGTTCCTGAAACCAAGATTTATCAAACATCAATTAAACAACAAACAAATTAGATTTTGGAAAGTATTGTTATTGTCCATTGACATTATGGCTTTTTTTTGTCTTATCTTTTCATTTGTATTTGTCTTTGAGTCCGGTTACTAGCTTTCTCAAGGATGTCCCATGAAGGATTTAGAGAACCAAGGATGTATCTAGAATCTTTTCTTTGATTGATGTTTGTCGACTGTATTTTGGATTTGTCTTTGAGTCGGGTTACTAGCTTCCTCAAGGATGTACCATGAAGGATTTAGAAGAGAAATGATGTCTCATGACTCATCTTTTATTTGATTGTTGTCTATGGTTTGTCTTGATAAAAATATTGGGGCAACTTTTCCCTTAGTATGAGTTAGGACATTCCTTGTTTGTGATTATCTATTTTAGTAGGTGGATGACCTTGCACACCTTGGTCAATCTCATATCATGGTGTTTGTTGTCCATTTGTATCATTTAACTCCCAATGATGATTTAATTCAAGACCTATTATGTTTTGGCAAAACATTGAAGATTTCTAGTACTAACATCCATGTCTTTTATGTTACTATTCATCTTTTTTCGCACTAACATTTCTTCTTTCTTGCATTATGATGGAGTCTTGTGACATACCAAAACATAAAACATCCTTCATATACATTCATGTTAGAAACATAATTTATACATTGTCATACATATATGTTTCATTTGAAAAAATATATATAGACATTCATCGCTTCTAGGAATTCATGGCATAACATGCATTCACCATCATAAATTGTATAGCATATTATCACAAAAAATACATGTGCATGGCATTGTAAATACATAAATCACATTGCATTTCATAATCATAAATGCATACATGACATCCATAATACCATACAAGTAAATGCATACATCATCATATAGAATCAACATAATATCATAAGTTGTATTAACATCATAAAGTAAATACTGGCATCCATAACACATGCATAAATAGAAAATTGCATATCATATAGAAGATTGCATATCATATAAAATATTGCATGATCATATATAGAACTACATATCATATAATTTCCACCAAAAATGATATATATATTGCTCAAAAAATGTCACACTACAGTGTCATAATGTATCTCTCAAAATGGAGCTCGCGGGCTCTATAATCAAAATACAGTGTCCAGAAATAAATATAGCATGTCCCTAGCCAAAACACCCACTACTCCCATGTGGAGAGTGAGGAGGTAACTGACAGGGAGGTTTTAATGATCGCTATGCAAAAGGGGGCCTATCATGCAGTCATGTCCTATAAGGTCCTAAAACACCACCATTGCTCTGAGATCAGCTATGGGAAGACTTGCTATGTGAACTGCTGCTATGCACCTGTGAATAACTAGGAGCATGTCTCTTAGGAGGTACCTCCTACTCATACAAATTTCTATAATATCTCTTTCTATCACTAGCCCTAACCAACTCACAAGCAAAAGATGTAGCTGGTCTAGTGCAAAGGGTGGTAAATTCCTAAAATATTTTCTTTGTCTCCTGCTTCTATGCCACTACCTAATCTATGTACAAGTAGGCACTATCCCTCTCCATTTGCATCTCATCCCTCTTTGTCATCACAGCTCTGACTCACTCCTCCAAAGCCTCTACTCAGGATTGTAAATCGGCCAGTCACTGATCAATAGGACCCTCCTCCTCCCATCATGGCCTCTCTCCCTCATCAACATCCCACTCCTCAACAATATTGTCTTGGAGCTCCCTCTCCTAATCACCCATCTCCTCCTCTAGAAAATCATCATCTATGTCCTCGTATCCTGTCCAAAGTAGACCAAGGGCATCCATCTTTGCCTCCTCCCCAACCACCTCCTCCTTAGCATGATCCTCACTGACAACCTCCTCTATAGCATGCTCCTCACCAACTACCTCCCCTCCAACTACCTCCTCTCCTCCACAAACCTCTAACATAGGTACATCCTCTCCCTCCCCCTCATCCTCGTGGATGAGTGACAAATCTAGGTCTCAGCCTCTACCACCTCATCAACCCCATTGACCACGCCTACCACCTCCTCCTCTCCCATCATCTCCTCCACCTCTACCACCTCGACCACCTCCCCTACCACCATGCTGACCCCATGGTCCTATCCCTCATCACTCTACTAGTGTTGGCTGCTCAGGATCTGTATATGGCACAAGCCTATGTTGTGCCCACCGGGTGTCGTATCCCACTGTCATCCTCAGATCTACAGCTCCACGTCTCCATCCCCACTATATAGGTTGTAGTGCATCTATTTCTACCTCTACTATTGCTACAAGAATATTTGGACCCCATAGAAGAACCTCCCTCAAAGATCATGCAAACTTAGCTTGGCCCCACGGCTCAGCCTGAACCTCACCAAACTATCTGAGGACTTGGTCTAGTAGGTGTCTCTCAATAATGTGAACTCTAGACACGATCCTCCCAATCAGATATCATTCCTGTCAACAAAAAGGCAAGTTTTGATGCTCATCTCGCTACTGTGCACAGTCCATGTATGGCCTCCATATGAACTGAACAAGAGTATCAATAGTGTGCCTCCAGTATCTAGTGTCCCCAACATGCATTTGAGTGATGGTACCAGCATACCGAGAAACATACGAAGATCTATCATCTAACTCATATACAACAGGTGGGCAGAAAACAACAATGTGTTCCCACCCCTAGATCATCAGAAGTGTAGTACTACAACTCATAGACTATGCCTCCCTATATGCTATATCATGTAAGTGGAAATATAATATCACTAGTAGACATGGGCCCCATGCATATACAACCTATCTCTCTAACATCCCTACCAACCTCTCCCCCTAGCCCACAGGAAACCCATTCCCTTGACGGTCTAGTAACACTATCCCACCAATCAGCGTGCACAACAAATAATCCATCCGTGCATATCTATCTACTAGTACGTGTCATCTAATCTCATAATGCTCGATACCAAGTTGTTTGACATCCTCATGCTCATAATAGCAAGTAATCTTGTTATAACCCCTCTTGGTATCATAACAGACCATCTCACCCCTGATCGGTAACTGGAGTATCCTCTAGATATCCTCTAATGTAACAGTAGCATCTCTTGTAGGCAAGTCAAAAGGGGATGTCTTTGAGTGTCACCACTCACAAAGTGCGGTGAGCATCCCTTGGTTTGCCCGAATGGTGGGCATAAATGTCACATGATGCAGTCCAAGATGCCAAATTGCCTATCTCTCTACACTGTGCAGTTGGTCTCGCAAATTGTATGTCGTCGGCCTCTACTCCAGGGTGTTTATCAGATCCAAAACAACCTGCAAATGCATAATGAATACCTTGTGTTAGAAATACAAAGAAAATTTTTACACCATAAAATTTTCAAAAATTTGACAACCAAATGCGTCATTTTATTATCAAATGTGTTATAAAAATGCAAATGTGTCATTTAACATTACAAATTCATCATAGGAAATCAAATACGTCATTCAACATTACACATGCATCACATCAATGCACATGTGTCACACAAGGCAGCACAAGCAAGCAATCATGAAAATGTGTCACACTTTATCAAATGTGGTGCATCAACATACTGGGGGGTCATCTAAAAGTCCTAACTCAATAACTGCAGTGCTCGGTGTATGGAATGGGTGACATTTTGGCTGAATGCTCCAAAGCAAAATCAAGGTTTTCTAAACTTGAAGGGTGAAAATGAATTCCTTTTTCACCCAAATCCTATTTATACCTAGGGATTTGGAGGGTTTTTTCTCAAACCTTTGTACTAGCCACACTATTTACACATTTTTGACACTATTTCACCTACCAAACCTCATTGAAACTAATTTCTATTGCCACCATCGAATTTTTGGCTATCAAAATACCTAATTGGGACAATTTCCAAATTTTTTTGAATTTTTCAAAAATTTATCATTTTTCCCGAGGGGGCATACCCTTACCTATTTCACATTGGGGCATGTTATTTTTTATTCTTTGACACAAACACCAAAATGACATTATGTCAAAGAGGGGCAAACTATAGACACTAAAAATTGCCCAAGGCCTGCGACTCTAATTTTTATTTTTATCAAAATTCTAATCTTCATTTACATAATTAAATAATGTTAATTGTTTAATTATTTTCTAAAGTCATTTTTCCTCTATTAAATAAATAACTTTAATTATTTAATTAATTCATTCTTACCTTTATTCTTCCTTGATTAATTAAATAAATCTATCCTTAAATCTATTATTTAATTAATTCATTCTTACCTTTATTTATTTAATTACGTCGTTAATTAAATCTATCTTTAATTAAATAATCATTTTAAATTATTTAATTATCTCCTATCATACTTTCAACTATAATTAAATAATCACTTTAATTATTTAATTATTCTTTAGCCTTTTCCCTCTTTAATTAAATAAATCTTTATTTATTTAATTTAATCTTAAAGCTTGAATGTTGAATTAAATTATTATTTAATTCATAAAAAGGTTTATCCATGGCATATTCATGTGTGATTGGATAATCTCTATATTATCTAATTAGTCATTTATCACTTATGTCTAGATCTAAATTGATCATTCAGTTATCTGATGATTTAATATCTGATTGTCTCTAACGAATAGACTTTCTGTCTTAATCAGTCTATTATCTAGACTTATTCTTATCTTCTACGTGAAAACTTTTATTAATTAAATAAATTTAATTATTTAATTAATTTATCCTCATTTTCTATCTATTTCAATCTTTATCTTTACATGCAAACTTTATTCTTCTAAGTTTCGAATAGTCTTAACTAAAGATTAAATTCCACCTTTTATGCTTTTTAACTCACTAATTCAACCCTAATTCGAATGCATGTCAAATCTTTCAATCTTAATCGTCGAATTATCTTTTAATCTGAGCTTGTCATTCAAAAACCATGTTTTCTATAAATTGGCTTTATCATCATCATTATTTCTCCTCCTGAAATCTTATCAGTTTTGGAAGCAATCAAAATTTAGAATCTTCAATGTTTTGCTAATAACACTATCATGAGGCTATACTTGCACACTTAAGAGAAATATGAGGGCAATTATCATACAATGACAAAATGGAGAAATGAAATCGAGGCTATTCATGGAATTACATAGAATTTTTCTGAGATCATTCTTGTATTTATGCTTTTACATTTCATTATTATTTGTTGTTAGTGTAGGTTTAGTTTGAGTTCACTACATTGTATTGCTTAATCTTGCTTGTTTTCTTGTGTTACAAATATGATTCCTCTTTGCTAGGGAAACATAGATACATCAACCCATCAAGGAACATCACCTAGGTCAACCACCTAATACTTTGACCATAGCATCATCAAGTCTCATTTGTTGAAAAAAGTTCAAAATAAATAAATAAATATTTTTTTTTTAGAAAAACCCAAAACCTAAAAAAAATCATATAAAGAAAAAATCCATCCAAAGGTGAAAACCACTTTGGTGGTGCCTTGGATAAGTACCATGATGAAAAATTAGAAATAGGTACCATGTTTAGTAGTCTCTTTTCCACCATCTTTTAGGATGCCATCTCCCCTCTATCACCATCATTCCTATCTTTCCATATCATAATAAAATAATTCACATCCACCCATCCATAATAAACCTATCATGACTTATATTGGTCATTGATTAGTGTCACCCATCCCATCCATCATTTTCCACCCTTCCTCATTCTTCCCCTATGTTAGATGTAGAAATTACACCTAAATAATGTCAAGGATATGAACTTGTATATCTTAATATTCAAACATGTTGGTCTTCAAGCCTCGTGCATTTACACCCATCATCCCACAATAAAAGATTCATCCCATAATAAATAAGCACATCCATTCTCTTGTATCTTATCATACCCATCCCCTCATCCCAAATCCAATTTATCAAAATATTTGGAGGTCCACAATCTTGCACTTGAATAAAAACCAAACACTACATCCAGATAAAAATCCTTATCAAAATCACACATGAACCTAGCTATTAAACATTAACAATTAATTATATCATTTTTCCTATAATCTTCCAATCACTTCTTGGCTATCTATAGTGTTTCCAAGTCGAATCTAATCATCATTATTATACTATCTTTTTCAAGAGATCTATTGGCTTCACAACATTTTTAGTATTGAATATTTTATTTTTATTTATCATTTGATCAATGTTTTCACCAATGACTATACATAATTAATGACACCTTGATATTTCTAGATCATGGTGTGTTTTGACTGGTGTAGAGTGGGGATCATCTTTATCTTATCTAGCATGCTTGTCTTATTTGAGTGCTAATTCCATACAAAGGTTAGCTTGGCACCCTGGTTCCTCATACCTTGGTGCATAATTACCTCTTCTATATCAAATATTAGGATTTCTTTTTACATATTAGCATAATCAAATTCCCCTTCCTTTTCATCCTCTTCCATCATCTTCAAATTTCCCTTCCTTTTCATACTCTTCAATCATCTTAAAATTCCCCCTCCTTTTCATCCCCTTCCATCATCTTCAAATTCCCCCTCCTTTTCATCCTTTTCCATCATCTTTAAATTCCCCTTCCTTTTCATCCTCTTCCATCCCTTTCATCTTCTAATTCATTTACTTCTTGATCCTTAATCCTCATCATTCTATTCCATTTTGAAAGATCACCAATATTATCTTAACCCACTTGTCCTCTCAAGGGGGCATCCCAATACCTTATCATCATATTTCTTCACCATCATCCTTCCTAATCCCTTATAATGGCATGGGCATCATGTTTTTATTCCTTATCCCTTCCTATCCACTATTTTTTAATCTTATTTTATACATCACTTCATGATGTCATATCAAAGAGGGGAAAAATGTAAACACCTAAAATCTGACCTTACCCAGCCACACCTAATTTTACCCTATCCTAAGCCATTAATTAAACTAATATTTATTATTTATTAATTATTTCTACCCTTTTCCATCACTTTATCCTAACCTTTAATTAAATAAATATTTATTATTTACTAATTATTTTCCCTTCACATGAACCCATTAATTAATTAAATATTTTATTTATTTAGTTAGTTCCACTTTATCCTTTATCCTTATCCATTTAAAACTAGTAACTTTTTCACATGGATCATAATCTAAAATTTCCATCATGTGAAGTGTCCCCTTCAAACATCTAATTAACTCCTTGTCTAGATTCATTGAACCTAGACACCTCCCAAAAAGTCAAACTAACTTTTCATCTTATCCACTCATCTTATATCCCACCTCTTATTCCTAGCCATTAACATAAGGCATTTTTCCTTATCCCTATATTAAGCCTAGATCCTATTCCTCATGTGCTACTTGTCACATGATTACATCTTTCAGCCTAACCCTAATCTTTATTCAATCTTAGTCGTCCATCATAAATTTATCCTAGCCATTAATTTTGCCTCTTCAATACTTTATATCTAGAGGCTCTCATCCTTCATCATCAAGCAAGAAATAATATATTATACATTTATCCTATCAATTTTCTATCTCACTTGCAATCATATCAAGGTTATATTAGTTTATTGAGAAATACACATCTCAACATCATCAAAAAGAAAAAATCAAATGGAATGAAGGTGCATTCCATTTCCACTCATCTAGGAGGATGAAGATTTTTTGGGGTATACATGTTTGATTTTTATGAATTTTCTTATTTTATTTTGCTTCAATTTATTTTTCCAATCTTCAATATTATTTACACATGTATATATTAGATATATTTACTTAAAATTTATTTTATTTTATTTTCATTATATCAAAGATAGTATTTTTTTTGGAGGGGAAAAAGAAAACAAAATTATAAAGGGTAACTATTGTAAAGTATAGAAAATATATCTCCAAATATAAATAACTATCAATAAAGCTAGGAGAAAAAAATCGAAGGAATTTTTCTGCTTTGCCACTACCCCCAATAAACAAATAAAATATTGATCTCAACAAACTTCTCAATCTCTAATTGAAGAAAATCAATATTAAGTATGATCATGAAGAATAAGTTGAAGTTTCTTGGATTTATCTAGAGGAAAAGCATCCTATTCAAAAACCATCCACTTATGATCAACTTGAAATTCCCATTTAGCCAATAAATCTACATTAGCATTGCATTCCTTAGCAATATGGACAAAGGAAATTTAATCAAAATGCAAAGTGAGATGGATCATTTTTTCAACAATAGTGGCCAATATTCATGAAGACTCATGAAAATTCCATTTTTTAAAAATAAAACCCAAGATTATAATCCATTTTATAGATAATTTTCTTCTAATCAAGCTCAAAAGATTTCTCAACTAACACAAGAAGGGCATGGGCCTCCATTTTATTATTAGTGTAGCACCCCATGTAATTAGAGAAAAATAAATGAGCCATACCATCACTATCACAAGCCACCCCATCAATCCTAACATCACCTATGGTACCCCTTGAAAATTAATCGATATTAATTTTGAAGAATCCAAGAGTGGGGAGATCACTTACCCATCCTATTCACTTTTTTGAAACCCTTCAATCTAGATCCTAATTGATTCTAAGAATCAAAAAAGGGGATACTTCAATATTTTTGATAATTGAGAGTCAAAATGATAAATATCTTCTTCAAAGGAATATTTGGCTTCAATAGTATCCTTAATTGAGTTCCTTACTTTTTTCTAGACTTGAATGATGATACTATGATGTTTTTTGAAAATTCAATTATTCCTCTCTAGCCAAATTTACCAAATAATAAAAATAGTGCCTAGATCCCAAGCAAAAAAAAGAAAATAAGTCAACACAAAATGATTAACCATGCCTTTGCAAAAGTTATATAAAGAATTAGTGTGAATTATAGGCCCTATTCTAAATTTTCCAACATTGCCTCTAGATGTCCAAGGAGAAAGGGAATTGAAAGAGAAGGAGAAAAATAGTTTCTTTGCTAGTGCCACATAACAAATTTTGAAGGACCATGAAACTCACACATTCAAGTATTATCCTAGGTTAAGCACTTATTCTAACATAATAACCAAATTTATAGATTAAACTTGGGCTAGCTAAATTTGTTCCAATTTTTTTCAACTAGGGAAAGTGTCTAATCACACCTTTCTTATATTTTAAAGATTGATAAATAAGAGTAATCAATTAGGATCCTTTAAGGTCTTGGACCCACACAAGGACATATCTTCCCTCCTCAATCAAAATGGAAGCAAGAACTTATCTTGAGTATAAAATGATCCTCCTCTAGGCCAAATATTGGATCCTTCTAATGATATATCTAAGAATTCCCCAAAAAAATAGGGTACTTAAAATTCAAAACTTTAGACCACCCTACAACCTAAAAAAAAAAATTAATCAAAGATTGGAGGTTTGGAAAGGATGAAAGGAATAAGGGGTGAACATCCAATAAATCATTCTAAAACGATCTTGGTCACCTTTTTTACTATCCAAAAAATACCATCCTTAATAATGGATTCCCATTCTTAATAATATTCCAAACCATAAAAAAATTCCCTTCCAAATCCATTTAGGGAGTATCTTCATTGGTAACTCATCCTAAATACTTGAAATTAAGGATTTCTTTTTTTACCAAGATTGCTCAAGATACTTGTACCTCCCTTATATAATTTGGTAGCTAAGGCTTGGTAGTTGAACTCAAATTGTCCAAGGCCAAGGTCCCCATGAATTTTAGGACTACAAATTTGGTCCCATATAACTAAACTCCATTTATGAGACTCAAAATTCCCCACCTTTATAATTTCCTAGAGAGATTATCAAATTCTTTATAGAAGATCTTAGGGGAAAATGAAACAAGAAATATGTAAATGAGGAGATCCTATAGAACATGTTTTAGAAGCATCAACCAACAAGAAAAGGATGACCACATGAAGTCCAGTGACTAACACATACATTTTTTTTCCAAATTTCTCTTCTATTAGTCACTTTTAAAGTTACAAACAACTAATGGAATCCTAAGTAACATAGAGGGATATTCCTAATTATAAAATTAATAACATGAGAAATTATACGTTTGATAAGTGTTAGATTCTATGAGAAATGAGAACTTGAGCCAAGATTTGATACCACTGATAGATCACAAACACTATAGTAAATAGATGATCAAAGATCAAAATAACAGAATGGAGGGAGAATCCTAAAAAGAGAACTCAAGAGACAAAATACAAGAGAGTGTAGGTAATTCTCACATTACTCTTTTTGACTAATAGAGAAGAGATCCAAGTGTTGTATATATAACAAAAATAGGGGCATATACATCCATAAAGACAAATAAATGGTTATTATAAGTATCATATAAATCTAAAAGATTTTGTGAGACACAACTACCCAAAGGTGGGTGAGAGTAACCTATGCAACTAATGAATTATGTCATACATTCTTATAATAACCATACATAATCAACCTAAGAAAGCTTAAGGTAAAGTGTTATATGTTGGCGTTAATTATTCAGGTTTCCCCTTCAGAAAATGTAATTTATCAGGATTTTAGATGCAATAGAGGGCTTATTAGGGCATAATTAAGCTTGATTTAATTAGGAGGGCCCAAAAAAAATGTGAAAATGTAAGGAGTACATTTTACTACACTACATTTAGCCCCCACTTTAGTGAGAGGATAAGCACAAGCACAAAATCACACTAAAGTAGATAATCAAGAGGGGTCTAATTGTACAACTATTAGAAAGATAAGAAAACAAAGGTCAAGGAGAATGATCAAGCCCCCAAGATCTAAGATCCCATGGAAAAATAAACAAAGTCACAAAGAGACACATACCAATGTTAAAATATGCAACAACAATTATAAGATACTTCACAAGAATACAATGTCAAGACTTAAAGAAAGAAAAGGGGTGGATCAAGCCTTGACTATTTTTACAACACGATGTGGATCAAGCCTTAGTTTTTTTTCCAAAAATCATTCACAAGTGAAACCCACTATTCACTATGTAGACAAAAATGTGCTCACACAGGCTAGTGTAGTCTGATATACACTAGGTGAGCCCCCAGAAAGTGGCCAATAAGAGTCTTATTAGGCTCCCATTAAATAACCATATAACAAAGCTATACCTTCTAATAACTTTGATAAGACACCACACAATATGAACTTCAAGCTTCATAAGGCTAGCAAGTTGTGTTATGCTAGATAATAATGAATAAAGATGGCTCCATAGACACACAAGTTGTGTTATGCTAGGTGACCATGAAAAAGGTTTGTGCTTTATAATGATAGCAAGTTGTGCTATGCTAAACACTTATGAAAAAAATGAAAATAAGATAAGGTATGTTCAAAGGGGTTTTTCTTAGTTCAGGTAAGGTTTCTACTTGGGGAACATTGTGCCTAATATCTCCAAGAGAGGACAAGTATAGGATAAAAGATTCACAACTTAGGGAATGAAATGCATAGCATCACTACTAAGAGGAATGTAATATGATTTAAGAAAGGTCACACTCTTGAAGGACATCAAACCCAATGACACCACCAAGAAGATGAAACATCACATGAAATAAGAAGACTACACTAAGAAACAACATGAGTTATAGTCAAAATAATGTCAATGTATGCCACCACTTTAAAGAAATTGCTAAACACCATGCTATGATAAATTACTTTAAAGTAGAAAATGATAAATGCTAATCAAGACATGAGAAGACATGAGAGATTATTTGGAAATCCCTATTCCAAGCACATGTTTCCAAATGAATCTATAGAGGGATTACCCCCAAAATGAAATCCCAAAATATCACATAATGGATCC
The DNA here is from genome assembly GCA_007258455.2 of Sequoia sempervirens. Lineage (NCBI taxonomy): Eukaryota > Viridiplantae > Streptophyta > Pinopsida > Cupressales > Cupressaceae > Sequoia > Sequoia sempervirens. The sequence goes on along the minus strand of VDFB02000003.1, from coordinate 258,161,650 downwards.
ACATATTTAGGGTCAGTGTATGTCTTTTCTACAATGTTATTATAGAATCAGAAATATCATAATTCCAAAAATAACTAATGGATCAAAGAGGAATGACACATGGAGAGTGAAAAAAAAAAAAAAACTTTTGGGTCAACATGGAAGAGACCTAAATGTCTTGACGCCTTCTATTATCCCAAAAAGGAAAACACAAGAAAAAAGAAAAGATAAAATCTTATGACATATAGAAGAATGTAGGTACAAATAGAGTAATGAACATAAATACATCTCAAATAGAATGATACGGGGGATCACATTACAAACATGCAATCACACAAAGAATAGGACAAGAAAGCAAAGAAAAGAATAGTAAGGCACATGCAAGTCAACCTATAGCAAGTCGTCCACATCCCAATCTTGTTCAGTATATGCAAAAGGTGGATGAATAGCCAAAGGGACTATGAAAAGTGTTGTACTAGGAACATCACCAAGTTCGACATGTGGTGAGTCACTCTTTTTTGAAGGATCATCATGGTTGTTATATTTTAAGCTCATGGAAGAGTAAAATAATAAATTTATCTTATTATGCACTTCATCAATTTTAGCAACCTCATCATCATCCAAGTTAATCACAACATGAGGTATAATGATAACATCCATGGATGGTTCTTTTTCGTTTTGTTGTGGCGAAGGTGGAGAATCATCATGCATTGCTTGAGTTGTTATTTGATTTTGAGTTGCTAATTCATCTTTTGTTTGTAATAGATGAGAAATAATGATGTCTACGCATATGCTCTCTGTAAGGTCCCACTTTGCATGTGATTAGTAAAGTCCTAATATGTTTTATGTGATCCTAAATAGATGGTAAGATGTATTACAGATAAAAAATAGTGTGATTATTTGATAATATTCTTGCTTATGCTATCATGAATGTAAGACCCCATTTTGTATCCCCCATTTTATTTCAATCGTACAAGTAGTTAGATTATAATTATGATGAAATGAATGATAAAAATATTTTTAGGATTTATGGGCATTAACCTTAATTTAATTATGATAGATGCACATGTGAATTGTTGGATATAACTTTAAAGTGTTGGGTTATTTAGCATATTAAATTTTGGTAAATGGTTCATCGTTAATGTTATAAGAGTTTAAAATGAATTACTAAGGTGGTAAACAAAATGATGGAGTGACTATTTCATTGACTATATTCTTGTATTGGAGTATGTGTGTATTTCCTTTGATTATAATAAAAATTGAACCATTAGGTTCATTTGGTGTATTAATGAGTAAATATTTCATGAGTGAAAATTATGTGAATTGGATTAGCTAATAAAATGAAGAGATATATGATCTAATCATGCTGACTTTGGTAATGTGCAGGAATCAAATATGCAAATATGAGGATAGATAAATGTTGGAATCAAATCAAATACATCTTTGGGAAGTTCTAAGTGTAGCCCTACTTGACTTAGAAGGGTTTGAGGTTTTATTATTGGTTGGGTGATTATGTAGAATCTAATTGTAGGACATGTGATGTGAGTTTGGTTGGGGTTGGAACCCTTGGTTAGGATCAAAATTCGTATGGATTCTTGTGTAGATTTTGAAAAGGGATTATTAAGTCAATTTCCTTGGTTTTTGAACAAGAATAGACCCCTAGGACCTATACCTATGGGTTTGGAACCTTTTAGACATGTGAACTTGTCCTTGGAGTGTGAAAAGACCCCTCAAAGGTCCACATTCATGAATGTGACGAATTCAAAAAGTGTTGGGGCTTGGGAAGAGTGACTTGTCACTCTCAACCTTCCACTCCCCAAAAGTTCTTGGAATTGGCACAAGACTCACACATGTGTGAGCACTTGTGGGAAAGAGGGTAGGTTTGGAGGATTCCTATATATCTCAAGAAGATGGAAGATTTGGGTATTGCCCACTTCTCCTCTTGGAGAACTTGAGTGAAGATGGTAGAAAGAATGAGAAAAAGAGAGGAGTCCATCTCTTTGGAAATATAATGATCAAAATGGCTTGGTTTGGAGAGGAAGACGGATAAAAGAGTTTAGTTCCCTCACTTGAAGAAAATAGATAAGTTCTCTCTTACTTCCATTTTCTCTTTTGTGTATTTTTCTTTTCTGTAAGAAAGTGGTTTGCTGTATGGATCATGGTGGAGAATAAAGAGTAGAGAAACTAGAAGCATGAGATTTGATGCTATGTTATATTTTATCTCTTGTAAAATTTTGAAAAAATCTCCATTCATCATAATGGAGTTAAAAGAAAACCTTGCTCGGGGGTATGGCTAGGGCCCACGAGGCTCCATGACACCATTATGGTAGGGTGGAGAGCAAACCTTATTCATTTGTGTGTATTCATTGTAATCTCAAATATTGTTGTAATATGGAAATATAGTATTTCATTTAGGAGTGAAATATGTATTAGAGCAAGCATTATTCATTAGCATGTATTCCTTATAAAAATTGGATAAAAAAAAAGAGTTGATTCTATCTCTTGATTCCTCTACTTGAAACCCTTGTTTATTAAATGAGAGAGCTTGGTATTTTCTCATAGTGAAAATGCTAGATTGTGGACTCATATTGTAAAAGAAAATGGTGTATTGTGTTCTTGATGGAAAGGTATAAAGAGGCTATGTTAACAAAAGTGAGCCTTTGCAAATGATGTTTAAAGTTTTAAATGAAAATGTTTAACCTCCTTTTGCTAAAAGTATAAAGGTGTTCATCCAAGATACAATACTTTAAAATGTAGAAAAATATTTCTTATTGTAGATACTATGAAAGTTTTGATTATGTAATTGTATTTTCCTTGTTTAGAAATAAACAAAAAAAAAGTAAGTTTAATTTTGTTGCATAAATAAATAAAGTTATAGAGTTATCCATGTGTACGACTTCAATACTTAAAAGGTGTTTGTTTTCTTCTCTACAAAAAAAAAATATATATATATATATATATATATATATATATAAATCTAGGGTAGAATAGATGTGGCAATGTTTTCTCTATAAAACTTACCAAAATTTCTGCCTACTTTTTAGTAGTCAATTCACAAGTGATGCATATAAGACTAAGTAATGTTTTGCTAAATAGATTCATTGAAAAGGGATTTTTTTTTGTTTTACATTTTATGAATGCTCTTTAGTAATATATTTTATATAAATATATATATTGCATATATAACATAATATATATTGCATATATATCTATAATATATATTTAATATCACATTGTTATGGTTAGTTTAAGCCTTAATTAGAAAAAGAGATTAATTAAAAATATATATATGGAAATAAATAAAGAAAATAGAGATTTACATATTTGAACTGTTAGAAGAGATTTTTATAAAATAAGAAGTTTCCTTTTATATATTTTAAATTCTAAGAAACATTGGAAGTCCAAAAGTAAATTTTAGTTTGGTTTTTAAAAAAATAAACTCAAAAGTTTCTGGTTACCAGCAGATGTGCAGCAACTCTCTGCCTCTCTCATAATAAAATCAAACACAGGCATGAGTTTGTCCTGCAATCAACAAAAGAAATAAATAATAATAATAATAATAATATAAAATTTGACACAAAATTCATATTGCAATATGGGAGAGAAAGTAAAATGCACAAGAAGGAAGGTAAAATGATGGATTTACTACATAGTATTATCTATAAATATACTTTGTGTATTGTTATTGTATTTTATTTTTTTAACACATATATGGGTAAAGAAACTATTAATGGCATTGGAAAAAAAAATCTTGTGCAGTAGGCAGCATATTGATAGTTGCTGCAAAAATAAACTAATTAATTAAAATAAAAGAGTGAGATTACAGGCTGGGCATTTTTAAAAATAAATAAATAAAAGAGTGAGATTAAGACTGGGCATTTCTGTGTGCAAATCTCCATGAATCTGTAATTTGCAACCCTTGAACAAAACTCTTTGTACTCACCCACCTGCATCATGGATTAACCCTTCCCTGTGCCAAAATCAAATGAATATGCAGGATATTCATAAATAATTCTTTTTATGCTGAAGAATAAAACCAATACGTTAAACTTTGTAAATTTAAAACCATAGTTTTAAAATGTGATTGCAGCAAATAAACTGTTATTTTAGCAAAGCTGTGAAAAATAAAATAAATAAAACAATGACTTATAGGGAAATATTCATAGTAGTATAACACCTATTGTTGGCTGTGCATGACAACAGCAAATACAAATCAAAATAAAAATAGAGAACATTGGGGTCATCTGATTGCAGGCGATGATATTCTACAGCAAGAAAAAGAAAATAAAATAAAATTATTTGAATGAAAATCTAACAGATCTGTATACTAGTTGCAAGCCCCTGTACATTCTCCCTCTCCCTGCTGCATCACCGCCATGTGCCTCCTCTTTGTACCCGGATTTTACCTTTGCCTCTGTGGCCTCCTTATTCTTCAGGGTCATTGTAGCTGTAGGTGTCATGGCATAAGACTTTTAGGGTTTGAAACCACTTTTATTTATCAATTATTTTACCTGTTACCTCACTCATTGGTTTTAAAAGAAGTATTATATAATATTTGTCAATTAATTAATTGATAGTACTATTTGGTAGTAATTACCTATCTGGCATATCTTGAAGAGATATTTGGGCAAAATTCATGCAGTCGAGTAAATTAAATGCTTTCGCTTTCAAACTTTAAATAATGTGTTAGGCTTAGCTATACTTAATCTCTAGGTAATATTAAGAGTTTGAATTGGGGGTTGGCTATAACTTACTATATGTGCAACAGATAATAATTGTCTTATATCGTAATAAAATTATTAGAAAAATGTATTTATTTATTTATTTTTAAATGATAAGTCCTTTGGTTTGATGAGCACTATCTCTGGTGGTATATTTAATGTTTATCTTAAATTATCTTAAAGGATTACTCTAAATGAGTAATAATTTGGCATTAGAGGAATTACTAGTATTGATAATAATATAATAATATCTACATGATGGGTTTTAATAATAATAAGAATGCATTGTAATTAGTATTAATAATTATATTATTTAATATAAAAAAAGGGTGAAATTTATTAAAGAATGATGTTAACAAAAGTCATAATTTCAATATGGTAAGGAATCCAATAACTAATAATATTAAAAATACTAGTGTCAATATTGATAAGTAATGTATTCATGTGTTTTCAACTTTAGCATTAGGGGATAAGAAATGTACTCATGTGTTTCAACATTAGCGATATTGGGGATTTCATTGGAAATGTTAATACATATTGGTTTATGTTTCAAATTGATATTAAAGTGAAAATTAATATTAATACTTAAATGGGAAGAAATTCAAATATTGGAATTTATATCATTTTAGCTTATGAGATTAATATGAAGAAAATAGTAGTTAAATAATTCAAATATCTTTATGTATACGATTATTGGTAACTAATATTAATATAAATATGGAAGGGATAATTGAACAATTTCATGCTAATATAATTCTATCTAAAGATATTAATGTCATGTGGGAGTGTTAATTAATATTCTTATCAGTAGGATTAATAATTATCATTTTAAAACCTATAGAGAACTGATATCTTACAGTCAATAATGGTATAATATTGGTACCCTCATGTGAACCCACATCATGGAGAGTCAATAATAACATTAAAGGTAATGCGGTAATCATGTTACCATTTGTTTGGGGAGCAACAGTAAATTTATACTAACATGGGTATTAGGGTCAATGTTAATAATACAACACCTTATTGATATTTTAATCTTTAATTCTAGGCATGAATGTAACATAGTTATTTGTTAGTTCCTTAAGTATAGGTGAACAAGTTTGTAATAGTATGGTTGTATTTAGCTCGTTAGTCAGTAATGAAATCGAACAATGTCTCCTTAACTCCTACACTTCAAATGTTGAGAGCGTTAATTAGCTTAATTAATGGGCTAAAAAGAAAAAAATTGTTGGGATTTTTTAGTGAAAATTATGGGCATGACACTCTCTAGCATTTCAATTCCTTTTTGTTCAGTTTTCAAGATGTGATTGTGTAGGATTGGTTTTATCAACCATAGGTTTCTTTTCTTCTCATAAGGGAGGAACGAAAGGAACCATGGAATGTTTTTCAACCACTTTCTCTCTAACTTTGTAATTTTTTTTTATCTTAGGAGGAAAAATGGGACTCATATCTCTTGGTCTCTTATAGGAAATAGGTGGAGGATTCATAGTTAAATTATCTTGGGTACTTGGAAGAGCTTTTGGTTCAATCATGGTTTCATCAATAATGAGTGGCTCAATAATGGGCTGAGGCATGTTGCTAAGGGATAATTGAGCTATTCTCTTGAATTTAAAATTTTGGTAGGATTTGAAAAAGAATTCCACATGGGGCTAAATAGGTTCCATAGGTTTGGGCCAAAAGAAATCTAATGAGAAATTCCCACAGGAAGACACTAGATTAAATCCACTATGGTGCACAATAAAGATCTATTGCTAAATGGAAACTTTAAGCATTTATGCACTACCAATGAATGTCATTCATGGAGAGAAGCCATGGATATCCTAACTTCACACAAAATTGGTTTAACTATGGTATGATGGAGAATAAGACACTTAATTATTTATGTCCAACTTTTAGAGGAAGAGTTATCAAACCTATCGTAGGGAAAGAAAAACCATTACGCATTTTGATCCATGCTTTCAGTTGTTCATAAGTATCTTGATAGATTTCATGCACAAATAATAATTCTTTAGTCACCACATTCTCTACATAAATGGGATCAATTAATATCCCATTAGTAGGCTTTTCATTGATTCTTTTGGCAATGTAATGAGGACCATCAGGTGCATTTTTAATTATGTCCTTGGGTGAGAAAGAAATGTTGAGAGGCATTTTGGTTTGGCCCTTACGAGACTAAACTTCAATAAAGTCGACCATATTTTCAACATCATCATAATTATCCATGTTATTGTCATTTGTGTCAACATATCACATCATTCTTATTTTCACTAGGTTTGACAAATGAGATGTTATGATTTGGCATGGGATTGGTAGTGATTTACAAATTTTGGTTGGGAGGGGCAATAAATTTATTACCTTGATCATTGACACCATTAATTTGAATATGATCAGAATCAATGAGGTCTTGCACAACATGTTTAAGACAGTTACAATGTTCTATATTATGTCCATTTTGATGGTGATAATGACAAAAGGCATTTTGGTTATAGTTTGGAGGTAAAGGCTTAGTAGGATCAGGAGATCTAACATGAGGTAAGCAAATTAATTTCTTGTTTAAGAGATGCAACATAATGGAATAAAGGGTATTAGGTAACAATGTGAAGTTTCTAAACTTTTCCCTAAATTGATATGGATTTGTTATTTTTATGGTAGCTACTTGAGAGTCAACATGTTGGGTTATTTGAGGGGAATTGAGTTGAAGAAATCCCTTATTTTGTTTCTTGAATGGTTGTAAGTTGGTTTGAGGCATGGATTTAGATTTTTTAGGATGGTTAGAGGGAGTTTTCACTTCATGACTAATAACCGAGTTTTGGTAATCATGAAGGGTTGCACACAAGTGTGTGAAGGAGGGAAGTTTTAACATCTCAAGCTCAGCTTGGATTTTGTTCTACAAATTGGTAATAAAAATTCATTGAAGTTCGACATTGGGAATCTTAATGTTTATTTGTGAGTAAGGAAATTGGTATCACACTATGAAATCATTGACTTTTTCATCATCCTTTTGTTTTCATGTCATTAAATTAGCTAACGTCATCCTAGGACCCATGTGCACTTGGAAATGGTTGAGGAGGCATCAACAAGTTCATTGAATGAACGAATTGAGTTATTCAATAAGGAGCAAAACCACTCCAAGGAAATATCCTTTAAGGACCTAGGGAAGAGTTTAACCAATATTTTTTCTTCAAAAATGAAGTCACTACATGGGGATGTGTATGCGTCAACATGGATACTAGGATTTCCCTTTCTACCATATTTCTCAAATCTAGGAATCTCTATAACTTGTGGTCTTTGTGTTTCCAATATCTCCAAGGATAATGGGTTTCTTTTGACATATTCTAATGGTTGGCCATTTTTATTTTGGTTTAGTGTAGTAATTTGTTATTGGAGAGATGAAACATTTTGTAAAAGTTGGTTAAAGACGACATCATTGGTTGTATTGTGAGATGGAGGTGTATATGTGTTTTGAGGACAAGTGAATTGCAAGTTTGTGAGGGGAGATGGATTAGGAGATATGTGATTTGAATGCACAAATCTAAAGTGATTCTGAGGGAAAACACCTAAGGTAGTATTGAAATTTCTAGAAGGTTGTATGGTTGTAGTAACATGAGGATTGGTGTATGTAGGAATAGAGGTCACAGTTATAGGAGGAATTTTACTTCCACCTTGGCTTTGTGTTCACCCCAAAGCTTTAACACAACTAGATATTGTAGGAACATGTTTATAAACAATATGAGCAAGGCTATGCACAATATCTAAATTCAATGTTCAATACCAAGCATTCATCTTATGTTATCTATGGTAGAAATTGCAGTATCAACAATACAATCAGAACTCACAAAGCTTTGCAATTTCTCAAAGTATTCATACATTTTTCTTAGGCTATCTTGAGGGACATGAGCAACCATTAATTAAAAATTAGAAGCATTATCTTTTGGTAAGGAAGTCATAGGAACTGAGGTGTTAAAGGTATGGTTCATGAAGGGTTGACTAGTGTCAACACTATAAGTGAAAGACCTAGAGAACTCAAGATCCATGACAATTGTAGAAACATGGGATGGCATGAGTCTAGAGCTACATCTCACTATAGTATTGAAAATAGGACACCAATTTGTGAAGGTCATACAATTTTCACCAAACTTTGTGTGCACCCAAAGTGGATAATAGGCACTAAATAAAATGCAAGGAACAAACAACAATAGGAAGTGTAATGCAAATATGTAAAAGGAGATAGCAATTTCTAGATTTAAAGAAAGATAATGTTATGATTATACTATGCAAATACCTAAAAATGATGTTGTTTTGAAATGAAATTTTGAATTCAAACAATGCACTGAATTTGACCAATTAACCTCAATTATGAACAATTTCAGATAACAAAAATTTTAAACAAGAAACTGATTACAAAAACAAAGAATGTAGAAAGAGGGTTTTCAATGCCTAGAAATTTAGAAAAATACTTGATTAAGGACTCATTTACCCATGGGAAAATCAGTTTTCCTTAGGGGCTTGAAAAATTAAGTTATAGATTGCTCAATTAAAGTTTGTGTTTTCAGGTTTTACTTGCAAACAGGGAGTTATAGTTTCAAATTTCTAGAAAATTAGGGTTATATGCAAGTGCAAAATGATGCTAAATGAGAGGGAAAAAGACCTAATTTGAGATGCAATTTTGGTTCCATTTTCTAATTTAAGTGATTAAACATCCAATTTTATGAATTCACTATGCAAAATGGATGTAACAATATGGAGATTTTTATGAATTTTCATATTTTTAATTATGCCAAAATGAACTTTAATACTCTAAAATAAAAATGCAAACTAATGTAAATATGGGAGATCTAAAAATGAAAACCAAATGCAAAAGAATGCAAATCTAGGACTAGGGATGAAATGGACTCTAATTTTGAAAAATCTATAGTGTAAGAATGTCGGGTTCACCAAAATGAAACAAAGGAAAATAGGTTTATCAATATGGGATGAGAAAAAAGGGGGTATGAAATAACTTTTCTTCTATGTTCATTAGGAAATGAGATCCCCACAAATAATTGACTAACAACCCTTAGGTGAATCAACTCAATGTGAGAATCTTCAGGCTTCATTATGACTAAGGACATGGGTAAAAGGTTGAACAACACTTTTAGCAGAAGAACTTAAAATAGAAAATCAACCTAATCATGCCAATTCAAACTCGTAACATCAATTTAAAGCATAATACTAATAGAAACATAAAAATTCCTACATATTTGAGAAGGCTTGAGTTATGTGTACTTGTCACCAAAAGGAAGTTTTAGGAGGAAAATTAGGACTCATTTTCCCATGGATGAATGGGTCTTTTGTCAAGGATTTCAAATAATGCTTGAGAGCCTTCGGTCCTATATCTACACTTCTAAATTCTCCATGTTTCAGTGTCAGAAAGTTGGAAATCATATATGTAGGTGAGATTTCATGATTTGACAACTTTGACAACTTTTCCAATCTTACTCTTCAAGAGGTCTTCAATCCTTCTTCAACCTAAGATCTTCAACACAAACAAAAGAGGGAAAAATTGTTTATTTTTGGTGAATGGGGGTTTTCCTTGGTCAAATCTAGTTTTGGTAATTAAACCTTGAAATGAAATAATGAAATCATGAAAGGAACGAAGAATTGGGCATTTTTTCTTCCAGATCCGCTCTAACAAAGACAGAAACAATTTGTTGGTTGTGATGTCTCATTATCAAGTTATAGAGGAAATACCTAAACCTTACATGTTTTCCAAATCTCTAGTCAAAATATCTCATTAAGTGGAGGGAATATTCATGCAAGTGAATTTGAACATTCCTCAGTTGAAGGGGAACTGTTGCTCTAGTGGGGAACAATTTGAAAGGCCATTATAAATAAACCTTTAGTGTTGTATTCATTAACAAGAGAAGAGCTAATTTTAGGCCAACACAAGATATTCTGCTCTCTTTTTTCAATTTGTAACACTTGTTTGATTGCTTGGAGCTCTTTTCTAGCATTTGGCAAGGAAGGGATAAATGATGAAAAGTTTGAAGATCCATTTTCATCTTGAGTAGCATTTTTTGAGTTGGTTGATGGCATTAGCTCTTCATCGGAAACTTTCTCTATTGTATGCAAGAAATTGGAGACATCAACAACAACAATAGGTAACATATTAAGAGCCTCAACATCAATCTCAACATCATTGTAGTATTTGTTAGATTGAATTTTGTATTTCAATGTATCCATGACATGATGTTTATTAACATAGCAGTTGTAATTGCCACCTTCAATGGTGGTTTGTCGTACGATCACAACCTCAAGGTCTTGCAGTCATCGTGGAAACGTTTTTCTATGCTCGAGATATCTTGATGAAGCTTATCATGTGACCACTGTATTTAAATTGCTCTCCTCTAGCGTGGGACACTTGTAAAACTGGAGCCACCCTAGCAATAAGCATTTCTTCAACCTCTGTTAGATTTTTTAGCAATAATGGTTTTGGACCTGGGTCCATGCCATTTGCAAAGCTGAAGCGGTGGGTGCCTTTTTCAGAATAATGTCTTACACAGTCATTACTGACCCCGACATATGAGTTTGCATCCCTATGTAGCTTTATCTACATATCTAACAAATAGAAAGGTTTGAAAGTGCATCTATGCGGTGCAAAAACTGTTTTACCATAGAAAGGTAGTAATCATTGAATATTTCTTTGAGGTGTTGTTGTTGTGTTGGTGCAGTAGGGGGATTGTTCTGAGATTGTATATAAGGGGTGGCATCTACCATTTCCAATGGGCATTGCAAGGGAATATTTTCAGCAAGCAGTCCTACAGGTGTGCTTGTTGCAGTTAGCCTTTCTTGCAAGTATTTTGTATTGTGCTTCGCAAAAATTTCCTCTCTATGTTGTCTATAGTACAAATGGTTTTGTTGTTATTTTTTAGCCTTTTTAAATTTATCAATTGATTGGGTTGTGGAACTTGAATGTACTCACACAGCCTAGGATCATACATACAAGCTCAACTATATTAGCATATATGAATATACATGTATAACCATAGATATATTTAAAGTAGTAATTACACATAAACATATAACAAAATATATGTGTATCCATGTGTATATAAATGTATATATATGGATGATCACAAAAGGAATAGCATAGTTTTAACATTGGAATATATAAAAAATATATACACAAGGATTTTACAGATTTTTGTGTTAACCATTTCCACTATTTCACTATTGTCATATCCCATGTTTAGAACAATACAATATTGGATGCATGCAACTAGTTGAAAGTTATGTTTGTGGAAGCCAAGTGTATATAAGGATTTGTGTAGACATGTATATACACAAGAAAAAATATATGGCATTAAAACCAAAAGCACACAACCCACGCTCGGTATCCTCCCCACCATTTTTTGGGCATCGTGGAGGCTCACGGACTCTAGCAAAACCCTTGATCAAGAAAATTATGAAATTCCCACGCGAAATTTCATGGAGTTCCATCACATATCACACAATAACAAAGTTGGGGAAAATCTGCTTTCTTCATATCTGATCTTTCATATTACAGTGTTTTCTTTGCATCCCTCTCAACTTTATATATACATATACATACATATACATTTATATATACACATACATATACATATATATATACATATACATATACATATAAATATGCATATACATACACATATGCATATACATATGCATATACATACACATACATACATATACATATACATATACATATATACACATATACATACATATACATAGACATATACATACATATACATATACACATACATATACATACACATATACATATACATATATATATATATATACATAAGTATACATATACATATACATATACATGAAAGGGATGTTTTTATATGTTGGGAAATATCAATGTGTATCTACTTCCACATCTATGTGCTTTGTCAGGTTCATCCATGTGTGTATACACCTTAAAGCCAAGAAAAGTGGAAACAATAACACCAAATTTGCAACAGGTATAACAAAAAGGAAATTTATACTTACAGAATCAAGATTTGAAGGCTGGTGGATCATGCCCTCAGAGCTGAACTCCGCAGTGGAACTAGTGGGAGATGTCAACAAATCAATATTGGGGGGCTCTGGAGACCCATCCACAAAGCTCAATTCCATAGATATAGTTCTGGGAACTTTTTGTAGGGACAAAATTTTGCAACTTGAGTTGACTAATTGACAGCTCTATTTCACAATAAAAATAAAAGATTAATGTATTGCAACATCCCAATGGAAATTGGTAGACAACTTAGAAATATTGATCTATAACCATTCCACTTTTAATACTATCCAAACAACACAAGATACAAGAACAAGAATAGAGATGCACTTTCAATACTGTCTAAACACCAGGAGATACATCAACAAGAATAAAAATGATAAATACAAATGTATATACCCCTATATGTATCTATTTATCTTTAAGGTTGCTTATATATGTATCCATGCAGATTTTTATTATTTTACTATATTTCTACATATAGCTATATATGCAAATATTTGTATATGTTGCTAGCTGGTCTTTTCACCCTTTCTTATCCAAACAATAGGCTATACAACAATAAGAATAGAAATGATTAAGTACATATCTGCATTGAATTTCCCCTTTCTTTGCACATTTAAAAACACACACATATAACTAGATATATATATCCATATGTACACATGTATATATCTATTTATATACACACTAATATATCTAAATAGATGTGTATACCATAATTTTTTCCTCACTATGTAACTCCTCCCCTTGAAATTTATGAAGAGAGAAAACATCCAAACTGAATTTTCCCTCAATTGACTAGCTAAGAAGGCTATGAATTCAAACCTTTTGTTGCCTATAGGATATTGTCTACTCTGAAGTAGGGCATTATTATAGGCAACAAAGGGTTTGAATTCATAGCCTTCTTAGCCAGTCAATAGAGGGAAAATCCAGTCTATATGTTTGCTCTCTTCATAAATTTCAAGGGGAGGAGTTATTAATCTACAATTTCTCCTATGTTAATGGGCATAATGCTAAAGATGCACAGAATGGGAATTATGTGAGAGCTGCACAGCATGCAGAATGAACAATAAGCAAAGGGAAAAAGTTGTGCAAACTAGGAACATGTTGTTAACTTCACAGCTTATTAAAATATATATGCCATAGGGGGACTCCTGGCCACCTTCAAACACAAAATCAAAATGGAAAATGGTTGCTCACAGTGCTAGACAATGGCAATCAAGATGGTGGGACCAAGCAAATGCAATCTACACTATTTTCGGTGTTTTTTAATGTATTCAATTTCAATAGGGACATTCACTGCCAAGGCGCAATCAATCTTACAACTTTCTTATCAACATGTTACACATACTACACCATTAAATGCTCTATTATTAACAACATCTCAATGTTATATCATTTAATGATATGGTTGTATTATAGCAATTTTCTCATAAGCTAAATAATACTTACATATGTTATTTTTAACTCTTTTTAAATCAAAGTCTACCTAAATACAAATAAAGATAGCATACATAGTTGTTTAGATATACATGTGCATATATAAATTGATGTTGCATTCTCAAATGAGCCACAATGGTCTTGGTCTGTATATATGGATATATATTTCTACCTATATGTATATTTTTAAATATGAAATAGGGAATTCAATACATATATATACACATAAATTCAAGCTAAATTGTCTAGCACTAAATATTATTGACAAACAGAGAAATTGTAAAAGAGCTATTAGATGACAAATCCTATTCACAGCTGGGTTGATGAAAATCCCAATGGAAACTTCAAACAAATAGCCTATCAGCTAAAAATATAAATTTGAACAGACAAAAGAGCTATTAGAATAACACTTAAAAGCCACCAAATTATTTTTTATCCACGCTTATATAGATATCTTTTCAACTTGCCAAATCAATTATTTAAACCCAGTTCTTTATGACAATGCCTATTTTCTTTAGGCTATGACAAGAATTATATGATGCAACAATCTCTACAAAATGTGTATAACACCACAAACTTAATTGTAAATTTGAGCTACATTGCTTGGCATTAAATATTATAGACAAATCATTTATGCAAAATACCCATGTAAAACGACTTGTAGCAAATAATTGTTATTCTAACACCTCTTATACAATTTCTCTATTTGTCTTCAATATTTATTAACAAAGAACATAGCTCGAATCTTGTATCAATATGTTCCATGATATTCTTTTTTTCCTAATCTGCTTGAAGCTCCCTGGAACAAACTATCCAGGTCTGTTTTTGTAAGCAGTGGAGCTTGCTAATTACGTGGGATGGCAATGTCTTATATCAATATGTTTCATTATATTCTTTCTTCCTTATCTGTTTCAACTTCCCCACAACAAACTATTCTTCATAATATTCTTTTTTTCAGTTCCCCATAACAAACTGTTCATTATCATAGTTTTCCTCTTCTATTCTCCATATTTTAAAGTTCTATTTAATGTGGGTTTTAGGACATCTATCATTTTCCTGTGATTCTTAAGTGTTTTCCTAATAACTCTTTTCCAATTTCACTTTTTGTCTTGTACCAATATGTTTCATGATATTCTTTTTTTCTCAACTGTTTTAACTTCCCCATAACAAACTATTCTTCATGATATTCTTTTTTCCAGTTCCCCATACCAAACTGCTCATTATCATAGTTTTCCTATTCTATTCTCCATATTTTAAAGTTCTATTTAATGCCAGTTTTCCAACATCTGTCATTTTCCTATGATTGTTAAGTGTTTTTCTAATAGGTCTTTTCCAATTTCCCTTGACCAAAAAAGTTTAGATATGGACATCTATGTATGTGAAATTACTTACAAAGAATATTCAAAGTGAAGAACCCAATTCAAGTCAAATTTATGTATAGATTAGAGTTTGCAGCATATTCCTACTTACCTGAAATTCTATCACTATCTAGACAAGGTGTAACAGTAAATTCTATGTAATAGTTGGCTTCTCAATTCAAAATCCAAGCTACATTATTTGCCACTAAATACTATAGACAAAATAGGGAAATTGTAAAACAACTATTAGAAAAACAATTAAGAATCATAGGTAAATCACAGATGAACAAAAACCCACACTAAACATATATTCATAAAAGACAAGCAGACTGTGTAAGATTTGGATTGTCAATTGAGCTACATTATTTGTCACCAAACCCACATTAAATAGAACTCGTAAAGCCAATGAGCAATAATAACCTATACAAAATTCCTATAATGTTGTAGACTTAATCAAAAATTCAAGCTACATTGCTTGGCACTAAATATTATAGACAAATACAGAAATTGTAAAAGAGCTATTACATGACAAATCCTATTCATGGTTGGGCTGACGAAAATCTCGTTGAAAACTTCAAACAGATAAATTAAACATATAACAGAGATATTAGAAATAATAACACTTAACAGCCAATAAACTAATTTTATCTCTAACATGTTTATGCTTTCATACTAACCCTCTGCATATATATATATAATCACTCCTATGTTAATATGTAATTGGTCCTATGTTAATGGGTGTAACGGCAAAGATGAACATAGATAACTAAAAGAATAAATAGAGGGCAGTAAAATTACTAACCCTAACCATATTTTTTTACAAAAGAAACAATATTTAACTGCAATTTCTCCTATGGTAACGAGTATAAGTCTAAAGATGCACAGAGATAACTACAAACAATAAATGAGGAACGAAAAAATTACTAACCCTAACCATATATTTTGATGAAAGAAAGAAGATTTAACTACAATTTCTCTTTCCATTCAAAACCATAACACCAAACACCCATGTAAAATGACTTACAAATTTTGGACAACAATAGTTTTAACATAAACAATAAATAAATCATTTATGCAAAAAACCCATGTAAAATGAATTACAGATTGTGGAGAACAATAGTTTTAAAACCCTCCAATCTGCTATAAAATGGATCTGAAGCTGATAATTTTTATAATAGTCTCCTATCAAACCAACCACAGAACCAAAGGTGATGATTTTTAGAATAGTCTGCTATCAAACCAACACTACAATGGCTCTTTTGACAATACAACTTAATCAATATATTTTCTGGCACATTTTGGACTATACTTTCCCACACTGCAACACTCATGTAAAATGACTTACACATTCTGAAGAACAACAGTTTTAACATAAACAATAAATAAATTATTTATGCAAAACATCCATGTAAAACAACTTACAGATTGCGGAGAACAACAGTTTTAAAACCCTCCAATCTACTATAAATCTAAGCCAAAGCCGACAATTTTTACAATAGTCTGCTATCAAACCAACCATGAAGCCAAAGGCGATGATTTTTAGAATATTCTCCTATCAAACCAACACCACAATGGCTCTTTCGACAATGCAACTTAATCAATATATTTTTTGGAACATTTTGGAGTATACTTTCCCACATTGCAACATTGAATATTGCATTTATTACATCCCACACCATCGTACAAGAAGGGCAGGATGCATTAACCCTCAAGCAAGCAAACACTTAGCATTCTGCTTTCACATATTGAGGTGACCAACTCCACCACCACCAACCCACATAATTACCAAGATCCACATCGCCACAAAAAAACTCAGTCAAGTCACCATGGTGTAGGAGCACACATGGGTGTGTGGGTAATTAGCACCACCAAAAAAAAATAATAAATAATAAATAGTTGAATAATAAACCCAATCTTCACTCATAATTAGATGCCTCGGAGTGTTGTCAAAATCTTACAAAATTTCATCTGACATGAGATTAGAAAGAAGGCCCGCTAAGTCAAAAGAGTAATAGAAAAGCTATGGACGAAGAAGAATGCCAATCAACTTGCTGAAATCAATAGATTGAAAGGCAAACAAATCAGAAAATCATAGAAAGTTGTTATTTTCTTTGTGCCTTTTCTCCTTCGATTGGGAAATGCAAGAATCCTATTTTAGTTTTTGAAGAAAAAAAAATCAAAGAAAAAAATGGAGGGAGTGTGGGCACACAAGGAAAGAAAGGTTTCAGAAAAAAAACAAGAGGGAAAAAGAAGGTGGGAAAATCATGCTACATAGAGGAGGAGGAGGATATAAAAATTGAAATCAAACTAGTTGGAGGGGAGGCAACGGTAAATGAAAGAGGGATGGAGAAAGCATAGGGGATCGGGTGAGAAGGTGGAAGGAACAAGAGGGTGGAATCCAAAGGAATGGAAGAGAAATAATGGAATGGAATGGAATGGAATATGGTTGTGAATGAGTTTGCATGATATTGTAACTATGTAATTTTGTTATTGAATTAATAAAAATTGATGTTTGTTTGTGTGAGTCTTTGAATTACTACTGTAAGTTCATTTTGTAATATGTGAATTTTGTTTTGTGAATTGGGAACTAGAGTTTGGTTAAGCAGAGGGGAGGCTCTGAATCAAGTGGTATCAGAGCAAGCGATTCTGAGTGTGGAGAGCATTCACCAGGATTTGTGGGAGGGAGTATGATCATGTAGAGCTTGGGGGATTGTTGTGGGAGAGTTGTGAGTGAAGACCAAAACAATTGAGAGTCGAGTTGATTGGAGGAGATGCTTCCCCAAAGAGGAAGACCAAGATTAGAGACAGCATTGGAAAGATTTTGAGATATGGTAATAGAAGGTATCAGAAACCAGGGGGAATTACCTATTGGCAACTGAGGAGGAAGAAGACAAAGAGGAAGAGAATGCAAGAATGAGGAGGAAACTGAAGGTGAAGAATACAAGAGAGAATAAGAAGAAGAGGAATAACGACCAGTGGATGTCGAACAAGAAAGATTTTTTAGGGCTCTTTCGAGGATAACAAAGAGCAACAAGATGGATTTTCTGAAATTTTATGGGACATTCAATATAGATGAGTTAATCGATTGGATCGGAGAACTAGAAGAGTACTTTGAATTGGAGGACATTAGAGATCCGCAGCGGGTGAAGATAGCTCAAAGAAAATTAAAAGGGCATGTTTCCTTATGGTGGAAGGGGTTGCAGAAAGAATGAGAACTGGATGGGGATCCTAGGATAACAAGGTGGAACCAGATGGTGAAAATATTGAAGAAGACCTTCATACTTGGGGATTACGAAATGGAGTTATTCAAGAAATTACAAAACCTGAAGCAGAAGGAAACGAGTGTAAAGGATTACATGGAGGAATTTTATAAGTTAGTGATTTGATCTGGAAGGCGTGAAATCTATAGGGAAAAGGTAGCCAGGTATGTGAATGGCTTGAGGTTTGACATACAGGATGAGATGAGTATGCTAAAGATTACCACAGTTGAGGAAGCATACCAATATGTGTTGAAGGTAAAGGAGAAATTAATGAAGAGGAAAATAAACAACTCCAAAAGTCAGGGAAGATTTGGAACTGAAAGGGGACAAGTGAGCAATAGTAAAGGAAAGAAAATTAAGGAAGAATCCAAGCCCAAATGGAGCAAGGAAGTGGGCCAAAACACCAAAGAAAAGGAGGCACTAGCAAGAGGACATGGTAGCAACAGTAGAGGGTTCCCATTTAGATGTTACCAATGTGGAGAAGTTGGTCATCGTGCATCTGAGTGTGATCAAACACAAGATGGCAGCAAGAAGAGTGCAACAAGAAACCACTTGGCACAAGAGGATGCAAGATGTGATGCATCATCAAAAGAAGCAAACCTAGAAGAAGGTGAATATCTCATGATGAGAAGGGTGTTGGTGAACCTAGACACAGTGGAAGAAGAACCATCTCAAAGAAGGAGTCTCTTTTGGACGGTAAGGTTGGAGCTAAGTGTTGCAAAGTTATAATTGATAGTGGTAGCATGGATAACTTAGTTTCAAAGGAAATGGTAGAAAAACTAAGCTTGAAAAGGAGTAAGCATCCTAGTCTGTACAAGGTTTATTGGTTGCAGAGGGAACACGAAATGATTGTGTGTGAGTAGTGTTTAGTCAATTTTTAGATTGGTTCATATCGATATGAAGTGATATGTGGCATGATGTCAATGACTGCTTGTCACATGTTGTTGGGAAGACCATGGAAATTTGATAGGGAAGCCATCTATGATGGTCGGAAAAATGTTTACACCATCCAAAAAAATGGACAAAAGTATAAGTTGAATTCTTTAAAGGAGAAATAGAAACTGGTGAAACAATCTATTTCTATTATTTATTGCAATGCAGAGAAGCAATGAGTAAAGGAAAAGGAACAAAGTGAGTGCAGTGATTTGTAGGCAGCAAGAGGGTAGATTTTGGGAGAAGAGAGCATATTGGGTGTTGGTTTATTGCAACACAATAGAGGAAGGAGCAATAGCAGTCCAAGAAAATGTAGAGGGCTGTAGTACCCCTCCATTTAAGCTTATGCTTTTTGCTGTTGTGTCCTCACACTGTTAGACTATGATACTTTGTTTGGAAATTTTGATCGCTGGTTTTGAGCGATAGTGGATTCATTTTGTGACATGATGATACATTGTATGGTGATTACTGATTTTAGACATGCTTTGAGATAGCGTAGATGTTTACTTTCAGTTGATTGTTGCTATGTATATGTTTTGATGGACTAACAGTTATTTATTTCGTCAGTCTGATGTGACATGTATTGGTGTGGAGAACAGAATCATATCACTTGCTTGCGAGTGCCCTGTGATATCCGTGATTTTCTCCGCACGGTGTGCCTGTACAAGGGTTTATATATATATATGCATGTTATTGCTTGGTTGCAGGAATTGCAGGTACATGACACCGACTCCACCTGGGTACTCAGGTCTGAGCGTGTCAAGACTCAATGGATACGTTGATTGGGAGATAGTAGTTTGGTTCACCCTAGTTTAGTCTACAACCCGGTCGCTGTACATTGTCAGTTTTAGTCTGAGTCTTGGTTGTCTTGTCTTTTCTTGATTGGATTAAATTGCTTTGATAGGAAAATCTAGTCAATTTTAATAATAGTTTATTGTGTCTTACTGTTATTTAAATTGATTTTTAATATTGAAGAAATTAGTTACATGTTATTTAATTAATTAGTTAGCTTATTTGGTTAAATGGTTTGACCTTAAAAGATTAAACTTATTTAATTAAATAAATTAATTAATTAAATTAAATTATTAAGTGTGTAAATAGTTTTATTTGAAAATTAAATATTTTGTGAAAAAGGTATTTCTGGTTATTAAACAAATTATTACATGTGGAAATTGTAAATTTAAAATAAATTAAATAAGGCATGCAAATTTAAATATTAAAAATTTAAAATTTAAAATTAATTAATCATGCAAATCTTGGAAGGCAAGATTGTCGAGAAGTAGTTGAGAAGATATTTTGCACTTCTCGACATGTGTGCCAGTGCATTGATTATTATTGTTGAGGTCGTTGACAGATATTAT
Organism: Sequoia sempervirens; assembly: GCA_007258455.2. Taxonomy (NCBI): domain Eukaryota; kingdom Viridiplantae; phylum Streptophyta; class Pinopsida; order Cupressales; family Cupressaceae; genus Sequoia; species Sequoia sempervirens. The sequence continues at coordinate 258,140,566 of VDFB02000003.1, read as the reverse complement.
CTGGAGGATTTAGAAATTACAGAGGCTTTTTCAAATTTTCTTCACGGGAAAAAATATCTGAGCTTGGGAAAAATCTTCTGTTTATTTTGTTTTTGTTTTTGGCAATACTGTATATTTGCGGAAGATCCCTTGGTGGGAAGTTTCTTTTGTGTTGGTTGGAGAAGCTTTTGGGAAAAATTGTACGCTACAGGCAAGAGGATTTCTCCTACAGGGAGCTTTCATACTACAGGTACTTTTCTTGTTTAATTTATTTCTTTTCTTTAAAAGTTAGAGAAAAGATTTGTTTTGTATTTCCTATGTTCTTCTCGAGAATTTGGTAAATTTTTTATTTAAATAGTAGGAAAGACCTATGAAGGATTTTAATTGAGAAAGAAAAGAAAATTCTCTGTTGTTTTATTTTTAAATCTCTGTGAAATTGTGAAAACAAGGGATTATAAAGAAATAAAAGGAGCAAAATAGGGTTTTATATAATAGTAGAAATTTACAGAGGAAAATTGTTAAAATCTTTAAGGGTTTGAAAATTCTTTTTGAATTTCCTGTTGAAAGTTATTGCCCAATTTCAGTATTTAATTGTTTGTTTTTATGAATTTTATATATGTATTCATATATGTATATATATCTGTAACAAATATATATACATACATATACAAATACATATATATAAAATTATTTGTTTCAAATTATAGTGAATGAATAAATTAAAATCGTCGTACGAAATTCGTATTAAATTTCGTTTAAGCGAAATTAAAAATTCACAGTTTTTAGACTGAATTTTTATTGGGTTAAATGTTAATGTTTCAACATAGTCTTTTGAGGGGGCCACGGGGCTACCCCCACAGGTGCTCCCATATGGGGCGACGGCTGTGGAGGCAGCCGACGTTGCCCACACAGGCAGCGGCGGCTGCCACACAGCCGCTTACCCATACGGGGAAGGCTGTCGGCTGGTAAACAGCTGTGGCTGTGTATAATAGGGAAAAAAAAAACAAATTCATAAATTTCACACAATGTATAATCCGTATATGATTTCGATTAGGGTTTTCTGTATATATAAATAATAATATATATATTTATGTATATGTATTTATATATATATATATATATATATATATATTATTATTATTATTATTATTATATTATATTAATTATATATTATTTAGAATTTATTTTTAAAATGTGGGTTTATAGATTAAAAAAACAAACAATGAGTAGATTCATTACAGAGAAGTTAAAATAGAAAATTTGGTGGATATTGATTTGTGAAGTTGTGAAAGTAAAAGTTAGAATTAAATTATGTTAATTTATTTATCATAAGAGAAAAGAGTTGTATTTATGTTATTATAATTTCTTGTTAATTCTTTGAATGATTGGATTTAAGAAATCCGAATGGTAGACGTTTAATTTTCTGATTTGTTTCAGTTGTGTTTTTTTAAACGGGCAAATTGAGAAAGTTCGTAGTTGTCTTTTCAAAGTCTTCCAGACCTATTGTAAATGTGGCAATTGGGATTGTTAAGTTGAGTTCTTGTGTAAACTAAGGATGTGTACATGGATTTGTATGGTAGATTGACACCTGTTTATGAACAATAATTTGATGTCCATTATAACACGTTTGGTCTTTTATATTGATTTTGGTTAAACGTACACCTTGTAAATCTTAGTCACAGAACATAGATTCCTTTGTTATGTTTAGGGGAGTGGCTTTTTGTAAGGGCCGACACACAAAGTGGTGTCAAGGTAACTTATAAAGAGTTAGTAAGTTAGTGATAACTAAATGACACAATAGTTAGATTTAAAATTCTTAACAAGATAATTATGCCTCGCTTATGACTCTTGAGCTACTTCAGTCTTGAGTATAAGATGAGAAGGCTTGGAATGGAAAATTGGTGTCTTGTTTCTTCAAAAGACATTCGATTCCACAATAGTATGCAATAGGGGCTGGGTTTCGTAAGAGGTTACCAAGGTAACCCAAGGATGGGGGCCAGAACCTAGGAAGAAACACCAGGGTAACCTTTGCAGCGTTGTGATGACACTCCACCTAAAGTAATAGTTAACCTTGTGTATGTAGTACATTCAATTGTCAAAGAATCTGGAAGCAATGTAACCATTAGTTTGTTATGTACTAGTGTCTAGGGTTAGTAGATTATGTCTAGGTAACCATATTACTATCTCCTAGCACGGGGGGTGGACCTACGGGTACCACATGGTTGGGTGGAACATGCACCTTACTCTGTTGGGTCCCCAGTTTGATCATGGCAGCGAGAGCTTCATGGATGGAGAGCTCGCACTTGGAAGCTTATGTGTACTATTTCATTGTAATTTATAAAACTTGTATTTGAAAACATCCCTCAATTGTTTATGAGGTGAACATTGTATATGTAACTTGTAATTATTATTGAACTACCTCATCAAGATGGATGAGTATTGTATATTTTATCAAATGCAATGTATGTATAAAACATGTTAGTGCTATATGTTATCTTGAATGGAGTTTCAAATTAAATGCAATGTTTATCTTTAATGTTTATGCTATTAATTAATATGTGCAATGCGAAATACTAAAGTCGTCTATGGAAACTCAAAGTAGTGTAACGTCGTGTAACTTAACGAATGTATGCAACTAATTAACTTAATAATTATACTTTATAAAAAAAATTATTTTACCTTTATAACACATTTGCAACATTCCTTAGGTTATAATGACAGGGCATTACAAGGGCGTTGAGGTGGACCTATTGTAATAGATCGTTTAGAGGGATAGGTTAATGATAGTGGGGATGGTTTGGATGTTGAAAATGGATTGAAATATAGAAGAGGGAAGGGTCTCATGGATGAGGAGTAGTGTTGGATCAAAAACAAACATGGGATTACTGTCCCATGCACCTTTGAATGTTCCTAAGTTTCACAACTCAAGGAACATTTCACTTATCCAGCGTGTTTGGTGCAGGAGCATGCATGGGTGTATGGGTAATCAACACCACCATAATAATAATAATAATAATAAATAGTTGAATAATAAACCCAATCTTCACCTCATAATCAGATGCCTCGCAGTGTTTGTCAAAATCTTACAAAATATCATCCGACATGAGTTTAGAAAGAAGGCCCGCTAAGTCAAAAGAGTAATAGAAAAGTCGTAGACAAAGAATAATGCCAATCAACTTGCTAAAATCAACAGATTGAAAGGCAACCAAATCAGAAAATCATAGAAAGTTGTTATTTGCTTTGTGCCTTTTCTTCTTCGATTGGGAAATGCAAGAATCCTATTTTAGTTTTTGAAGAAAAAAAAATCAAAGAACAAAATGGAGGAAGCATGGGCGCACAAGGAAAGAAAGGTTTCAGAAAAAGAAAAAGAAAAAAAAAGAGGGAAAAAGAAGGCAGGAAAAGCACACTGCATAGAGGAGGAGGATATACAAATTGACATTGAACTACTTGGAGGGGAGGCGGCGGTAAATGAAAGAGGGATGGGAGAAAGTAGAGGATTGGATTGTGAGAATAGTGAGGGGTTGCGCCAAACAAGAGGGAAGGTGAACAAAAAAAAGAGAAAGTTATGCATCATGAGTGGATGCCAAGGGAGACTCGGTAGGCTATGGGCCTAAGAAGAGAACAGCAGTTGGCTTGGAGAGGAGAACACACCAAGGCTAGGGCGTTGGGAAAAAAACTTTGAGAGAAATATTGACTCAACTGTAAGGAGTGGCACATAGATGAAGATAGAGAGGCTATGGTGGCACCAAGGCAGAGTAAAGAGGGTGGTTATGGTTGCGAATGAGTTTGTGTGATATTGCAACTATTGTACTTTTGTTATTGAATTAATAAAAATCGATGTTTGTTTGTAATCTATTTGGGTGAGTCTTTGAATTATTGTTGTAAGTTTGTTTTGTAATCTATGAATTTCATTTTGTGAGTTGGGAACTAGAGTTTGGTTAAACAGAGGGGAGGGGAGGCATCACGTCGTCGACTGAGACATCTCCAGCGCAGGAAAATCCAATTCATAATTGGGCTGATGAAAATCCCAGTAGAAACTTCAAACAAATAGCCTATTAGCTAAATATAATATTTTCCATGTGCGAAATAATTAAAAGTTGCATTTATCTCGTAATTCTCATTTTAATATTATTAACGATAATGTTATAAGCATTATGACCAAAGAAATTTTCAGTGAGACCTCATATGTGGGGAAATATTAAAACCATTAATGTTAGTATTAACCTAAATATTAGGGATGAATATCCATATTCAAAATAGCAATATTTAAAAATTCACGTTACTATTTTTAATCTTCAATTTAATACCTATGGGTTTAACATTAGTATTAGTTGTTAGCTTCAATAGATTTAAGGTTAATATTTCAAGTGATGATATTAGTATCAATATTAAATTCAATAGATATTAATATATTCAATATTAATCCTACTATTAATAAAGTCCGCATTATAGACATTTATATTATCAAGAGCATGGTAGTAATATTCAAAATATTGGTGTCAGTTGAATTTCAAAAGTATTAATATTAAAATATTATAAATGGTAAATAAAAAGATTAGGGTAAAAGCACAATAGTGTGTCACACTTTTGGCCAAATAAATGGTTCCGAGTGAACAATTTTTGGCCGGAAGACATTAGGTCGAGTCACTTTCGGCCAAAACCTTGTGGCGCCGATGTGGCAAGCACATTTTCGGTAGATAGGGTTTCGGTCGAAACCCTATCGACCAAATACACCTAGCCAAAAACTAGGAAAAAGTGAGCGTATCAGGTATTTATACTGAGGAAATATGAAGGAATTTTTGGCCGAGAAGGTTTTGGCCGAAACCCTCTCGGCCGACAATGTCTAGTTGGCATCCTACATAGCAGCCAACTCATCATTTTTCAAAATTTTCTGAAACATTCAACTTTGGTAGAGTATTTCTCTAGTCAGAATGATCTTTATGCAAAAAATTAAAATACCCTTTTGTAGAGCTCGAAGTGGAAAATCTAAATATATATTTTTTTTAATATTTTGATTAGTTTTAATATATTTTATTTTTAAAATAATGCAAGTAGGTTTTAAAAATAAAAAAAGAGGTTGATTATAAATAATAATAAAAAGATAGTAAAACTTATTAAATTTTTTTAAATATTATATGGGGCAGAAGAGGAGAGAGACTTCTTCAAAAGGGTATATATTTTTTTTTGAAAATGATTAAAAAAATTGAAAATAGTTGACAGTCCGTGAAAACTGTCGCATTTTGACATGTCTGACTTTAAAATGTTATTACAAGAAAAATATACATCAAAATATGAATTTTTTTCCATGCACAAGATATTGAAGTTACCTATTTGGAAAAAAAAATAGGGAGAAATGAAGTTTTTTTCAATTTGTTTCTTGACGGTCCAAGAAGTCACTCTTTTCTAAAATTTTTAGCATTCCAAAATTTGTCCTTAAATTGATAAAAACATAATGAAAACATTTATTTTTTAAAATTTAAAAATTACAGGAATAAACTACATCAAAAGTTCTACATTTCATTAGTTTACACCATTTTGAAATTCAAAACATAAAGACCACTTTTATGTGGTCGAAGTTTAGAATTTTTTTGTTGTTGGTTGATTCCTTTATAAAGTGTGACACAGGTTTGTGCTTTTACCCATTAATAATATTAGTAAAGAAACAAGTGTAGTTCACTATCCTTACATTTCACTTGTGTGTTAATAATATTGGTGCTAACGTCATATTCCTAGGAGAAAAACATAATGATATTAATATTAATATTGCAAATAATATTAAAATTACTAGATGAAATATTAATACTTAAACCATAGTTTTGAGGAAGCCCTTATTATCATAGAGTATTTTAATAAAATGATAGTCAATAGAGTATTGATAATACTCCTATCAATATTCATATCGATAGTTACCTTACTACTAATATTAGCATAATTAATACTATTATTGAACTAGTGTTCATTGAATTTGATAGCTTGGTGACAAGAGTACATTTCAATAAAACCTCCTATAGGTGTTAAAATATGAAAAAAAATGTAAATGCAAACACTACAATTATAATATTATTATTTTTATTGTGATAATTTAGCTACACTAAATTGGGTACTCTAAAATATCATCCTTGGGTCATGGTGAACTATATTAATAATCACAATTCAAAATTGACAATATGGTCAATGGGAAATAGAAGCAGAGCAGTGAAATGTGGATTAAGGGGTCATACCCTTTGTAATGAGGATATTATTAATGCAACCATTATATTTTGATACTTGTAGATTTAATATTTAAAGCATAGTTTAATGCTCAAATTTGCATTAACAATAGTATCACATTAGCAAGTATAAATCAATAATAGCTTTAAGGAAGGAAACTAATATCAACAAGCTTAATGATGTTGATAATTATCATATGATTTTAATATCGGGAGGAATGACGATATTAACCTTACCTCTAATTATAAATAGTAATATTATACCTAAATTTCGTATTTGTGATAGGACTAGTGGTTTCATTTAAGGATAAGGGTTTTAACAAGATATTAGAGGGGGTTAGTGTTACACCCTAATCACCCAAAGCATTAATTAGCATAATTAATGAACCAAAAAAAATTGTTAAGTTTTTCTAGCATAAATTTTTGGGCATGACACTTGGTATTAGAGCCTAGGTTGCAACATTAGGGAGCTCTGGGAATAAATAGGGCATTAAGTATTGTGTGTGTGTGGATACATGTGAAAACCACTTTATGTTAGTTACAATGAAATTTTGATAAGTAAAAACCCTAAGGGACTTACATGGTGTAGTGGATAGGTACTTAGTTGTAATTATCTCAACCAAATAAGGTTGCAAGGTACTAAATTATGAATAATTGGTTGTTATACATAGGTCAAGCGATTATTTAATTCATGGCATTCAACTTTTAAAATAAACTCAATCTAAACATGGTCCCATGATTTAAGTAAATAAGGAGAACAACTTGAGCCATACTAGTCTAGTTAACATGGGTTATGGCATGAATCTAACTTTTTGCATTAAATTTTCTTAAGCCTTAAAAAAAGGTATAATTGAGTTTCTCAAGTATTTTTTTTATAAAATGTGGGAATAGTTAATTGGTCATCATGATGTGTATTACTAAAGAAATATTATTTTTTTGACCTCTTAAGATCATAATTTTTAAATACAATAATAATATAACTAAAAATGGGCATTAGGAAGCAACATATTTTCTTATAGAAAACTTAGTATGAATAAAGGATGGAACACCATAACTATATTTTGGGAACTTGTAACTAGCCAAAAAGGAAAGAATTATATGGGCCTCAAAAGAGGTTAATTTGTTAAAGGTAGTAATTAAATGAGTTTAAATCCCTTAACCCTTAAATTGATTAAATCAATTTAACAAGAAGAGTGAAACAATAGAAAACCTCTAGACTTTGTATTATGTGCAATTTGAGCACCCCATACATTTAGGATTTAAAATATTGTCAAAGATTAAAATTAAAACTTTAAGGTGTAAATTGTTGGACCTAAGTCTAAGGACTTGTTCATGATTTGGTAATAGGTTCAAGATACTCATGAGCTGCTACTTTGTAGGCCTTAGACCACGGTGTATCTAGGTCTTTCCTGTTACTCAAGATCTTAATTTGCACATAGTGTATAAGAACTTAATTCGTGTTTTTTGTGAAGCAACAAATGAATCACCTTATGGTTGGTAGGAGAGATTTCTCGTATGATAGAATAATCTAGGGATCAAAACTTTGCATTATATAGTAAATCCAATTTAGGAGAAGGTCAAAACTAGATTTTACCTTGAATTGAATGGTGAAACTTTAAAGTTATTTAAACATTTTTGCAAAAAAATGGCAACCTAGTAAACATAATTGAGTTGGAATAATGACCAAATCCTTATGTTCTATTTTTTTTAAAGATCATTTATAGCAAACAAAATAACTTGATTTCTAAGTTTCAAGCCAAAGATGGATGCATAGAAGGATTCAATTAAGATGTGTTTGTGAGGATCAATAGATGTGATGCTTAAATTATCCCTTATAATAACTAAACATAAAATATTTGTGAAGAGACTTTATCAATATGTGAATTTGGAATTAATAAAAAATATTATCTAGAAAATATGATATTACTACCTTCCTTATAAGTGAGTTAAGAACTAAAGACTTGGTTGGTTCCAAAATAAGAAAGGATGCATGTCATAGAAGAAGTAATAACATAATTCAATTATGTGTTGACCTTGAAGGTTGTGTACATGTCATAAGAACTGAATAATCAATTGTAACAATTTATAAATTGAATAATGAATTATGTGTGATTCACAGTGTATTAAGTGATTGGAAAGTTAAACTATATAGATAAGAGACACTAAAGTAGACTTGTAAAACCTTCAACTAATGTTGTGTGTTCTATACCATTAACTATACTTACTCTTTCAAGGAAAAATATATACACTTGACTATAAAGGAGAAAAATTAAAGGTAGATAAAACTTTCTAGAATTTTACTCATTGTGCATCTTTATGAGGCTAGATGGAACCATGATTATAAAAATGATGATTAAAACATGTGAATAAATGGTTCAACCATAGATAACAAAATGCAAGATTTGTAAAAAGGACATTAATAAGTTGTGAGAATTACTATTTCATGATTTATCATGTGCTTTATGAATTGAGTGTGCTTTTTTTTCTCATATTGCAATGCTTCAAACAAAAATAATTGACTATCTTCCTTATTAAGTAAGAAACCTACTCTAGCATGTTGTGAAAATTATAGTGGAATTACCCATATTGATATGTTAGTGAACATAACAAACATGGTTGAATGAAGGAGGAAGAATGGTATGGATAAATATAGAATATCAATCTTGATCATATATGTGATGTCAAACACTAACTTAGTAAGATTGGAAATGTGGTGTACCATGTATTGTTAAATTTTAGGAAAATGGAGTAATATACATGAGCTACATTTGTGCATCATCTAGTGATTTATTTTATGTATGCAAAGTGAGTAGGTATTTACAAATTTAAGAAGTAAAGTGAATAGTGTTTAAAGAAAATGGAGTGTATGTAAGTGAATTGATTTTGTTCTACAATATGGTGAATTTCATAAAATGCATTATGTTATGATGTGTGAAGTGAAAACCAGTAAATGTGTTGTGCCTCAAGTATGAGATACATTGTATCCAATTTGGGATAAGTGTGAGTGGACGTCAAGTACGATCCCCTATGTGTACCCTTTTTGTAAGCTAGCTAGTTGTGAGTTTATGTAAATGTGTTAAGTGTGTAAGTGTGTATCAAATGAAATGTGATGTATTACTTTGTGTTAGTCTTATGTGTATGTTAAATGTGTACCCCTAGTGTATGGTTCCCCCCTTATGGGAGTGAGATATCAACTAGTGTAAATAAGGGTTGATAGAGAAGAGGAACTCCAATGGAAGCTATATGGTTTCCTAGGACGTAGTCCCAAACCTACTCCTCCCACATATTAGAACCACACTTGTTGGTTCATAGTGCAAACCTACTCTTTGACATTTGTAACCCATGGATAAAGGATGGAATTACATGGACCATATTGATCTCATTCTATAATTACAGACTTTGAATATTTCAGTAATCCAGGACATTGATACTATGTGGAAAAGTTCACCATGATTTGGTGTTTTATCATATTTATGTGGTCTGAGACCACCAGCTATTCATATTTATGTGGTCAAGGACCACCAGTTATTCATATTTATGTGGTCAGGGACTATCAGTTATTGCATGATGTTACACTTATGTGGTTAGAGAACCACCATTCCCCTCCTCCCCTTAGGTGGCTTATCAAATATGAACTATTGGTAACTCTTGATTGATGTTTTATTTTATTATGTGTCAGCCGTGTGGAATTTCACATTCATTTTATTAGGCTATTTATCCATTTGAAATTTGTTATAGTTTCAATTTCCTCAAGGACTTGTTTAATTTCATTTTTGAATTAAGATTGGAATGTTGCAATGTCGCTACAATTGATCTTTATTTTGTTTCTCTTGAATTTATAGTTTCCTCTTTGGGAGTTTTATTGAAACTTTGGTTTATGATTTTATGTTACTCAGTTTGAGGCTTTCTCCTTGTTTGCAAACTACTGGCAAGTGTGGTGTGATGTGATATATGTAAAGTTGTCATATCCCAGGGAGTTCCCTAGTAGGTTGTATAGGGGAGTAAATGTGTTGGAGAATTATAAATTATTTGAAAGGGGTTACAAATGGGACTGGTATAGGACGGTCATTAATCCATTCTTCCCCTAGTTCTATGATTGTTCCTATTGTACCTTCCTTTTGGAGGCTAACCCCCTTAAAAAAAAGGGGGGGAAGGTACTAGGAAATGTATGGAGGGGTCCTTAGAGAAGGGCCTCAAGACCATCTTTCCTAATTTTCTATGTTATCCAAGAATATCCATCCTTGTAAACCCCAACATGTGAGCCTTATGTTGTAAATGATGTGGTTGTATGAGGAGATTCTCACCCCATTTGGGAAGAGAATCCTTTACATATGAGTATAGGGGCACCCAAGTGGGAAGAACATCCTTTGTATGAGGACAAGCACACCCAATTGGAAAGAGCATTCTTGCTATTGTTGTGTGTATATGTGAAATTGCAAGTAAATGTGACATGGAATACTTGTGAAATGTGTGAGAATGATTATAACTAATGATGCAAAGTTAATATTCCTTGAGACTTGGTCTGAGTGTCATGATTATAAGATAAAAGCCCTCTTAAGGACAAAAGTGGGGCAAAATGTGAAGTTAATAATTTTGAGATATGAATTGATATCGGAGCAAACATATATATTTTTGACATCATGGGTGATGTTTATGATGCAAAAAGGGAACCCTAAATGGTATCCAAGACTGTTAATATGTTTGGATATATGTTAGTTTAATGTTTTTAATCGAGTGTTAATTACATGGATGGCTACCAACTTTTATTATATATGAGTATATTGGATAAATGTTTCAAGGTGAGAATTTTTTTTCTAGGTATTTAGATGTTTGATTAATAGAAGGAAAGTCTCCACTATGTGCTTAAAGTTGGTGTTTTGATTCTTTCATTGAGGAAGTAAAGTTAGTATGTTAATAGATTTATGTGTGTTGATATAGTAAGATTATGTTTCCAGACATTAACAACTTCCAGGAGGAAGTCTACTTGCTAAGGGGGGGAGATGTAAGACCCTGCCTAGCATGTGACTAACACAGCCTTAAATTGTTATACATTTCTCCTAAATATATGGTTAAATATATTGCATGTGATAAATAAGGTGATTATCTAATAGTAACCTTGCATTTCATTTTTACTTTATGTTATATTGTCATTATTTTACTTAATGAAGATGTATGTGCATGTAAATTATTGAATAAGATTTGAAATTATAAAGTGAATTTGAAATAAGATAATTGTTGTTTTGTATTACATTAGATTTAGGTAATTAGCTATGTCAATTATTTGTGGATAAAGTTATGAAGATTCAATTTACAATTAGTGTGGTTTATCATTATGGTCTGACTGTGCATAACTGTGTGGTGCAGGAAAGTAGGTGAGTCAATGGGGATTAACATTAAAGGTTAAGTGAGTATTGTGGTTATGGTTTAGTTATTTTGAATTGATAAATAGGGCGTTGGAATTTAGAAAATATTTTGAAGGTTAAGGTATATAGTTAATGTGTAATGGTGATTTATGTGTGGATTAAATGTCAAGTTTGTTTATGGGGATAATTAAGTGTTATTGCCATGTGGTTAAGTGTGTGAGTAAATAATTAAAGTTGGGGACCCTTATTTAAGTTAAAATTTGAATTCATTCTTTCATGAGTTTTTAAGAGGTCTTAAAAATACCTATTTAATTATGTATTTCTACCTTTTCTAGTACCCTAAGGAAAATACCTATGGGTTGGGGGTCTATTTATGACCATATATTGGTCCATATGCAAGATATGACACTCTTTTAATTCTCATTTAAAGGGATGACGGATTTGGAAGACCTTGGGGCAAGAGAAAGGTGTCTTGTCTCTCAACTCATTTATGAGATGAGACAATGGATATGTAGTGTACAAGTACTCCATACCACTCTTAATGAGGATGAATACTTTTGGGATGGAGTGGAGTACACTCCTTCCTTTCCCATCTCCCCAAATTTTCTCACGCATGTGTGAGCACTTGTGGGAGATTGTGCTTTAGGATTGAATGAGAGAATGACAAGTGTCACTCCCTCATTTAAAAGGATTCAAGTTGAACCCATTTATATTAGATTGAAAAGGAAAATAGGGTTGTTACCCACTTCTCTTTTTGGAGAACCCTTGTGTTTATGGAGTGGAGAATGAAGGAGAATGAAGGATGAAGAGAGACAAGGAGCTTTCACATATATTGGAGATGATCAAAAAGTATAGTTGTAGAGATAAGTCCCTATTTACCTTATTGATATCAAGTTAATGTATTTAAATGGTTTGTTGTATTATTTTGTTATTGTTTAAAAAGGAGATCTCAAGGTTGAGAGTATGTGAATTGAGAGTTTATTTGGTAAAATGGGTAGATAAAAAATTGTGGCTAAACTACTCATTTCCATTTTTTCATACCAAAATCATTAGTAGTATTTTTGTTCTTGCTCGGGGGTATGGCTAGAGCCCAAGAGGCTTCATGATTTCATTATGGTAGGGTAGAGAGCAAGTCTTAAAATCTTTCATGTCATTCTCGTATTCCCAAATGTTGGTTACAATATGAAATAGTTAGTAGTATGTTGTAAAATAAAAGAATTTGAAAAGAGCAAGTTGCATTTATTGTCACTTACAATTGTTTGTTGTGATAATGTTGAAAATTAGTCTTATTTGTTAGCATGTATCATTCCATATCTTAAATTTTTTCCTTGAGGTTTGGAGGATAAAATTTAAAAAAAAAATGGTATTCATTTGTAAGGAGAATAATGGGCTCTTGTGATTTATCTTTAAAGGAATTTGTTAATATTTGTGTTTATAGTGGAAAGTATGGTGGGTTCTTTTTTAAAATGAGATCTTGTAAAAAAATTATTTCAAGTTTACGTATGAAAATGTATTTAACTTCTTTTAAGATATAAGCAATTCATTTCTCTTCTACATTAAACCTTCTAATCCTCATAGTTAATTTAATTTTCTTGAATATTGATATATCATTATGATAGCATTCAAAGATGAAATTGTCATTAAAGGTAAAGATATAATAATTGCAACTATTTTTAGTTTGAAACAAAAGATGTCTATAAAATGGAAGATATATATACAAACTCAATAATATCCATCCCATATTCAAATTTAGAAATTTGGATGAAAATCATGAAAAATAATCTAATTCATCTATTCTTTTAAGGGTAGAAATGGAAAGTTAATATTTCATGAATAAAATTAATCTATATTAATACTTATCTAAGACTCTTATTTAGAAACAAATAATAACCTTTTTGTTAAAAAAAAAAAGCAAAAGATGTTTATTTGGGAAAGTTGAAAAGATTTGAAAAACAAAAGACATGAATTTATTTTTATATATGTACATCATACATTTTCAATAGAATTATTTGCTTTTATATCAAATACAAAATATGAATGTAAATGCTCATCCTTATATAAATCATGAAATAAATAAATTTTATATTTTATATAAAATAATTATTGATTAAATGATTGATGTATATTAAATTAATTAGTTAGACATTTTATGTTTGTAGAAGGAATAGATTAACTTGAAATATATATAAATATATATAAGAGATAACTATAACAAAAAGAGAGACATAGGTCGAGCCTTGATAGTTATTAAATAATTTAAAAAAAAAAAAATACAATTCTAAATAGTTTTCAAAATTATTAATGTCTTTGCCTGTAAATAAAGGGGACACAAGTCCATTTAGAGTTAAAAGTGTCTGTAAATTGAAATTTACTTTTCTTTAAAATATAACTGCTTTATGTGTGCTGCTATGTGTGAGCGGATTTTAAGTGAAATATAAATAAATAAATAAACATTGGTTGTGAGCGATGCATCATTTCCCGATCTGAGTAGGAAATGTAAAAGAAAACAAATAAAATAAATAAATATAGTTACTCTGCAAAATAAAATAGGGTTCAACTATTGTCAAAGAATAAAATAACACAAGTATATATACTCATATGTGTACAATGTACATTGCTCTATGTGAGCAGATCTAAAATAAAAGAAAATGTACTTGTATAAATATATGAGCATTTGAGAGAAAATGATTACTGTAAACAACATCATCCTTTCCTTATGTAACCTTCTGTGTTATTACATATATGTGAGACCTGTAGCTTAAATAAATAAATAAAAATAACAATAATAAATAAAAATTGAAATGCTTTAGCCTTAGTAGCAAAAATTTTATCGAGATTTGTATCCTAGTAATAAAGAAATGAATGGAGGTGTGAGTAAAATAAAAAGATATATTTGTGTTTATGCACAGAAGAGAAGTGTGTTAAAATCAGCGACTACATTCATCAGTAAAAAAATAATAATAAATGAAAATACATGCAGCTCCCCATTTGACTGCAAAAACTTGATCACCCATATGCCTCCTCTGCCACCTTTCCCTTCCTGTTTTGTAGCAGACCAAAAAAAAAGAGAAAAAAATATAATGCAAATGCCTAGAGTTAGAGTTCGGAAAGCTTTAATGCCCAACATTAGGGAAAACTCTTTTATTTTAATGTTTAATTCGGTAACAACCACTATATTTTCAAAATGGACATGAGTAGTATTATAAATCAGTTTAAGTATGGCTCAAGTTTAAAGGTGTAATGTTTCTATTAGGGGAGAGGACCCAGTAGTTGTGCACCCTAACTTTGTGCTTCTAATTATCCTACGTGGAAATTTCAAATCACTCTCAATTTTTTACAGCCACTTACTTGGAAAGTCCCCTACTTATAACTTTCGTTTGAAGGCCACATCAACATGCTTTTTGTCAAGGTGTCCAAAAAGGCCCAAAAAAAAAGTCAGACCAATACTTGTGCATTCACATCATGGGTAGTTGAGCACTGATGTGGCATCACATGATTGGTTGCTTTTTAGATCAAAAGAATACATTTTGTTTAATTATGGGCAGTCAAGTCACAACTATTGAACATTATATAAACAACTACTATCACAACTATTGGACATTATATAAACTACTACTATCACAACTATTGAAACATGTTGAACTACTAGGTCCTCTCCACTAATACCTTAAAATATAATATTTTCTATGTGTAAAATCATTAAATAGTTACATTTATCTTGTAATTCTCATTTTAATATTATTAATGATAATGCTATAAGCATTTTGACCAAAGCAATTTTCAGCGAGACCTCATATGTGGGAAAATATTAAAACCATTAATGTTAATATTAACCCAAATATTAGGGATGAATATCCATGTTCAAAATAGCAATATTTAAAAATTCACATTAATAGATTTAATATTTAATTTAATACCTATGGGTCTAACATTAGTATTAATTGTTAGCTTCAATAGATTTAAGGTTAATATTTGACGTGATGATATTAATATCAATATTAAATTCAATAGATATTAATATATTCAATATTATTACTACTATTAATAAAGTCTGCATTATAGACATTTATATTATCAAGAGCATGGCTAATAATATTCGAAATATTGGTGTTAGTTGAATTTCAAAAGTATTAATATTAAAATATTATAAATGGTAAATAAAAAGATTATTAATATTAGTAAAGAAACTTGTAATTCAGTATCCTTACATTTCACTTGTGTGTTAATAATATTGGTGCTAACATCATATTCCTAGGAGAAAAACATGATGATATTAATACTAATATTGCAAATAATATTAACATTATTAGATGAAATATTAATACTTACTATAATTTTGAGGAAGCCCTTATTATCATAGAGTATTTTAATAAAATGATCATCAATAGAATATTGATAATACTCCTGTCAATATTCATATGGCTGGTTATCTTACTACTAATGTTAGCATAATTAATACTATTACTGTTAGTGTTCATTGAATTTGATAACTTGGTGACGGGAGCACATTTCAATAAAACCTCCTATAGGTGTTAAAATATGAAAAAAAAATGTAAATGCAAACACTACAATTATAATATTATTATTTTTACCATGATAATTTAGCTACACTAAATTGGGTGCTCTAAAATATCATCCTTGGGTCATGGTGAACTATAATAATAATCACAATTCAAAATTGACAATATGGTCAGCGAGAAATAGAAGCAGAGCAGTGCAATGTGGATTAAGGGGCCATACCCTTTGTAATGAGGATATCATTAATTCAACCATTATATTGTGATACTTGTAGATTTAATATTTAAAGTATAGTTTAATGCTCATATTTACATGAACAATAGTATCACATTAGAAAGTATAAATCAATAATAGCTTTAAGGAAACTAATATCAACAAGTTTAATGATGTTGATAATTATGACATGATTTTAATATCAGGAGGAATGACAATATTAACCTTACCTCTAATTATAAATAGTAATATTATATGTAAATTTGGTATTGGTGATAGGACTATTGGTTTCATTTAAGGATAAGGGTTTTAACAGGGTATTAGAGGGGGTTAGTGTTACACCTTAATCACCAATAGCATTAATTAGCATAATTCATGAACCAAAAAAGAAAATTGTTAATTTTTTCTAGCGTAAATTTTTGGGCACGACACTTTTCATCCTAATGATGCCATACCACCTGTACCAACACATGAAGAGTAGGACATCGAAGGAGATGAGCAGCCTCCTACGGTAATTTAGAATTTTGATTTTATTTATTCTATTATAAATTATAAATTGTGAATGACTTAAAGTAAATTTCAATTGAATATATGTTCATGTGTTAAATTATTTTTCTTCTAGATAGCATAAAATAGGTACTATAACAGAGCATGCAAAGTAGGGCATCAGAGGAGATGAACAACGTCATACTATAATTTTTATGATTTTATAATTAAATTGAATTAAATAATTTTAAGTTTGATTTCAAGTTTCTTTTTCTTGTACAAACTGACTCAATTTCTCCTAGTCCACTTGGAGTGAAGAGGTCTCTTGATTATACAGATGATAGGAGTTAGATATATATGTTTAGTACATTCCATAGACTCTATATATATTTCAGTACATTACATGTGCTCTTTATACATGTTTTTAGTATTTTAGTATTTCATGGACTAGATCTATATATATGTTTCAATATTTCCATAAACTTTATATATTGTTTCATGGACTTTATTAATTACAATATTTTATGGATTATTATTGTTAAATATAAATTTACACATGTACAAATTTATACATTTAAACTCGAACAAATTAGTTATCCTCATGAGACGATATTTTATCATTAAATAATAATAATTTCGTACATTATAATGTAGGTGTTAGAAAACAATTTAACACTTATGTTATCTAAGACATTAATAGGACATTAGTGTAAAATTATACAAATATGAAATCAATATAAAATTAATAAGAAATTCAAATATTTGTACTTTACATTTGATTCATAGCCAAGACATTAATAAAACATTCAAATATTTATGCTTTACATTTGATTCATAGTCAAATCATTAATATGACATTAATGTGAAATTATACAAATGTAAAATTAATATGAAATTAATAGGACATTCAAATATTTGTACAAGTTACATTTGATTCATAGGCAAGACATTTGATAGTATTAGAATTTAGGATGACTCATCATAACAATCACATACTATACAAAAATAGTGTCAATGTTAATATAATTTATGTCCTAATAGGATGTCTTAAGGGGATCAAAGAATTCAAAGTACATCTCATGTTCAATCACAATAGATATAATTCATTAGGATATATATGAATTGAGTGGTCCTAGGAAAAATGATGGCTTAAAAGGGGTCCTCATAGGATGGCTTAAGGGGTCCTAATAGGATGTCTTAAGGGGATCAAAGAACTCAAAATTTTCTTAAGGAAGCAAAGAACTCAAATTATGTCTCATGTTCAATCGCATTGTAACACCCCCATCGTGAACCCTAGAGGATGACACATTATCAATAGAAAATGGAACAATTTTTTTTTTTAACAAGTGTGATGTTGCACAATTGAAAATGAACATAAACTTATTCACAATCCTATTCCCTCTAAGGTTCACGATGCATTACGTAGTTTCCCATTATCCAAATTTACAAAAACCATAAAACTTAATCCTAACCAAATTGTAGTGCCATTCTCACTGTGGATGTGCAAGTAGTTTGGCTTTGGAACTTGGAGATGAAGGTAAAGTAATAGGGATATTAAAGGTATGTACTAATGATGTTAAGCAGTTGATGTTGTATATTATGAATTTATGGACTATGTGAGAAGGTTAGGAAAGGACTTATTATATATGTTTAAGGATAGGTTTATCATGATGTGTATGTGTTCAGACATGATTGTTACTAGGATGCAAGCTATGGGCATATTTGTGCTATGGAAGTGCTTTGGTTATCTTTAGGATTTTCACATGATTTTGACATATTATCATGATGATATGATATTATGATTTTGATTATGATTATATTTATTATCATCTAGAGGGACCGACTTGCGTTCAAATGTTGCAGTTGCATATGGAACATGAGCTTTTTTTAGTACTTTTGTGAGTATGATGCATATTGTTATGTTATTATTATGCAGATATTTACTTGGATAGTTAAGTAATGCAGTAGTATGTTAGGATAAGTGGAAAGGGTGGCATCATACCATTGGACGTGTGTGGGACATACAGGAATGAGATATGATTACTAGAGTTCCCTTCCTAGTGCTTCAGCTATTATGCACATGTACTCTAATTTGTATGTTTGAGTGAACAGGTACTAGGCTATGTCTCCATCTGAATTAGCAGGTCTAAGCATGCATCTAATCCCAATGGTGGTTGAGGAGATAACATCTAGGCCCAAGTTATACCCTAATCATTGTCCACAATTAGGGACAATTGATTCAGTGTGTGACCACCCTTCCGGGTTGTCATGGGACAATGTCTGATCTCCTATACCCTATGGTTGGAGTGTTGCATTTATGTGAATGTTTCTTATGGGATATGTGATTGTTTGATTTTTTTGTCCGGCCTTGGTTATTAATATTATTATGATTATATGTGTGAAAGAGGTGATTTAATATGGTCATGGGTTTGCACCAATAAGGTATTATGTTATGTGTGTAGAATATTATGTGTTATAATGTCACCGTGTATGTTATTATTTTTGGTGCGAGGGGATATTGGATTATTATTATTATTATTTATGTAAAGGTATTATTTACTATTGCTATATTAATTAGTTGTTATGTTAGTATGTGCACATGATTATGTTCTTTATTTGTTGCTTGTTATGTTCATTATCATTATGTTATTGTTTATTGATTTTGGAAGAGGACCATTTGATTATTTAATTTTGATTTATTGAATAATGTTTATTTTATTGAGAAATGAAATTAAAAATTAATTAGCATTTATTTGATTGAAAACGAATTTGGAATTGGAACCTATTTATTAATTAATTACTTTTTTGAAACTCAGGTGGGAGTAAAGTCTCATTTGGGGTTTCCTTTTTAGTTGGGAGTTGTGTGTGGAAATGAAAGGAGGGATGAAATAGTTGGGATATGGTGAAAGAGGAATTTTTCTAGGTGAGAGAGTTGTTGCAATTTGGGGGTTTTGAAAGTTGAAAGAATTATGATGTTTTTGGGTGAGATTTCGAGTGATTTGAGACGGGATTGAAAAGAGTGGTTTGGATTTTTGGTTGTGAATAAATGATAATTTATTGCTATTGGTTTGAATGGATATTTTGGCTTTTGATCATGGTTCTTGATTGGTGATTTAAGCTTGGAAGATTTTTCAGGGTTTCTACTTCTTTTTCATCATTGTTCTTTGAATTTGAGGTAAGGATTTTCTTGATTTTGTTAATTTATGCATTTTATATTTATAGGACTTTTAAAAGGGTTAAATTAATTGAGGTTTTAATGTTTTAATAATCTGGAAAAGATCTGGTTGTTGGGTTTCTCATTTTCTCATTTGGTTGTAATCGGGTATGCCGAAAAGAGGGCTTTTATGGGATTTGTCTATTGTTTTGCATTTTTTGAATTTCCAAGTCATTTTTGGTCAATTTTGCACAATTTTCTAAGTAGTATAGGTCCAAATATGAAATGGGTTTTTGAAAAATTTGGATTTCGAGTTGATTTGATTGTTTTATGGTTGTTTTACAGGTAGCAAACTTGACTGTTGTCAAGAGGGAATTAGTTTAGTTCTAAAGGTTGTATAGGAGGATATAGAGCCTCTCTATCATTTGATTTGTATTGTGTTTTAATATCTATGCTTTAATTTTTTTACTTTCTGTATGTTGATAATCTCTTCCTATTTGTGAAATCTTGTGTTGGGTCTTTTGTACTGTGTAAGGATCAATTGTACCAAGAATATGCATTGTTGGTTTTGATTATGAACTGCTAAGAAATAGAAATTAAAAATTGGCTATCATGTTATAATATTTTTCAAATGATGTAATGTGCTTCATTGTAATTTTTTGGCATAATGATCATCTTTTGGGTTTCCTATCCATTTGTGTTATGTGTTGGGCCTCTAGAAGTATCTAAAAGTCCTTGTGAAGGTCCTTGTGATTTCTGGTTGATTCTTGTTTTAGGTAATCTCCTTTAGATGTTTAGTGTTAGCCACTTTTTTTTTCTCTCTTGTGTGTGGGGCCTAGTGTTGTCTCCTAGCATAGAGGGAGTGAGCCTCAAGGTTCCATGTGGTAGGGTGGTATTTTCCAACCATCCATTGGGGTTTAGGCGGTACAATTCATGTGCAACATGGAGAGTCTTTCCTTCCACTTCATTCCAAAGTTGGTTTTATGGTGTAGATGATATTTCTAAGAAAATTGTATCCAATATGTATCTTATATATATGTACCTTTCAAATGAATGAATCTTGTACATTGTAGCATTCTTGTAAAGGAAAAGTAAATGAATTGATGTAATCTTGGATATATATTTATTGTTGTTTATTATGTAATGGAAATTTTAACATAGGAATGTTGTGTTTATGATGCATATGAGCTTAATTTAGCAGTAGATGATATATATCTTTATGTACCTATTTCATGGTGTTGACTAGGATTAGGTTCATATTTTCATAGTGTTAGATGAGGTTTAATTATAATTAAGTTATGTTATCATATGTAATTTGTTGTATGAGATTTAATTTACATTCAAATAATTGACTGGATGTGTTCTTAGTGTATCATATTTCTTTCTATAAGTTTAGTTAGTGTAGATGTGTCATAGTAGTGACGTTAGGGGACCATGGTGGATAGGTGTGTAATTGGGCTATGATTAATGTTACTTTTAGGTCATAATGTGATTATGATATATGATGTTAATGTAATGATGTTATGCATGTTAGTTTGTTGAGTTGCATTAGTTAGTATCACTTAAGTTTCTTAAAAAACTATATTGGCTTGATGTTTGAGGTCTTTTGTGTTAATCCACCAAGTCCCTTAACGAGGCGTTACACCTGGTATCAAAGCCAGTGTTGCAGCACTAGGATCTCTAGTTAATGTTGTCACCCATTTCTAGTTATAGTAATTTTTCCCTTGCATTTGTTGTCAGATGTCTGATGTGAGGCTAGAAGGTCATAGGGACCCTTATGCTTGATACCATGTTTTAATCTATACACCCAATTGAGATGTTAGATAGAGGATTAGATGATTTGTGTATTCTCCTGTTGGGTGTGATTCCTTAGATGCTTGTAACTGTTGTTTTTTTTTCTTGTGTGACTTTGTTTCATTTCCATGACTTCTTGTTTGTTAAAAGTGCAAATTTAGTTTTGGAATGCATGAGTGGGTTCAGATTAATTAGCTGACAAGTTGGCATGTGGATTTCTTTTGTTTGACTAAATGTGCATTAGGATAAGATGATATTTTGTGTAGCTAGGTTACTTAGGTGGTTCTTTGTAAGTGGGAATGTATGTTATGTGGTTTATAAGGGAAGTCTTGGTCTGAGTATGTCATCTCTTCTTGTTTTTTTTTCATGGTTTGTAGGAGTGTCTACACCCTCATGTTGTTCAGTGTATTTTCATAATGTTAAGAATATACTGCATGTAAAAGGGTTGTTAGAATAGACTAAGGAAAAGTATGTAGGTATTTTATAAATGAATTTTTTTCAATATTTTGTGATTGCGTTAATGCATGTTGAGTGATGTAATGGAATCATGATCTTGTGTTTAGTTATGATTAGAAATGGAAAAATTTGTCTAATGGTGATAGTTAAGATTTGGGTAGAAAGTGTGACTTAATTTTCCTTTGTATAGATGCTTTGTTTGGAAAGGTTGTGTTTGCAAGTTGCTTACATTGAATTAAATTATCTTGTTTCCTCTTTCTCTTAACCCACATATAGTTAATAAAGAGAATTAGTTTTAAACCACATTATAATAGAAAATCATTTAGGTCTTAAACGTGTATGCTTAAACCTTGACTATGAATCAAAGAAATTATGTTTGAAATTACTTGAGTGACAGATCTTATGTTCTCCTGAAACTGCACTCCTTACTTTTGGTTTATGCATAAAAGATAGATTATGAATGAGGCTGAGTGTAATTGCTAGGTATTTAATCTATGCATTTGGAAGTGAATTTATGTGATTAAGTTTTTCTTTACATGATGTGATATATTCTTTTATTGGAAAGGGCTATGCTTGTGGAATAAATAAGATGCTAGTGCATAGAACTAGGTTTCTATTTTGAGAAATTATGATGACTGTATTGGTATTTGAGCATCTTGTTTGCTATGTGTAGTGGAAACCTATGATGCATTGTCCTTCTCCTTTCTTACTATTGTATAAATAGAAAAGATTTATGCATTGGATGTCTTGCATGTTGAATAGTTATGAGGGGGTAACATGTGAAGTAATTAAGCTTAGGTATGGGATATGGATGTTTGAGTAGGCATAATCATTGTGTAAATATTTAATGTTACTTGTACTAGCCTGGGATAAAGTTTGAGAGAATGTGGGATTGTGTTTTGGAAACAAATATGTGAATCCTTTTGTTATGTGAAAATTTGAATAACTTGTGATGAAGTAAGAGTTGTTTGTGTTTAGGAAAGGCTTACATGAAGTAGTGAGAGTTAAGTAGAGGATCATTATTGTTCTTTTGCGAATATAGAACTTGTGTATAATTTGTTGAACTCTGGATGCATGAATGTTGATGTGAAAGTTTTAATGATTCTTGGATGCATTTAGAAATTCATGATGCTTATGTAAAATTCTTATTTTGTGGAAGAAAAGTTAGTTTTCTATGCATATGTTATGAGGATGTAATGTTATATTGAATGGATAAAAGTGAATGTGAATTTGTTAAGTGGAGTCGTTAAGTGATCACGATGATCTTGACATTGACATTTAGCATCATGTGATATATGGAAAAGAGTAGAGTGAAAGAAAAACTGATAAAGGGTTATGGATTTATGCAATGATATGAATCACATTAGTTATGGAAATAACTGTACTCAAGGTATGTGATCCTTGAGAATTAATGGAATTGTGAATGTAATTGTACCCCCCTGTAAATGTGAGAAACTAGTAACCATGCATTGGTTGAGTGTTTTGAAAACCCTGTACTTGCTTTGTGTGCCCATGGGATGGTGATACTGTGTACCCATCCATGAGGAATATGTTGTATTTTTGGTGTGGGATTAACCATACCATTATGTGTGCTTGTATGTTTGTTACCTGATTGAGGTCCAACCCACGTGTGGTTGAAATTTATATATATAAGAGTAGCCAAAAGATAGTTTCACAGATTCTTTTCTTTTGGTTCTCTAGTCCCTCAATCCGTGAAGGGGTAGTAGCAGCCACAAAGTTCCTTGGGTAGAGTGTGTAGCATACGCATATTGTGGTGCAGAGCGGTCTTAGCTCAACCAATCCCAAGGAAATGCACTCACCATTGCATGTGACTAACACAACCTTAAATTATTAAACATTTCTCCTAAATATATGGTTAAATATATTGTAGGTGATAAATAAGGTGATTGTCTAATAGTAACCTTGCATTTCATTTATACTTTATGTTATATTGTCATTATTTTACTAAATGAAGATGTATGTGCATGTAAATTATTGAATAAGATTTGAAATTATAAGGTGAATTTGAAATAATGTATTACATTAGATTCAAGTAATTAGCTATGTCAATTATTTGTGAATAAAGTTATGAAGATTCAATTTACAATTAATGTGGTTTATTATTATGGTCTGATTGTGTGTAATTGTGTGGTGTAGGAAAGTAGGTGAGTCAATGTGGGATTAACATTAAAGGTTAAGTGAGTATTGTGGTTATGGTTTAGTTATTTTGAATTGATAAATAGGATGTTAGAATTTAGAAAATATTTTGAAGGTTAAGGTATATAGTTAATGTGTAATGGTGATTTGTGTGTGGGTTAAATGTAAAGTGTGTTTGTGGGGATAATTAAGTGTTATTACCATGTGGTTAAGTGTTTGAGTGTAGAATTAAAGTTGGGGACCCTTAATTAAGTTAAAATTCGAATTCATTATTTCATGAGCTTTTAAGAGGTCTTAAAAAGACCTATTTAATGTATTTCTACCTTTTCTAGTACCCTAAAGCAAGTACCAATGGGTTGGAGGTCTATTTATGACCATATCTTGGTCCATGTCCAAGATATGACCCTTTTTTAATGCCCATTTAAAGGGATGACGGATTTGGAAGACCTTGGGGCAAGAGAAATATGTCTTGTCTCTCAAACTCATTTATAAGATGAGACAATGGAGATTTATAGTGGACAAGTATTCCATACCCCTCTTAATGAGGATGAATATTTTTTGGGATGGAGTGTACACTCCTTCCTTTCCCATCTCCCCAAATTTTGTCACACTTGTGGGAGATTGTGTTTGAGGATTGAATGAGAGATTAACAAGTGTCACTCCCTCATTCAAAAATATTCAAGTTAAACCCATATATATTAGATTGAAAAGGAAAATAGGGTTGTTACCCACTTCTCCTTTTGGAGAACCCTTGTGTTTATGGAGTGGAGAATGAAGGAGAATGAAGGATGAAGAGACAAAAGGAGCTCTCACATATGTTGGAGGTGATCCAAGAAGTATAGTTGTAGAAATAAGTCCATATTTCTATTATTGATATCAAGTTAGTTTATTTAAATGGTTTGTTGTATTATTTGGTTATTGTTTAAAAAGAAGAGCTCAAGGTTGAGAGTATGTGAATTGGGAGTTTATCTGGTAAAATGGGTAGATAGAAAATTGTGGCTAAACTATTCATTTCAATTTTTTCATATCAAAATCATTCGTAGTATTTTTGTTCTTGCTCAAAGGTATGGCTAGAGCCCAAGAGGCTTCATGATGCCATTATGGTGGGGTGGAAAGCAAGTCTTAAAATCTTATGTGGCGTTCTTGTATTCTCAAATGTTGGTTACAATATGAAATAGCTAGTATTAAGTTGTAAAATGAAAGAATGAAAAGAGCAAGTTGCATTTATTGTCATGTACAATTGTTTGTTGTGATAATGTTGAAAGTTAGTCTTATTTGTTAGCATGTATCATTCCATATCTTAAATTTTTTTCTTGGGGTTTGGAGGATAAAAAATAAATAAATTGATATTCATTTGTAAGGAGAATAATGGGCTCTTGTGATTTATCTTTAAAGGAATTTGTTGAGATTTGTGTTTATAGTGGAAAGTATGGTGGGTTCTTTTTTAAAATGGGCTCTTGTAAAAAATTTATTTGAAGTTTACGTATGAAAATGTATTTAACTTCTTTTAAGATATAAGCAATGCATTTCTCTTCTACATTAAACCTTCTAATCCTCATAGTTGATTTAATTTTTTTGAATATTGATATATCATTATGATAGCATTCAAAGATGAAATTTTCATTAAAGGTAAAGATATAATAATTGCAACTATTTTTAGTTTGAAACAAAAGATACATATGAAAGGGAAGATAAATATACAAACTCAATAATATCCATCCCATATTCAAATTTAGAAATTTGGATGAAAATCGTGAAAAATAATCTAGTTCATCTATTCTTTTAAGGGTAAAAATGGAAAGATAATATTTGGTGAATAAAAGTAATCTATAATGATACTTATCTAAGACTCTTATTTAGAACCAAAAAATAATATTTTTGTTTAAAAAAAAAAAAACAAAAGATGTCTATTTGGGAAAGTTGAAAAGATTTGAAAAACAAAAGGCATGAATTTATTTTTATATATGTACATCATACATTTTCAATAGAATTATTTACTTTTATATCAAATACAAAATATGAATGTAAATGCTCATCCCTATATAAATCATAAAATAAATATGTTATATATTTTATATAAAATAATTATTGATTAAATGATTAATATATATTAAATTCATTAGTTAGACATTTTTTGTTTGGAGAAGGAATAGATTAAGCTGAAATATATATATAAATATATATATATATAAGAGATAACTATAAAAAAAAAAAGAGACATGGCCAAGCCCCAATAATTATTAAATAATTTTAAAAAAATATAGTGCTAAATAGTTTTCAAAATTATTAATGCCTTTGCCTGTCAATAAAGGGGGCACAAGTCCATTTAGAGTTAAAAGTGTGTAACACCCATCGTGCAAACCCCAGAGAACAAACATTGCAACCAATTTTTTTATTTTTTTTTAAATAACATAAAGTAAACATGCAACTAAACATTAATTACATTTACATTGCACATAACAACTTAACGTTACATTCTCTGGGGCACGTGAGGTCACATCGCAACACAACTATTAACAAAAGTAAAAGATAATATTAAACAACTTATCCAATACATTACAATAACCATCAATAAAAGTACATCCATGAACCAAGAGTGAAAGTACCACTACATCACATATTACAATCATAATGAGTCATTTACAATAAGGTTTACAAAGGATCCTAATTATTACATCATCGCTTTAATGTTACATTACGTGTTCTCAATAATGAGTTACAATACATTTCCCATACATGTGGGATGATACACAGAACAATAATGAATGAAGTACAAAGTGATCCACTAGTACAAATTCCAACTAAAGAATGTTGAGGAGATGATCTTTGATGGGGAACCCAACGGGTGCGGAGCACGTTCCACCCAACCATGTGAGTTATAAATAACTCACCCCCCATGCTCAAAGATGACAAGGAAGAGATCACGACCATGAATGCCAAATGACTCCAATAGAACAATATAGTACAAAACTCAAGTACAACATCAAGGATTACAATGACATAACCAACAACATTCATGAGTCAACATAATAACTTAAAGTCATAAATCTCATCACATCAAAACAAGGCAATAACCATTAACTAGGTAACGAAAGAACATTCATAAGACAGTTACAAATAAAACTGAAACAATGAACATAATACAATTCCAGAAGAACTGATACAACATCCAAAATACATTTCCAGAGGCAATAAGAAAGGCAAACGGGTGTCTAGTGGAGAGTGTCATCGCATAGCTCTCATGGGTTATCCTGGCCCTTCCTCCAACTTGAGGCACCGGCGCCCATCTATGGATATCCTGGCCCTTCCTCCTACTTGAGGCGTAGGCACCATAGGGTAGCTCATGCGGAGCCGATAATCTCTCATGGGGAAGAGGTTACTACTTTGCCGACCACGACCTTCTCAGTCTATCATTAGTCTATGATAGCCCTAATGCATAGACGAGGTATCCAATATTTATTATCTTGTGTGTTTTACTACCCATCCCCATAAATTCTATTTTTAGGTTATCACTTGTTATACTACTCTTACGTGGGTTATCCTTAGCTCTTCCTCCTTTCGAGGCGTCAGCCCCTCCGAAGAACCACTCTCCCTAAGACCCCTAACATAACCAAAACCAGGCAAGGGTTGTACCATAACACATAAAGCATAAAAACTCAAAACCAAAACATGCGAGGCATTACCCATCTCGCGAAAACTCATAATCCAAGTCACAACAATCTCGTACAACCCTTCCGAAATAATAATAAAAATATTATTTTCATGCAATTCTCAAGAGCACATAAAATGGCGAATAAATACTCAACAAAACACATGCCTCTAGAAAACTAGAATCACTACCCTCGAAATAGGGTTTGAAAAACAACAGGGTTCCCACATCAAGAGAAGAGCCAACAATAATACATGGCAAAATAAACAATCAAATAACAATAAGGAAAATAATTCAAATAAATTTGATCATATTCCACAGAACAATATTACAATAACCACACATGGATGTCACAGTATAAAACTAAATAATACCATTCATTTATTCTTCACACAACTAAGCCATCTAACCAAGATCCAATCTATGATAAGGGAAACAAATTTCAAAATGAAACTAATAATTCAAGAATATTACTCTGCCATAACATCTTACAATTATATATAAAAAAATACCTTTTATTTATACTGTATAAAAATTCCTTTTTTTTTAATATAATTTGTTACATATTTAAGAGTTAGATAATTTTCTACAAAATCAATTCATACATATAAAGAAACTACATACCACATTTTAGATATATATACATATATATATATATGCATATATATATAACATTAAATAAACATTTAATAAAATACACACCATACATACAACATTAGATAAACATTTGATAAAATACGCACCCCACACCATATATATATATATATATATATAAAGGTAAATTAAAACCCCATTTGCGAATGAAGAAGGTTGTCGGCCTTTTGGTACTGCACACAGCAGTCAGTATGACTGTTGCGCGCAGTCCTTCTGATTGCGCAGAGGGTACGGGGGGGTATGGCCTAGCGCCGTCCCTCCCAACACCCTTCACATAAATTCTTTTATTAATAAATAAACTTCAAAAAACATAAAATTTTGTTATATATATATATATATTATTTTTTATTTTTTATTTTTTTTTTGAAACAGCAAGCTGAAGGAGAAAACAAGTGAAACTTGGAGTCCTGCGCTATTGAAATTTTTGATGAAGTTTCACTTGATTTTGATAACCTCTTCGAAGGGCTCCCATTCCTTCTGCAGAATCTCCTCTCTAGAATACCGTGCTCAATTTCAAGTCTAATATTTAATTCAGAAAACTCTCCATTCAGAACAATTATTTTGTTTTTCTTTTTTTGCAACTTCTGTCTCAATTTTCCTGTGTGTGAAACTCACAATTATGCAATTAAATAAAAGATACCTCTTTCTTTTTTTGAAAACTCTAAAAATCCAATATTAAAGAAACTATCTAATTTAATTCCAGTTTTTTTAGCCAACACTTAATTCTCATTCGTCCTTTTATCTTTTCTATTCTTTTATTTATTTATATTTCTTTTTATCAATACTTTCTATTTTAAATCTGCTTTTGCAAGCTTTATTTGCAATGCACATAATTTAATTCATTTAATTTATTTATTTTATAATTATCTTCAACAAGATAATTTAATTAAATTAACAAAACACAATTTAATATTTAATTAACATTTACCTAAAACACATGTCTTTTAAACTAAACTTTAAAATATTTAAATACAAATTAATCTAACATTATAATAAACAATTATTACCACCATTTCATTAAATAAATCACAACTTATAAAACACCAACGTAAATAACATACGAACAAGACACTACACAAAACATAGTAATAAATTACTGAAATGACAACCACAAAGTGCACAATACCATTCAATCGAGATGGTTTGACAACATGGGACGGGGTGACTTCCTAGTCATCTCTGTTTCAACATTATGTCGTTGGGTTATTGGTGCTCACCCTATCCTGCCGAAGCAGGTGGAATCGAGACTTTGTACCTGCAATCCCTACATCCAGACAAGGTCGTGTACATGTACATATATATATAAAAAATCAAATCATTACATTGTGAAAAGGAATTACAGCGTAGCAGGGCACTCGCGAACGAGTGATGCTACACTATCCTTTCATCACATATATTCTAACAATTATAATTTTAATGATGAAATAGCATTTCTAACTAACAAATCATATCATAAAATAAATTACTAAATCATTGCATCATAATATTTTACTGAAATCCACTAACATCATCAAACCATAATGAGTACAATCATAGTCACAAAGCATCAATCAAAACCATAAAAGTATCAAGTCTAAACAATAAGATGTCTATTTGGGAAAGTTGAAAAGATTTGAAAAACAAAAGGCATGAATTTATTTTTATATATGTACATCATACATTTTCAATAGAATTATTTGCTTTTATATCAAATACAAAATATGAATGTAAATGCTCATCCCTATATAAATCATGAAATAAATATATTATATATTTTATATAAAATAATTATTGATTAAATGATTAATATATATTAAATTCATTAGTTAGACATTTTTTGTTTGGAGAAGGAATAGATTAAGCTGAAATATATATATAAATATATATATAAGAGATAACTATAAAAAAAAAAAAGACATGGCCAAGCCCCAATAATTATTAAATAATTTTAAAAAAATATAGTGCTAAATAGTTTTCAAAATTATTAATGCCTTTGCCTGTAAATAAAGGGGGCACAAGTCCATTTAGAGTTAAAAGCGTCTATAAATTGAAATTTACTTTTCTTTAAAATATAACTGCTCTGTGTGTGTTGCTATGTGTGAACATATTTTAAGTGAAATATAAATAAATAAATAAACATTGGTTGTGAGCGATGCATCATTTCTATAATGAGCCATCTATGATAATAAAGCTTCATATAAACCTGCAATTCCCGATCTAAGTAGGAAATGTAAAAGAAAACAAATAAAATAAATAAATACAGTTACTATGCAAAATAAAACAAGATTCAACTGCTATCAAAGAATAAAATAATACAAGCATATATACTCATATGTGTACAGTGTACGATGCTCTGTGTGAGCAGATCTGAAATAAAAGAAAATGTACTTGTATAAATATATGGGCATTTGAGG
This sequence comes from Sequoia sempervirens, assembly GCA_007258455.2. Classification (NCBI taxonomy): domain Eukaryota; kingdom Viridiplantae; phylum Streptophyta; class Pinopsida; order Cupressales; family Cupressaceae; genus Sequoia; species Sequoia sempervirens. The sequence continues at coordinate 258,109,541 of VDFB02000003.1, read as the reverse complement.
GAAAATGATTACTGTAAACAACATCATCCTTTCCTTATGTAACCTTTTGTGTTATTGCATATATGTGAGACTTGTAGCTTAAATAAATAAATAAAAATAACAATAATAAATAAAAATTGAAATGTTTTAGCCTTAGTAGCAAAATTTCTATCAAGATCTATATGTCAGTAATAAAGAAATGAATGGAGGTGTGAGTAAAATAAAAGATATATCCATGTTTATGCACAGAGGAGAAGTGTGCTAAAATTAGTGACTACATTCATCAGTTAAAAAAATAATAAATGAAAATACACGCAGCTCCCCATTTGACTACATAAACTTGATCACCCATATGCCTCCTCTACCGCCTTTCCCTTCTTTTCCTCTAGCAAACCAAAAAAAGAGAGAAAAATATATAATGCAAATGCCTAGAGTTAGGGTTTGAAAGCTTTAATGCCTAGCATTAGGGAAAACTCTTTTATTTTAATGTTTAATTCGGTAACAAACACTATGTTTTCAAATTTGACGTGAGAAATATTATAAATCAATTTAAATATGGCTCAAGTTTAAAGGTGTAATGTTTCTACTAATACCTTAAAATATAATATTTTTCATGTGTGAAATCATTAAACAGTTGCATTATTAACGATAATGCTATAAGCATTATGACCAAAGCAATTTTCAGTGAGACCTCATATATGGGGAAATATTAAAACCATTAATTTTAATATTAACCTAAATATTAGGGATGAATATCGTGTTCAAAATAGCAATATTTAAAAATTTGTGTTAATAGATTTAATATTTAATTTAATACCTATAGGTTTAACATTAGTATTAGTTGTTAGCTTCAATAGATTTAAGGTTAATATTTCAAGTGATGATATTAGTATCAATACTAAATTCAATAGATATTAATATATTCAATATTAATGGTACTATTATTAAAGTCTGCATTATAGGCATTTATATTATTGAGAGCATGGATAATAATATTCAAAATATTGGTGTTAGTTGAATTTCAAAAGTATTAATATTAAAATATTATAAATGGTAAATAAAAAGATTATTAATATTAGTAAAGAAACTTGTAATTCACTATCCTTACATTTCACTTGTGTGTTAATAATATTGATGCTAATGTCATATTCCTAGGAGAAAAACATCATGATATTAATACTAATATTGCAAATAATATTAACATTATTAGATGAAATATTAATACTTACCATAGTTTTGAGGAAGCCCTTATTATCATAGAGTGTTTTAATAAAATGATCATCAATAGAGTATTGATAATACTCCTATCAATATTCATATGGCTAGTTACCTTACTACTAATGTTATTATCTTACTACTAATGTTAGCATAATTAATACTATTACTGTTAGTGTTCATTGAATTTGATAACTTGGTGATGGGAGCACATTTCAATAAAACCTCCTATAGGTGTTTAAATATGAAAAAAAAATGTAAATGCAAACACTACAATTATAATATTATTATTTTTACCATGATAATTTAGCTACACTAAATTGGGTACTCTAAAATATCATCCTTGGGTCATGGTGAACTATATTAATAATCACAATTAAATATTGACAATATGGTCAGCGAGAAATAGAAGTAAAGCAGTGCAATGTGGATTAAGGGGTCATAGCCTTTGTAATGGGGATATCATTAATGCAACCATTATATTGTGATACTTGTAGATTTAATATTTAAAGTATAGTTTAATGCTCATATTTACATTAACAATAGTATCACATTAGAAAGTATAAATCAATAATAGCTTTAAGGAAGGAAACTAATATCAACAAGTTTAATGATGTTGATAATTATCACATGATTTTAATATCAAGAGGAATGACGATATTAACCTTACCTCTAATTATAAATAGTAATATTATACGTAAATTTGGTATTGGTGATAGGACTAGTGGTTTCATTTAAGGATAAGGGTTTTTACAGGGTATTAGAGGGGGTTAGTGTTACACCCTAATCACCTATAGCATTAATTAGCATAATTAATTAACCAAAAAAGAAAATTGTTAAGTTTTTCTAGTGTAATTTTTTGGGCATGACACTTTACATCCTGATGATGCCATACCACCTGTACCAGCACATGAAAAGTAGGACATCAAAGGAGATGAGCAGCCTCCTACAATAATTTAGAATTTTGATTTTATTTAAATTCTATTATAAATTATAAATTGTGAATGACTTAAAGTAAATTTCAATTGAATATATGTTTGTGTTAAATTATTTTTCTTCTAGATAGCATGAGAGAGATCCTATAACACAGCATGCAAAGTAGGGCATCGGAGGAGATGAACAACGTCATACGATAATTTTTATGATTTTAGAATTAAATTGAATTAAATAATTTTAAGTCTGATTTCAAGTTTCTTTTTCTTGTACAAACTAATTTAGTTTCTCCTAGTCCACTTGGAGTGAAGAGGTCTCTTGATTATAGGGATGATAGGAGTTAGATATATATGTTTAGTACATTCCATGGACTCTATATATATTTCAGTACATTACATGTGCTCTTTATGCATGTTTTAGTATTTCAGTATTTCATGGACTAGATCTATATATATGTTTCAATATTTTCATAAACTTTATATATTGTTTCATGGACTTTATTAATTTCAATATTTTATGGATTATTATTGTTAAATAGTAATTTACACATGTACAAATTTATACATTTAAACTCGAACAAACTAGTTATCCTCATGAGACGATATTTTATCATTAAATAATAATAATTTCATACATTATAATGTAGGAGTTAGAAAACAATTTAACACTTATGTTATCTAAGACATTAATAGGACATTAATGTAAAATTATACAAATATGAAATCAATATAAAATTAATAAGAAATTCAAATATTTGTACTTTACATTTGATTCATAGTCAAGACATTAATAGGACATTAATGTGAAATTAATATGAAATTAATAGGACATTCAAATATTTATACTTTACATTTGATTCATAGTCAAATCATTAATAGGACATTAATGTGAAATTATACAAATGTGAACTTAATAGGACATTCAAATATTTGTGCAAGTTACATTTGATTCATAGGCAAGACATTCAATAGTATTAGAATTTAGGATGACTCATCATAACAATCACATACTATAACAAAATAGTGTCAATGTTAATATAATTTATGTCCTAATAGGATGTCTTAAGGGGATCAAAGAATTCAAAGTACATCTCATTTTCAATGACAATAGATATAATTAATTAGGATATATATGAATTGAGTGGTCCTAGGAAAAATGATCGCTTAAAAGGGGTCCTCATAGGATGGCTTAAGGGGTCCTAATAGGATGTCTTAAGTAGATCAAAGAACTCAAAATTTGCTTAAGGCAGCAAAGAATTCAAATTATGTCTCATGTTCAATCACATTGTAACGCCCCCGTCACAAACCCTAGAGGACGACACACTATCAACAGAAAACAGAACAATTTTTTTTTTAACAAGTGTGATGTTGCAAGATTGAAAATGAATATAAACTTATTCACTATCCTATGCCCTCTAAGGTTCACGATGCATTACATAGTTTCCCATTATCCAAATTTACAAAAACCATAAAACTTAATGCTAACCAAATTGTAGTGCCCCTCCATTCTCACCGTGAATGTGCAAGTAGTTTGGCTTTGGAACTTGGAGATGAAGGTAAAATAATAGGGATATTAAAGGTATGTACTAATGATGTTAAGCAGTTGATGTTGTTATGAATTTATGGACTATGTGAGAGGGTTAGGAAAGGACTTGTTATATATGTTTAAGGATAGGTTTATCATGATGTGTGTGTGTGTGTGTGTTCAGACATGATTGTTACTAGGATGCAAGCTATGGGCATATTTGTGCTATGGAAGTGCTTTGGTTATTTTTAGGATTTTCACATGATTTTGACATATTATCATGATGATATGATGCTATGATTATATTTATTATCATGAAGAGGTACTAACTTGTGTTCAAGTGTTGCAGTTGTAGATGGAACATGAGCTTCTATTAGTACTTTTGTGAGTATGATGCATATTGTTATGTTATTATTATGCAGAGATTTACTTGGATAGTTAAGTGATGCAGTAGTATGTTTGTTAGGATAAGTGGAAAGGACATAATCATACCATTGGATGTATGGGGGACATACAACAATGAGATAAAATTGCTAGAGTTCCTTTCGTAATGCTTCAGCTATTATGCACATATGCTCTAATTTGTATGTCTAAATGAATAGGTACTAGGCTACGTCTCCACCTGAATTAGCAGGTCTGAGTGTGCCTCTAATCCCAATGGTGGTTGAGGAGATACCATATAGGACCAAGTTATACTCTAACCCTAGTCATTGTCCCCAAATAGGGACAATTGATTCAGTGTGTGACCACCCTTCTGGGTTGTCATGGGACAATGTCCGATCTCGTATACCCTATGGTTGGAGTGTTGCATTTATGTGAACGTTTATTATGGAGGTGATTTAATATGGTCATGGGTTTGCACCAATAAGGTATTATGTTAATGTGCGTAGAATATTATGTGTTATAATGTCACCATGTATGTTATTATTTTTGGTAAGAGGGGATATTGGAATATTATTATTATTATTATTTATGTAAGGGTATTATTTAGTATTTCTAAGTGTTAATATTAATTAGTTGTTAAGTTAGTATGTGCATATCATTATGTTCTTTATTGTTGCTTGTTATGTTCATTATCATTATGTTATTGTTTATTGATTTTGGAAGAGGACCATTTGATTATTTAATTGTGGTTTATTGAATAATGTTTATTTTATTTAGAAATAAAATTAAAAATTAATTAGCATTTATTTGATTGAAAAAGAATTTGGAATTGGAACTTATTTATTAATTAATTATTTTTTTGAAACTCGGGTGGGAGTGAAGTCTCATTTGGGGTTTCCTTTTTAGTTGGGAGTCGTGTGTGGAAATGAAAGGAGGGATGAAATAGTTGGGATAGGGTGAAAGAGGAATTTTTCTACATGTGAGAGTTGTTGCAATTTGGGGGTTTTGAAAGTTGAAAGAATTGTGATATTTTTTAATGTTTTTGGGTGAGATTTTGAGTGATTTGAGACAAGATTGAAAAGAGTGGTTTGGATTTTTGGTTGTGAATCCATGAGAATTTATTGCTGCTAGTTTGAATGGATATTTTGGCTTCTGATCATGGTTCTTGATTGGTGATTTAAGCTTGGAGGATTTTTTGAGGTTTTAACTTCTTTTTCATCATTGTTCTTCGAATTTGAGGTAAGGATTTTCTTGATTTTGTTAATTTATGCATTTTAGATTTATAGGAATTTGAAAAGGGTTAAATTAATTGAGGTTTTAATGTTTTAATAATCTAGAAAAGATCTGGTTGTTGGGTTTCTCATTTTTTCATTTGGCTATAATCGGGTATGCCGAAAAGAGGGCTTTTATAGGAGTCATATTTTGTTTTGCATTTTGTGAATTTATGAGTCAATTTTGGTCAATTACACATGAGTGGCTAAGTAGTATAGGTCCAAATCTAAAATGGGTTTTTTATGGATTTGGATTTTGAGTTGATTTGACTGTTTTATGGTTGTTTTACGGCTAGCAAACTTGACTGTTGTCAAGAGGGAATTAGTTCAGTTCTAAAGGTTGTATAGGAGGATATAGCTCTATCCTTTGATTTGTATTGTGTTGTACTATCTATTCTTGAATGTGTTTACTATATGTATGTTGATAATCTCTTCCTATTTGTGAAATCTTGTGTTGGGTCTTTTGTACTGTGTAAGGATCAATTGTACCAAGGATATGCATTGCTAGTTTTGATTATGAATTGCTGAGAAATAGAAATTAAAAGTTGGCTATCATGTTATAAGATTGTGCAAATGATGTAATGTGCTTTATTTTATGTGTTGTGGCATAATGATCAGCTTTTGGGTTTCCTATATGTTTGTGTTATGTGTTGGGCCTCTGGAAGTATCTAAAAGTCCTTGTGAAAGTCCTTGTGATTTTTGGTTGATTCTTGTTTTAGGTAATCTCCTTTGGATGTTTAGTGTTAGCCACTTGTTTTTTTTGCTTACTTGTGTGTGGGGCCTAGTGTTGTCTCCTAGCACAGAGGGAGTGGGCCTCAGGGTTCCACATGGTAGGGTGGTATTTTCCAACCATTCATCGGGGTTTAGGTGGTACAGTTCATGTGCAGCATGGAGAGTCTTTCCTTCCACTTCATTCAAAAGTTGGTTTTACGGTGTAGATGATATTTCTAAGAAAATTGTGTCCAATATGTATCTTATATATATGTACCTTTCAAATGAATGAATCTTGTACATTGTACCATTCTTGTAAAGGAAAAGTAAATGAATTGATGTAATCTTGGATATATATTTATTGTTGTTTATTATTTAATGGAAAGTTTAACATAGGAATGTTGTATTTATGATGCATATGAGCTTAATTTAGCAGTAGATGAGATATATCTTTATGTATCTATTTCATGGCGTTGACTAGGATTAGGTTCATATTCGCATAGTGTTAGATGAGGTTTAATTATAATTAAGTTATGCTACCATATGTAATTTGTTGTATGAGATTTAATTTACATTCAAAGAATTGACTGGATGTGTTCTTAGTGTATCATATGTCTTTCTATAGGTTCAGTTAGTGGAGATGTGTCGTAGTAGCGACGTTAGAGGACCATGGTGGATAGGTGTGTAAGTGGGCTATGATTAATGTTACTTTTAGGTCATAATGTGATTATGATATATGATGTTAATTTAATGATGTTATCCATGTTAGTTTGTTGAGTTGCACTAATTAGTCACTTAAGTTTCTTTAAAAAAAATATTGGCTTGATGTTTGAGGTCTTTTGTGTTAATCCATCGGGTCCCTTAGCGAGGCGTTACACCTAGTATCAAAGCCAATGTTGCAGCATTGGGGTCTCTAGTTAATGTTATCGCCCATGTCTAGTTATAGTAACTTTTCCCTTGCATGTGTTTTCGGATGTCTGGTGTGTGGCTAGAAGGTCATAGGGACCCTTGTGCTTGATACCATGTTTTAATCTATACACCTAGTTGAGATGTTAGATAGAGGATTAGATGCTTTGTGTATTCTCACTGTTGGGTGTGGTTCCTTGGATGCTTGTAACTGTTGTTTTTTTTCTTGTGTGACCTTGTTTCATTTCCATGACTTCCAATTCCTTAAAAGTGAAAATTTAGTTTTGGAATGTATAAGTGGGTTCAGATTAATTAGTTGACAAGTTGGCATGTGGATTTCTTTTGTTTGACTAAATGTGCATTAGGATAAGATGTTATTTTGCGTAGCTAGGTTACTTATGTGGTTATTTGTAAGTGGGAATGTATGTTATGTGGTTTATAAGGGAAGTTTTGGCATGAGTATGTCATCTCTTCATGTGTTTTTCCATGGTTTGTAGGATTTTCTACACCCTCATGTTGTTCAATGCATTTTCATAATGTTAAGAATATACTACATGTAAAAGGGTTGTTAGAATAGACTAAGGAAAAGTATGTAGGTAGTTTATAAATGAATTATTTTTGATCTTTTGTGATTTCTTTAATGCATGCTAAGTGATGTAATGGAATCCTGATCTTGTGTTTAGTTATGATTAGAAATGGAAAAAATTGCTTGATGGTGATAGTTAAGATTTGGGTAAAAAGTGTGACTTAATTTTATTTTGTACAGATGCTTTGTTTGGAAAGGTTGTGTTTGCAAGTTGCTTACATTGAATTAAATTATCTTGTTTCCTCTTTCTCTTAACCCACATATAGTTAATAAAGAGGATTAGTCTTAAACCACATTATAATAGAAAATCATTTAGGCCTTAAACTTGTATGCTTAAACCTTGACTATGAATCAAAGAAATTATGTCTGAAATTACTTGAGTGACAGACCTTATGTTCTCCTAAAACTGCACTCCTTACTTTTGGTTTATGCATGAAAGATAGATTATGAATGAGAGTGAGTGTAGTTGCTAGGTACTTAATCTATGCATTTGGAAGTGAATTTATGTGATTAAGTTTTGCTTTACGTGATGTGATATATTTTTTTATTGGAAAGGGCTACATTTGTGGAATAAATATGATTCCAGTGCATAGAACTAGGTTTCTATTTTGAGAAATTATGATGATTGTATTGGTATTTAAACATCTTGTTTGCTATGTGTTGCTGAAACCTATGATGAAATGTCCTCCTTTCTTACTATTGTATAAATAGAAAAGATTTATGCATTGGATGTCTTGCATGTTGAATTGTTATGAGGGGGTAACATGTGAAGTAATTAATCTTAGGTATGGGATATGGATGTTTGAGTAGGCATAATCATTATGTAAAGATTTAGTGTTACTTGTATTGGCCTGGGATAAAGTTTGAGAGAATGTGGGATTGTGTTTTGGAAACAAATATATGAATCCTTTTGTTATGTGAAAATTTGAATAACTTGTGATGAAGTAAGAGTTGTTTTTGTTTAGGAAAGGCTTACATGAAGTAGTGAGAGTTAAGTAGAGGATCATTATTGTTCTTTTGTGAATATATAACTTGTGTATAATTTTTTTAACTCTGGATGCATGAATGTTGATGTGAAAGTTTTAATGATTCTTGGGTGCATTTAGAAATTCATGGTGCTTATGTAAAATTATTATTTTGTCCAAGAAAAGTTAGTTTGCATATGCATATGTTATGAGGATAGAATGTTATACCGAATGAATAAAAGTGAATGTGAATTTGTTAAGTGGATTTGTTAAGTGATCACGATGATCTTGGCATTGACATTTAGCATCATGTGATATATGGAAAAGAGTAGAGTGAAAGAAAAACTGATAAAGGGTTATGGATATATGTAATGATATGAATCACATTGGTTATGGAAATAAATGTACTCATGGTATGTGATCCTTGAGAAGTAATGGAATTGTCTATGTAATTGTACCCCCCTGTAAATGTGAGAAACTAGTAACCGTGTATTGGTTGAGTGTTGCGAATACCCCGTACTTGCTTTGTGTGCCCATGGGATGGTGAAATTGTGTTCCCATCCATGAGGAATATGTTGTATTTTTGGTGTGGGATTAACCATACCATTATGTGTGCTTGTATGTTTGTTACCTGATTGAGGGACAACCCACGTGTGGTTGAAATTTATATATATAAGAGTAGCCAAAAGATAGTTTCACAGATTCTTTTCTTTTGGTTCTCTAGTCCCTCAATCCGTGAAGGGGTAGTAGCAGCCACAAAGTTCCTTGGGCGGAGTGTGCAACATACGCATATTGTGGCGCAGAGCGGTCTTAGCTCAACCGATCCTAAGGAAACGTACTCACTACATCCCCTTATGATGGATCAGGGTACTTGATCCATATGTGCTAGCCTAATCCCCTCAATTTTGAATACAACAACATTGGTTTGTTAATATATGCCTAGTTGTCCATAGGGATGTTGAGTTGGCATTGCTTAGCTATCTATAGGGGCATTGAGCTAGCATTAGCGAGTCAACCTCATCTGTATGAGAGGTGAAGCTCGAGTAGCTCCATATTGATATACTCATATATGCATTATATATACTGTATCTGCACGTGTTCTGACATGAAGCAATAGGTATGATGCCACACCCCACTAATGTTCTGACACAGTGCTAGTGATGATGTTGTGCTGCTGATGGTAGCAAGATGGACTCGAGGACACAATGCCACGTGCATAGACACGTGAAGGTGCACTATGAGATTGTGTTATGATAGCCTACTTGTGTGATGAGCATAATGTGGCCTCACACACTTGTAGAGGGATGCTCATGTTTTCTTTCGATAGTGTTGGGTCGGTTAGAATATGGCTATGTCCTAGCCATGTATACCTCTGGCTACAGTAAGTACTTGTGTGTTCCTTCTCCACAAGGTATCGCTATGCAGGGTGTGTTCTATACGTGCCTACTTATGCAAAGCCACAGACACACTGCCATGCGACATACAACCAATACGTGCCTTCTCCGGCTGGCGTATGACCATGCCACACTGAGATGTGATGTGGGATGGGGGTTGAGGTGCACATCCCATGTGGGCATCCAAGGAGTGTGTGGGCCACTTGGCTAGTCCATGTTGTGTGATGATGTGATGCAGGGTGTAGCCGAGGAGTACACTCTGATCCATGTGGATGGCATGCTCATTCTGCACCACATGAGAGCTACTGTTATAGCCTTACGTTGTTTCCTCCTTCCTCATTTGGTGGCTAGTATCTAGTCACACAGTTTTGTACAGTGCAATTTCAAAGATTGTGGAATTTCTTTATAGTTATTGATGATTTTTTGTTGATTGTGAAGGTCGACACCTTGTTTATATTTGATTGTGATGGTTTAGCCACACCTTGTGATCTTATTTTCTCATATCCCTCGTAGTTACATTTGATTTAGTGTTGAAATTGTACGCATTTATTGCTTTATTGTTGAAATTGAATTTTTATTTGCTCTTCTTTATGACTTTGGTGGCTAAACTAGTTTATCCTTATCATTTTCAATGTCGGCCATGTGTCGTATTGTGATTCCTCTCCAAGGGCATATGATGTGGACTTGATGAGTGTATACAAGGAACCAGACGCAAGGAACCTTGAGGTATGTGAGGCTGTTATATAGCTAGGACCCACTACCCACCTATGTGTGATGACTATCTCTTGGAGGCTAACCACCTTATACAATAAGAGGTAGGTCATTGTGGTCTTGTTTGGATGGTCTCACCATGTGTGTGTGGTCTAACACCATCAAGCCACTGAGTGTGAGGTATGGATCATGTGAGATGGATATTGGCTCTTGGCTCATGGGTTATGTATCATGGATTAGTATGTTGCTTTCCAGTGTCCAGATGGACCCTTTTTTAGCCTTGTGTTGTGCACTTCTTGGTGATGTGATTGTGTATGTATGTGTTAGATTTATATTTATTATATTTTTTTTATTATTGATGTAAAAGAGGCATAACCATGTTATCTTAAATGTGAGTGTATTGTGAATCTATGGTATTAAATGGAGTGGATGTTATTGAAAATCATAAATTTTAATTTGAAATATGTTTATGAAACATGAAATGGTGTGTATTTTTTAATATCAAGAAATCATTTGATGTGTTTTCCTTGTATGAGATTATGGAGATTTTTGTATTGGGAATGGAAAATGGAGCTAATTGGAGTACCTACTATATTTGTTAGTGTAAAATCAAGTATCATACTATAAGAGATGTATAGATTTATAAATAAAGGTGGTTAGGAAAAATATTACTTTCAAATGTGTAGCCAAATAGTGATTTTAATCAAAATGATTCAGAAAGATGATGTACATCAATTATAGAGTAGAGAAATTTTGGTACTAATGTGTTATGTTTCCACCCTAGTTTGTGACTTATTGGAGTAAGTCAAGTTTTAGGGGGGGGAGAATTTAATTCCCCTCCATTCTCACCGTGGATGTGCAGGTAGTTTGGTTTTGGAACTTGGAGATGAAAGTGAAATAATAGGGATATTAAAGGTATGTACTAATGATGTTAAGCAGTTGATGTTGTATATTATGAATTTATGGACTATGTGAGAGGGTTAGGAAAGGACTTATTATATATGTTTAAGGATAGGTTTATCATGATGTATGTGTATTCAGACATGATTGTTACTAGGATGCAAGCTATGGGAACATTTTTGCTATGGAAGTGCTTTGGTTATCTTTAGGATTTTCACATGATTTTGACATATTATCATGATGATATGATATTATGATTTTGATTATGATTATATTTATTATCATGAAGAGGTATTGACTTGTGTTCAAATGTTGTGGTTGCAGATGGAACACAAGCTTCTATTAGTACTTTTGTGAGTATGATGCATATTGTTATGTTATTATTATACAGAAATTTACTTGGATAGTTAAGTGATGCAGTAGTATGTTTGTTAAGATAAGTGGAAAGGGCGGCATCATACCATTGGACGTATGGGGGACATATAGGAATGAGATACGATTGCTAGAGTTCATTTCCTAGTGCTTCGGCTATTATGCACATGTGCTCTAATTTGCATGTTTGAGTGAACAAGTACTAGGCTACATCTCCACCTGAATTAGCAAGTTTGAGCATGCCTCTAATCCCAATGGTGGTTGAGGAGATAACATCTAGGCCCAAGTTATACCCTAACCCTAGTCATTGTCCCCAATTAGGGACAATTGATTCAGTGTGTGACCACCCTTCCAGGTTGTCATGGGACAATGCCCGATCTCCTATACCCTATGGTTGGAGTGTTGCATTTATGTGAATGTTTCTTATGGGATATGTGATTGTTTGATTTTGTTGTCCAGCCTTGGTTATTAATATTATTATGATTATATGTGTGAAGGAGGTGATTTAATATGGTCATGGGTTTGCACCAATAAGGTATTATATTAATGTGCGTAGAATATTATGTGTTATAATGTCACCATATATGTTATTATTTTTGGTAAGAGGGGATATTGGATTATTATTATTATTATTTATGTAAGGGTATTATTTTCTATTGCTAAGTGTTAATATTAATTAGTTGTTATGTTACTATGTGCATATCATTATGTTATTTATTGTTTCTTGTTATGTTTATTATCATTATGTTATTGTTTATTGATTTTGGAAGAGGACCATTTGATTATTTAATTGTGGTTTATTGAATAATTTTTATTTTATTGAGAAATGAAATTAAAAATTAATTAGCATTTATTTGATTGAAAAGGAATTTGGAATTGGAACTTATTTATTAATTAAATATTTTTTTGAAACTCGGGTGGGAGTGAAGTCTCATTTGGGGTTTCCTTTTTAGTTGGGAGTTGTGTGTGGAAATGAAAGGAGGGATGAAATAGTTGGGATATGGTGAAAGAGGAATTTTTTTGGGTGTGAGAGTTGTTGCAATTTGGGGGTTTTTTAAGTTGAAAGAATTGTGATGTTTTTTGATATTTTTGGGTGAGATTTCGAGTGATTTGAGACGGGATTGAAAAGAGTGGTTTGGATTTTTGGTTGTGAATCCATGAGAATTTATTGTTGCTGGTTTGAATGGATATTTTGGCTTCTGATCATGGTTCTTGATTGGTGATTTAAGCTTGCAGGATTTTCGGGGTTCAACTTCTTTTTCATCATTATTCTTCGAATTTGAGGTAAAGATTTTCTTGATTTTGTTAATTTATGAATTTCATATTTATAGGAATTTGAAAAGGGTTAAATTAATTGAGGTTTTAATGTTTTTAATAATCGGGAAAAGGTCTGGTTGTTGGGTTTCTCATTTTGTCATTTGGTTGTAATCGGGTATGCCGAAAAGAGGGTTTTCAGGATTGAAAAGAGTGGTTTGGATTTTTGGTTGTGAATCCATGAGAATTTATTGCTGCTGGTTTGAATGGATATTTTGGCTTCTGATCATGGTTCTTGATTGGTGATTTAAGCTTGCAGGATTTAAGGGGTTTCAACTTCTTTTTCATCATTGTTCTTCGAATTTGAGGTAAAGATTTTCTTGATTTTGTTAATTTATGAATTTTAGATTTATAGGAATTTGAAAAGGGTTAAATTAATTGAGGTTTTAATTTTTTAATAGTCTGGAAAAGGTCTGGTTGTTGGGTTTCTCATTTTGTCATTTGGTTGTAATCAGGTATGCTGAAAAGAGGGTTTTTATGGGAGTCGTCTGTTGTTTTGCATTTTGTAAATTTTTGAGTCATTTTTGGTCAATTTCGCTCATGTAGCTAAGTAATATAGGGCCAAATCTGAAATGGGTTTTTGACGGTTTTGGATTTTGAGTTGATTTGACTGTTTTATGGTTGTTTTACAGCTAGTAGACTTGACTGTTGTCAAGAGGGAATTAGTTCAGTTCTAAAGGTTGTATAGGAGGATATAGCTCTATCCTTTGATTTTTATTGTTTTGTACTATCTATGCTTGAATTTTTCTACTATCTGTATGTTGATAATCTCTTCTTATTTGTGAAATCTTGTGTTGGATACTGTGTAAGGATCAATTGTACCAAGGATATGCATTGTTGGTTTTGATTATGAACTACTAAGAAATAGAAATTAAAAGTTGGCTATCATTTTATAAGATTGTGAAAATTATGTAATGTGCTTCATTTTATGTGTTGTGGCATAATGATCAACTTTTGGGTTTCCTATATGTTTGTGTTATGTGTTGGGCCTTTGGAAGTATCTAAAAGTCGTTGTGAAAGTCCTTGTGATTTTTGGTTGATTCTTGTTTTAGGTAATCTCCTTTGGATGTTTAGTGTCAGCCACTTGTTGTTTTTGTTGCTTGCTTGTGTGCGGGGCCTAGTGTTGTCTCCTAGCATGGAGGGAGTGGGCCTTAGGGTTCCATGTGGTAGGGTGGTATTTTCCAACCATCCATTGGGGTTTAGGTGGTACAGTTCATGTGCAGCATGGAGAGTCTTTCCTTCCACTTCATTCCAAAGCTGGTTTTATGGTGCAGATGATATTTCTAAGAAAATTGTGTCCAATATGTATCTTATATATATATATACCTTTCAGATGAATGAATCTTGTACATTGTAGCAGTCTTGTAAAGGAAAAGTAAATGAATTGATGTAATCTTGGATATATATTCATTGTTGTTTATTATGTAATGGAAATTTTAACATAGGAATGTTGTATTTATGATGCATATGAATGTTGTATTTTAACATAGGAATGTTGAGCTTAATTTAGCAGTAGATGACATATATATTTATGTACCTATTTCATGGCGCTAACTAGTATTAGGTTCATATTCCCATAGTGTTAGATGAGGTTTAATTATAATTAAGTTATGTTATCATATGTAATTTGTTGTATGAGATTTAATTTACATTCAAATAATTGGCTGGGTGTGTTCTTAGTGTATCATATGTCTTTCTATAGGTTTAGTTAGTGTAGATGTGTCATAGCAACGACGTTAGGGGACCATGGTGGAGAGGTGTGTAAGTGGGCTATGATTAATGTTACTTTTAGGTCATAATGTGATTATGATATATATGATGTTAATGTAATGATGTTATCCATGTTAGTTTGTTGAGTTGCATTAGTTAGTGTCACTTAAGTTTCTTAAAAAAAAATATTGGCTTGATGTTTGAGGTCTTTTGTGTTAATCCACCGGGTCCCTTAGCGAGGCGTTACACAAATTCTAACAACATTTAAGAATCACATTTAATCATTACATGTAATCAAGTGAATTGGGAGAAACAACCATAATATAAACATTAAAGATCAACTAAATACATCCATTCCAGTTAACATGTACAATGTAATTAAATACATAATTCATCACATAATAGAAGTACATCAGTTTCATATTTTCAATTACATTTATACAATAATGCCTCCTTGTGACATGTGAGGAGTACTCCACAACATGATACATGATACATAATTACGATAGAGTACAAATGCAAGAACAAGGATCACAAATCCCAAGAGCAAATACAGTACAAAAGTCTTCAAATCAAGTGAAGTCACCATGACACGTACAAGAGAAGGGAACCCAATGGAGAATGAAACATGTTCCACCCAACCGTGTGGACCCAAAGGTCCACCCCCCATTCTAGGAGGTAACAAAGGGCCCCACCATCACTGATAGACAAGGACTAAGACATCGCAAGGCTGAAATGACTCACAAGAGCAAGTAGAACAACATCAAACAACAGTGACTATACTTCCAGAGGCACATATATATCCAAGGTATGACAACAAGCAAGGGAACACATGGTTGCCATAGGGGAAGTTTCATCACATAGTTGTTCATAGGTTATCTAGGTAGATCTTCCTAGGCCCCGGCCTCCATCCTAGGTTATCCTAGTAGCCTCTACTGATCTTCGGCCCCTCATGCCAACTTATGCGGAATCAACTTACCTCTTGTGGTAACGAGGTAGTTGATTTTCCATTACACGCCTTACCGTCTCACCTCAAGCCTATACGAGCACTTGAGCCTGAGCGAGGTATTGTCTTATCTTGTTTAATATTATCGCTACCCAACCCTCCTAATAATTTTTAAGTTATCACTTGTTTACAAAACTTCCACATGGGTTATCCAAGTGCCACTTTGTGCGTCGGCCCCCATTGGAAGCCACCCCCTTTACTGAAAACAAGGAAATACAATCAATAAAATTGGAAACAAATTCATTTGCACAAACTCAAAATAACAAATCACATGGCAAGGCATAATCCCATCCCGCTCATGAGTTTCCAAAATACCATTCACAAATATGAACACATGGTGTGCCACAAGACTAACAGTCAACATAAATACAATCAATCAAAACGACTAACATTTCCATCACGAGAAAAAATCTTCCTACTCTCTAGAAGACTCCAAAATTTCACTCCACATAATGACTTTCATCGTTGTACAACATTCACATTCGTTGCTAACTCGTAAGCCATTCACTTGTTCAAATTAACATTTCGAAATTATAAGAAAACTTGGAAATACTAATCCCATTTATACATTTATAGCTAGATTGTTCTTCAAATATATATAATAGCTAAGAATGAAAAATATTAAAATAGCAATGTGCACTTAAGCGGCCACACATACACACACACACACACACACATGTATATATATATATATATGTGTGTGTGTGTGTGTGTGTGTGTATCCATATATTTATGTGCATATATGTATATATATAAGACTTATTTAAAACAAAACAAAAATTAAAATTAAATATCTTAAATCAATAGAACTTCACACACACACACACACCGATATATATATATATACATATAAACTTATATGTATATAATTATATATATATATACTAATGTTTATATATTTTAACTCATGCCCATTTGTCGATAAACATACACTTTAATAAATGGTTACACTAATTATCTATTGCCTCAACATTTCGGCCAAAGATCACAGACTTAACAATTACAAAGCATAACTAAGCATATGCAGGGATCCTTCGAGTTTATATATATCTATACTTTCCAATGTAGTAACCATACGCGCACAAGGCATGGAATAAAAATTTGATCCATACAGGTCGAATCACATATGTTAACATTGGCTAACTTTATAGGAGATTCTTCCACTAAATTTTAGTTTAGTTAATCACTAGTTTAAGGGATTAAAGGATGAGACCTCAACGCATGAATCTGAAGCTTAATACACAATGTTCTCCTCTAGCATCGTCATGCAAATTAAGCTTTTATCATAACTATCAGTATCCTATTACAAAACATGATCAATACATATGATTTGAACTATGCTCATACAAATCTAAAGTTGTAATTTGAACTAAGGTTAACTGAATAACTTCAGTGCCAAATAAATAATGTTCTAGTGACAAGCAGTGGCCTTAACAAATACAATTAGTCATAAATTCCAAACATGATTCTACATAATTTTGAGGGAGATAAAATAATATACAACAACCTAAAGGTAAAATCAAGACGTCTCATACCGATGGCATTGACAAACTACAGAGTCAATTGTTCAATGGATAGAGGGAAGGGTAAATCGAAGGCCAAGGAAACTAAGATAAGCAGAAGCTAAAAAAATACAAGACCATTCCTTCTAAAGCATGTGATTACCAAGTCTATAGCTTCAATAGATAAAGAAGAAAGTACCATATTCATAACTAGAGGTGTTGAGAACACAAACCGGTTGTCTTAAAGAGACCCACCTAGGTTAAGTGATAAATATTATGCCCTAAGAAGATACCGATAGAGATTTTATAGATCATGGCGACTAAATAGTTATCAATGCCTGTAACGGCATACAATTTAAAAGGAGTATTGGATGCTAAGGCTCGAGAGAAGACACACATACAGTAAATCATGACATCCATAGCATAGAGGTGACGCCAACAACAATAATATCCATTGATTAACTTTCAGTGACAATGTAAAATGCATATAAAGAATAAACAACAACATGTGAAATCAAACAAAGCTGCTAGAGGGAGAGTAGTTATAAACTTCTTGAGTTTGAAACCACTAGATGGAGAGGTAAAGATGTATATCTATACAAACTGACAAGAATAGGGCGGTGGTGTTAAAGCCATAAAGAAACATGGCAGAAAAATATAATAAACATCTGTAAAAATATATATTTTGAATCCTTCCAAAAAACTTTTGATATAGAAAAAAACCAAGAATAGAGACACAATTTTGAGAATTTTGAATAAACTACAAAATTTGGAGCAATTTCAAATCAATGTACCAATAGGACAAAGCTCACACCCAGATTTAAACAAGAGTTTGTTTAATTTTCAGAAAAATACAATCACAACAAATTTATTTTCTTCATAATTTAAATTGAGAATGATAAAAAGGAACTTGGAAAGATTCGTAGAACTAAGCTGATAAATATTGTCAAATTCAAAACTTTAGGCTACAGCTCCGACTTCTTCCAAGATTCCACTCTGCAACTCAAACAAATCCAAACTCCACAGCTACTATAAACCTCCAAGACTTCCAAGAACAACCTCAGAGCTTCACCAATTCAAGAAAATTTCGGAAGAGAAATTTTTTCCAAAAAAACCCCAGCAAGACCTTCACGGCAAGCATTCAAGTATTAATTTTTTTGCATCCGAGAAAAAAAATCCCATTGCCCCTCTCCAGTAAACTCCAATCCTTTTTAATTAACCTCCACTACTTAGTTACCTTCTTTTCTTAGAACTTCCTTCCACTTCAAATTTTCATATTTATCTTTCTTTTAAACTTTAACCCATTTCAAATTTTACATACAATGGTTTAATGAACAACCCTTTAGTTTATAATTTATTATTTAAATTTCTTTCACAAAGTTTGCTTATACAAAATTTATATATATATATATATATATATAATTTAAATATCATATTTTGAATAGTAAATCTTAATTTATTAAAATTAAATACCATATTTGGTTAAATTTTATTCTTTAATTTAATTAGACTTTTATTTTCATTAACCAAGCCTTCAATTTGAAAATCTAAATATAATGAAATAATTGAACAAAGCACAAGTCACAAGCATGACTCAATGATCGAACAGTCAAACAATACCAACCAAAAGTGAAAGAAGGTAAAAATACCACAACGAAGACAAAACAATACCAACAGAACTTACTGACGGGGTGTGACAACAAAGATTCATCCTTGATGAGGACGATGGCTCGATGTGGGGGACCTAGTACTACCTCTGAAACAACAACTCCATTGGGCTTTGGCACACTCAAACCTGATAATCAGGTGGAGTCGATGCCCTGTACCTATAACTTGCAGCAAAACATAGGGTCAAACATGTGCATAATAAAATAGTCAGTCACACTGTGAAGGGAAAGTTGCAGCATTGCAGGGCACTCACAAGCAAGTGATGCCACCCTGTTTCCCTTCACCAAACATAGTAATTGATATCAAAACATGATAACACATACATATAACAATACATAACATTGTATCCATGACAACTCAATAAGCAATTAACTAATCTGCTAACCATGATATAAGTAAGAAACATCAAATAACACAATGCCATCAATATCATTAAACTAAGCATCTTAGTGTCATCAAACAATCACCATATCTAATTATCAAAGTATCACAATAGCTAAATAACATCTAACAGTATCATAGTGTCCAGCAACCAATAACATAAAGGCTAGAAAACAATCATCATAAATTCTAGATGCAATCCAAGTAGTTGTCCAAACAAAGGCAAACTGAGGCGACATCACATCCTCCCCCTAGGACCAGGCTTACTCCTAGAATCCTGTAAACAGATACGGATAAAGCTCTCTCATCCTGGAAGCATCCTCCCAAGTAGTAGAAGACTCGTTCGGATCCCACTGGACCCTAACCTGGTCAATGTCTTGTCCCCTAAGTGTGAGTCTCCTATGTTGAATGACACTTACGGGCTCCAAAGTCAGCTCCCCATCCTCTACCTATAATGCATTCCAATTGAGGATGTGAGATATATCAAGATAATATGGTCTAAGTACTGAAACGTGAAATACATCATGTATGCGCGAGAGACTGGGTGGCAAAGCAAGACGGTACACTACAAGACCAATCCTCTTCGAGATCTCAAAAGGT
This sequence comes from Sequoia sempervirens, assembly GCA_007258455.2. NCBI lineage: Eukaryota > Viridiplantae > Streptophyta > Pinopsida > Cupressales > Cupressaceae > Sequoia > Sequoia sempervirens. Next base: position 258,089,509 of record VDFB02000003.1, on the reverse strand, counting down.
CCAACAAAGCACGATGCGAGCTTAGAGCCCTTTCCATAATGGATCAGACTCTTTCACAGACGCATGCGCAGGAATACCCGATCACCAACTGAGAACTGACGACCCACCCTGTGAGCATTGGCATATTTCTTTTGTTTATCCTAGGCTGCCACTAAATGTTCCCTAATGTGAACCACTTGCTACTCCATCTCTTGAAGCATCTCTGGACCCAAAAGAACATTGTCCTCCAAATGGTCCCAACTCAACAGGGTCTGACATGAACAACCATATAACGCCTGAAATGGAGGCATGCTAATGGAACTATGATAGTTGTTATTGTATGCAAATTCTACCAAATATAGGTAGTCCTCCCAACATGACTATTGACCCATGACATACATTTGAAGCATATCCTTGAGGATCTGATTGACCTTCTTAGTCTTCCCATCAGTCTCTGGATGATAAGTTGAACTAAAGTTCAATTGAGTCCCCAAAGCATGTTGTATGGACGTCCAAAGAGCTGAGGTAAATACAGGATCTTTGTCTGAAATAATCCAACGAGGAATTCTGTGTAACCTAACAATGTCCTCCATGAAAACTCTGGCCAATGATGAAGCATTGTAAGAGGAATGGACAGGAGAGAAGTGTGCCACCTTCGTCAACCTGTCCACAACAACCATAATGGCATCATGTCGACATGACGAAACGGGCAACCCAACAATAAAATCTAATGAAATAATGTCCCATTTCCACTCCGAAACCAAATGAGGCTGCAAAATTCCTGCAGGATGTTGTTGTTCTTCCTTCATTCTTTGACACTCTAGACACCTCAACACAAAATCAGCTATATCTCTCCTCATACCAGCCCAAAAGTACAATTGTCAAAGATTTGTGTGCATCTTTTTGTCACCAAGATGAGCTGAATACAGTGCCCGATGCGCCTCTGTCATGATCAAAGTACGAAGATCTCTAGAGGATAGTACATAAATATGACCTATATGCCTCAAAAGGCTATCTAACTCAAGATAATATCCTGCAAATCTTCCCTCTAAAGCTCTACCTGATTCCACCTCATTCCTCACCTCCTAATACCAACTATCCATAGGAAGTACTGAAAGGATCTAACTCCTCAAATCCACACCAAGAATCATTGTCGATAACTCGTGTCTCTGCCTACTAAGTGCATCCACAACCACATTCTCCTTTCCCTAGATGAACTTCACCTCAAAATCATATTCGCATAGGAACTCCATCCATCATCTTTGTCTGGTATTCAGATTAGGTTGTGTAAAGATGTACTGCAAACTACGGTGATTAGTGTGCAGCTCAAACTGATGCCCTAATAAAAATTGCCTCCACCTCATCAAAGTATGTACCACAGTGGCTAACTCTAGATCATCTGTAGGGTAATTCAGCTCGTGATCCTTGAATTTGTGAGACTCATAGGAAATCATGCATCCCTCCTACATCAACACAGCTCCTATACCCTCCAAGGAAGCATCTATACAAACCACAAAATTCCTAGAAAGATCAGGAACAACTAAGATGGGAGCACTAGTCAATCTCTCCTTAAGAGTCTGAAAAGTTGCCTCGCACTACTCTGACCAAACAAATTTCTTCCCTTTTCTCTGAAGAGAAGTGATGGGGTGTGCTATCCTTGAAAACCCATGTACAAAGCGTTGTTAGTAACCTGCCAACCCCATAAAACTGTGAACCTCTGCCACATTAGTAGGTGCAGACCAATCAATGATAGCTTGGATCTTTGAAGGATCCATGACAATTCCCTCACCAAATATAATGTGGCCCAGGTATTTAACCTCTATCTTAAAGAACTCACACTTCGACAAGTTAGCATACAAGTGATTCTCCCTCAAATATTGTAGCACTTGTCTCAATTGATCCTCATGCTCCTCCATGCTCCTAGAATAGATCAATATTTCATCTAAAAACACCACAAACCAGTCAAGGTAGGTGCGAAACACACCATTCATCAAACTCATGAACACTGAGGGTGCATCTGTTAACCCAAACGACACCACTATGAACTCGTAGTGTCTGTATCAAGTACAAAATGCGGTCTTATGGATATCTACTTCAAAGATGTGCAGCTGATGATACCTTGATTTAAGATCAATCTTCGAGAATACCCTAGCACCCTTGATTTGATCAAATAGATCATCTATCCTCGGCAACGGATACTTGTTCCTTATTATCACCTTGTTCAACTGTCGGTAATCTAGACACAATCATAGGGACCGATCCTTCTTCTCTATGAAAATCACTGGTGCTCCCCAAGGAGAGACACTGGGATGAATAAATCCCTTGCTAACAACTCCTCAAGTTGTAATTAGAGCTCCTTAAGCTCCTAAATGGTCATCCAGTAAGGAGCTCGTGAAATGGGCTCAACTCCAGGTACAAGATCAATCTTAAAGTTGATGTCACACTTAGGTAGCATCCCTGGGATCTCACTAGGAAAAAGATCAGCATATTATCTAAGAATGGGATGACTATCAAGTGACACCTCCTCCTGACTCTCTCCTAACTCCAAATCATTGACTGTCACTACAAATAACCGACAGCCCTATCGCATACACCTTCTCAACTGCATAGCTGAGATTATCCTCAAAGAAATGGGTCTCTGAATCCCAACTACCTCAACCTCATTGTCGAGATCATCAACACACTTCATCGACTTATGACAACAATCTATGACTGCTTTCTGAGCCTCTAACCAATCCATCCCCAATTCATCATAAGACCCAAGAGGAATGATACAAAGATCAACTGTGGCGTCAAGAGATCCAATCCTCAAACTACAACCACAAACAAGAGACTCAACTGTGACCTTAGCACTAGAAGCTAACTCAACCTGCCACCTATCGTCCTACTTCACTGCCACCAATCCACATCGCAATACTACAGAAGGAGAAATAAAGGACTCTGAAGCACCTAAATCAAAGAGAACAGAAACTCTACTACCCTATAACACACCTAATGTCTCAACCACTGTACCCTAGTGCTCAGCCTAGCAGTTATCAACTGTAGTAAAAACACTGTGTGATCTACTTGCATCCCCTACCATCGACTCTAAAGCCACTAGTCTCTAAGTAAATCCAGAAGTGCCTTTCTAAGGACACTGACGAGCAATATGACCCTGTTGTCCACATGAGAAGCACCTTGTACCTCTACCAAAACCTCTACCACCTGGAGGTGCACTAGACTGTTGAACATTGCCCCTGTTAACTGTAGACTGTGAACTTTGGGTTGGCTAGAGTGATAACGTTTGATTCACCTCCAATTCATGTCTCTCCTGGACTGAGACCTATCATCCTGACGAGATTGTGAGTTCTTATGTTTTGACTGAGAGGCATGTTGCTACTATTGATGGCCACCCTTAGAGGGTGCCTATTGACTCCTAGATGGACCTACTGACTAAGTTTGACCACCGTGAGAACTAAACCCTATCAGAGGTGCACTGCCAATCTGAACCCCCGTCTGTCCACCTAAAGCCATAGCTAGATTCTCCTCAACAATTTGAGCTTTCTCCACAGCTACCTCCATGGTTTTCGGCTCGAACACCTAAACACCACCACTAATGCGGGAATTTAATCCCCTAATAAAGTGTTGTACTAACATTCCCTCATCATCTCTAATGCCAGCATATTGCTTAAGCTCGTAGAATTTCTACTCATACTGTTCCACTAACATTGCCAACTGTCTCAGCTCATGGAACTCATCTGCACGATGTTGCCGTCAATGTTCAAACAAGAATCAGGCTTTGAATCTCTCTAAGAACATCTCCCATGACACTAAATCTATATCCAAATCAAGCTTCTGCTCCTCAAGATGCCACCACGTGGAAGCAAACCCTCAGAGATGCATAATGGTACATCTGGCCTTGGTATTGCAACCATATGGGTGCATAGTAAAACATTAGTTCATATCGATTAGCCAGGTCTTTACCTCTAATCCACTACCTATCCCATCAAATTTCAGAGGATGAGCTTGAAGAAGGTCCCTCATATGACCAACTAATATGGCATCCTGCTCAATAGTTAACTCTCTCCTCCTGGGAGATCTCTCTCTCCCAAATCACTAACTACTCACCCTCCTGCCTCGAACCAAGTTAGGAAAGAACCTCCTCTATAGTAATTGGTGCAACTGTGTGCCCTCCAACCCAGGCTAATCCAAATTATGTCCTACACCTCCCTATTTGTTCTATGAACCCTAATGTTCCTCATGATCTGACTCATTGGAACTCTATGGAGGTGAATCCTAGAGATTGGCCCCATAGCCACCACCTCGACCTCTTCCTCGCCCATAACCCATAGGTCCCAAGATCAAAACCTGGCTCTGATACCATGTGTAACGCCCCCATCGCAAACCCTAGAGGATGACACACTATCAACAGAAAATGGAACAAAATTTTTTTTAACAAGTGTGATGTTGCACAATTGAAAATGAACATAAATTTATTCACTATCCTATGCCCTCTAAGGTTCATGATGCATACTATCCAAATTTAAAAAACCATAAAACTTAATGCTAACCAAATTCTAACATCATTTAAGAATCACATTTACTCATTAAATGTAATCAAGTGAATTAGGAGATACAACCATAATATAAAAATTAAAGATCAACTGAATACATCCATTCCAGTTAACATGTATAATGTCATTAAATACATAATTCATCACATAATAGAGGTACATCAGTTTCATCTTTTCAATTAAATTTGTACAATAATTCCTCCTCATGACATGTGAGGAGTGCTCCACAACATGATACATGATACATAATTGAGATATAGTACAAATACAAGTACAAGGATCACAAATCCCAAGAGAAAATACAGTACAAAAGTCTAAGATCAAGTGAAGTTGCCATGACACGTACAAGAGAAGGGAACCCAATGGAGAACGAAACACGTTCCACCCAACTGTGTGGACCCAAAGGTCCATTCCCCATGCTAGGAGGTAACAAAGGTCCCCACCATCACTAATAAACAAGGACTAAGACATCGCAAGGCTGACATAACTCACAAGAGCAAGTAGAACAACACCAAACAATAGTGACTATACTTCTAGAGGCACATATATATCCAAGGTAAAACAACAAGCAAGGGAACACATGGTTTCCATAGGGAAAGTGTCATCACATAGTTGGTCATAGGTTATCTAGGTAGATCTTCCTAGGCCCTGGCCCCCATCCTGGGTTATCTTGGTAGCCTCTACCGATATCCAGCCCCTCATGCCAACTTATGCGGAATCAACTTACCTCTCGTGGAGACGAGGTAGTTGATTTTCCATTCCAAGCCTTCCCATCTCACCTCAAGCCTATACGAGCACTTGAGCCTGAGCAAGGTATTGTCTTATCTTGTTTAATATTATCGCTACCCAACCCTCCTAATAGTTCTTAAGCTATCACCTGTTTACAAAACTTTTACATGGGTTATCCAGTCACCACTTTGTGCGTTGGCCCCCATTGGAAGCCACCCCTCTTACTGACAACACGGAAATACAATAAAATTGGAAAAAAAAGTCATTTGCACAACCTCAGAATAACAAATCACATGGCGAGGCATAATCCCATCCCACTCACGAGTTTCCAAAATACCATTCACAAAGATGAACTCATGGTACAAGACTAACAGTCAACATAAATACAATCAATCAAAATGACTAAAATTTCCATCACGAGAACAAATCTTCCTAGCCTTTGGAAGACTCCAAAAACTCACTCCACATAATGACTTTCACAGTTGTACAACATTCACATTCTTTGCTAACTCATAAGCCATTCACTTGTACAAATTAACATTTTGAAATTATAAGAAAACTTGGAAATAGTGATCCCATTTATACATTTATAGCTAGATTGTTCTTCAAATATATATAACATAAAATTAAATATTAACAACAATGTGCACTTGCCATGCATATATATATGTGTATATATGTGTGTATGTATGTATGTATGTATGTATGTATGTATGTATATACATATAAACTTATATATGTATATAATATATATATATATATATATATACTGATGTTTATATATTCTAACTCATGCCCATCTGTCGATAAACATACGCTTTAATCAATGGTTACACCAATTATCTTTTGCCTCAACATTTCGGCCAAAGATCATAGACTTAACAATAACCAAGCATAACTAAGCATATGCAAGGATCCTTCGAGTTTATATATATTTATAATTTCCAATGTAGTAACCATACGCGTACAAGGCATGGAAGAAAAATTTGATCCATACAAGTCTAATCACATATGTTAACACTGTCTGACTTTATAGGAGATTCTTCCACTAAATTTCAGTTCAGTTAATCACTAGTTTAAGGGATTAAAGGATGAGACCTCAGCGCATGAATCTAAAGCTTAATACGCAATGTTCTCCTCTAGCATCGACATGCAAATTAAGCTTTTATCATAACTGTCAATATCCTATTACAAAACAAAATCAATACATATGATTCGCACTATGCTCATACAAATCTAAAAATGTAAATTGAACTAAGGTTAACTAAATAACTTCAGTGCCAAATAAATAATGTTCCAATGACAAGCAGTGGCCTTAACAAATACAATTAGTCATAAATTCCAAACATGATTCTACAGAAGTTCGAGGGAGATAAAATGATATACAACAACCTAAAGGTAAAATCAAGACATCTCATACCGATGGTATTGACAAACTACAGAGTCAATTGTTCTATGGATAGAGTGAAGGATAAATTGGAGGCCAAGGAAGCTAAGATAAGTAGAAGCTAAAATAATATAAGACCATTCCTTCTAATGCATGTGATTTCCAAGTCTATAGCTTCAATAGATAAAGAAGAAAGTACCATATTCATAACTGGAGGTGTTGAGAATGTAAACCAGTTGTCTTAAAGAGACCCACCCAGGTTAAGTGATAAATATTATGCCCTAAGAAGATACCGGTAGAGATTTTTAGATCATGGCGACTAAATAGTTATCAATGCATGTAATGGCATAAAATTTAAAAGGAGTATCGGATGCTAAGGCTCGAGAGAAGACACACATACGATAAATTGTGACACCCATAGCACAGAGGAAATTCCAACAAAAATAACATCCATTGATTAACTTTCAGTGACAATGTAAATGCATATAAAGAATAAACAGCAACATGCAAAATCAAACGACGCTGCTAGAGGGAGAGTAGTTATAAATTTCTTGATTCTGAAACCACCAGGTGGAGAGGTAAAGATGTATATCTATATAGACTGACAAGAACAAGGCGGCGGTGTTAAAGCCATAAAGAAACATGGTAGAAAAATATAATAAACGTCTGTAAAAAAATATAGTTTGAATCCTTCCAAAAAACTTTTGATATAGAAAAACACCAAGAATAGAGACACAATTTTGAGTTTCTTGAATAAACTACAAAATTTGGAGCAATTTCAAATCAATGTACCAATAGGACAAAGCTCATGCCCATATTTAAACAAGAGTTTGTTTAATTTTTAGAAAAAACACAATCACATCAAATTTTATTTTCTTCAGAATTAAAATTGAGAATGATAAAAAGGAACTTGGAAAGTTTTGCAGAACTAAGTTGATAAATATTGTTGGATCAGGTTGTAGCTCCAGTTTCTTCCAAGATTCCACTCTGCAACTCAAGGAACTCCAAACTCCATAGCTACTGTAAACCTCCAAGACTTCCAAGAACAACCTCAGAGCTTCACCAATTCGAGAAAATTTTAGAAAACATATAAAGTTTTTCCAGAAAACCCCTAGCAAGACCTTCACGGCAAGCATTCAAGAATTAGTTTTTTTGCATCCGAGAAAAATAAGCCCATTTCCCCTCTTCAGTAAACTCCACTCCTTTTTTATTAACCTCCACTACTTAGTTACCTTATTTTCTGAGAACTTCCTTCTACTTCAAATTTTCATTTATTTATCTTTCTTTTAAACTTTAACCCATTTCAAATTTTACATACAATGGTCTAATGAACAACCCTTTAGTTTATAATTTATTATTTTAATTTTCTTTCACAAATTTTGCTTATACAAACATAATAATATATATATTTTTAAATATCCTATTTTGAACAATAAATCTTAATTTATTAAAATTAAATACCATATTTGTTTAAATTTTATTCTTTAATTTAATTAGACTTTTATTTTCATTAACCAAGCCTTCAATTTGACAATCTAAATATAATGAAATAATCAAAAAAAGCACAATTCACAAGCATGACTCAATGATCAAACAATCAAAAAATACCCACTGAAAGTGAAACAAAGGTAAAATGACCACAACAAAGATGAAACAATACCAACAGACCTTACTGATGGGGTGTGACAACAGAGGTTCATCCTTGACAAGGACGATGGCTCGATGTGGGGGACCCAGTGCTATCTCTGAAACAACAACTCCATTGGGCTCTGGCACACTCAAACCTAATAATCAGGTGGAGTCAATGCCCTATACCTGCAGCCTGCAGCAAAACATAGGGTTGAACATGTGCATAATAAAACAGTCAGTCACACCATGAAGGGAAAGTCATAGCATCGCAGGGCACTCGCAAGCGAGTGATGTGACCCTGTTTCCCTTCACCAAACATAGTAACTGATATCAAAACATGATAACACATACATCTAACAATACATAGCATCGTATCCATGACAACTCAATAAGCAATTAACTAATTTTCTAACCATGATATAAATAAGAAACAATAGATATCACAATGCCATCAATATCATTAAACTAAGCATCGTAGTGTCATCAAATAGTCACCATATCTAATCATCAAAGTATCACAATATCTAAATAACATCCAACAGTATCATAGTGTCCAACAACTAGTAACATAAAGTCTAGCAAACAATCATCATAAAGTCTAGATGCAATCCAAGTAGTTGTCCAAACAAAGGCAAACTGAGGGGGCATCACACACATTAGATAGATATAATTAAGATATATGAATTAAGGGGTTTTAGGAAAAATGATAGCTTAAGGGGTCCTCGTAGGATGGATTGAGGGGTCCTAATAGGATGTCTTAAGGGGATCAAAGAATTCAAAGTATGTCTCATGTTCAATCACAATAGACATAATTATTTAGGATACACATGAATTAAGGGTATTACACCCCATTTTGTGTTTACCACATACTATTACTTTTATGAGTAAATAATTTCTTAATGCATGATTATAATTTGATGAAATTTAATGGATAAATGGAATGTACGAATATGAATTATGATGAGTTGCTTTTTTAAATGCATCAATGATGTTTATGATATATAATGAATATGATATATATGTATCAGCTAACTACATACATGTTGCACTAAGTTGGATGCAGGAAATGTCCGAACCCTCCAGAGGGGGAGGGAGAGTATCACCCAGGAGAGGAGGTTGGTGTGGAAACCATTGGTATGTTTATCTGAGTAGATGCACACGTAGTGCATAGGTTAGGGTAACCTTATTGAGACAACTTAAGTTTTATGTTGGTAAGTGTTAAGTCTAAGTTGACAATTTCTTGGTTGGTAGGGAAGTTAGTGTTGGTTGTCTTTAACCCTCCTATTGGAAAAATGTGTCTCAACCTTGCAATTACATAAGTTACTATTGATACATAAGGTACTATTCATCCGACAATGATGGGTGGTGTGAGGGGGTCTCCCCCCACGAGATGTCTGAGGGGATCATCCCCCCGACTAGTGTCCAAGGGCAGCACCCTTGAAAGGAAAATTTTATTTATATTTTATTATTGTAAATTTGGACCATTCATCATTATGTCTTATATCTAACGAACGATATTTTATTAGCTTGACTTTCCCTAGAAGGCAACCCTATTTTATGAGGGTATTGTATTATGGCTATGTATTGTGATGTATTATGAGAGTCTAATAGCACTTGTGTTTCCTCTGGATATCTAGTTGGTGATACTCCTATGAGAAGCTTGCTCTGCAAGTATATTGTAATCTTTATGATTTTTGAATAATATATTGGGTGGATTTTGGAGTGTGGGGTTTTTCTCTTGAAAGGGTTTTCTCCATGTAAATCATGTGTTGTGGTATACATGATATTTATGTCTATTTTTGTTTAAGTTTCTATAACTGTTGAAAGATCTATAAAAATTTTGCATTATCCTCCGCTCAATATTAGTGTAGGAAGTTGTTTCGCTACCCTAGCTTCCTTTCACCTCCTTGATTGGTTAGCCATTTTTAGTTAATGTGTTAAATTTCTTGTGATTAAGCATATGTTATTTATTAAGTATTAATTATTTATAAATATGTTTGTATATAGAATATATATATGCATATATGCAGTGGTGCTTACATATGTATGTAGGTATGAGCATACATAGATAGTAATATCTACATACGTACGCCCATACGTAGATACATAGTACATATGCACAGACACCCGAATATATATATATATATATATATATCAGTGTTATTATGTTTAAACTAATTGATATATATGTATATATTAATATACTTATATTTATGATTATTATATGTATATATACATATATTAATATATGTGTGAATGTATAAGAATTACTAATCATCTAATATCAAATTGAACTAAATTAACAAAGATAATGATCAATAAACATACAATTCTCAATGAAATTGTTTACAAAGCAAATTAACTTTCAAAACATGAAATATTGAAACAAAGATCTCAAATTGAAAGCTAACTAAGAATGCAAAACTCAATCCCATTGTGGGATTATGTCCTTCATGGATGTGGAGTGTTGCAATTCTAGACAAAATCCATGATATGCAAAGCAATTGATGACAGTTGATGAAGAAAATAAACTCAAATGACTCACAAGTACACTCAAATTAATCAAATTGGAGATTCAATTCAAGAGAGTTTTTAAGCTTACTCAAAGCTTGTGGATCCTTTTTCATGGAAAAGGGCTGATATTTATAGATTTTTGAAATTAGAATCAATGGTGAAGATCAAATTGGCTAGCCAATGGATGAAATTGAATTGAAGGAGTGAACATGGATCGAGGATCGATCCAACGGTTGCTAATCCATGAGGCATGGATCAAGGATCGTATCAATGGTCTTAAATCCATGAGAGTCTCAATAAATTCCCTAATTTTTAGGAAATATATTGGAGGAATGTTGGAGATATTTTCATTTGGAGGGAAATATTTGAATTTGAAAATGGAATATTCCAAAGGAATATTCATTGTGCTAGTGGGAGATGTTGGAGGATTTGAAATAAATTATCTAATTAAATAATTAATTAAAATCATTTAATTGTGCAAGTGGATGGAATTAGACATTTTAATTAAATAATTATGAATTATTTAATTAAAGTATGATTAATGACAATTAATTAAATAATTTGCATTATTTAATCAAATGAGGATAAAATTAGTATGGAGAATAGTGAATTAACTAAATAAACTTGATTTCTTTAATTAATAGAAGAAATAATGAATTTAACTAAATAATTGACATTATTTAATTAAATGAACAAATTATGCAAAATAGACTAGAAAATGGTGTTAGTATGTGAAATCGAGTATGTGATATTATCAAGACAGTTTTAAGTGTCTACAATATGTATATAATAAAATAATTGATAAACATATATATATATATGATGAGAGATTGTCATAGACAAATAAATGTAATTATATATAAATTATATATATAGATGTATTACCATTATATAATACATATACATTTATATATATATATATACACACACATATATATATATATACATATATATATATATACACACACATATATATATACACACATATATATATACACATATATATATATGATGGTAGCTATATAAGGAATGTGTGACATGTCAGACAAGGCAAATAAAGTGGCAGAAATGTCACACATAAAGGCAAGTTATAATAGTTTTAAATGAATCAATATGAGCCATGAGACTCCACGCCATAGTATGTAGGTAATTTTACCATGACATATGCAAGTTTGACTTCGTAAAAGAGAAATGGCAGCCCACATATGAGAGAGCATAAGTAAGTTTTGAATTGTTGTTTGATTTGGAAACTCAACATGCATATGGGAGACTAGGTCTACTCTTCTAAAACTATTGACAAACAAAAGAAGTTTGCTCTAGCAAGCTAGTGAGGAGGTCTAGTTGGTTTTTGATTCATTTTGTAAACTGATTTAGCCTAGCTAAGTACCACATGTGGTAGGAAAGTTTTAGAAGTGGGATCAAATTATGGAAGGCATAGCTATCTTGATGGGATCGACCACTTCTCCTTTTCATTATAAAAGGATTCAACTATTCATTTTGGGGTTCATTGGCTGCTCATTTTTTTGTTCATATTGAGTGCATTTATTTTTATTTTTATTTTGTGCGTAAATTAGAAGTAATATTTTGAGAAGTTGGTGAGCAATTATATTGGAAATATGCATTTCCAATTGACAAGAGAGAGAGAGTGGAAGAGTTGTTCATTAGTAATTCATTTGCAGATCATTTGTAATTCATTTTGTGCATGCATATCGTCATTTGAGAGGTGAGAATAGGGAAGGTAGCAAACTTAGTCTTTGAGTACAAAGCAAGAGTTGTAGGAGCTATTTTAAACTAGACATGATGAAGATTTCTCTTTCTCTTTCTCATTTTAAAATTTGAATCTAAGTTTAGCATTGTTTGAATATGAATGTATTGTTTTCGTGTGTCTATTTCTACTATAGGAAATAATGAGAGTGCATGGTTAAATAAATAGATTGTCTTTGCATATAGCTATATTCTAATTACAAGAGATAAGTTGCATATTGAATCATGAGTGATTGATATGTAGTGCCCCACCATGATCCACCCTGTTAGTATTGTTAGTTTGGTTGGTCAGTTTTGTCTGTGGTCTTGTTTTCGACCTTGCATCGTGATCATGTATTGTTGGGTATTTGGTTTAATTGATTTAAATTGTTTGATTGATGCTTGGGGATTATTTTTTGCTATAAAATAAAATAAATTTATAGTGGAAGTAATATATAATAATATGATAAAAAAAAAAAAAATGTAATGCATTAATAGGTCAGTCAAAATCTAAATATAGCGATGGCATGTAAGGGTTTTGGTAACAACACTTCAGCGGGGAGGACTAGGTTGTGGGATGCGAGTGCTAGTTTGCATTTAATTACAGGTATGATTTTGCATGAGGGAAAGGGGGGCATGAATGTGGAGATGTAGGGGGGGATTTTCTAAAAATGGTTTTGGTCTGTAAGCTCGTCATATTCTTGCCTTCGCAAGCATTGTCAACAAGTCAACTGGATTGACCAACAAGAGACATATGGGGCTACAAAGGAGTCTGACCCTCCCCCCCAAGAAAATATCATACAAGAGAGGAGTGTAAGCTTTGAGTGGAGGGGTTAGAAGCAAGAAAATAAAAGAGAAACACTGTGATTGCGAGATGTCCCTTTGATCCAAGTATGCCTGATAAACTCTATCCTCTTTAATCAAATTAGGAAGTTTAGTTTTGAAGAGGAATTATAATTTATGTCTTTCATTCATTGTCAATATCTGATGTGACATTTCCTATGAATGAATGCACTCCTATCTTTCATTTATGTTGTCCACTATCTGAATACCGAGCTTCTATATCAAGATTTAAGAATTTGTCGGGGCATCAAATGTTTGCATGCATGTCTCTACAGTCTTTAGTCTAAAAAGAAATATTAACCCAATGATTCTTTGGAAATTTTCCTAGGTGTTACATTATCTTAATTGATTTGAGTTGAGATCTTCTATACATCAAGAATTTAACAGCATGCATCCACTTGTGTGGAGGCTCAAACAATCATGGACATTTAAGATGGTAACACATGCACCTGGCATTATTTCCATTTGCTATGCTTAGATGGATTTTCCTTCGTTATTGTTACTTGTAACTATATGATAGACGTTAACCCTGTATGAATTTTGCGACCATATGAGCATGGTTCATTCTCCTCTCCTGTCGCCACTTGGGAGAGTATAGTCTATAACCCTTCTTCTTACCCCAAAGTGCTAACTAACCTAAGAAAACTTTGTCAATATCATAACTTGAGAGTCAAGCTCTGTAGGTATTACTCTTGCTTTAGAATTTGGAGCAACCAACGTAGATTAGTTTGTGAGATGGGCTCTTTAGATGCTCTTCTTATTTGATTTCATTACATCCTCACACTAATTAACTACATTATGATTTGGAGCTCAAAAGAATTAGAATTCCTTCATGAAAATATGAGCCTCCTACTCCTCTTTAGCTTATTAAAGCCCTTTTGAGCCAATCTATTATGCCATATCGTGTAATCAATGCATTCCATGAGACCCTGCTTCTTGAAGAATTTTGTCAAACATTTGGCATGCCTTGACTATGCTTCCGCATCTAACATTCATAGCTCTTGGTTTATGCCGGGAATTCGGCCTTACACCTGCATATTGTATTTAACATACATTGAGGCAAACAGTTTCGCAAACCCATGAGTAGGACTAAGGCATAATTGTATTGAGGCGATTTGTGGTGGTGGATCACTCTAGCCACCTGGCACTTCATTGCCATTTGTGTGATCTTAGATTATCACTAGTAACCATTACCTTTTTCAAGATTTTGTTATCTTAGTTAAAGCAGCACCCCACTTCTACACTTTGTAAAATTTTATGGTGGTTTCTAAAGCCTTGCAACAAATACTTTTTGTGTATATCCTGCAATGATTGTAGTTCACATGTCTTTTTCTTTGTGCTTTCACATTTCCTTGGGACATGTTGTCAAACAGCTCATATGCCTTTTCTTTGCACCGCATTTGTGTGCATGCCTTCCAATGCAATTGCAACTACAACCTCTGCAAAAATACCTTTATTGTAAAGCTGGAATGGATGTCCATACCCTACTCCAAACCCTCCTGAAAGTTATGTAAGCCTTTCTTTAAACCATTCAAATCAAGTTTCATCAAGGCAATGTCATCAATTCTTATGTTCATAAAAAAATCTTCTCTGAGGCAAACATATATACTTTGAAAATAAACAGAGAGAATTTAATCTAACCTTCAATTCAAGATTCCATCAATCCATTGTTGGAGGAATAAATTCACATCATAAGCAAGTCCCGAATCATACCGATCTGGTCAAATTCACAAGATATATTTCAATCAAATCGGGTATGTTATCTCCATGGTTTTAGGTTTTAATGAACAAAGTAGAGGCTGGTTGTACCACTAGAAACATCTGCAAGCTTACACAAGTAATGTACGTGTGTGAGATTTATGCACAGACCTAGGATTGGGAAATGCACATTTTGCTTCCTCTAGAATGGCCCAAAGGGAATGTTTGAATTCTTCAAACTGAGCTTCTAGATTCTTTACAACCATTTATAGTAGGTTGTGATGCTTCAGAAACGGACTTCTGGGTGATTGACATTTAAAATGAAAGATTGGTTGCTTTTGAAAGTAGGAAACAAATGACAAGAATTTATTTATATTTGTCATAATTTATTTGCCTCCCATGTATGTTGTGGACAAATTCCAGTGGTAATTTTTTGGGGAGAAATAAATAATGCAATTGCATATTCCTTTTCCCAAGTTTTGAGTTTCTGGCAACGCCAGTAATTGAACTTTGATAGAAGTGACTTATATCGGCCAAGAGTTTAAGTGGAGAGGGTTTCTGCTAGGAACATGATTTAGAGGAGGAACATGATGATGACAATGAATACTTATACTATTCAAAAACTGCATATTATGTGTGCCTCATTTTGGTGTCAAAAAGGTATTAACTAGATTTTGTCTTACTTTAGGACTTAGTAAATCATAATGATTTGCATTGGATCGTGAAAGTTAGTAAGAATCAGCTAAATAATTCATTGTTCACAATTTTTTTGTCAAACTAGTTAAATGCAACTTGGATACTCTCTAAAACAATTGGGAGACATGGATTCTCTCTCTCTCTCTAGCTATGCTTTGGTAATAATTACGTAAGAATGTATACTCTTTAGCATGCATAAACATTATGTAGATATATGTATGTATTTTATACATACCTAAGGCATACCTTCCTTATTTAATATTACAATTTAATTACTTCCACACTTTTACTTGCATTGGATCCACTTCGTTATTTAATTTTCTCTATGAAAATATTGTTGAAAAGTTGCATACTTGTGGACATGTTATCTTGATAGTTAACTATTAGAGTAATATGAAATGTGGAAACCATGTATTTTGTGGTTGAGTTATTGGATTGATTGCTTGTATTGATTATTGTGTGTGATTGTTGGGGATTGGGGTGAATTTGGTAATTATTTAAGTGGGAGCTATTTGCACAAGTTGTTAAGTTGGCTTCTAGAGGCTCGGGAGGGAGTACAATCCCATGTATGGATTTATTGACGGTTTCACTTGAATTTCTTAACTGTTAAATTGATATGTATCACTACATGAGTTGCAAATGTCTCCATGGTCTTGGTTAATTGATTGTTTGTGACTTGCTTAAGTGGTAGTATTGCTTGATCAATTGCTCATATTGTATATGTGTTTGTTTGATGAAATTTAGGTGCTTTTGGGTTATTGATTAATTTGGAGTCCTTTGTGTAATGTGGTTATTAGCAGTCTTCCAGAGGCTTGGGGAAAATATGTTATTGGTTGAATTGTTAAGTTGGCACCTTGAATTGGTTGATGTGATACTTGCGATGTGTTTTTGAGGGTCTTTATCCATGCACTTTGTATCTATTATTACAGTTGTGTTTGAGAGCGAGATGGTCCATGCCTTGCTCGGGCTACGTACTTTTATGGTTTTCGTTTTGTGCATGATGGCTTCACCCTGTTGGTTTTATTGGGTCTCCTGGATGATAATAGGGGGAGTGGCTCTCAATGGGGACTGGTGTACAAAGTGACGCCAGGATAACCCATGTGAGAGTTTCTTAACTCAATGATAACTTAAAATGAATTAGAGGGTTGGGTAGCTTACACATTGATCAAGATAAGTGAATGCCTCGCCCATGCCTGTAGTGCTCATTTAGGCTAAGGATGGGTTGAGAAGGCCTAGTTGGCAAGACTAACTTCCTTTTCCTCACAAAAGGAAGATTGGTTCTACATGTGTCACCCGATGGGGTCGGCACCTAGTGAGAGGCTATCAGGATAACCATAGATGGGGGTCAGCGTCTAGTGAGAGACTGTCAGGATAACCCATGCTAGGACCATGCGATGACACTCTTCCCTCTACAGACTAGTATTCCCTTGTTTGTTCTCTTCCCTTGGTGTGTGATGTCCTCTGGAAGCAATGTATGGTCTTATGCGTTGTTAAGTTGTTGCAGTGTCAGTTATCCTTTTTTTAGCCTTGTTATGTCAATTTGTGGAGTTATGTCCATTGTGGTTGCCTTGTTGGTTGTTGTGGGACCTTATTTCTATCTCCTAGCAAAAGGGGTGGACCTTAGGGTTCCACATGGTCGGGTGGAATGTGCCTTGTACTCCATTGGGTTTCCCTTTTGTTGTTCGTATTCGTGATGACTGCTCTTGATGATGTGGACTACTACACTTGTTCCAGTCCGAGTGGAATATCTTCATGCACTTGTACTAAATTGAAATAAGTTGTATCATGTATTGTAACTCTGATGTACAATCTCCCCAATTGATCTCGGGGAAGCATTGATGTGATGATGTAATATTGTAATTCATTGTTGAACTCTCACTTGTAATGGGTAATGTTAATGATGTACCTTGTTTATGTTAGTTAATGAAATTGATTTTGAATGGTATCTATTGATGACATGTTATGGTTATTTCATATTGGTTGATCATTTAAATGTGTTGGTTTCAATGCAATTTACATTGTTAGATAAAATTTGATTTAATAAGATGATTTATTATTCTTGTTAGTTTGGTTAATGGGATTCTCATAGCATAGTCATGGAACCTTAGAGGACTTAGGTTTTGAATTCAAGTTATTGTAAAATCTTAAATCCTTAATATGTTGCACTTCAAAAAAAAACATTTTTTTAGTGTTATAGCGTGTTGTCATCTAGGGTTTCGTGGCGAGGCAAGTAGTTGTCTTGATTATATTGTTTGAGTACATATCAAAAGAGAAGCTTAAATAATGTGATAGGATAATAACATAGTAATATAGTATTGTATTATGTTGTTGGAATAAGTTATGTACTTTTCAACATAGGGATTGGAAGTCATATTGGAAGCATGTTTGTCTTTAAATATCTATTGAATGATATTATGAAATACATACCTATGTGTATGGTAATTTTTCCATGAGTAGAGAACTTACATTCTCAAAAGTTTATATCCCTTATATGAGAAGGGTAGGTTATTCTCTAGAGTTAGGTGCATACACTTGAATAAGATGCAGTGGGTATTCAAGTGATTGTGTCAAATCTATATGGTCTTTGAAATCATGGTTAGGGTGTCATCACTTTTGATTGAACCTTGATTATGAATGTTAACCTTAGGGTTAAACCAAGAGAAGATTTATCCATTGTTCAATAGAGTTTCCAAGTCAAGTAAGGGTGGGTGAACATACAACACCACTTCATAGAAAGTGGATTTATTATATATATGAAAATTGTAGCCAAAGTAGGTGTAAAAGTCACTACTTACACTTAGTCGGTTCACTATGATCCAGGTTTGCATAACTAGTTAGTAGAGTCATGCATAGTTGGAGGGTATCCATAGTTTTATGGTCATCCTAGATATGTAGGACACAACACCAGATACTCATCTATGCATTATTAGAGGTTTTATGTAACATGCCAATTGTTCTACCTAGTAATTTTACTAAGTTTTACCCACAAGTGAAAAGAATATGCATCTAACATAATGGGCAATAAAAAAATTATTTTCTATTCAATAATATATGCACCATTTGAAACTTAACCTTTCCAAACTTTTCCATTGCATATTCAAAGAATATTTTCAATAATATAAGTATGATTTCACTTTACATATATATATTCAAGATAAAATTTCACATTTACAATTTCCATATAGATGGATACGTGATTATATACATAGCTTCAACAAGCTGACATGAAATAGAAATATAAACTATTACAAATGTCCCAACATTGGTGCATACATTCTAGATGTCCCCTTTTCTTGGTGCATACCTTCTAGTTGTCCCTAATATTGATGCATACATCTTCCAATCTTGAATTAGAAATACCAATGGTTTAGAATTTCCTTCTAACAAATATTGGCCACAAACTACATGAGGAGAAGCATCACTCAAGCGCTTTTCCACCAACCATGGACTTACTGCGGTCCCCCGCACATCTACCAAACTTGGTAATACGACCCTCCCTTTGATGAAGATATTGGTTTGGTAACCTCATCCTTCATATAGTGTTTCCTGAGCATAGTGATGTGTCCTACATAACTAAATCTACCATAATGTCTACTTCTACATGTATGATTTCCCCAACCTAGAATGTAAATTGGATCACAGTGAACTAACAATGTAAACAGTGGCTACTTGCACTAATTTGGCCAAAGATTCATCACCCAATTACTTCGAGTGAGGTCATCGATTCACCACAATAATTGCTCGATTTGTATTGACCATTAGTATTCTATTTGAAGTCTATCCACTTCCTCGTGGATTATCCTAACCCCAGGAATAACCTTCCCATTAACTCGTATATAATTGGCATTGCTACTAAGTATCTCAAAGCAAGTATATCTTACCAATTAACCACATGGACAAACATAATGTCACAACATTAAATGACTCTATTTCAAAAGTACAATCTCAACAATAAGAATTCTTCATTTAAGAGTGTAATCTCAACAATAAACAACTCTCATCAAAAGTATAATTTTCAACAATAAACAATTCTCATCAAAAGTATAATCTTCAAGAATAAATGACCTCAATCAAAAGTATAATCTTCAATAATAAATAATTTTAATCAAAGATAAAATCAACAATCAAATGATCAATCAAATCATATAGGTTTATTCCAACCTATTTGCTTCAATCAACAATCAAGTAAATAACCCAACCAAATAGGTTATTCTCAACCTAGGGTTTCCATTAAAAGTGATGTAATGATCAAGTGGTCATAAACAAATCATAAAACCTCTCTTTCAATATACCACAAATATTCACATGTTTACTATGTTCACTACATTTATATATAATCTAGAGGACATTATCATGAGAAGAGTTTTTACTTCACCTTCAATTCCTCTTCTCAAAATGGCTTTGGGTTGTCGAAACGTGAGTCCTCTTCTAGAATTTTGTGAATAGGAATAGACTCTAAATCAAGTTAGAAAATAGCCTAATCAAAAAATACATTTCTCGACCCTACCATTGAATATTGAAATAATCATCAAGTTTATACTCTAACCCTAGGGAAAAACTATCTTCCTACTTTCAAGGAGATATGAGTAATCAATTAAGTATAGCCTATCAATATGGTTTGCATAACATCGTAACCTAACAATGATGATATGTCTATCATGCCATCATTCCCATTAAATTGCTAATCTCATTATCCCCAAGGGTTTACCAAGCATTATAAGCTAACAAACTCAAGTTACCTCAAGACATCGGCATATTCCATTTTTCACATTTCATACTATATACGAATAGTATTGATGATCTACATATATTATTGGCAACTAGTAAAGTATAAATAGAAAACACAATCATATAAATTCCCATATAGGGCATATAAATGTATTAACCCAATAGATACATTCCACCAAAGTAGGAAACAACTAAGAGCATGAAATGCTTATCCAAAGTATTATAACACATATCTAAATCAATCCTTACCAATCAAGACAACCATAAACAAATAACCTTTCAACATAAATAGCAAGGGAGTAGAAATCAACATAACTATACATAAAGCTCCAATTGAAAAATTTGGTTCCCTAGCTCAATCTCCACAAAGAAGCTATCATCTCATTCAATTTTCAGCCTATCACAAACTCTAGCTTCTCTCAACAAACTCTCAACCTCTCACAATTATGTAAACACATAAAATGCAACAAAATGGCAACATAGAATCTAGAATAGAAAGTGTGTCAAAAATGGTAGAATGAGCACCTCTATATTTACTAAAATGTGAGCAACCAAAGGCTACAAACAAGATAATACTTTTGCCACCATTCTATCCTCATGCAACGACCCATCAAACCAACTCACAAATTTGCAACACATAACAGTCCTCACCTTTCAAATGGCTGAGTTGACTTGTTTCAAGGGACATCAAGACTCTTTTACTGAGTCAAATGAACAACAAGCTTATTAGCAAGTTTCCTATTTGGTTTACATATCGAATTCCTTCTTATATTACTGCCAAGTTTACATTGACTAAGTCTCATGGCTAAGATATTGCTTTTCTAGACTTATGCACAGTAAAAAGACTTCTTATGCATTTCATATACTTCAGCATTGGTGCCCTTTAAGATAGCACGATAAAGACTGTTTCTACATTGTTAAAATCTACATTTACTTACTTTTACAATGTATACATAGAAGCATTTATTCCATTTGTGCCTCATGTATTAGTTGAATTAGTCTTTTGTTTGCTTTATGTGCAGCCTTAAACTCATTATTGTGCTCTCTCTAAATGTGATGGTATAAGTCTTGGTATTGTTTCCCATAAGCAGTGCTATGTAATGTGTTATAAAGCATTTAATATATATACAAACATAGTACTAACTATGTGTTGCATACTTTATCCTCATGTATTCAACACTAGCCTTTCTTCATTCAAAGGCTACGCATTATATGTGTTGATATAATATTTCAAACATTTATAATTATATACAATATATATTTAATATATATATATGTATGTATATATAACATATCCTTTATATATACATATATATTTATTTTCTCAAGATTAGCAAATGCATTAATTACCATTTGAATACACACACACACATATATATATACACATATCTCGATAATAACTATGTATATATATTTATATGCATATATACATATATTAATATATATGTATGTACTTCATTAATGTAACTTCATACACACACATATATATACATATTATATATATATATATATATATATATATATATATATCATTACCTCGATGTTTATATTTAAACATATATAATCATATTCTCATTGATCGATGTATATTCTCAAAGTGTATATACTTCATCAATTAACATATACAAATATACAAAGAAGAAATCTTCACCCGATATAGAGACTCAATTGCATAACCCTGATCAAGAACATTCACATAACAAGATCTTAACCTCAAACAAGACTAAAGGCTACTTATCATTTCCCAAACTAATCTTGACTCATCTAAGACCAACTAGGGTGTGAGTGTGTGTATGCTCAATTAGGCTCATTAAGGGTTACCAAACCAAGCTCCTCTCCTGAGTGATACTCCCCCTCTCATTCCTAAGGGCTTGGCTCCTTCTTGCATCTAACTTAGTGCATCACAAAGGTAGTTAGCGAATCACCTAAAATCCATTAGTATCATAAATCATTTGCATCATCCAAGCATTAATGTAATCATATTGTGATACATATTCATTCATTGTATTTTCCATCAATATAAAACATAATCATTCCTTCAAAAGCAATAACATCTTAATGCATATTTCAGTATTTCCTTCTCTTATTGAACATATTAAAGTTCTGATAAATATTTATCATTATATTTACTTATAAGGTAAAATTGACCTAGTAACTAAGAGATGAGGTGTAACATTTCCATACCAAACTCTTTGCTAAAGGGTAGGGCCATTTTCAAATTAGGAAAATGTTTGGGGGACAACTTAAGTCCATGGTTGGAGGAAACACGCTTGGGTGATGCTCCCCCTCTTGCAAACGGTAGCCAAGGCTTGTGAAACAAAAGAAGTGTGATCCAGATGAGGAAACCTTGACCACTGAACTCTTGTGAGTTATGAAATGTATATGTTTATGATCATGAATCAATTATAATCTATATTTGAAAGATGAGTTTCATTTACTTGAAATTATGTAATTTTATTTCATTCATGTAATGATATGTTGAAATTATTTATGGAATGTGCTTTTATGTTTTGATTAAAGGTAAAAGACAGGTTTTTAAGGGGCTCAGAACCCTTTACAAAAGAGAGCAACTAATATAAAAAGAAGAAACCATTACACAACAATCAGCCCAGCAACAGCAAAAAAGCAGCCAAAAAACAACCAAAAAGATAGAAACTAGACAACATCCCTACATATTATTCAAGATCTCCACAACTTCCATTTCATTCTTAGCCATCTTGTGCACATTCTCTAGAATATCTGATGCCTCAATAGAAGCACTAGCATGAGCTTTCATTTTTTTCTTGGTACGGACCCCCAGCCCACTAGTCTTTACCTCATCAATCAAATTAGTACCTTTACCCATAACTTTCTCACCTTCACCAGCCATAGTCATCAGCTTACCACCAGCCACAACGCCATCCATAGAAACGTTATTCTTTTTCTTTTTCATCACAGGTGAAATAACCTTAGCAGAGACCGGATTATCCACACCCATAGAAGCATCACCCTTTTTCATAACAACATTCCTAATATCATAATTTTTTTCCTCAAGAGTAGAGAACTTGCTCTCCCAATTATTTTTCAAACTAGTAGTCTCCTTAGCAACAATATAAACAATAGTATTAAGAGACTCCATCACATGATCAATTTTTCTTTGGACAGAAATGTCCTCAGCCTTACTAGCAACACCTCTTATTATGATATTAGTCCTATTAATCTCATGAAAAAACCATTTAAACAGTTTAAACAACACATTGGAAGAATCACGAGCCGAACCCAACACATCAATCTCCTCACTATCAAAATTCTCAATACTCTTACCAATAGCCACATCCTCATCAGGAGTACAAGGAGGAGCTCTCTGCTCAGAAACATCCTTACCTTTACTAGTAGGAATGGGGGTCTTCAACATCCGCATGGAGTAGGCAATTTTCTCAGCGACGTCCTTTCTTTTTTGCATCCTATCTAAAATACCCACCTCCGCAGCACCCACTCCCCTTTCCCTACCAAGATTTGGCAGCGCAATCACAACACTAGTAAGAGCCTCTCTAACAACACCACCAGCCAGGGTTAAAGGGAAACCCTTCTCCAGAAAAGGTTCCACACTCCGCACTTTACATTTCTGACTACCATCATCAGCATCCTGCACAATTCTGGTCACAGGGGGAGGGGAAGAAGCTTCCCCATAAAGGTCGCATTTGTCCTTACCCCTCCTAACAGGAATCTCCTCCACCTCATCACTACAAGTCATGTATCCCGCTTTGTCCTCCAACTTCTTTTTTCCACTTTTTCCCACAATAGGGGAGATGGGGCCCTCTTCCAAAGAAGCATAAGAATCCAGAACATAGTCAACATCTCCATCCCTATCTGACTCTAAATCCTCATTCAAAAAAGGCTTCCTCCTCTTATTCTTCTTACCACCCCTTTCATCCCCCAAATCCATCTCATAACCCTCCCTGGGCTTAACAATTGTATCTTGTGGGGCGACAGGGGTTTTTTGAACATCAAGGGCTTTGACATGCTCGTAAATAAGTAGAATCAACCCCACAAGCAGAATGAGGTTCTTGGGGTTTTTTAAATTCCCTTAATCCCCAAATCCAATGACATAAGCAAATAATATGGGAAAGAAACCCATTTTTTTGTGACGAAAATGGTTGAGCAGAAGAAAATGATACATATTGATCGCAAAATACCTTCCTTCTAGAGTAACATACCTCATAATTTCCTCAGCCACCTCATGCCAAAGTTCTATCAACGATCTTTGTTGATACCGGCCGCTCTTAGCCGTCTTCAAGTCAACTACTTCATTCTTTTTGAAGAAAATGTTCATCGCAACCTGCACTTCTTTCTTATCCCTAAAAACCTTCATACCTCACACGGAAAGGCCAGTAATCTGGGCAATAAATTCTTCATCCAACACAATATCCCTCCCTTTCAGGTTCACAGACCTCTCCTTCCAACCTTGAACAAATAAATTTGTAACTTGGGGATTATTCCCATGTAGCTTTTCCGTGTACAGAGTAAGGCCACCCTTCTCAAGGACTTCCCAAACCTCTTTCTTCTGCTTCACAATCTCATAGGACCTCGGCTCAGCCCTGTTTCTATCCCCTCCCATGGCAGAAAAATTGACACACAGAGACCCAACACTCAACCAAAATCACTTGCATGTGCTTTTATGTTATTGAAAAGGAAAAAAATTATTTCCCTATTTTTGGAAACTTGTGTTATTCACTTTCTAAGTTAAAAATTAGGTAAAAATTGTTGAGTGGACAATGGGTATGTTATGTATGGTATTAGAGAGCTACCAAGTTCAGCACTAGGACCTATGAGCTCATTATACTAGCCTATTATCCAACATTATCAGTAGCTAATGTTTGGACTTCTTATGCCAAGATGGTACGACTCAAGATGACTACCAAGAAATCAGTGATTGGTAATGAGTGTTACTTGAGGGCCGAGAAAGAGTGAGAAGCCATAGTTAAAACCATAGAGGAAACCAATTATATTGGAGAGATATGGCTTGGATATATCGAGACTCTCAATAGTGCATTTTCACACATTAAACTAGAGAGGAAGAAAATCCAAGAAGCAACCAAGTTCATACCCCCTATTTCCCCAGCTGAGTCTGACCCTCTACCACTCTCAAGGGATATGCCCACTAAGTAGAGTGTTAGCCCACCTTTGATTAGGAGGGACCCACGTGTTCCATCATCCCCTGATCTTATTGTGATTATATCCGATAGTGAATCAGAGGGATATACTCCCCTCAACTATTATGAATAGTCATCTTATGTATAACTATGTATTAAAGGATGATTGAAATCCTTATGATTATAATAAAAGAAAAGAATTGGTAAAAACTTGTGCAAAAGTTTCTCCCATCTACTTTGTTGAATGTGAATGAATGGATGTTGAAATTTTTATATGTTAAATAAACCATTAAAGGAACTAATTGTATATCTTAAATGAAACCTCCAAGTGGGATATATATAAGTATGGTTCAAACTAGAACTAACCCCGAAGGTAGTCATTAAGTGGTTCAACCCATAGGGAACTTCAAAGCCAAATTGAATCAAATATTAACTATGTTAAATGAAGCAAGAGACAGGATTTCCCACCTCAAGCAAGAGGTTAGGGGAATGGGTAGACCTAAATAGGAGGCCTTGAAGGAAGGAGAGGATGAGAACTCCAATGATCACAATACTCTTAGTGATCATGGGAATCATGAATCTAAGAAGAGATCTAAAAGGGATAAAATAAATTGGCTTGCCCAAGAACTATCTCGAGATATGAGAAAAGTCACTCCTCCTAAGTTTGAAGGAACCACAAGTAGGGATGTTGCTAAAGCATGGCTCACTGAGATGGAGAAGTACTTCAAAATAAGAAATTATTCTGAAGTGGCTAAGGTCATATGGGAGCTTTTCAATTGTCTGGTGAAGCATCCACTTGGTGGATGAATAAGAAGATGGAGTTGGGTATTAGCTCAATAAATCTAACTTGGGATGAGTTTGTGGTAATATTTTTTCAATGATGGCTTC
Organism: Sequoia sempervirens; assembly: GCA_007258455.2. Classification (NCBI taxonomy): domain Eukaryota; kingdom Viridiplantae; phylum Streptophyta; class Pinopsida; order Cupressales; family Cupressaceae; genus Sequoia; species Sequoia sempervirens. The sequence continues at coordinate 258,062,990 of VDFB02000003.1, read as the reverse complement.
CTCAATTATACTTTGATTAGAAGTTGATGGAATTCTATAATTTGAGAGAGGGAGATTCCACTATAAATGAATACTGGGAGAAATTTACTCACCTTCTTAAGTACGTACCCCAGTACTAGGAGGACAAGTAGTTTCAGATCTAGAGATTCATAATGGGCCTCAATGCCCAGATCAAAGGTGAAGTATATGTAAATGGTCCTACCACTATGGACTAAGTGTACGAAAAGGCTATCAAGCATGAATAGAAGTTGAGGTCAATTTTCGCGTACATAGAAAAGAGTCGTAAGAAGTATAATTGGTCATAGTCCAATTAAATATTTAATAAGGGTGACTGTCAATACTTCAAGAGGAAAGGAGATAGGGGGTTCCAGAATAATTGGAATCAAGCTAGGGGTGATTGTAGGGGCAACAAAAACAATAATAACCCCAAAAGGAGTGAATACAACTTTGAAAAACCTCTAAAAAAGTGAGGGTCAACACGAGGATGTTTCTTATGTGGCAATGATCACAACGCCAACCAGTGTCCCAACAAGACATAGAGGACACAGCCTCACATAAATCCCTTACCTTCCCAATAAGTGGCATGCTAGCAAGGAATTCATGTGACGTTGGATAATCAACAAGTGGAGTACCAAATTACTCCAATTAAGGTTCTAGATACTTTACTTGGCATACCAATTTCAATTCTAATAAACACTAGTGCTACAAAATGTTTTGTTTCTCCTAAAGTAGAAAGCATGTTAACTAGGAAAGTTGATTACATGGAAAAATATTGGTCTATTGAATATGTGAACCAAGCAAGAGAAAAGGTAGAGCAATGTTTATTTGAGGCAAGGTTTGAACTTTCAAGTTTCCCAAAAAAAGTAAATCTTTACGTAGCCCCCTTAGGGTCATATGATGTCATTCTAGGGTTGAACTAGTTATGGAGGCATAGGGCCAAGGTCAACTACCATGCCAAATTAGTAGATTGTCTAGATGACCTTGGGAGCAGAGTGTACTTGCAAGGTACACCTAGGGAAGTAAGGTTACAGAAAATCTCTACCATACAAATGCAAAGAGCCAAGAAAAAGGGTTGTCAACTTTTTGCAACTAAAATGGAAAAGCTAGATGAGTAGAAAGAGTTCGTCTTTCAAGATGACTTGATGTATTATGAACCCCAAGATCTTCAAGAAGTTGAAGGAGAAATAATGGAACAAGAGAAATCAAATATGGAGAAATATCCCATTTTAAGGGACTTTGACGATGTTTTCCCAGATGAATTGTCTGGGTTACCTCCCAAAAGAGTATTTGACTTCTCTATTGATATAGTTTCAGGGTTATATCCAAGGCTCTATATAGGATGACCACTACTGAGCTAATGGAGTTAAAGGCTCAACTACAAGAATTGTTGTCAAAGGGATTAATCAAACCCAATGTATCACCCTGGGGAGTGCCAAGATCTTTGTCAAGAAGAAAGATGGTGCACTGCACTTATGTATAGATTATTGTTTGCTAAATAAAGCAATGATAAAGAACAAATACCCTTTACTATGCATCGATGATATTTTTGATCAAATGTGTGGGGTAGCAATATTTTCAAAGATCGGTCTATGATCGAGATACCATCAACTTAGGCTCAAGGATGAAGACATTCATAAAACAACCTTTATGATAAGGTATGGGCATTATGAGTTCACATTCCTACCCTTTGGACTAATGAATGTGCTTGTAACATTCATGAACCTGATGAACGTGTTCAAGGATTGTTTGGACAAGCTTATGTAAGTCTTCTTAGATGACATTCTTATCTATTCTAAGAATGAGGAAGAACATCTGCAACACTTGAGGATTGTTCTCCAATGTCTAAGAGAGCATAAACTTTATGGCAAGCTTTCAAAGTGTACCTTCTTCCAAAAGAAAGTATAGTATTTGGGTCATGTAATCTCATAAGAGGGAATTGTAGTTGATCCATCTAAGATCAAAGAAGTATTAGAATGGCCAGCACCGAAGAATGTGCATGAATTCTGAAGCTTTATGGGTTTCGCTGGATACTACAAAAATTTTGCAGTTAACTTTTCTAAGATAGATTTTTCCATCACATCATTACAAAGGAAGGGGAAAAAGTTTGAGTGGTCATAAAAATGTCAAGAAACATTCAACCAACTGAAGGAGAATCTAACTATGACTCTAGTATTTAAAGTACCATATCCAGAAGGTGATTTTTTTGTCATTACTGATGCTTTAGGAGAAGGTCTGGGAGGAGTACTGATGCAAGATGGGCGTGTTATCACCTAAGAATCTAGAGTTAGTGGTAGTTGTTTATTATTTAAAGATGTGGAGGCATTATTTGCTTGGGAAACCATTTGAGCTAAAGACCAACCACCATGGTCTAAGGTATTTTTTACCCAACCAAATCTAAATTCTCAATAGAGGAGATGGCTTGAGTTTATATCAGATTATGATTTTGAGATCAACTACATAAAGGACAAATAAAATGGAGTTGCAAATTCCCTAAGTCGAAGGAGACATATCTCCTCAATAATATCAATTCATTCTAATTTCAAGAATCAAGTGTTGTTGAAGTCCAAAGGCGATGTGTATTACAAGCCAGTTAAACAAGCTCTCTTGGATGATCCACAAGATTTGAGGTATGATGGGTTTCACTTTGAACCAGATGAACTACTAAGATTTAAATGAAGGATCTATGTACCAGACTCTCAGGAATTAAGGAATATGATGTGGAAGGAAGTTCATATTGCACCCTATTCAGGTTATCTTGGAGTAACAAAGCTTTTGGTTGATTTGTGAAGCCACTATATTTTTGGAAAGGAATGAAGAGGGATGTTGCAAGGTTTGTAGCAAGTTGTCTAGAGTGCCATAGGTTGAAGAAAAAGCATCATCACTTGATAGGACTGTTATATCCTCATGAAATTCCAAAGAGGAAATGGCAAAAGATTAGCATGGATTTTGTACAAAGACTTCCTATGTCAAGGAATAAGCATAATGTTATCCTAGTAGTGGTAGATAAGCTCACCAAGGTAGCTCATTTTACACTAGGTAACTTGACTAATGGGGCACCCTTCATAGATCGTAAGTTCATGTAAGAGGTGTTTAGGTTGCATGGTGTTCATGAGAAGATTATCTCAGATAGGGATGCTCGTGTAATGTTGAGATTTTGGAAAACTTTATTTTCCTCACTTGGGACTTAATTGAACATAAGTTCAACATATCATCTGAAGATAGATGGTCAAACGGAAAGGGTAAACCAAGTGTTGGAAGATCTACTGAGATGTATTGCATGGATCAACAATACAAGTGGGAATATTATTTACCACTGGTGGAATTTGCATACAACAATCCTTATCATTTCACTATCAAGATGGCTCCATTTGAAGCATTATATGGAAGAAAGTGTCAAACTCCTATAAGATAGGATAAGTTAGAAGATAGGATTAGCCTTGGGCCAAAGATGCTATCAAACATGGAGGAGCAAGTTAATTTGATAAAGAAAAGGTTAGCAAAAGCTAATGATAGAAAAAAGAGTTATGCAGATGTTAAGTGTGTGCCTAGATGTTTCTCAGTAGGAGAGAAGGTTTTGCTAAGATTCAAGCCTCATAATAGCTCGATCAAGTTAGGAAAGTCATCTAAATTGGCTCTATATTATGTAGTTCCCTTCGAGGCTCTTGAATAATTCAACCATGCCACATACTAAATTGCTTTACATTCAACTCTTGCCAAGATGCATAATGTCTTCCATGTGTCATACCTTAAAAAGTATATACCAAGAGGTAATCATAATTATTGATTGGAATGCTTTAAAGGTACAGGACCCATGAGTGATAATAATTGAGCCTCTTAGAGTGCTCAACATGCGTAGGCTTCACCTATGCAATAAAGAGGTCCTTCAATGCAATGTTCACTGGGATCAGTATGCCAAAGATTTTGCTACTTGGGAAGACTATCTTGAGATGAAGCAAAGATTTCTTCTTATTGTGGAAGATTTTTTTTATGAATAGGTGTCTATATCTATATTAATTAAAGATAAAAATACACATATTCACAAAAAAAGGATTGGTGGTAAAAAGGAACACACTGAGGGTCACATGGGTAGAGCCTAGAAATCATAAAGTCACTCTGGCCATGCCCAGAAAGCAAGAAACATTATAACAACAATAAAAAAGTTGCTAAGAAACAATGGTAGTGCCAACAGAGGGAGGCGGGTCCTTGTCATCTAGCTTACCTCATAAAACAACGAGATCCAAAGTGATATCAGGAGGATCCCAACCATCGACATCCTTGTCTTTATCTTCATAGTGAAGATAAATCACCAAATCCAAACACAAAATCCATTTAGAAGTATCAATTGGCCAACCAAAAATGCCTCTAGGAGCTCTGCCAAAAGGCCACCTAGAAGCACCACCGCTACCCCCCAATGCTCCTCTTGAAGGCCACCACAGGTCAACCTGAGGAGGAGGAAAGGGTGACCACCTGTGAGGACATGAGCCATAATGAGGAGGAGCCTAAGAACGGGGGCGAGCCTAAAATTCCCTAGTAGAACCACTTCTCCGTCAGAACCTATGAAGACGACTAACCCTGGGAGGAAGTGGGAGAGGGAGGCACACGAGACATGGTGTAGGGGAAATTCCCCCAGTGGTCTAGTAGCTCTTGAAGGTGATCCACTTAAAGCTCAAATTTATTGTCTTGCACTTGAATCTTCAATAGAACATTAGAACAAACAATGGCTTTAAAATAGAGAAAACATGTTATCAATCTAGTTGTGAGAAAAAATGCAGGAATTTCTATCTTTCTAAATACTGAAGAGGATTTCCATCCTGAAATTGTGCCAAATATGGGTATACTTAGTGGGGAGCTTAGGAGAGTCTCTCAGTGACACCATATGCTAGGAGAGAGGCTCAAGTCGAAAGGGTTGAAAGAAGTCATGAATCTTATTCTATATTTGTTGAGCTCTGGTGCAAAACCAAAAGAGATGCTTAAAAGACTCGGTCCACCCATAAAAAGGGAAATGAGGGTCTTGGACCCCCAAATGAGAAAGTTGAGACCCCACTGGTAAGCCTTGGAAAAGAATACACCAAGAAAAGTGGGCGAGCTTAGGCTGAATAATGGTGAACTAAACAGAAGAAAACCTCTTATGCTAAACAATTTATGTTGTATTTAATGTTTATGTTTTGATACTTTGAATCGTTGGGGATGATGATTCTCAAGGGGGAGGATATGTTACACCCCATTGTTTGTTTACCACATACTATTAGTTATATGAGTAAATAATTTTTTAATGCATTATTATAAGTTTTTTTTTTGGTGTGAAAATTGTTGAGTGAACAATGGGAATGTTACAAAGGGGTCCTCATAAAAATGATGGCTTAAGGGGTCCTCGTAGGATGGCTTTAAGGGGTCTTAATAGGATGTCTTAAGGGGATCAAAGAATTCAAATTATGTCTCATGTTTAATCACAATTGATATAATTAATTAAGATATATAAGAATTAATGGGTCCTAGGAAAAATGATGGCTTAAGGGGTCATAATAGGATGTCTTAAGGGGATCAAAGAATTCAAAATTTTCTTAAGGGGATAAAATAATTCAAAGTATGTCTCATGTTCAATCACAATTGATTTAATTAATTAGGATATATATGAATTAAGGGGTCCTAGGAGAAATGATGGCTTAAGGGGTCCTAATAGGATGACTTAAGGGGATCTATGAATTAAGTTCCTAGGAAAAATGATGGCTTAAGGGGATAAAATTTGGTGAAGTTGCCCAAGTCAACCAAATTTAATAGTAATATACAAGATAAAGTAATTATGCATTCAAATTTTATGTTTCAAAGTAGGAAAACATGCACATAACAACCAAAATATATCGAATATCAATTTTTATATAAAAAAGTTTAGAGTAGTTGTGTATGTACATATACAAATTTGGCATATATGCCAACTCAAAAAAATAATTACAAAATGTGGTTGTCATCTCAATAAAATCCAAAACTTGTGGCAGATCATCAAAATATAGCCTCTTCATGCCACCTGATATCAAAATGACAATAAATCAGTTTTAACTATACATATAAGCAATATCAATATGTCATCAAAACATGTATTTAAATTTATATAAAAAACACATATACTTACCTATATTTACAAGTATTCCACATGTTCTAGGTTGAATCTACATCTTCTCTTTTTTGTCTCAAAGTATATGATGAATGTGATGATGAATTAAGGATACAAAAGGAAAATAAATCAATTTTAACTATTTACATAAGCAATATCAATATATCATCAAAAAATATATTTAAATATATAATTATATATATGCTTACATGTATTTACAAGTATTCCATATTGTAGGTTGAATCTGCATCCTCTCTTTTTTGTCTCAAAGTATGCGATGAATGTGATGATGGCTTAATGATACAAAAGGACAATAAATCAATCTCAAATTACTTACATAAGCAATATCAATATATCATCAAAACATGTATTTAAATATATAAAACTATATATACTTACCTGTATTTAAACTTATTCCATTATACCATCTACATCCTCTCTTTTTACAATGCATCTATGATTATCTCATGCTCTTCCATAGAGATTGTCCATAGCTCTTTATTTGTAGGTCTTCCATGATACGTCACTAGTTTTATATTTGTTTCCACCACCAAATGTGAGCAATGTATAATCTTCTTATGTGTCATAATCTTTGAATTTAGGAAAACCATTCTTCCTTGTTAAGTATTTTCATAGCCAAGTGCCAACAACCACCATCAAACCTATTGGATAATGATAGTCATCATCATCTTCTCGAGGTGCTATTAACTTATGTTTAGTCTCCACACATGAACGTAAATAAAATAATTGCCCATTAGATCTTTCACAAAACAAACTTTATATAAACTCCTTGATTGTTTTGGGTGGCATATTAATACCACATTCTAGCATAATCATGTTAGTATGTAAAGTACAACATATATATCCAAAAACATCATAATAATAACAAAATTGTACATGTGTTTTACAACAACAAGAGATTTCTTGCTTATTAATTATGACATACCAAGGTTTACATTTTTCAAAATATCTTTGACTTATGCTAAATATTACTAGGTAACACTGAATCATCACAAAATTTTCTATAAAATTATGTTTGAGTTGTGTCTACTAGATGTTTTAGATGAGGATTTCAAATTTTGGACCCCACTCTTAATTTCAAAACATCTCTAGCATTAGATGATACCCTAGTATTATCATGCCAATATTTTTCAACCAAATATTTGATTTCAATATTCAATTTCATGTCAGGCCTGGATTCGACCACTAAAACTCCAACATTGGTTGATTGGATCATTTTCTATACTTTCTCTTCTCTTTGCCACTCTTACCAATGTTTTAGGATGTATTTTTATAATTCCACTAATATTGCTTAACATTATTTTATCCAAAGTTGTTTTATTAACTATATAAGCTATTATAGCTTGTTGTGCCACATTCTTATCTTTAGATCAACTCTTCTTTCCAATAAACTCAATGAAACTAGCAACAATAGATATAACATGTTTAAGTGATTCATCTTCTCTTTTTGGTTTCACAAAAATGCCTAAATTTTTCATTACTTTTCTTATTTTCCACATTCTCATAAATTGCATCATGAGTTGACATTGAAATGATTATTTTTTCAATAAAATAATTATTTGTATGGTCTATTGGCATACATTCTTATTTGTCTCCAAGAAATCTTACCAAGAAGATTATCCAAAATAGTACTTTCAAATTTTTTTAAAATATTTTCATTTTCAACAACAAAAGGATTTTCATTTCCATTTTCAACAACCAAAGGATTTTCATTTTCACCAGCAAAAGGATTTTCATTTTCTGCTACTTCTCTACGAATAGATTCAATCTCAACATTGTTATATCCAACTTCTTCTAAATAATCTAGAATTGCATTTTCCATATCATTCAAAGGTGGATTTAAAAATGTACCTAGATTCATGCCTATTGTCACATTCTCCATATCATTGAAAGGTGGATTTGAAAACATACTAGGATTAGTTTCTATAATCGTATTATCTTCCACATTCACCTCTTGCAAATTTGCATCATTTACATCCATGGTCTCTTCAATGTTTTTATCTTGAATAGTCATGGAACTGAATGTTTCAACATTATTCATTTCTCGAATCCTCATTCTTCTATCTCTTTGTCTTTTTGTAACATGTCCATTATTCTACCTAGTAATTTTACTAAGTTTCATGCACAAGTGGACAGTTATGATACTAGCATTACGAGCCATAAATTTTTTCTTTTCTATTCAATAATAAATGCATCATTTGGAATATAACTTTATCCAAACGTTTTATTGCATAATCAAATAATCATTCCAATAATATAAGTATGATTTAACTTTACATAAATATATTCAAGATAATATTTCGCTATTACAATTTCCATATATATGGACACATGATTACATACATTGCTTCAACAAGCTTACCTGAATTAGAAATACATTTAACTAATAGATATTTCTCAGCATTGATGCATACATTCTAGATGTCCCCTTTTCTTGGTGCATACCTTCTAGTTGTTCCCAATATTGGCGTGTACATCTTCAATTCTTGAATTAGAAATACTAATGGTCCAAAATGTCCTTCTCCCAAATCTTGGCCACCAACTACATGAGGAGAAGCATCACTCAAGCACTTTTTCTGCCAACCATGGACTAACTGTGGTCCCCTGCACATCTACCAAACTTGGTAAGATGGCCCTCCCTTCGATGAAGATATTGGTAACTTGGTAACCTCATCTTTCAAATAGCCTTTTCTAAGCATAGTGATGTGTCCTACATATCTAAAGCTACCATAATGTATAGTACCTCATATATGATTACCCCAGCCTAGAATGTAAATTGGATCACATGGTGAATTGACGGTGTAAATAGTAGCTACCTACACTACTTAAGCTAAAGATTCATCACCCAGTAACTTTGAGTGAGGTCTTCTTTATCACCACATTTAATTGCTCGATTTGTATTGACCATTAGTATTCTATTCTAAGGTTATCCCCTTTCACATAGATTTATCCTAACCCAAGGGATAACCACTCGAAGATGACCAAACAAAACTCCCCAACTTATCCAATACTTAGACTAAGGGTTTACTTACCAAATCCCTATCTAACTTGACTAAGTTCTACCACCCTACATTGTGAGTGTGTGAATGCTCAATAAGGTTGAATTAAAGGTTACCAGACCAAGTTCTTCTCCTGAGCGATACTTCTTGTAGACACTTAAAAATGTCTTGAATGATATGCACACTTGAATATGATATATTAACATCATTCTATCCTAAAATCCATCCTATTTTTGCTTGTTTGATTAAATTAGCCTAGCTATTTAATTAAATACCTCACTTTCATCTATTAACCTGATTAATCTAATTAGGTTAATTCCTACCCCTTTCATGCTAACCTATCATCATGTTAAATTGGATAAATTAAAATATTTAATTTTAACACCCTGATTCCTCTCATTAAATTAAATAATCTTAATTATTTAATTAAATGTCATTTTGATCCCTTTTCATTAAATAAGTTAATTATTTAATGGGTATCCTAAATTCCTCTAAATTGTATAATTGAAACTTTGTTTTAATTATCAAATTACTAATTAATTCTAACTCTCCCACTTGCAAGAGAATATTCATTGAGAATATCCCTCCCCTTTGCACATTAAAATTTGGTTTTAATTAACTAAATGCTAATTTTCCTCATCCATGAGAGAATATTCTCCCTTTTCACTCATTCAAAAAGGGAATATTCTTCTTTGTAACAAACTTTCAACAAACTTCTTGTGCAAGTGTGCTTCTTTGCATGATTGTGAGCCCTTGATTAAATATCATCTTGCATTCTCAACCCTTGAGGGGAATCCATGATCCATGCCTCCATCTTCTTTCCATCCTGACCTTTGATCTATTCTTTCAATCTTGACCATTGGTTTCTCTTTGCCTATTCTATAAATAGACTTTGTCTCTATTGAACAGGGATCTGCCTTTTCAGAGTAAACTTATGTTGTTGAAAATCACACTCATTTGTATCCATGTTTTATGTTTAAAAGAATTTTAGATTAATTTCATGCATATTTAGCTTAGCATCCTTTAATGGCTTCCATGGTAATTTAGTTGCATCCATTTAGAATATTTTAGAATTACGACTTGCATCTTTAAATCTTGCATACATTTAGAATAGATTTGCACACATTTACAACACACCTCTTAGCATATATCATATTAAATTAGCTTTCATCATGTTTTACATATATCTCTCATCGATTTCATTAGTTTTCTTCAATAAAAATGATTGAAACAAGATCATTATCCAAGGGATTGGGAAAGGGTCACCATTCCACATCAATGTGATGCCACTCCCTTAATAGGGTAAGATTCAGAGTCTTAAAGTAGGTTTCCATTTTATTTTCGTGTTCTTCATGTTAGTCTAAATGGGTTCTTAGCCTTTAATCAATTTTGAATATCTTATTGGGATCATGACTTAGGTAATTAAATAGGATTTAAATTCATTTGGATCTAGCATATTTCGTTAACACTATGATTATGATCACACTTCCCCTCTCTTTTGGAGGTTTGAACCTACCCCTGCATTTAGGTTAGTTCATCATAACAATAGTTATCCATTCACATAAAATCCATTAGCATCATAAATCATTCAAACATCATCAAAGCATTCACATTGCAATACATATTCATCCATCACATTTTCCATCAATATAAAACATATTCATTCTTTCAAAAACAATGACATCTTTAAATGTATATTTCAGTATTTTCATTCACCTATTGAACATATTAAAGTTCTGATAATATTTATCATCATATTTACTCATGAAGGTAAAAGTAACTCGGTAACTAAGAAACGAGGTGTAACACCTTTTTCCCAATTTTCTCTCTTTGATTGAATTTCTTCAAGGGTCAATACCTTCCTATCTTTCCTCTTTTGACAACATTGTGATTCCATGATTATAAAATTTTGAAGTACAAATGAATGTCAATAGTAAAAGTCTTTCTTTTTTATTCCTCCTTCAAATGAGTAGAAAATGAACACAATCCACTCCAAAACCATCCCAATGTTGCATTCTTCTAAAATTCAAATGAAATTACAAGTTCAAGAGCCTATAGAAGACAAGATTTGATATAAAAAAATGCAGAATTAGTCACTGTCAGCCATACACTATCATAACATGTCAAGTTGCAGAATTGACAGTAATTTTTTTACTAGTAAAAATAAAAAAAGGTTAAAAATGAAATGGAATCCCATAGCAAATAGGATCCCATATCCTAAACGAGATCCTTGTTTCATTTCAGACCGTTTGAAATATAAATAAAGCAAACATGATCTCATTTAGGAAATGGTATCCCGTTTAGGAAATGAGATCTCGTTTCTTAAAATTTGAATTGTAGACCTGGTCTCTGCTATGGGTTTCAAGTCAAGAAAAGGCTTGGGGACCTGAACCTTAGCTTTGGACTTGCTTTGACCTGCAACTTGAAGGTCATGTTAGTGTTACTAGAAAAGAGTGACTTTGAACATATGCCTGAGGACATTTTTTGCAGAAATTTTTTGACGAAATTAAAACCCATTATAGATGAGATTGTGTAGATTCTAAATATGTAAATTTTTTTTACAATTGGATTATTTTTTCTATTTTTCAAATAATTCTTGATGAAATTGGTCCATAAACTTGAAATATCAATTTTTTTTTTTTAAATTAATAAATTTTTATTAAAACAATTTTTTGAAAAATAAATTATACATGCATAATCTTTAGACAATTCTTTTCAATTTAAAAAAATAAAAAAATAAATGATAATTTTAGGTCATCTTATGCGTGACAAACATGAGGGATTTTCAAAACAGTAATTACAACCAATAAAAAAATAATAAAAAAGATTCAAAAAAAATTACGGAAAATATTGTGCACATTCTTGAGTGTGTTACATATCTTTTCTCAAAATGATTCAAAAAAATATAATTATTTAAGTCAAAATATGGTTGATGTCCATGTGTATGGTATGGTAAAAAAAGTGACTTTTAAACAGTGGTTTTTAAACATGCCAATTGAAAATCAATTTGTATCATCTAGGTATTAAAATAAAAATTACATATTTAGAAACTAGACTCCAAGTACTACATTTCATATTAATGACTTTTTTTAAGATTCAACCTTTAAGTGTTTCAAATTTTTAGGTCAAATGTGACAAATTCTAAATATTAGGGAAAACACTTTCATTTTTTGGCCAAAAAGTGGACTCAACTTCTTGCACACATCCATGTATCTAATACAAATAACTTTATTAAGGGATGTGTGACACATTTTGACATCTTAATTAGTCAATATACATTATAATATTATAACCTTTGGGATATTACATCAATTCACCAATATGTCAAAATATTGTGACCTATTAGATGACTACCTTGGGATTAAAAAGTTTACTCTTTTCTGTCTTGGTTCATTGCCATGACTAGAAAGTTGAGAAACATGAATATGGGTTTGTACCTTGTGTGGATTTAAACTTGAATCATATATTTAAACTTTATTGGCTTTGATGTTATGAACTCGTTGGCCTTTTTGTATACAACCCATGTTTGCAAAGAGGCGAAGATACCATTTACGAGTTTGCTAGATAGGATTTGTTTTCCTTGGTCAAATTCCTATCAAGTCAAAATATGGGACAATGGTAGTGTGAGATAAGAGGGATTCGTTACACATGGGTCTCTTCATTCTCAAGAGATCACCAAGGAACGAACTGTCCTTATCCACCTCAACATGAAGAAATTACGAAAGAGATGGGTATACATTAACTTTTACAGGAAACTACTTAATAATCTGAGAGAGTGAAACTTTTGGATTCTTGCCTCAGACAGAGGAGCTCTCAGCCAAAATATGGAAGCGCGGATTTAGGACGCCAACACGACACACTGTCATCCAAATGGCGAGCCGGTGTCCTAAGCAACATAAAGCTCAGGACCTCAAACGGGCAGGACAAGGTCTCACTTACTTATTCGGGTCAAAAGAATACTAGATGAAATAACCAAATAGAATGCAGAAACTTAGAACAAAGTACAAGGAGAACTTGGAGAAAACTTACCTTCCAACAAACATTCAAATGTTCCCTCCAAGCTCCGCTTTGTAACCTACACATAGAAGAACAAGGGGAAAAGGTTGGGGCTGTGTAGGGGTCTGCCTTAGTTAGACCCCCATTTTGGTGTTCCCACCTCCACAGACATCCAAGTTGGAAAGGAGTGTAAACGAAGTAAACAAAGCGTGTGATGAAAGCAAAACCCGCTTTAGGAGTAGAACCCACACCACAAAGTAGCAAATGAACAAGTAGGAGAAGAGAGTAAAAGAGAGAGTGAGAGAGCGTTACCCATGGGCCTAGACCCTCTCCAAAGTGCACAAATGCACCGTTGAGTGCTTGATTGAGAGCTCTAGTTGTTGGAAGGACCTTAGTCTAGCATTGCTTCACTTGTGAGAGTGTTGTTGTCAAGAAATGAAGATAAATCATCAATGAAAGTGTAGAGAGAGCTTTTCTAAATGGCTTGAACCCCCAAATTAGAGCCAAGGAGGGATTTTTGTTGCATGCAAGGGTGATAAAGATCCATTACATTTGAATCCCAACTGCTAGGACACGTGTCATGAGAGTCAAGATTTGAGATTCCCCATTTCAAACTCAGAAAACCACTAGGACGCAAGTGCGTTGTGCAGGCGTCCAAGGCCTAGATTTTTGGGAAACGTGTTGTCAGGCTTCTGTTGCTTTGCCATTAGTCTGCGTGGAGTCAAAATCATGAGATTCCAACTCATGGGATTTTTCTCATTAATGCCCTAAGGTGACATAAATGCTAGGCAAAAGTGAAAAAATGTGGAATTTCCCTTAGGTGCAATTATGGGACGTTACATTTTGCCCCCACTTTAGTGAGCTCGATTTTGAAAAAATCAGCCACACTAAAGTAGAGAAGAAAAACTTCACCTCAAATTTTGAATTTTATAGATTTGTGTGCTAAGAAAAAAGGTCGAGCTAACCGGTACGGAAGGTTCCCCCAGCAACCAAGCTCAACAAGTAGTGACAAGGCGATAGTAAAAAATACACGAAACTTTAACTTACAAAACTCAAATTTTAGGTCAGCTTTGAAAATTAGAAGAAGCTATCACGGCAAGAACAATGGTCAAGAAAAAGTCATTGATTTGGAAAAAAAAATGATCATTTTCCCCCAGCTTGGTGGGGTAAATTCAAGAAAAATTGGGGAGCCACAAACTCTAGGAAAAATGGGCCCTAGGGGGCCTATATATACCTAGGTGGGCCCCTAGAAGGGTCATTTTCACTATTCACTACGAGCAAATTGTTGACTTTTGTGAGAGAAAATTCAATAAAATGTCGAGCAAGAGAGAGTACAAGGCGCCTAGGTTGGAGCAGTTGTGCGATGACATCGCCGAGGGTCGCGAGGTGGACCAAGTAGGCCTCTAAACCTTGTTTTTCATGATTTAATGTCCTTTTTTAGCATTTTTATTTGGTGAGGTGCTCATGGATCCATTTTGGGCGCTTGTGTCCAAAATGTGCATTGTTGTCTTCGTTTTGTGCCCGCGTTTGTAGTTTGCGCTTGTGTCTCGAGGATGCGTTGTCATCCTCGAGGCGTCCATGGTTGACAGGGACGCTTGCGCGGCACACAAAAGTCTTAAAATTTTTGCTTTCACATCGATATTTCATGTTCTAACTTAGAATTTTTTCACTTTTTGTAGGAGTATCTAGAGATTCACGAGAATCCTAGAGGGTGGGCTTATCGACTAGTTCAGGAGTAGAGGGACCATCTCACCATGGATGAGGTCACCCATCTGGAGCAGGTCAGTCTCTGGCATGCATTCACCATTCCAAAGATGCGCTACCACGAGTGGATGTTGACAATGTTGATGGAGTGGTGGGATGCCACCACATCATCTTTCTAGTTACCTACTAGGGAGATGACCATCACATTGAAGGATGTCTATTAGATCCTTGGACTACCCATCCACTGATGGTGGGTGGCCATTGATGACACCCAATACACATGGGAGCGAGTAGAGGGAGTCCGTTATTGCTCGGGATGGATGGACGGCGACAATGGCATGGGCCATATTTACACACACTCGTATGACCAGGCACGAACCACTGCACTATTGCTGCGTCGGGTGATGGTCGTGACCATTTCTTTTCAGATCACAATAGATGGGAGAGGCTCTCACCTTCACAGGGGCCTCGTCCACACTATCAGAGATATGGTGGAGTATCAGATGGTTTTTGCCTGGGGGCGCAGCATGCTAGAGCACCTCTACTAGGAGTTAGCTTGGTACATTCACTATGAGTACCACAGTTTGATAGCATGTACATTTTTGCAGGTGTGGGCCTTCACCCACATCATGTGCACGAGGCAGGTCAGTTTTCCCCAGCGACGGCCATATCGCATCCCCATGGCCCACTAGTACGATATGACAGGCCAGTGGAGATTCAATGATTTATAGTTTTTGAGGCTACAGTTTGATACTCTTACTATGGATGGGGTCAGACGGAGACCCTACCAATTTTTCTGATGGGTAGATGATGGCAGGTACTTGCTCGGAACCTGCAACGAGACCATTTTCTAGTAGGTCCCCGCGATCACATCATCATGCCATACTACTGGAGTTGGGTCATGCGGCAGCATGGCCGTATACAAACTATTCCTCTAGACATGCCCACATACACTAGGGCTTATAGGAGCACGACTAGATCTGAGGATCGCCTCCACCCCACCATCACTGATCTTTTTCCCTTAGACGATGATGAGCCCGACCATGATCTACTGCCCATGGCAACGGTGGATAATGTTGGGATTGTTGTGGAGTTCAAAGGGTGTTGGAATAGGAATTGTTCTCCTCCTGTGTTCAGCGAGGGTGCCCCTAGAGGGGATCTGGGCCCACAGGGGGATGTGCCACCTCCACCTCCATAGGACAGACAAAGAGGGCGACAGCAGGCCGATGAGGAGGAGAGGCCATATGAGGAGGAGAGGCCATATGAGGAGGAGGCCGCATCGCAGAGGCCGAGGCAGCAGAGGAGGCCGGACCCCCCAACATCTACCCCTGTCTCATCGATGTCAGCGGTCTGGGTCCTAGTGCCACTCCTCACTCTGAACCCACATGGTAGCCAGGGGACCCAGGTATACAAAGCATGTTGTTTATGTTATATTACTTTTAGTTTTTCTATTTATGATTATACATATATGTCATGTGATACTGATTTCTCTCCTTCCTTTTGTGGTTGCAGAGGATGCACAAGGATGGACTGGGCCAATAGCTTAGTGTATTTTTGAGGTGGCTCATGACATTTTGATCCAAGGGAGGGTCCTTAAGGCTTTCCAACTAGTGTCTGTGGGGTGACATGCCCATGTTTTTGAGCTTGTAGCATGCCTGAGGATCGCTTACAAGGAGCGGGGAGTCGAGATCATTCAGCTGACTGCGGAGCTCGCCACTGTTTGGGGGCAACGTGACCAGCTATCGAGGGAGCTGCAAATGGTGCTTGATGAGCGATACATGGCAATGAGGAGGGCCGATGCCATTGATCAGACGCATGACGCCCTTCAGAGCCACCTCAATGACCTTGGCAGGTAGTTGACAATTGTGATCCCAACAGATGTTCAACAGTTGCAACAGGAGCTGACACTAGCACAAATGATGATATGCTCATTGCAGGGAGAGGTCAAGGGGATGCAGATGGCTCTGTACATATCACACTCACATCGATCTCATTCTATAACCATCGTGCAACCCCTCCCTAGACCACAACAGCAACAACCAGAGCCGGAGGGCTTAGGGAGCCATGTGCCACAACCATAGGGGCTTGTGATTTTGTACATCAATTTTGTGGTAGGAGATACATCTATATTTGTAGATCTTTTGTATAGACATATAATCAGTCCCAAATCAATCATTTGATAACATCATTTCCTAAGATGCATACTTCCTACAATGGACATCAACATCAGGCTTCACCTTAGTTTAGTCTTGGCTAGCGGTGTGAAGAACATTAGCTTGTTTGTTTACTTTATCTTTGTCTTTTGACTTATATTTTTGTGCTCATTTCGATGACCTCTCAATGATGTTCCAAATGAAGGGATTTAGAGAGAAAGGAATGGGGCAACGATCATTATCTTTTTAGCTATTGTGTTTGTTGGATATCTTTGTAATATAACCTTGTCATGTGTGCTTTGTTTAGGTATAGGGAGGGTGTTTTAGATATCTTGTTGACCAAATAGGAAGGCTTTCCTTTCTATGTTTTGGTATGGGATGTTTGGAATATCTGAACTATGGTCTAAATAAGGTTTCATATGTTAGGTGTGAATAGGGATACTCCTATCTGATTGTCGAGTCAAATTCCATCACACTAGGTGCAATGCCATCCTGGTTCTTTATACCTTGATGCATCATGCCTATGTGCGTTATCAAACATAAGGTAATTGAACCTTTTGAAAAATCCCAACTCCTCAGTAAACAAATCATCATCATAATAATCATTATCATCTCGTGACTTGTTGGAGTCTCTTGCTTTCTTCTATCTTCTTTTCGTGCTAACATGGTACCATGACAGTTAATCACAAATCATTGCCACTAGTGCATCCATCCTGCATCCATAAACTGTCAGCATATTGCATAACGCATACCATATCATATAGAAAGCATTTATCATATCACCTGCAGCGTTGCATTATATAGATTGGTTATCCTAAGCATCTCATAAACCATACATATACATTCATTATATATATAAGCATAAAAGCAACCATCCCATATGCATCATAAAATTCGTATCACAGATCTCATAAAACATCTATCACATTATATGCATACATATCATCCATTTGCATTATCATAACATAGGCATCATACCATAAACATCATTCATCATTCCATATATCATTAAATATATCACTACATCATATCATCATCATAATATCATAAGTGCATCACCATATCATACATGAGAAAAGTACCAAAAAGAAAAATATTGCATCTCATATATTTTATCATCCATTAAGTGTATAATATGGATTTTTTAGTCTAAGCATTTGCATATCATAACATTTTCCATTATCCATACATCATCATAAAAAGTGCATAAGAAAGATACTGAAAAATAAATGCATCCATAAAACATTACATCATACCATAGCATCATACATTGCATTGCATCACATAAAGTAGAATCATTGCATATAAACCATCGCATATAGAAGTAAAATCCATCCATAAATGCATGAAATAGAATAGGACACCATACATCATATCAAAATCATCTCATCTCATATATCATCAATAAATATATACTGTCATGGTACAAATCTAGATCAAGTGTGTATCAAATACATAAAGTACAATGGCCCACGCGGCTATAAAAAATGAGCCCATGGGGCGCAAAAAGAATCATGTCTCTAATAAAAAAATGGCTAACCCTGTTGGCTACCCTCGCCATCGCCAGGTTGTCTCTCTTTGTGGTCCTCAGGGGATTTGTATATTGTCTGTTGTGAATAATCTAGGACCCGGGACGCTCGGGGCACAGCCTGGTAGTAGTGGACTTTGTAATAATCCACCTCTCGGACGACATCCCTGTATGCCCGTAGTGACACTGAACTCCGAGAAGAAGAGGTGAACATGCTCTCAATCTGCTGATGGCGACCCATCTCCTACGCAGCCCTAACCTCTACAGCCTACCTCTGCTGGACATCCTAATCTCTCTCTTGTCTCAGCTAGTCTCTCTCTGTCGTCAAGGTAGCCACCTGTCCCTGTAATTCTGCAACCTATGCCTATAGCTGTAATATCTGAGCATCTCTCTAATTGAGCAACAGTGGAGGTCCTTGATCCCGTGGTGGCTGGCCATCATGCTCATCCTGCCCATCATGTCCGTCCTGTCGCCCTTGGTCCTGGTCCTGTCTCGAGGCATCCTGATGGGGCTGATCCTATGGCCCCCTATCCTGAACTAGCTAGTGTGGTGGCCCATCTCCTCCCTGGTCCCCATCTTTATCTCCACCCCCTCAGCCTCCCTGGTCCTGACCTCGACTTGCTCCTCAACCTTTGGCCCTGCGCTGTGCAGATGGTGTTTTTGGTACTGTCAATCTAAGAGGTGGTCGGAACCAATCTTTGTATGCTTGAGTAGTACCTACGTGGGATTGACCCTGATCGTATGGCCACGGCCTGGCCACCATCTACATGAAACTCTGCACCGCCTCGGCTGAAGGTATGTATCGGCCCCATGAGGTCTGACTTGTTGTACGTGAAAAAATCGCAACATACTGATCATTGGGCCTGTCCTGGGGCTCCCTAAACTGTCTTTGTAAACAGCCTGACAGGTACCTCTCAAGCATAGTGTGCTCCCTGCCCTGCATCACTCTATCCTGCCGAGCGAAAAATAGTTGCTACACATCATCGTGCCATGCAGGCCATCCAAGAAATGGTCACCATGTGAAATCTCACATATCATCTAGGACTCTCCTCCAGTGGGGAATCCCATGTTGTCTTGTGTACGTAAAAGAAACACCTCCTATGTATCGCCATACAACTAGATTTTCTGGCTCCATATCAACTAGAACAACCCTCAGATGAAGCACAATGATGTGCTCCCAAGCCCATATATGAAGGAGTATGACCCTCGCCCCAATGGCTCTGTCATCAATATATGCAAACTCATGCAAATCTTTGTACAATGAGGCCAACAATACTAGCCCCCATGAAAAGCATACTCGTCACCAGACCATGTGCTCCCAAGTGGGCCCCCATCCAGGACTGAAATATCGGCCCCGCCAATCTGGTGCAATAAGACCTGATATGATAGCTGCTTTAACCAATTGAAAGGGTGACATGACGAGCCTATAACACTCTAGCTCGATTTGGCCCTCGCAAAAGACAATCTCATCGAGGCCCATCACGTCATAGCAAGCCTCCCTCCCGGCATCCACATCGTATATCACACACTCTCCATGGATGGGCAATTTGAGTATCTGCCACATGTCCTCTAGTGTGATCGTGGCCTCGCCAGTTAGAAGGTGGAAAGAGGATGTCTCGTTGTGCCACCGCTCTACGAGCATTGTCATCATCCCCAAATATGTCCTCACGAGTGGTGCGTAAGCAATGTACCAAAGTCTAATCACCCCTAGGTGCTCCTGTTGTTGCTCGGGCATACCCTGCAAAATGCCAAAAAGCTCCCAGGACCTATGCTCATGTGAATGAAGGATCATCATCTCCTCCTGCATCAGGAAAACCACTGCATTAAAATTCATCAAAAATTGTGATCCTGTTATGTCTCAGCACGCCCAAAATAGCCTGCGCATCACTATTTGTGGGTGTGGTGCAATTTGAAAGTTTCAAACTGTGTCACTCGGAGCCTTTAACTCTCAAACTCCATCACGACGTCGTAGTTTGAGGAGCGATTTAGTTTAGTGAAAAACCCTAATTGCAAAGAGGCTCGCCGCGATGTACTTTTCATATGTGGGTCAGTTTGGAGTTTGAACCCTAATTCCAAATTGCACCACGACGTCGCTATTCGCGTTTGCAACACAATTTGAGGCCACACAACATCAAAAAAGAGTTTTGAGTGGCGCTATATAATTGGACCATTGCTAAAGGACCTAATTCCTAAGCTAATAAATGTGTGCGTAAATCAAAAAACAAGGTTAAGTCAAGTTGATTCACGGGTGGTCTAGTGTCGGGTAGCCTCTGATGTGCGTACTCAATCCGAAATGTGTCAGGGAAGTTGTCGTTGTGCCATCTCGTGAGGGGGTCAGAGCTCAAAAGGGCAAAATCTCTAAAGGCTAAATGTGCAAATGAATTAGAGGTGGCCCCTCAAAGCCTATTTAAGCCTAAAAATTAGGGTTTTTTGACCCCGTTTAGCCGTTCGGCTGGGGTTTTGATCCCCCAATCCCATTTTCGCCCAACCGAGGGACGTTTTGCATCTTTTTTTTGTGTTTTATCTCATTTTCTGGCATCCCAAAGCCTTTCTGGATCCGTCGGGCACCTTGTCCTCTTTTTCTCGCGAGATCACCCAAAAATCCAAATTTTTGTCTGATCTCTTGAGGGGGCAATATATCAGCATATTTTGTTTGCCAAGGTAGTAGTGGGGAAAATTTTGGAAATCAAAATTTTTTTGGACTTTTGATCAAGATGTTTATTCTTTGAACCAACGCAGCAAGTAGTTTGCTTCAAAGAGGGGCAAAATGTAGACATGGAAAATATACCGACAAACTTGATCCTAATTAATAACACCATTTCATCCTGAATCATCTTCTTAGCTAAATCATCACCCTCTGTCCCTTAATTAAATAAATCATTATTTATCTAATTAAGTCATTCTCTCTCATTAATTAAATAAATCAATGTTATTTAATTAATCCTCTGGTCTCTATTTAATTAAATAATTCATTTTATTTGATTAAATCTCTAATGTCATCTCATTAAATTAAATAAATTAAACATTATTTGATTTAATCTAGCATCATCATCCCTCTTTAATTAAATAAATCAAAATCTTTATTTAATTAAATCTAAATAATTTTCCTCTCAACTTTGATTTAAATCAACCCAAAAATCTAAATCAAATAGTCACATCATCTAATCCCTCATTAAATTAATTAAACCTTGATTAATTTAATTCTAATCATCCAATTTCTCTAGATTTTGCCACTTGCACATGAAAATACATTTAATGGATTTATTAAATCCCTATTTTCTTTCAACTTGGCATTTTTAGAGGAATATTCCTCCAAGTGGATTTGTCCTTCCAACAAGACATTCATTCCCTCTTACATGTCCTTGTGCATTGAGCCAAGCAGCAATTAATTCATTCTTTTTCCCTCTAATATGTCATTTCATAATTTTCAAATTCCACCTAATTTCATTTATTGTCCACATTCATCAAAATGTGCTCAAGCTTCCTCCATTCACATCTTGACAAGTGGTACTCGCCCATTGGATGTTGAATGATCCCACATTGCTCCATTTTGCTCATTCCTCCATCTTGTCTTTCTATAAATAAGAGGCTTCTCTCCTCATTTTGATCATCCACAATTTGAGCAAGTCTACTATACTCAATTTCATCCTCAAGCATATCCATTTTCATCCATTTTACTAAGTTTATAGTTAGGTTATTAAAGATTTCTTCATGGAGCTCAATTGAATCAATCATAAAGTGGATCAATCTCCATCAAATCATCACAAGCTTGCATAGGAGTTGGGAAAGGGCCAATTTCCACATCAAATTGGCACCAACTCCCCCATGGGATTGAGTGTTTGCATCTTAAAATAGGATTTCATTACTTTCTTGGTTCATTTTCTTCATTTTCTTTCCTATTTGAGCTTTGCAAATGAATTTCACGGGGAATCTTGATTCTCACTTTTATTTGATCTAATATTATGTTTGTTTCTTGTGTTTGTGCAAGTCTAGGATTGGGGTTCTACAGTAGCAGGCAATCCAAAATGAGAAATGTTGTTGTTGAGGAGAAAGCTACAGATAGCCTCAACATTTGTGGATCAGAGTGGGATAGCTTCGACCCATTTCGTGAAGTAATCTATGGCGGTAATGATAAAGGTGTGTCCCTTGGAAGAAGGAGGTGATATATTTCTGATAATATTCAACCCCCATTTTGTGAATGGCCAAGGAGAGGTCTGATTTTGTAACTCTTGGGTAGGTGCATGAATGAAACGATTGTGTTGTTGACATTAAAGGCAGTTTTTAACAAAATTGAAGGAATCTTGCTCCATCATTTGCCAATAGTACCCCATGTGTATCAGTTTCCTTACCAGGGATTTACCTCCAAAGTGTCCACTCCTAGAGCCTGAATGGGCTTCTTTAAGGGCGAAGGGTATCTCCGCTTTAGTGAGGCATCACAAAAGCAAGCCATTATAAGATTTTTGATAGAGAACATTGGATAAAATAACACATTGTGCTGAAAGCTTTCGTATATGAGTGCGATCATTCTTTGTCGCATCATCAGGAAAGTTTATAGTATTTAAGTAGTTATAGATATTAGAAAAAAATTCTCCTGAGTCTACGTAAGAACACACAAGGGCCTCAAATTTAGGTTGATCAGAAACCGTCGGGGTTCGCAGGACCTGACCCACGAAGTGGTATTCTTTCGTATCCTCTTCCGAAGGTACCAAGGAAGCAACGCTTTTCATGGCATTGACATGTCTATTCTCCCTTCTAGGGATGTTGTCTATCGTGAAAGAGGAGAACCGACCAAGCAAGGTCAAAGCGAGGTCTCGATATCGAGACAACTTATCCTGTTTCGCTTGATAGGTCCCCATAATTTGATTCACAATAAACTCAAAATCACCTAGTATGCATAGATGTTTTATCTTAAGCGCAATCGTGGCACACAAGCCAACAATAAGAGATTCATACTTAGTAATGTTATTAGTGCAAGGAAATTCCAATTGGAAGGATAGAGGGACCGGTTTTCCTTTGGGGGATATTAAGACCACACCCGCTCTGGAACCAGTGTGACACCTCGATCCATTGAAATGCATTTTCCATTCAAGGTCATAATTAATTATAAAAATATTTTCATCAGGGAATAAATCCAACCCTGGGAAGGAGCGAGATGAGGGAGTGTCTACAAATTCATCAGCAACTACTTGACCCTTTATTGATTTATGAGTAACAAACTTTATATCAAACTTAGGAAGCAACATAACCCATTTCGCTAACCTCCCAGTAAGGTCGGCACTAGAGAACAAATGCTTTAAAAGGCCAGTCTTTACAATGATGTGTGTCTCAACATGGAGAAGATAGTGTCTCAACTTTTGTGTAGCAAAGATAAGAGCGATGCATTGTTTCTCCATGGAGGAATAACGAGTTCCGTAATCGACTAAAACGTGACTAATGTAGTAGACCACTCTCTATTTCCCAGCATCATCATACTAAGCCAACAAAGCTACCAAATCATAGGGTGATGTTGTAAGGTAAAGAAAAAAGGGTATATCTTAGCTGACATCAATACAAGAGGATTGGCCAAATAGGCTTTGACTGACTCAAAAGCTTTCTGGCACTCTTCATCCCATATGAAGCAAACATCCTTCTTTAATAAATGAGTGAATGGAAGGGTACGATCAACCAATTGAGATATAAATCTACGAATCGCCTGAATTTTCCCTTGTAAACTTTGTAATTCAGTAATATTTCTAGGTGGAGGCATGTTAACAATGGCATCAATATTATTCGTGTCAACTTTGATTCCACAGTGAGAAACTATAAATCCCAAAAGCTTGTCGGCATCTACATTGAAGAAGCATTTATGGGGATTGAGTCTCATCTTATAGAGTCAAAGCCTTTCGAAGATAAGATGAAGGTTCTTTACATGATCTTGACGGATTATTGACTTCGCTAAGATATCGTCAACATAGTCTTCTAAGATTTTGTTGATAAAATCGTGAAACATTAGGGTCATCGCCCATTGGTAAGTTGCTCCTGCATTCTTTAACCCAAAGGGCATGAACACATAACAAAAGGTACCCCAAGGGGTAGTGAAGGATGTCTTGTACTGATCTTCTGGGTTAATATGGATCTGATTGTAACCCGAGAAGCCATCCATAAAAGATAACAACTCATGGCTTGCAGTCGAATCTAAAATCATGTCTATATTAGGTAACAAAAAATCATCCTTAAGAGAAGCCTTATTAAGATCACGAAAGTTAATGCATATACGAATACAACCATTAGGTTTACTAACAATAACAATATTCAAGATCCAATCGATTGGATGGATAAAGCTTGCTTTCAATAGCTTCTCTATCTCAATCTTGACCATCAATGCTACCCAAGGATTGATCTTTCATATTTTCTATTTAACAGGCTTGGCGTCGGGGCATAAGACGATATTGTGAACCACTATGGACTCATTGATACCAGACATATCCTCATATGTCCAAGAGAAGATATTATGATGAGAATGTAAGAGATCAGAATGTTCATCTGCTTCCTGAGAAGAGAGACACTTCCCAATCTTAATTACCTTTTTAGAGGACTTAGAATCCATAGAGATTTCAGTAGTGTCTCCTTTAAGGAGGGATTTATGATCTTCTGGATGGGATATCAGAACATCATCATTAACATTAGATAGAGTGTCCTCATCAATACTCAAGACAAATTCTCCAAAGTATCCTCGCTTATGCAAGTGATACGAGAATCGTCTCTTGTGGTGAAAAGGAGGTAACGAGGAATAGGCACCTAGGAATTTCTCAAGTGCTTCGTCTAAAGAGAAGACATCTAAAAGGATTTTCTCAGCCTGCTCCCTTTCCCCTATCAATTCGGGATGGACCAAGTTCAGCGGTTCAACTGAAATCATGTTAACGCTCCACCAAGGTTTATGCTTAGATTATTCAATAGAGCATCCCAAACCCAGATAATGCTTGTGTGGCTTGAATTGGATAGGGACCTAGATTCCTTTCTTAATACGCCCTAGGCTCTTCTTCCCATAACCATATCAAGAAGAAAGCTCATATCCAAAACCGTAACAAGTTTGCAAAACTTTGGGAGGTGGCGACTCTACGCAGAGTGTTTCATTCCACCAATGAATGTCGAATGTCTCCACAGGAGCACTCCCACCTTTTTCACTAGGTTCACAAACATTAACCTCCTTTGTAGGAGTGGAATTACCTCTTCAGTAGAGGAAGGAGTGGTCTCCTGAATAGAGTCACACTTCTCTTTCTCAACGAGAGTATCATCCTTCTCTACATTAAAAGTACACAAAAACTCTATGCAGGAGGGGTTTACCTTGTATTATGCAATAAAGAATTCAAAGAATTTCAAGGAGCCCCAATCATCGCCAAGGAAAGCATTTGATTGAGAAGGAGAAGGGGAAGCCGGGGGAGACTTAAGATCTTCTTCTTTAGGTGGTTCGTCTTTAACAATACTTGGTCCGAGGACAACTTCCATAAAAGGTATCGACAAAGAACACACCATAGCATCAACGGTTAAGGATGGAATACAATTCTTGAGAGTTGATATGATTGAAGAATGACTAACAACCGCTAGTTCACAAAGGTGAACAACTTCTAGATCTACTTTAACCGTGACCCCCCGATTGTTTGTGATGAATTTTAAGGAATAGTGTAAAGTAAAGGTTGCAACACCCATAGCATGAATCTAGGGTCTCCCCAAGAGAAGATTATAAGGTAAAGGGCCAGGCATCACGTAGACCAGGTTAGGTAAGGTAACAAGACCTAGCTGCAAAGGCAATATTATTGTGCCTAGAGCTTAACGGCCAGCGTTATCAAACCCGCGAATATATAAGGAAGAAGTTGCTAAAGAAGATGAATCAACCTTAATCTTAGGTAATAGGTCGATACCGCAAACGTTGAGAGCTAAACCAATGTCAATGAGAGTGACACCTAATACTGATATTATTAACATTAATTATAATCATCAAGGGATCCACTTGCTTCTGCACATATGGAGGCGGGAGTTCTTGCAAATGGAACGTAATATTTGGCTAATATACTCGAATATGAGCCAACAATGCATTAACATTTGTGGGCCTAGTAGAGGTAGGCAAGATAATCTTTTGCAAGGCTTCCTGAAGCATCTCTTGATAAACCAGAGTGGTCTGAAGTAAATCCCAAAGTGATATCTTAGCCAGAGTAATATGAAGTTGCTTGACAAGATCATAGTCACCTGGCGCTTTGATCGCAAGTTTAGGTGTTGCAGGAAGGTTTGGTTGAGAAGGTGGAAAAGAAGTAGGATCTTGAGTAGGTTGAGATGTAGGAACAAAAGGTTGTTGATCCAAGTTCTGTTTGTTTCTTCTTGTATTATATGTGTGCCCAACAACATTGTATGAAGGGGAGTCGACAACTTTCACAAACCTTGAATATAGGTCCGATGAATTACTACGACATGAGATCCCATAGACAAAATAATCCTCCCTAGAAGAGGAGTCAGCCGGGGTTCGGTAAATGACCGATTTCTTAGGGCTCGAAGGAGCCACAAAAACCACTACTACATTTACCGACTCCTTGGTTGGAGGGGAAGCTTGCTCGAGAGATTTACATATATGGGAGGATGCTTCTAAGAAGTCATCTAGAGCATCATCCAACATATCAAAATCTTCCTTAGAGAAAGTATTATCATAAATGTGAAAACATTCTAAGAATAGATCTAACATGTTTCATGTTGGGTTCACCAAAATGTGAGATAAGAGGGATTCGCTGCACATGGGTCTCTTCATTCTCAAGAGATCACCAAGGAACGAACTTCCCTTATCCACCTCAACATGAAGGAATTGTGAAAGAGATGGGTATATGTTAACTTTTACAGGAAACTACTTAATAATCTGAGAGAGTGAAACTTCTAGATTCCTGCCTCAGACAAAGGAGCTCTCAGCCAAAAGATGAAAGCGCAAATTCAAGACGCCAACATGGCATGCTGTCATCCAAATGGCGCGCCGACATCCTAAGCAACATAAAGCTTAGGAACTCAAACAGGAAGGACGAGGTCTAATTTATTGTCTCGAGTTAGAAGTATACTAGATGAAATAACTAGACAAAATGCAGAAACTTCAAACAAAGTACAAGAACTTGGAGAAAACTTACCTTCCACCGGACGTTCGAATCTTCCCTCCAAGCTCTACTTTGCAACCTACACACAAAAAGAACAAGGGGAAAAGGTTGGGGCTATGTAGGGGTCTGCCTTAGTTAGACCCCCGTTTTGGTGTTCCCACCTCCAAGGACAACCAAGTTGGAAAGGAGTGTAAACAAAGTAAACAAAGCGTGTGGTGAAAAAAAACCCATTTCAGGAGTAGAACCCACACCATGAAGTAACAAATGAACAAGTAGAAGAGAGTAAAAGAGAGAGTGAGAGAGCATTACCCACGGACCTAGACCCTCTCCAAAGCGCACAGACGCACCGTTGAGCACTTGCTTGAGAGTTATAGCTATTGGAAGGACCTCAGTCCAGTATGGCTTTGCTTGTGAGAGTGTTGCTATCAAGAAATGAAGAGAACTCAAGAATGAAAGTGTAGAGAGAGATTTTCTGAATGGCTTGAACCCCCAAATGAGAGCCAAGGAGAGCTTTTTGTTGCATGTAAAGGCGACAAAGAGCCGTTACATCTGAATCCCAATTGCTAGGACACATGTTGTGAGAGTCAAGATTTGAGATTCCCAATTTCAAACTTAGAAAACTGTCAGGACACTAGTGCGCCGTGTAGACGTCCAAGGCCTAGATTTTTAGAAAACGTGTTGTCAAGCTTCTGTTGCTCTACCATTAGTCCATGTGGAGTTGAAATCGCATGGTATTTTTGTTATTAATGCCCTAAGGTGTCATAAATGCTAGGAAAAAGTGCAAAAATGTGGAATTTCCCTTAGGTGCAATTTTGCGACATTACAGGTAGAAGACAACATGCAATTGTACAATACACAAAGTGTTGATGTAATGTTGATGTCATATGATAATGCTTTCATATCTATATAAATGTGCTAAATACCTTTCAATGCTTTTCTATATCTTCAAAATGAATTATGGTTTATCCTTTTATATAAGACTCTAGCATTCAATTTGAAATATTCCATGCTTCAATTGACTCATACCATTTAGTTGAAAATGAGGAACATGAACTTGATCTTAAATTTTAATTTTGAAACTTAGAAGGTCATTTCCACATCTCATAAAATTGCCAAGATTAATTTTGTATACCATAGATCTAACCTAAAATAAGAAACAAATAAAATAAAAAAACATAACTAATCTATAAAGATATAAAAAATAAAAATAAAAATAAAATAAAATAATTTACAAACTTCCATTTATACTATTTTATATACAAATTATTGAATGAAAAACAACTATATCAAATGAACTTCAAAATAAAAAAACATAAAATACACATTTTTACCATAACAAATATATAATTACCTAATATTTTATAAAATAATAGAGACAAGAATGTGACCTTTCACTTGATGAGATACACAAATTCCACTAGCATAAGTGCACCTTGCTGCCCTCCACTAGAGGTTATATAAAAGGAGGATATAAAATAATACCTTTATCTCTTAATCACAAACACCCATGCAAACCATGAGAAACTAAAGTCTTTGATTCTACCAATTTCCATATAAAATATTCATGCATTATCTTCGACAAATCCAAGGCTCCTTCTATGGATGACACCATCCTATCTTTTAACCCTTCAAACATGCAATATTTTAGACTACCCATTCAATTTAATGAACTTGAGTTGTACATTGCCACTTATTATTTAAGGCCAACTTTGTCTTCAAGGAAGATGATCCACCACTCACCTTTCCGTCAACAAAAGTTTCCATCAAGTAGAATATTTATGAATATAAAAAAGTTTTAATGAAATAATATTTACCAATATAAAAAATAGAGTTAAAAACAATAGTCCTTTTTAAAATCTTACTAAGGTTTAATCAAAGTAAAGTATATTCTTATGTTTAATTTTACTATAAAAAGTATATTCACATTTGATTCTTAAAAAGGAATGGAGTTTTCTAAGTTCATCATGATCATTATGATGGATAGAATGATTCCATTATTTTATAGATCTATTTGAGATTTTTCATGTGTCTATTGATGTGGTGCAACACCGGTACCACGGGGATGGAGGGGAGACTAGTCCTTGTGACCTCTTGCCTTCAACAAGATGCTTTAGTCAATCGAGCTAGACCGTCTGCCCTCCAATCATAACTTCTTAGTATTAATATAAAAAAGACATTATATTACATTTTTTGTATTTCAAAATCCCAGATATCACTTCATACTGATTTGCTTTATAAACTCATTTATTATATCAAATTAAAAAAATACAATTTTTTAATATAATTCTTTAATAAAATTCAAATATTTTGATCAAGCAAAACTTTAATTGAAAAATTAAAATATTAAAAATATCTGATGAGTCAAATCTGGACCCTTGCTTGCCTAAAGGACAAGATCACATATCCATCACATTCACAGCTTTATTAACAATAAACCTATATTATATACAGTCAACAAATTCCATCACATCGGAGGTGTATGATTGTTTTAGATTCCAACAAATGAATCGGCACCGTCGATGTTGCACATTACATATTCTAAAGCAGCTTCCCCATTATGTATAAAAACACAAATCCCCTTGTAATATCATCGCCACCTCTAAAACACTCTCCCAAGAAAAAATAAAAGTAAATTGTCGTTTCACCATCCTTATGAATTCATTTATTCGCCAGCCTATGGCACATAAAAGTATTCTTTTCATCCTCTGCACGGTCTGACTGGTGAATTCCAGGAAGCTCCACCAGCACAAGCACTACCGCAGGCTTTGCTTGGTCAAAAGGCGTGGGTTTTGTTCCCATGGAACAAATGTAAGCGAATGGATTTCTTGGTTCCCAAGCCAGCAGGTTGCTTGCATAGTTGCATTCTCTCATACCCACATCTGCGTTTTATATTTGGATGACTTTTAGGTAAGGTATGCTTCCCTTGTGAATTGATCATCTAGGTTTTGTGATAGATTCTAGCTTGGATGAATATACATTGAAACTTTATGGGGTTTAATGCATACTCAGGCCTTCGGCTTTAATAGGTCATTGGGCCTTCGGTTGTATTAGATTGGTTAGCTTTGATTGTTGTTGGAATCCTTTCTGGGTATTGTGATTGCTTTGGAAATCGTTTCTGGGTATTGAGATTGCGCTCATAATTCCTATTGGGCGTCCAAATTGTGTTGAGGCCCTCTTCTGGGTGTTGAAACTGCGTTGGGAGTCTCTTCTGGTTAGTGAAATTCTATTAGAAACATTTTCTGAGTATTGAGATCTCAGGAGGAGTTCTTGAGTATTGAAATTGCAGTCTTTAGTCCCTTGTGGGTATTGAAATTGGTTTTGGAACTCCTTTTGGTTATTAAAATTGTTCTAAGAATCCCTTCCGGATTTTGAAATTGCTTTGGGATCCCATGTCCGATTCGAAATGAAATAATTTTGGTTTCCATCTTAAATATTAAGATATTATTGTTTCCTAAAGGTTGGATCGTCTATTGATTTTGATGAGAAAATATCTTATATATACATAATCCTTGTTATATCATCCCTTCCCATTCAGCCTTATAAAGGTGTCATCCTCATGCATCCCCTACATTACATTTGAGTACATATGAACTCGGTGAAATGCTGTTGTCATTTCTTTTCTATTCTTCACTCTCTTGGCTATCTAAATCATTCTGTCGCCGCTTTTGATTTCTTTGTTAGTGTTTATGTATTCATTCAAATTAATATCCTTCCTATTCTTCCCTTTATTCTGTTTGATCGAAGTGCCCTTTCCTCTGTGCGATACTTACTCTATCACTGCTTTTGGTAGCCTTTTGAGCTACATTAAAATTTTTTGGAATCACTTCTGTACATTGAAATTGCTTTGGAAATCTCTTTCTGGTCTTGAAATCGCAGTGGGAATCTCTTCTGGGTGGTGAAATCTTTCTGATATGTTACCCTTGTGTTTTGTCCTGTTGGATTTGGCAGATGAATTAGGGTTTTTGTTGCCACATAATCAGGCCTTGAATGGGTGTTCTCAGTTTGTGTTGTTTTGAAATATGGACAGGATGGTTCTAATTGCAAGGGGGATCTTGTTTGGGGCGTCAGTTTTGTCTAATTTCATTGTTGTTTAATTGGAATCTGATTTCTGGTGTGGCAGATTAATTGGGGCATGCAATACTTGAAATCCTGTCAGTGAGAAGCTTTAAGTGTAATATCAAGGGCTGATATTACTGCTGGTCGGTAACATGGGGAGGTTGTTTCTGATTCAGCTAAAGGGGCGGATTTATGTCTGCAAGTCCTGCAACAACCATCTTGCAAATATTGATGAGGTTGTCTCTAAGGTAGGTAACTTTACTTTGTAGCTTAAATTTTACTTAGAAATTGCATTAATTCATATTTGGTTGTGGATTTGGCCAGATCATATGGAAAGGCATTGGTAGACTTCTTTAAAGTGGATGACTATGCTTTTGATTTCTCACGTGTCTAAGTTCCCAAGTATATTGTTGGGAGTAAGCCATGTGATACATTATACATATTGAGTTTGAATTTTTTCTGGTGGCCTGGGAGTTAGCCATATGATACATATTTAGCATCTCCCAGTGCATTATGGGAAATTACTTCCATGCATCAATTCCGTATTTATTGAAGTTATTTGACTTTTGTGATTTTAAAGCATCTTAAGGCAACCTCCATGAGTAGTCATTACACTAACGACATTTTTCCTCATGTATGTTGGTAATAAGTACAAGGGTATCCACATGGCATACAAGCATTTCTAAACTTTAGTTAGTAGGGGAGGAGTGAAGGGTATAACACCCCTGCTTTGAGCCTTGAGGTTTTCACTATCTGGCCTCTTTCCCCATTGACAAAGCATTTTGGAACATGTGATGCCTTATAAGTCTTCCTTGGTTCACATTTTTTTACCAATGTGGGATTTAACTCAACGACAATCCAATTATATATTTGTGCTAAGCAATTGAAGGCTTCTATTGGTATTTATAGTTATATATTTTTTAGGGATTTGACTCTATCACTATGAGTAATCATTTCACTCATTCGATCTTTCCTCATTTATGTTGGTAATAAGTACAAGGCAACGTGACCCACTTAGCACACAAGCAACTTTCAGCATTTGTTAGTAGGAGGAATGAAGAATGTAATCTATTGCATTGGGATTTTCACCCTCTTTCTTCCTTCTCCATTGGAAAAGATTTTGGAGCATGTAATGATTTGTGAGTCTTAAATTTAAACTTTCATACTAAGTACACCTTTAATGTTCAGATCATCTCTGCTTTTCAACAGTTTGTGGTTTTGGTCTGATATGGGCAATTAGTGCATACAGTTGAGGTTTTTAGTTTCAACGATTTATTAGAAAATCACTTTCCAATTGAGGGTTAGCTTATTCATTATTGTAATGATGCCCTTGTTGCTAATTGATTTGAATGGTCACTTTTGAGTTTTTTCTTCTTTAAGTCTGGAAATTTTGCTTTCATGATAATTACACCTTCAATCATCAATGTGCAGAACTATCTTTATTTTTCAATTTGTGATTTTGGTCAGATATGAAGCAATCATTCTATGTGGTTAATGTTTTTAGTTTCAGTGGTTTATCATAAAATCATGTATCAATTGCAGAGTGGCTTGTCATTACTATGATACCTTTATTGTTATTTGGTTTGAATAGTCACTTTTGAGTTTTTGTGCTTAGCATTTTTTGTGGATGGTAAAAGAGAGACAAGTGAAGGAAAGAAAAGGATATCTGAAATGAAAGAAAATATTACTAGACAGGATAATTTTACCCTTTATGATATTAAAAGGTTGGTACGTTTCTTTTGCTAAATTACTAGATGCTTTGGTTAACCCATCATATTTACCTCTGTGAAAGCAATACAAATCCAGACATGCACATTATTTTTTGCTGTATCTGGACGCATCATGGATACAGCAGTGTGTATCTGGCTTGTATTGAGGCTGTATTGAACCACTGATCTAGTAGTTTAAAGGGAAAAAAAATGACAACTCTTTGCACCAAGACATTAATATATTTGTAAAAACTTATCTTTTCAATCATGAATAAAGCGTGATATGCAGCCCAGAAAAAATTAGGGGAAAGGTCATTGATTCCATTCAAATCACTTAGAACCATCAACACTAAAATGCAATTGAAGCAATATTAATTTTGACTATGCTGCGAGTCAACAACACTTTAACAAAGTTAGATATATAAGTGTATATATATTATAGAATGGAAATATAAAACAGTGATACAACATGTCAATAAAATAATGAATATAGTAGCACCGTTTCTCTGAGTTTCAGGGAAGGGACAATGGGGTTCTGGGGATGGCAATGTTTTTCCAGATTTTCGGGACAGCAGGGAGGTGGATATTAAAATAATATATAAATAATATTGCAAAGAAACAAACAAAAGAAGTATACTGGTGTAAAAACTTCAATATCTCACCTTTCCCAATACCCAGACAAAAGTAAATATAGGAAAATATTCTGACTCCTAGTAATTCATCACTAGTTAATTTAATTCACTTCTGAAGTGATTATTTGATTTTCTATATGATGAACAGGGATATTTATTCTTAACTTTTTGCAGCTACCTGGATTGTGCCCATATAGAGTCTTCTAAATCAGGCTGATGGTTGACTTCAGATTGCTATCTGATTGCTTAACAGTGACTACCATATTAATGAAAATTAGAAGTTATTACTATATTTTTATGGTAGTTGGTACCTTGACTTTGAATCTAGAATTCTCTGCCACTTCACAGGCAGTTTTCACTATACTTTTGAGACTCAGTGTGAGTGGTATGGTTGATTGCATTTTGAAACTCTCAGTTTTATCTTTACTTAGTGCTCATACCGACTTTAGTTTCACCTTACCATGACTTATCTTTATGATTCTTTTTATTGTGTCTACTTTTTTGTACAATGTGGAAAACTGCTGATTCTAAATTGAAATTTTGAATTGAAAACTGCTATTTTAGCTCGACTTACTGAAATTGGTCTTGTTCAAAATTTTATACATGCTTATTGGTTATTTTTCAAATTTTTGCCAGACGTTTCATTGCCGGCATGGGAAGGCATATCTCTTTAACACTGTGTATGTCTCTCTCCTTTCTCTAGACTTTCTGGAGGTTTCTGTTTTACACTGGATGATAGATTTACTGGATAATCCATTCAACTAAATTTTGTGCAAACTTAATTACTGACACTGGATGAAATCCTTTCCTCCTATTGCATTGCATCAAAAAATATAATTATTGAGATTGGGTGAAGTTCATTCCTCCATCATCAGACAATGACATATTATTATTGATACATATATTTCCATGATTGTAGTTTTGTTGCTTTTCCATTATTTCAAGCAAATTTTATAGGACTTACATTCAGAGTTTTATACTTTTTCAAAAAGACTAAATATACAGCATTCAGAAGCATGTATAAATGGAAAATACAGGTATGCAAGAATACATGGTGCTTTATCTCCTTATTTTTTCAAATGTGCATGTGTTGAATTTGTGGGAAGATATCAAAGTTTTTGTTATCCTAAAATTCCATTAGATCCTAGAACAAGCTATCTTGCATCTCTTTAGC
This sequence comes from Sequoia sempervirens, assembly GCA_007258455.2. Classification (NCBI taxonomy): domain Eukaryota; kingdom Viridiplantae; phylum Streptophyta; class Pinopsida; order Cupressales; family Cupressaceae; genus Sequoia; species Sequoia sempervirens. Next base: position 258,027,805 of record VDFB02000003.1, on the reverse strand, counting down.
TACCAGAATGTTGTATTTTCACAATTGAAGGTTGGACAATAGAGAAGTGCATAAAGATTTTATATAATATTCATTTATTTTTCAGAATAATTATGGACTGTTACTTACGGCATTTGATAGGATCTCGTGTCCTTACATGACAGGCTTCTTCTAAGATGATGAACAAGTTAAATCTACTTTTGAAAACAATGTGGTAGTTGTATGTTGGCAGATTCATTGGTGTAAATATCTTGCAATTGCAGGCATAAATAGTTATGTCAGAGATTACTCAGATTTAATTAGTGTGTCTTTGAGTTTCAGGGATGGCAATAGTTTTCCATGTTTTGGGGTTGTCATTCTTTTTCCAGATTTTAGAGATGGTGCGGGGCAACTATGAAAATATCATATAAAACTTAATATTTGACAAATTAACTACAAAAGTTACTAAATAGTAAGGGAAGATGAAGCTGTAACTTATTTTTATGTAAACGATATGAGTAAAGGAAACTGATGTTTATACAGAGTTTGGCAATTTGACAATCAATTGATCATATATTATTCATCAACTTCAAGCTACAAAGTAAAAAGTACAATTCTACAAAGTAACACTAACACAAAATATAATGGCTAATTTAACCCATAATATAGTACAGTGCTTTATTAATGTGATTGTTTGGTGAAATGCCATGGCATAATCCTTATTATTGGGACTACCAGACTTCTCTAGTTCATGCAATTGAGCCCCAACCAACATTGCATGTGTGCCTTGATCCTCATCAATCTTTGTCAGCTCCTCATGCTTTACATTGTACTATGTTGTTGGAATCTCCTTGTACTCAATTGTCTTGCGATCTGTAATACACAAGGCATTGTGTATATAGCCATAAACTTCCTTGGTGTCCTAGAGTTAAGCTTGTTCCTCTTGATAGCGTGGATGAAATTGTATGCAGACTAGTTATTTTGAGCAACAAAGAAATTACAATCTTGTGGTAAGAGCTGAATGACTACCAAGCATATATACATACCACTTTGGTTTTAGTGTACAGGCAGCCTGTTGCAAAGTGTTGAGCTTCTCCCATCTCCTTTAATACTTTGAATTTGCTTATTGTAGAATTGCATGGTGGGGTCTCTTTGTCAAACAACGACCTTCATTTGGCTAAGCATGATATGGTGCACTCACATATCTTCCAAAGGTTGCGAGTGTTGAAGTCCCCATATATGATCACCATGAAAAACAGGGGTATGATGGACATGTATTTGGAATCTTTCACCACTTCCAATATCCTCGACCCCTATTTTCAATTTTGTGTTTTCAACTCAGCTTGCTGATTCCACTTATGTCATGATCTTTAGTTGCAAGCAATTCAATCATCATCTCTAATATAATGATGTGGGATGCATATCTTGTTTCAATGGGTTGGATAAATCCCTTCTTGGAGAAGGATTGAAATAGTGCATGTGACATGGTGGTTGTAGATAAACATCCACATATATTTTGCATTGTTTATGACTTCTTTGATCCACTCTCCATTGCTAATGTCCTTAAGTGTGTTGTTCATGGCATGCACACAACAAGGGGTCCAATAGATATGCTTCTAGGCAGCTTCAACCAACTTTTTGGCTACTCTGCACACATACATTGTATCTATCACAACCTACATCATATTGTTTGGGCTGATCTCCTTGATGGCATCTTTGAGGATCTAAAACTAGAACTTCACATCCTTGTGGTTCCATGAACAATCCATTGCCCTAAGAAAGTGAGGCCCCTCCTTACATGTGCCATGATAGTGGTGAGTGAACAATGTCTACTCTCTACATTAACCCATCCATGATAGTGTTATACCCATGTGAGACCTTAGTTTCTCTTGGAATAGTTTTTATGCAAAATAGTAGTCTTAGTTTTGTCTCCTATGTTGCCACATAGGGAGGCCCTACTTTTGCAACCTTGAACATGGCCTCTTTAAAATAGAGGGAGTGACATTTAATTCAAATGTCATTAGCAAAGAAGAATTTGCCAATGACATTATCTGCCTCATCTTTAGCTCCTACATTGTACATATCTAACATCGAGGTCAGAGCTAAACTCATGGCCTTACATTTCCCCTTAGGCGCTAGTATAGTTGACACAAAAATAGGAATTTGCACATATTAAGTATTAGTAGTTCTAGAGGCAAGTGCCAGTGCCAAGGTAATAGAAAGTGTGGAGGTGCCTCTATTAGACAATTTCATTATCTCAACCTTGTGTTCAAGTGAGTGCTAAATAGTGAAACACATATCCCAACCCCTTTACCAATGATGTGTTGGAGGTGTGCATTCATTAATATAATGCCTGCCATAGTATTCAAGGGATAAAAAATGACATTTCCATAGGCAAGCCCCATTGAATTAACCCTTTACCAATGATGTGTAGGAGGTGTACATTCATTATTATAGTGCTGCCATAATATTCAAGGGATAAAAAACGGCATTTCCATAGGCGAGTTTTGTTCACATATAATGTTGTTACAGATTGCCATAAAGGGGCCTATTGAATAGATCCTTAGCATACTTTTCTAACCACTAGGAAGGGAATTTGAGATTCATATCAGTCCCAACTGAATTATCACTTTGAGTACTCCCTTTCACTGCACTTTCACCTTATTACTTGCCCTACCAATTTTTGGAGTCCACAACATATTAAACTCCTCCTCATTGTCACTTAGGTTAAATGAACTCATACTTAGACTGCAAAAACAGAGTAGAACTTACTTTTTTTCTACATAAACAAGTACTTAAGACTCAATGTCTAGTTTTGGACACGGATTTTCCTTTTGTTTTTCTTACTTTAGGTGCACAAGATGTAGAAGCACAGATTGTATTGATATACAGATGTTGTAATCCTTCTTTGAGTTATGTAAGACTCCAAAGACATTATTTGATTAGCACATAACAACCTTAAAATAAAAACAATCTCTAGTTGCTTCAAACAGAAGGATTTTCCTTCTTATTTTCGTATTTCAGAATGCAAAAGGCACAAGAGTAGATGGTACAGAAGTTACAGTCTTTCTTTGAGTAATTTAAGATTCTCAGACATTATTTAACTTGTCCATTGTAACTAAAAATAAAAATATCATTAGTTGCTACTAACACAAAGATTTTTCTTTTGCTTATCTTACTTTGGTTCACATGAGGCTCAAAAGTAGAGGATATACAGAAGATGTAAGCCTATATAGCATCATTTAATATTTAGTATTTATGGACATTAAAAAAAGAAGAAACAGATTAATGAATGATTTAGTTTGAAATTTGGAGTAAAAATTTGAAAATGGGAATTTGGAACATACCTCGAGGAGTTGTGGATGGTGTTCTTCCTCTTCCTCTTTCTTTTTCTCTCCTTTCCTCATACTACCCTTTTCTTTTCCTCATCTTCCCTATACTTTTTCTTCTCTTTTGGTGATTGCAAAGTTGCATGGGTTAGGTTTTCTAACCAAGGGCCCTCTTTTAAGTTCAGGTTAAGTTAGGTCTTTTTTAAAATTTTGTGTTTTTGGAAAATTTAAACCCCTTTTTTGGCTGTCAAGGATGTCTTGATGTCCCTGGTATGGGCAAATGATGCTTGGATGCCCCCTAGACTGTCTCAGGGACAGCAAGGCATCCCCATATGTCTCCCCCAAAAAGAGATGTCAGCAGGGATGGTCCACCATAGAGGTCTAGGTACCAGAAATGCCAGGGGGATGACTTGTTTCCATCTTCCATCCCTGGGATGTCTCTGTTCTAGGGGACGTGCATAAAATCTTGGGGATGCCTGACCATAGTACATTTGAGTTTCAAGTATTTGTACTCTTTGATACTCATTGACTTGTGGTCGATGTCTTGAGGCATCTAATAATGTATGCCTTGCATTGTGCAAAATAAGTTCAATGAACCATCTTTCTCGAAACTATAATACATCTTGGAAGATTTTCACGTTGTCCAACCCATATGAATTCGCTAGTTAAGAAGTCACTCTCATATGTTATGTAATGGAAATTAGGAAGCTCCAAGCAGTTTCTAAATTTTTCTCTGTCGAAAAAAAGTAATTTTAGAAGCTCTTTTAAATAAATCAGGACATATTAAAACATTGTGAAATCATGTGGAGAAACTTCATGGGGGCAACAATATTTAATATATTGAAAGTCATGTATACAAAGGGCTTTGCTTGAATTTTAAGATGTCTTTTTTGGTTGTCTTTGTATATATCACTGAGGCTTGATATGCATTGAACCTTTAAGGTAAGGTTCTGATATATGACAAGTCTACTTTCAGATACATAGAGGTCCCTTCCTAAGGAACACTTACACTGCAAGGGTATGCATCATCTGGGCTAGTGTTTTATGGTTGCATTGTTTAGGTCTTAAATGAAAAATTATAATTAGGTACTGGCTAACTCATCAGCATGCACACAGAAATGAAGGCTTTACTTTTAATTCTATTGCATAGGTGAGTTTTCTGGATTGCAATATTATCATACATTGTATGATTATGTTCCATTTACCAAGTTAACTTTGCACTTTGGAAATACTGACCTGATTTTTATCCTTGTGACAATGTTGTTTGTACAGTGTGAATGTATCTGCTGGGATACCAGAGGACAGAATGATGACAACTGGAATGCACACTGTCTCTGACATCTACTGTAACACATGTCATCAAATTGTTGGTTGGAAATATGTGAGTTAATATGCGTTGTGAATTTTGTATTTTAAAGGAATCTTCACTTACATGTTGGATATTATCAACAGTGTTTCCTTGTAAGGAGGCATTTTTACGTTCACTGTTTTCTTTGCCTTTGATACCTCCTAACAAAGAAACATACACAGTTGTCTGCAGTGGTGGATTTTGGAACTTTTAATTGTTGATGTGAATCTATGGCTATGTTTCTGTTACTGCTTATGCCAATTGCAATATTCTGTGAAGCCCTTATGTGGTTATCTTTTGGAGGATTTCTGCTCATTTTGCCCGAACAGCTTTACTGCATAGGTGCATCAACTTTTTTGTTACAAGTACTGCAAGAAGTCTTACTTTTTCATGACATAAAAAATCATGTACTCTTATTTTAGCTATGCTCCACTGCATTTCTGGTACAGGGATGCCAGGGGATGGTGGGATGGGGACACCAGGTGGTAGTGGGACCATATGTAACATCCATCCACTTAAAACACAAGTAAACTCAAGAATTTACTGGAAGGTAAATCAACTTAGTAAATAAAAAATCATGTACTCTTATTTTAGCTATGCTCCACTGCATTTCTGGTACAGGGATGCCAGGGGATGGTGGGATGGGGACACCAGGTGGTAGTGGGACCATATGTAACATCCATCCACTTAAAACACAAGTAAACTCAAGAATTTACTGGAAGGTAAATCAACTTAGTAAACAAGAGAGAGAAATTCTTTTTTTTTTTTTTATTCGCATAAGCACAAGAATAAAGTATAACTTTTCCAGATAAAATTCAAATTTGAATTCACATGTAATCATAACTAGAATCAAGATAATTCCTTACAATATTCATTTATATCACATAAGATACACTTAACATAAAGAATAGTTTTACCTCATAGGTTTTGACTGTCATAAGCTAGAACATGGAGTTCACTGCATCTGGAATGTTGATCTCTAACTTCACAAGCTTCAGAGAGTCTACTGCTACAGAGGGAGAGCATCATCCGAGTGCTTTTCCTCCAACCACGGACTCAAGTGGTCCCCCGCGCACTTCCTAACTGGAAGTGACCCGGCCCTTCTCGAAGAGTATAGATATAAGGAACTGTCAAGTTTCTCCATTTCAGTCCTAGGGATGTGTCCTACAAAACTCAATCGACCATACAACTCTAGATCCCTTCTAGCTAAGTATGATCATTCTGATTGGTCATGCCATCTAGACACTCACCTCTGACTCAACTTGGAACTGTCTCATCCTATAGTTTACTTACTTTATTTAGTACTCTAGTCACAAACTAGTCTGTATAGAAAATCCATTCTAGCCAATCTGACTTAGATCTAATCCTTAATCTAGGATATTCATTCAATGTAAAAATTTAGGTATTTCAAACCTTTTAAAAATCCCTTATTGCATCCTTGCAATATCTAGGGTTTATGACGTCCTGTCATTTTACTCTCAAGATTCAATACCCAACATCTTTGATGCGTTAAATCAAGTTTCGACATTATCGTAGAATCTCTTAAGGTATTGTAAAGACTTCCTGTCCTGTTCTATGGTTTCTCGACCTTTCATTGTCAATCAATATACATGTATATATACAATGTCATATCCGACATAAGCGTTACCTATTTCCTTGTTCTCCAAAGATAATAGCATTAGTGAAGCAAAACATAAGAGCAATTACTTCTAGTCTTACCCAGACGACTTAGCATTTCTCAAATTCACATTTCATAAAACATGAATAAGCATGATATCCGATGAATCTCCTCATTGATATATATATATATATATATATTAATGAGTGTCGTTACTTCTCATAGTTAGTACTTTGACTAAGTTCAATCCTTCAACCTTAATAGGTTAGATTCGTAAGAGTTAATAAATTGCTTCCAACTTCCTTGTCTGCTCAAGTTTATTCACATTCAAATAAGGATAGGGTATAAACTCATATGATTATCATCCTTTATATAAGTATGTCACATATACCTATAACAACCATCTCAAGTACAAAAGACATGTAGGTTGAGTTTTGGTCTCCCAACATCCCCTTCTCGAAGTTGGTTACGACATTGATACCAAGTATTGGAATAACAAAATTCCTTTGTACACATAGTTCTAAAATAAGTTCAATAAAGGCTACAAGATCAACATCATTACATTGTCAAGATCTCTTTCTCTTGAGAACCATAACATAAGCAACCAATGCTATCAAAGGCTATCTGGGTCACATTCGTGGGTCTCTTATTTCCTTAACATGTAATACAAATATTGACAAGAGGAATTCTATTTCCTACAAAGAAATATTTTCTATGTTACAATCTCCTTACTTCAATATCATGATGATATTATCTCACCAAAAAGTCCCTTAAGAGGACTAGCAAGATTTCATATATGGAGCTATCCTGGTCTTTGACATCGACCAAAGGATCTATTTCCATTTTCCTTAGTTTCCCATTACTATCTTAAATCCAAATTCATTAATAAGTGACAATACAACATAGGTATAGTGTGCTCTAGTTTTCTCCAAACCACTTAGGTGCTATGCAAACCCTCATTACTCTAGGAATATGAATTCACTAGAAAATAACCATTCTTTGACTAACGTCAATTGAATAATTCTAAAAGTTCTATTCACATATCAATACTTACAATCCTATTGATAATCCAATGTTCACTATCTTTCATCTTAAATGAATTATGAACTCATACCACTGGGGTTTCCTCAATACCTCGAATATTCTAAAACATAGTTGTTAAAATCCTTGAGTGTTATGATATCTCCGACCTTGGATATTCCAAAAGAGGTCAATATCTCTCTATTGCTCTAGATGAGGGTTTCTAGCACAAGCTGGATAACGTTTTCAAACCTTATTCTCATGTTTGGAAAACATAACTATTTTAATATCCCTGCTATTGCATAGACACTCCACTGAGATATTCATCTCTGTTTACTGTTAATCACGCTGGATATAATCTGATCGACTACCTAATGAATTTAAATATTAATGACAACAAACTTTGAGCTCAATCTATATACAAAAGAACTATCAACTTTTCATTTATTTCAAGACTTACGCTAGTCTTTGAGACATCATTACCCACAAGAATTATATTTCCAAAGCAAAGCTTAGGCTACCAGAAGTCATGATGAAACATACAAGGTAAGAAGGTTCGACTCATACCTGAGTGACCCTACCAATTATACCAAAACGTTATACCTTGCTTCCCTCTAGTATGACAACCTCCCTGTGATACGACACAACAAAAAGTGTCTTCCCCACTGAGCTCGAGCTTCCTCCTTGTCTAGCATCCATCCTTCTTGCGCTAATAAAATGGGAGCTCCCAAAAAATGTGTTATCCTAGTCTTTATCATCGACCAAAGGCACAACACACAGTGCCAGGAGAATTCCCTTACGTCCCCCCCCAAAAGAGGCCGAGAATCTCCGAGGTCCCCCTTCAAAGCAAGGTCGTCCCACTTCAAAAACGGTTGCCATCTCCCCCCCACGTCGGCTCATAAGAAAATCCGTTATAAAAGTTGGTTACTCGATGGTAGTAACTGCCCGCACCTTGAATTATCCCCTCGGAAATCCATAGTTACTTTATGTTAAGTGTATCTTATGTGATATAAATGAATATTGTAAGGAATTATCTTGATTCTAGTTATGATTACATGTGAATTCAAATTTGAATTTTATCTGGAAAAGTTATACTTTATTCTTGTGCTTATGCGAATAAAAAAAAATAAAAATTTCTCTCTCTTGTTTACTAAGTTGATTTACCTTCTAGTAAATTCTTGAGTTTACTTGTGTTTTAAGTGGATGGATGTTACAGGGATGGGGACACCAGGTGGTAGTGGGACCTATTTCAAGGAAGGCAATCTAGGAGGCCATTATCGTGTGTGTGTGTCTATAAATTTCATGACATAAAAATATTGTACTCTAAATCTAGGAGGCCATATTTTTGGTGACAGCGGTGTGTGTGTGTGTGTATCTTGGTCTCTGAATGTATATACATACATAATATAATATTATAATGTACATATATGTGGATGGTGTGCATATTTGTTTAGAAGATTGTTGAGAAGACTGTTTAATCTGAGAGTAAATTCCCTAAGGTTTGTTTGATTATCTTTGTCCAAGATTCCGTGAACTAGTTTATGGTTGCAAATACCATTTTAATTGTGCATCAGATAAGGTGTACATGCACACACACATTGTGCTTACTTGTTTAGAAGATTTTTCTACATAACCTTTTACTTTTGGATTAAATTCCCTTGGCTTTGTTTGATTTTCTTGCTTCAAGATTCCATAAACTAGTTTTTGGTTGCGAAACCTGTGTAATTTTGCATCAGATAGGGTGTGCCTATGCCTGTGTAAAAAGCATTGTTATAGATGGGTATTCTACAATTATATATAAATTACATAATGATTTTGTGTTTGATAATTTAATAATTTATATAATAAAGTTCCACATTATTCTAAATGTGTATGATTAATGAAAATTTTATTTTAGAATAAGTAATTTTCATTCGATAGTAAGACCATTACAAATTTGTTATATAATAATCTACAAGTAATACTGTCGATAACTACACAGCTATTAGATTGGTGTAGCCCAATTATATTGTATGCAATAAATATCGATTTCTCAAATCTTATTTTGCTGTTTCTTTTAGAATTTTTAAATTGTAAATGATAGTCTATATTAATATTAGGGTCTAGGATGTATAAAAATATAAGTGATTAAGCTTCATATTATTTTCATTTCATATTTCCAATAAAATTTAAATTGAGAATATGAATGATTGAATATATATTGTTTTTTAACAAAAAATGAACATTTTGTTTTTAATGAAAGAGGGGATGCCTTGACATCCCCAAGATAGTTAGGGGATACCATAAATGTCTTTGGATGTCTTGGGGACAATTTGGGGATGTTAAATACATCTCCAACAGTACTAGGGATAGCTAGATGTCCTCAAGATGCCTAACCCCATTAGTTGGTGTTTCTGGGATGGGACAGGGATGAAGACATAGGGATGAGGGGTGGGGCCAAGTCCTAGTGTAACTCATTAGTGGGTTATATGTTGAATTATGTTGTTAGGTATTCCTAGATCCCTAGGCTTACCAAACTAAATGACTTTGAGTTCAAATCCTAGGTTGGTTCTTTCTTGGATATGCCTAGGACACATCCTTGGTTCTGCATTTGGCCTAGGTACACCTCAATGCACCTATGCTGAATGCGCAAGTCTAGGATGTGCCTTAGGCATACCTAGGTAAATTGGGGCATATGGGAAATCCTAACATATCCTTTGAATAAAATAGATTTTTAGGACCCAAAAAAACTCATTTATCTAAATCTCATTTAAGCTTTGTAAATTTTCTTCTCATAAATATTTTCGAGTATCTGAATCCTAATTACTATTTCTTGGGAAACAAGTGAAGCAGAAACAAGGAAGAAAATGAATAAAAAGAATGATGATATCCTGCTTCAACTAGCAGCCTTCACCTTTGGCCCCACACCTTTATTATCCAGTCACTCCTTTGCAACCTTTATACTATCAAGTATCCTTCACTTGAAACCCTTGGATTACTGCTGGAAGCTCCATCAAAATTCTATTTCATCCACCCAAACGGTGCTGGCATCCATTTTGCCCCAACCCTTGGATCCAGGAGAGAACTTTCACAAGTTCATTGCCTCAAGAATTAAATTTTTTCTTTTTGAGGATTTGATTCAAAACTCTATTGTTGACTCCTCCATTTGTGTTTTCCAATTTGGTCAGAAATAAATCCTCTGTCAACTCCTTATCTTGAAAGGTGTGCCTAATTCTTTCTTTCTATAGCTCCTAGATTATCACTGAAGGACAAACAATTCACATACATGAGTAAGTGGCTTGTTTTTGAAGGTTTGGCCAAGATGTGAATAGTTCCAGCAAATCATTAGGGAGGACACTTGTCTAACCCAGTCTTGCACAAATTCGTTGCCAACATTTTGCTGCAAAGGGGCAACTAAATATTAAGTGGTTAATTGTTTCTTCAGCACATTTACACATAGCACACCTTGATGGGCCTTGGAAGCCAAGCTTCAAAAATTTATTTGTTGTTAGAATCTTCTTTTGGATGGCTGCCCCTGCAAAGGTTCTCACTTTTGATAGACAAGGTTTGTTCTAGTAGAGGTGTATTGGCCAATTATCCTTGTGAGCTGAGAGTTCTTCTGTCATATATTTAGCCTTTGCTGAGTAATTCATTTATTTGGTTAAAATCCATTTGACAATGTCTTGTCCAGTGGTTATGAAAACTTTCCTTGATGAGAGCTTTTCTAATAGAATTGAGATTTGAGATTCTGGGATGCTGTAGCCCTTGATATCTTTCCACACCCACTTTATCTGTCCTTGTAGTGATATGTCAGATAGTCTCTCACCTTGTTTCCCCAAGTCTCTTTTCAAAGTTCACTTTGCCTCTGCCAATTCTCTTTCTCCTTTTAATGCTTGGTAGCCGTTCCACGAGTCTTCATAGAAAAGTGTCAATTTTCCATCCCTTATTTCCCAAGTAAGATGATTAGTTATTATACGTCTACATGAGAGTAAGAAGTTCCATATCTGGGATCCTCTGGGAGGGTTAGCTGCTATCAAAACCCTAGAGGGATCCCCTGAATCTAAATACTTTTTTTGCAGAATCGTAGCCCAGTTGAGCTGCCTTATGTTGGAGATGCTAGTTCCTTATGCTGATGCTATATATATATATATATATATATATAGAGAGAGAGAGAGAGAGAGAGAGAGAGAGAGAGAGAGAGAGATATGTCTGCAGAAACCTGCACGTGAACCACATTCCAAAAAATGTTGTTTGTCTACACTTCTCACACAATACCACACTGTATCAGACCATGGCCAGTGCACCTTTCATCTCTCTTGCAACAATGAAATCAGAAATTCAAATTATGGCTGTTAGTGTTAACTGTTATTAACTTATTTCATTAGCTATGAATCTGAGTTATGATATATTTATTGCTGTTATACTACTGTCACTACTGTTATAGTGCTGTCATGATACATTCATTGCTGCTGTTATAATGCTGTCATGATATATTTAACACTTATTTTATGTCATCAATGATTTTTTTAAAACATTATCAAAATTTGGCTTTCTGTCAGGTATGTCTAGCTGTCCCCAAGATGGTTGAGGGACATCTGAGGTGTCGCTAGCCATCTTGGGGATGGCCAAACATCGCCATGACCTTTCCTATTACTGCAACATGTTTTGAAGTGTAATAACCACCCCAATTTTTTTCAAAACTTCACCTGTTAGCGTTAGCTAAAATGCAATGATAAACAACTAAATAAGCAACCTTCCACTTTTTGATCACCCAAATCTTGATGTGGGCAAGGTGAGAGCATACAGTGAAGAGGGGATCTTGCATAAACTGGAAAACAAGCTAACTGAAAAGTAAACACCGTCCACTTTCTGATCACCCAAATCCCGATGTGGGCAAGGTGAGAGCATATGGTGGTAAGGCTTACAATTACTGAATTCTCTAAGCTACCACTTCTTCAGTGGGATGAGTAATCAAACCAAGTGCACGAAAAGTAAATCATCTGCTTATTCAGTGGGAATAACAAGTAGTAAGTAAATACTTGGCGGAAAGCCAACCATTCAAGGCAAAGTCGTCCACTTGTTCAACGGGCATAACCAACGGGCATAACAAGAAAGCAAATGAAAACTTAACCACTTATTCAGTGGGAGTAGCATGCAACATAAAGAAAGCTCAACCACTTATTCAGTAGGAGCATCACTTGTTTTGTGGGGTGAGAATCAAAGCAAATACAAGAGTAGCCACCAATGACTACCAATGGTGTTACAATAAGCTTATCACGAAATATATCAGTTCATCATATGCTGCTGCTATGAAAGGAAATGATAGAAATATGAAGCTTAAAACTCCCCCAAGATGCTATGATGATAATATGAGAGCACTCCTGCAAAATCTAACAATTATACCTCAATGAAAGGTCCTCCGGAGGTTGATAGAAGGTCAAACAAGTTGCTACTGCAGGTCTGATAAACAGGACAGTGGACTGATATGTTTGGACAGCAAACTTAAAACACCAACCAGCAATCATAGAATAAGCATAACTTCACCAATACTCCATAAAATCACTCCGAACAACTTGCAAAGACAAGTACTAGGCTGGGCGTCCAAGATAAGCTAGTTAGCAGATCTCCACAAGTCAGAAAAATCAACAACACTCACCAAACACCTTCTAGTAGGGTTGTACGGCCTCCCTAGAGGGGCAACCAGCAAGATAAAATCCAACTCTCAACCATTAAGTCCCAAAATCTGAGCAAAGGGGCGCCCAAGATGAAGAATGCCTATAAACCAACACCCACAAAAAGTTATCAGCTCTTCCGATCAGCGTGAGCAAAAAGGTAGGTCAGCTAGGCTATGGAAGAACATGAACCAACAACACCCAAGTCTGAAAACACACTCCAAAAATCTCCTACAATGCAGCAAACCAACACTCCACACTAAAATATGCCTAGAAAACATTATAGCAAACAAAAATTGAAAGAACAAAGGAAGCCATCACCAATATAAGCTCAACTGTAACCCCTGCAATGGAGTTACGCCACTATCCAGCTAAGTGGTTTCTTGCAACCTCGAAACTAAAGCCAACTTTGAGGGTTTTCGTCCTCAAAGCCCAAGGGGATCTCTCTAGAATCTGGTTGCACTTCGTTATCACAAGTTTGCATAACCAAATGAGAGCAAATGAGGGAGTATATATAGACTTGAGACCCAAAAGTTTGAATGTCTTTTCCCTCCAAAAGGGGACGCCACACTTAGGAGAATAAAATACTTTATTAAAATTCACTTAAAACTTTCATTTTGGCGTCCATTGTAGTCATGCATCAAATTTGCTTTTAAAAACAACTTAAGTTGTCACATGCTAGGTGTGGGGGTCCAAGGGGCTTTTTCAACTTTATAAAATTAACTTAAATTGTAAATATTTCCTTTTTCGAACTCCAAGGATGGTGGAGACACAAATTGCCAAAAATATCAAGATACCACCAACTGAAATTGCCATCACTGCCAAAAATAGAAATCCTGCACTAAACTGTTGCTAGGACCATTGCTAGAAATAGCACTCACTAAAAAACTCAAAATAAGTCCATTCCGAGATGGAGCCGTGACTTACTAAAAATAGTAAGTACTAAAAATAGATAGCTAAAAATAGTAGTGATTGCCCACCAAGGATCTCAGAAAACCCAGAAAGACCTAGAAAACTCTCTGGCAAACCTCTACAGACAAGAAACCTCCAAGAATCTTGGAATCACTAGAAACGCCTCTGAATATTCTACGGGACTCCAGAAATAGGCTAACGGTCACTGAAGTGGTGCTTAGGACTGATAAGTGGACATTATATGAAGATTTGGAGATTTTTAGGGACGGCCAAAGGATGTTTCGTGTTGTCCTGCCATACCTAAAACGTCATTGGGGACAAATATGATGGTTTGAGGGCCGAACACAGGGCCCAAGTGATCAGGGGTAATTTTTACCCCACCAAATTGCTATGCTAGAAGAAATTTCTTATCCTTTGATTTGGTAGTTAATAGTTTTAGAGGGCATCTTTAAGCATGACATGAGGAAAAATTGGAATGGTGGAGATAAATGCCTTTAGCATTAAGACCTTACTTGCCAAAGACAACCATTTTCCTTTTTCAGATGCCATCTTATTGCTGAAAGAGTTGAGAAGAGGTTAGTAGATAGAGGATTTGGAGAGGCCTTTAAAGAGAGGAAATGCCTAGATACGCACTTGGTCTATTTTGAACCCCAAAGTTCCACAATCTCATTTATCTTTTTGTTCTGGCATTGAATATCTCAAATTTAGAAAGACTGATTATTTGTCTAGAAGCTTGGATTAGTTTCCATGAATTTGTTTCATTGTAGTTGCCTCTTTCTTACTAGATACCCCAAAAAGGAGAGTATCATCTGCAAACTGTTGATTAGAAATGGGTGGAACATCTTGGGAGACATTTATAACTTTTCACTTTCCATCAGAACAAGTTATTTGAATGGAGGGGCCTAAAGCCTTTGTCCTACTTATGAATAGGAACAAGGAGGTGGACCTCCTTGTCTTAGGGCTCTAGAGGATTTGAAAAAACCATTGGGGCCACCATTAACTAGAACTGAGTATCTCAGGCTGGATGTGCAACTAAATGTCTGATCAATCCACCTTTTGTTGAAGCCAAACCTTTCCATATCTCTCAATAAGAAGAGCCACTCAACTTGATCATAAACTTTACCAATGTCCAGCTTGACTAGCATTCTCTTTTCATCTTTTGAATTAACTGAGTGTATGGCTTCATGAGCAATGATAATACCATCTGTTCTTGATCTTCTCAGGATGAAGCCACTTTGTTCTTTAGGTATTATATTTGGGAGGATTAGTTAAGCCTATGAGCCATGTAGATTAGATGATAGTCCTTGAAGGATTCAACTGTGTTCTTCTTGGGTGTGAGTAGTATAAAGGTATTGTTGAGATCCTTCAGCATAGTGCATTGTTTGCTAGATTCCTCAGCTGCCTACCAAACATCCTCCAATAATACCCCCACATTTCTGGAAGAGACTAGCTGGGAATCCATTTGGCCCTGGAGCATTGTTCAGGTTCATCTGTGAGATAGATAATTTGATCTCCTCCTCAGTAAATGGGGCAAAGAGCATTTCATTGAGTTATCTTTGACTAAATTGGGGATGTTACAGGAATTTCTTAATGAAACCTCAAGTTCAAACCATCTCAATTATTGAGAAGATAGTGAAGAACATAAATGCCTCTTGGCTTATTTCCTTGAGAAGTTTGCCATTTGTTTTTATGGCAGAGATTCTATTGATATTTTTTTTGATCTTAGTAGAATTGTGAAAGAACTTAGTGATTTTATTTCCTTTTAGCTAGCACTCTTTTAATTTTTTTTACCAAAATATTTCTTCTCTGGCAAGAAGTTCTGCATGTTGGCTTTTAAAAGAATTTTCTTTTTGGAATGATTCTTGGTCCATTCCATTATTAACGATAGTTTCATTGAGAGTGGCCAGCTTGGTTTCCACCCTTCCCTTCTTGGTAAAGATATTTGTGAAATGTGAATGGTTCCGCTACTTTAGACAAGATTTGACATGCTTCGTTTTTTTGAAAAGAGTGAAACATCTTTGAGCCTTTCTCCTTTGGAGCTCCTCTCCACCATACATCAATATTTGCAATGAATTCGGAATCCCACATGCACATGTTTTCAAATTTGAATGGGCTCCTAGTAATCTATAGTCTGGAGAAAGTAAAGTTGAATGGGATAATTGTTCAAACCAAAGATTGGGAGAATGAAACTTTTGTATAGGAAAGGAAGATTGAACGAGTCATCATTATATGGGAAACAGTCCAGCCATTTAGCTAGCTGCTATATTACAAAAGCCAATTCTTCTATTTGTCCAAGTGAAATTGCTATTCTTTGGAATGATATCTTGAAGATTCCATGTGTTCAAATTCCATAATGTCTAGTTGAGATTGGGTAGCACAACTGATGCCCCCTTTTTTGTCTGAAGTAGATAAAATTGCATCTAAGATCCCCCCCTAATAATGAGAAATTCATTGGTTAGGGAGTAGACGATGCTTGAGATTTGCTCCATTCTTGCCTTTTTGGAACACATCACATTGGAGAATAGATATTAATTAGGAAAGTAAATTAGAAAATAGGCTATTTATTTTACTAACCTGTCAGTTTTGACCTGAGAAAGCAACCATCACAAAGGTTGTACAAGAATCCTGAAGCATTCCCAAACCTCCAGAGGCCCGATCAGCTTCAACATAATTGCCATGCTAGAGTTTCCATTTTGGCATAAGGATTGCCACTTTGGAGAATTCATTTACCTTATTTTCTTTGAAAAGGAATAAATCTGAATGAGATATATCCAATTGATGCTTTATTAATCACCTTTTGTTAGGAACATTTGAGCTCCTAACATTCCATGAGATGATCTTCATTGCTTGCTGGGAAGGGAGATACCCTTCCTATATCTTGTAACCATATTGTTAATTTTCATTTGACCGTCTGCCATTCCTTCTCTAACTCTTTGTCGGTTTATCTTCCTCTTCATTTTTCATCTCCACATTTTGGTTTGTCAAATTTTTAATTGGTTTGACTCACAGTTCGTTCCTTTAGAGTATCCAAATACAAATCATTTTCTTTCAAGTTTTCTTCGAAGTCATCAATGTGGTCTGGATTCGTGATAACCTTGTCCACTGAATTCCTTTTACTACTTTGGACGGGAAGTGGACACTGCAGTTTCATTGGTGATCCCAAATAGATCTAATACCACATCAAGAACTGGCTTTTCTTCAGGTGTACTGGAGATGTCGAAATTGTATTCTAAGCTGGACTCTGGATCTTTGAGGAGTGTTACAGACTTTGAAGGAGCCTGAACCAAGGAATTCCTAATTGCGTTTTGATTAGCCTGCCATGGGCAGGAACTTTGATTATAATTTATTGTCCTTTGAAAGTGGATTGTCAGATCAAGGAGGATTCAAATCTTTTTCTGAGGGAAAATTTTCAGCTGTTTGAGATTTGTCAATCTGGCACAATCTATTTATACATTCTTTCAATGTATGACCATGATTGAAACATCTCTTGCAATAGATAGATGGGCCCTCAATTTCATTTTGCTGCTCCCATTCGCCTTCCTTGGAACAAAGCTTGATGATTGAAGGCAAAGGGTTGGCCATGTTGTTGATGATGCATATTCTTGCATAAATTCCAGTATTACTTTTTTGCTTATTTTCATACCCATTTATGAATCTGCAGAGGGAATTCCCAATTTTCACGAGAATACGAGATTACCAATATTCAGATGGAAGGGTATACAAGTGGGATCTGCATTGGCGCATTGTAGATGTAGTGATTGAGGGGATTAAAATTTGGTTCCCGATCATGAAGATAAAAACCAACACCATCCATCACCTATGAATCTCCTTGTAATTGATTTGCACTCAACCAAAAGAAGCCTTTCAGCATTGATTTGAGTTTGACACTCTGTCCCCGGTTATTTTTGAATATTTTTTTGAATTTGATCTGTGGTAGGCCATTGGTTTGCCCATTTAGTGAAGAAGGCATTATTTTGTAGGTTATGTTTTGACACCTTCAGATCTCTCCTTTCAAATGTTATCACTTTTCTTTGCTCGTGTATCTTATCTGCCTTGGGTTTGATTAGGTTTTTGTTTGCCCCTGTTGCGATCAATGAGTTGGAAAGAACATCCACAATTATTCTAATTTTCAATTCATAATTGATGCAGGGTTTTTCCATCTTCTCAGATCTTGGTGTTTTTTCCATCCGCAAGTCTGCTTTTGAAATCTTGCTTTCCAGGAGCCTAGATAGGGGTGTAAAACCCTAGTTTGCTATCCTATAAAGGAGGGTATGCCTGCCCTGCTGTATTGGGAATATCTTCTTTATAAACTTGGAAAAGTTGGCCTTTGGTATCAGGCCTGTAGGGATTTGATCAGAATCGATTTGCTTCCTCTTTTACATCTAAGTATGGTTTTAAGGAGTTGAATGTTGGCCTTAAAGCATTATGGTCTGATTATGTGGTCTTCTATGCAGCACATCTGCATTTCATATAAATGTTAGTTGTGTCTTATTTTTGTGGGGTCCATTTTCCATTTCTTCTGAATGTTCTATTAATACTCTATTGTTTTCTAATTCATATTTAACCATCACATTTTATTTTGGTTGTTTCTTTTGTCTTTGCATTGTTGGAAACTGTAAAAAGGGTTGTATTTTAAGAAAAATCTAGACATTGAGAACTTGATTCTCAAAAATAGCCGCACTTTATGTTGGAGGAGTTTTTCGTGTACTATATTCTAGAATCTAAACAATGTAAATATTGCTAATTGCAGGAAGTTGCACATGAGAAGAGTCAGAAGTATAAAGAAGGGAAGTTCATTTTAGAAAGGTGAATTTGTAACTCATGAAACTGTTTGCTTTGTGCTTCTTGCTTAAATCATATTTCAGTGAAGTTAGGTGCCCCAAGCATATTTTGATGAACCCATCTAACTGTATTTCATGCAGGAATAAATTAGTGGATTGCGATGGGACAGATGTGATTATGGGTGTTCAAGGGGCTGGGAGTGACATTGATGAGCCATGACTGCAAAATATCAAATTTCTGAATGGATACCATATTCTGAATCCTGTTACATGATACCTTACTTGAAACTATTCTTGATTGAAACGACATTCTGTATAATCCATTAATTTGTACAAAATTTTTTGGGAATCAGAAATCGAAGATTCCGTTCCCACATTAAGGCTTAAAAAGATCAAATACTTTGTGAGCCTTGTAGAAGCTAACTGTTTTTCTTTGTTCATTATGTATAGAATATTGGATAACTGAATTTTCATTTGGATTGTGAAGGAGAACCTTCGGCTTGAAAGTTAATATGTATATGTACATATATATTATATATGGCAGAGAAGAGTCCATCTTGAATTGACATTAGGACTAACATGGAAGTTCATGTTAGATGCTATTTCTATATTGGTATTATGCATTTGGCTTTCTGGGTTTCTTTAGTAGCCCTGGCAACATCTCAAGGCAGACTTAAGAAATGATTTTTGCTAACCGAGTTTTGGATGCCATCACTATTTAAGTTGTATGCGATTGGCATGTGGATTGCTTTAGTCATCCTATTGGCATCTTGAGTCTGCCTTTTTCTTCATTGGTTATTGAGGATTGCAAGACTCCTTGGCCATTGGGACACATATATGGGCCCAATCTCCAGATAAAAAGTATTATGCACACACATGGAACACAAACAGTGGCTCAATCTTCAAATGTGATTTCCAAGGGTATTTAAACCAGGGTCATCATTGAGGTAACACGTGGTCTTTAGCACTGAGATTCACCCGTGGATACGTGTGACTGTTAAGGATATGCATTAAGTGAATTCGCTTTCACTCAAGGTGGTTATTTGAGGCAATTATTTGCCCTTAATTTCAAAAGATGAAATTATTGTAAAAAGTGGCCCCATTTTTTTCGAAGGTTCCTGAGGGGGACCCGAGACCCTATTGTTTACTGAAATTCCAAAGCTTGGTTGGTATGGAATAAACCAAAATTTAGAAATCAAATGTAAGGGTTTTTTTCTTTGGTAAATCCCCTGCATCTGCAAACATATTTCCAACTGCGAGTAAAGGAAAAGATGGTGTCGTTCTTCATTCATCCATTACATTCCTTTTTGATTGATCATTCTTATTTGTTTTGTTTGATTCAAACATTGAAAGACACTACTGAGTGCACATAAAGACAATTTTTATCCACGGAGTGTCTTCCTCTCTTTGATACCAAGTCGAAATTTTTTATTGGAGACCAAGTTCTTCGATTTTGGTAGTCTTGTATATTAAATTTAATGTTTTTTGAATTTTCAGAGGAAAGAAAAATAAAAAACCATCTTGCCCAAAATTTCCAATCCCGGTGGGCTGCTAGCTGCCACGGTATTTGCTTTGCCCTCTGGAATGCGATCTCAAATTTTAAATTTTGCATCTTAAATATTCTGAATTAAATATTTTATTTCTCAGCAATACCTATTTTTAATTGCCTCAGTAATTTGAAGTCTGTCCTCGTCTACTTGAAAATTTTGCCATCCGTTTTAATGCCATTCCTTCTCTGTTGGGAGAGCTTGCTTCTGCCTTACTATTTGTTTACCTAGTCATGTATGGCTTTCACATTGTTACCCGTTTACCTAGTCTTGCATCCTTGAGAGGGCTGGCTTCCACATTATTACTCGTTTACCTAGTCATCTTTTTTTGAGAGGCCTGGCTTCCACTTTATTACTTGTTTACCCAGTCAAGTATTTTTGAGAGGGCAGGCTTCTGCCTTATTACTTGGTAATAAGTATCTTGGGAGAGCTTGCATCTGCATTGCTATTTGTAAGTGGACTGAAAACATTAACAAAGGTTGTACATCACTAACCTGAATGTCTCTAGCCTTCTTGATATTCTTGGATTTTCTTGTGTTAACACTATCAGAATTGAGCTTGACACATTGTTTAGGTTTCTTTTCACATCTTTGGGTTTTTCAACCTATTCCCACTAAAATCATAACTAGGTAAAAAATTATGTTCATTCAAGCTGCGCGGACCTGGTGCGTTGAGGGGAGGTCGGCATTTTGCTGAGCTTTCTGCTCCTGCGCCCTTGCTGTTGGAGGCTCGCGGCCTGTAACAGGCCAGGGCTTTCATTTTTGCTGCGATTGGGGTCTGTGGGAAGTTGGGGTGCTGCGGGTGGTGGCTGTTCGGGGTGTGGGTCGGGTGTGGTCGAAGCGGGGGGTTCTGCGAAGAGGATTCGGAGTGGGTGAGTGCTGATTTTCTGTGTGCAAGTATGGCAGAGGCTCCCAAAAGCCTTGTGCTTGCTGGGCCAAAGCCTCCACAGAATTTTTCGGCAGCCATGCATGCACAAAAATTGGATTCGTCTTTTGTGGGTGACAGCTCTAAGCTCAAGAAAGTGAACGGATGCTTGCCGCGGAGTCAAAATCGTCCTGTTCTGGTTATCTCTCCTGAATCGGTTCAGGAAGACATGGATTATTGGAGCCAACATGTTCTGATCTGCAAGTTCTTGGGTATCCGGGTCCCTCTTTCGGCTTTAGAGTCCTGGATCCGTCGCACCTGGCAGGTTGAAGGAGATTTTGAACTTTTGGTGGCTGCAAATGGCTATTTCATGATTGATTTTTCTTGTATCTCAGATCGTAATCGTGTTTTTGAGGGAGGGCCGTATTTTTATAATCATGTTGGCTTGTTCATTAAACCCTGGCATGGTGGTTTTAATGCGACAGAAGATCTTCCTACACGGGTTCCTGTATGGGTCCGTCTTCCATGGCTGCCGTTAGAATTTTGGAGAGAGGATAGTCTTCACCAGATTGCGGATTTGTTGGGGAAGCCGGCTGCCATTGCTCAAAATACTCTGAATAAAAAGGTATTCTCTTACGCTCGCATTTGCGTTGAAATTGATTTAAATAGCCCTCTACCGGATTCTTTGGAAATTTGTATTGGCTCTGCCTCGTGGATTCAACCGCTTGATTATGAGTCTCTTCCCTTTCGTTGCCGTTTTTGTCATGCGTATGGACACCTTCAGCGCCAGTGTCCTCGGGCACCTAAAGCTGCTGGGGTGTCTTCCTCTCCTTCTTCTGGACCTTCGGTGGAGAAAGGGGATAAAGGGAAGGTGTCTGCGGATGTGGGTGGGCCTGATAAGGATGGCTTTATCCCTGTTAAGCAGAGAAATAAAGGGAGGGGGCACAAGCGGGCCTTTAAGGATAGTCAGAGTGATCAGGGTTTCAATCGGTTTGAGGTCCTAGATAATCAGGGTGTGGAGGAAGGGATTCCTGTTGAGCTTTCTTCTGGGGCCACTGGTATGGATGTTGGGTTGGATACAGGGCTGGAGAAAGCGATTGTTGTGCAGAATATTTCTCCGGCATTGGAGCAGGGGAGTTCGGAGCCTCCTGGGGCCTCTATAGATGTGCAGGATGATATTGTTTTAGCAGATTTGGCTAAGGCAGTGTTTTCTTCAGGCAAAGGGCGAGGATCGTCTCCTTCCTTGGGGGTGCTGCAACGCCCTCTCAAGAAGGGGCATTTTGAATTTTCTTCGAAAGTTGGTCGTAAGAAGGATGCAGACAAGCTTAAATCTACTGGGGATCTTTTGGTAGAATCTGGTGCTATTAAGACCCTTGAGGCCCACTTCTCTCAACCTTCCTCATGATTATTCTCTCTTGGAATGCAAGGGGGTTGAATAGCACCCCCCGTCAAAAGGCTATTCAAGATTTGATTGTTGTTCATTCTCCTGATATCTTTTGTGTCCAGGAAACTAAGCTTCAGGTGGACCTCATGCTTCAACATGCTCCTCGTATTTGGTTTTCTGGCCAGTGTCAGTGTATTGGGTCTAGGGGAACCTCTGGGGGTCTGGCTCTTTTCTGGGATCCTCGTAAGGTTGTCCCTCATTGGTGGATTTCCAGCCAGTCTGCTATTTCTATGGTGGCCTCGATTCTGGAATCTGGTGAGATTATTTTGGTTAGTAATGTTTATGCTCCAATTGATATTCGTGGTAAATCCCAGCTTTGGGCTCATATCAGGTATGTTAGGTCCTGCGCTCCCTTTCTGCCTTGGATTTTAGCTGGTGACTTCAATTCTGTGTTGAGCTTGGAGGAGAAAAGGGGAGGGCTGCCTAGGCTTGGCCCTGCTTCATATATGTTTCGAACTAATGTGGACTCTCTAGCTTTGATGGATGTAAAACCCTCTAATAGAATTTTCACTTGGAATAATAGACGGAGTGGGCCTGAAGCGATTGCCCAGCGGCTTGATCGTTTCCTTGTCTCTTGCTCTTGGGTTAGAGGTAGCTTGGTCATTTGCTCTGAGATTCTTGACTGGCGTGGCTCTGATCATTGGCCAATTAAGTTCTCGACTTCAGCTTTTCCAAATCCTAAGAATCCTCCATTCAAATTCCAGCTCATGTGGTTGCGTGATCCGTCTTTGGGTGATCTTGTGGCTCAATGGTGGCGGGATGGCGCCCCTGCCTATGTTACAGCTATGTATTCTCTGGTTAAGAAGTTGCAATTTGTTAAGTTTCATCTTAAGCGATGGAATAGGTTGAGTTTTGGTAATTTTCGGGCTAGGAAAAGAGAAGCGCTGGACCGCCTTGCTGTGATTACCCGTCAGATTCGGGATTTGGGCTTCTCGGAGACTCTTGGGCATGCTGAATCCCAGGCTCTAAAATTGGTGGAAGAGTGGGAGCTCCGTGAAGAGATTTTCTGGAAACAAAAGGCTAGGATTGATTGGCTTCAAGAGGGTGATCGGAATACGGCCTTT
Source organism: Sequoia sempervirens (assembly GCA_007258455.2). Classification (NCBI taxonomy): domain Eukaryota; kingdom Viridiplantae; phylum Streptophyta; class Pinopsida; order Cupressales; family Cupressaceae; genus Sequoia; species Sequoia sempervirens. Next base: position 258,004,269 of record VDFB02000003.1, on the reverse strand, counting down.
TTCCATCATTCTGTGCAAGCTCGTCGAAATAAATGCTTTATCTCTTCTCTTATTAACTCTGAGGGTATTTCAATCTCTGCTCAACATGCTCTGTCTAGAGAGGCTCGTCAGTACTACTCTAATCTTTTCACTGAGGATTTTGTTCCTGCTGAGGCTGATGAAAATAGAGTCCTTGCTTGTATTCCTTCTTTAATTTCTAATGAGGTGAATGCTTCTCTTATTCGCCCGGTGACTTTGTCTGAAGTGGAGGAGGTGGTGTTTGGGATGAACAAAGGGAAAGCTCCTGGCCCTGACGGGTTCCCAGTTGAGTTTTTCCAGGAGTTTTGGGATATTGTGAAGCAGGATTTGTTAGAGGTGGTTTGTGAGTCTCTTCATAGTAAGCAGATGCTTCGTGCCCTGAATGCTACTTTTCTGGTTCTCATTCCTAAGAAGGAAGGTGCAGACAAACTTGATCTCTTTAGACCTATTGCACTCTGTAACGTGGTGTATAAGATTATTACGAAGTTGATGGCTGAGAGACTCAAATCTTGTTTGCCAATGATTATTTCTGAGGAGCAAGGTGGCTTTGTGGCGGGGCGGCAAATTCTGGATGGGGTGGTGATTGCGTCTGAAGCCATTCATTCCATGGCTACCTCTCAGGATAGGTCTATGTTTATCAAGTTGGATATGGCCAAAGCCTATGACAGAGTTAAATGGAGTTTTCTTCAGAAGATTCTGCTGGCCTTTGGTTTTTCCTCTGATTGGGTGAGTTGGGTTTTGAGTTGTGTGACTTCTTCCTCCTTTTCGGTTATTGTGAATGGGGAACCTTCTGAGCTTTTTGGGGCTACTAGGGGCCTTCGTCAGGGGGATCCGCTCTCTCCTTATTTGTTTATTATTTTGGCTGAGGGGCTTGGTTGTCTTCTTAAATCTCAGGTTTCACATGGCTTGATTCATGGTTGGCAGTGGGGGATGGGCTTGCCTACGCTTTCTCATCTCCAATTCGTGGATGACACCTCTCTTATGGGTCTGGCTCGTATTAGGGAGGCTGATTCCTTCAGGAAAACTTTGGACATCTACCTTGCAGCTTCAGGCCAGAGAGTCAATGAGCAAAAGTCTTCTATTTTCTTCTTTAATACTCCTCAAGCTATCCAGCGTAGGATTGCTGCTATTCTGCGGTTTCAAATTGGGACTCTTCCCTTCGTCTACTTGGGTATTCCTCTTGCTGTTGGCCGTCAGCCCAGATCTTCTTGGCAGCAGTTGCTTGATAAGCTTAGGCGAAAGGTTAATCATTGGACTCATCGTTGGTTGTCTTCTGCAGCTAGATTGACTCTTCTTAAGTCTGTCATCCAGGGCCTTCCCATCTACAGGTGCTTTGTTCAAGCGGCTCCTATGTATTTCCTTAAGGAATTTGATGCTCTTTCTCGTCAATTTCTTTGGAGCGGTAATTTGTTGTCTTCAAAATGGAGCCTTGTTAAGTGGGAATCGGTGTGTAGACCAAAGCAGGAGGGGGGTCTTGGTTTACGCTCTACTATTTTGAATAGGAAAGCTCTTGCTGCTAAGCTTTATTGGCGATGGTGCACCCATCAGCACCAGTTATGGGCTCGTATTCTCAACCTTAAATATCTTCGGGGTGTTGCTTCTTTTGAGGTCCCTCGCTATCCTCTGGAAGGGGGTGGTTCTATGATCTGACATACTTTGAAAGTGGGGGCGCAGTTGATTAAGGATGCTCTTTTTTGGATCTGTCATTCGGGGTCACAGGCTCTTTTTTGGTCAGATTCCTGGGATGGTCACCCTCCTATTATTTCTTCTTTTCCTCATCTCCAGCCTCTTTCTGAGGTTTTTAGTGCGGCTGGCTGGGATACTGTGGAGCATTATAAGGTGGCGCAGCATGATGGTTTGGTTCTACGTTTTCGTTGGAAGCTCCCTTCTGAGTGGCCACCAGGAGGGTCGGAGGGGGATAGGCGTGAGCTTTCCCAACTTTTGGCTTCCCGTGCTTGTAATTCTTTGAGAGGACCTGATGTCTTGGCTTGGGATGGTTCAGACTTGTCTGGAAAGTACTCTGTGGTTGCTGGTTATAAACAGATTGGTAGGCAGTTGTTTGGGGACATTGAGGTCCCTTGGTGGAAGCAAGTTTGGCACAAGTTGTCATGGCCTAAGTGCAACTTCTTTATGTGGTTAGTGGCTCAAAATCGGTGTCTCACTTGGGATAATTTATGTAAGCATGGTTTTCAAGGCCCCTCTATGTGTGTTTTGTGTCAAGGCTGTGAAGAGAGTGTATCCCATATCTTCTTCCAATGCTCCTATGCTAGGGAGATTTGGCACTTCTGGTGGGGGGTGTGGAATACGGCCTGCTGGCATGTTTCCTCTTTGGTGGAATTTGGGGAATGATGGGGCAGGGCCCCTGTTTCTACTTCCTTTCTCCAGGCTGCTTGGGCTATTGGGCCTTCCTTTATTATCTGGAATCTTTGGTTGGAGAGGAATAGGCGGATCTTTCAGGATTTGCGGCTGATGGCTCCTCACCTTTGGAGGAAAATTTTACACTCCTTAGGAGAAACTATTGCGGCTAAGTGTGATATGACTATGCGGGTGGACCCTCGGGATGTTGATTGTTGTAATCGTCTTCATCTTCCTCCTCCGCATCGACAACTCATGCGTAACAGATGCAGGCATCCTACCCCGAAGGTGAATAGGGAGGGAAGATGGACCCCTCCTCCCTTGGGAGTCCTAAAAATCAACTCGGATGGCTCTTCTCGTGGTAATCCTGGTCATGCTGGCATTGGAGGTGTGGGCCGTGATAGCTCTGGAGATGTTCAGTTTATTTTCTCTGTGTATAAGGGTCTTCATACGAATAATCTTATGGAGGCTCAGGCTATTTTAGTGGCTGTGGAGCGGGGCAGTCAGTTGGGATGGCGAAGGATCATATGCGAGTCTGACTCCTAGGTTGTGGTGAACTTACTGAAAAGGCAGTATATGGATAATGTGAACTGGCAGTTGGCTTTGATTGTTGAACAAATTCTCACTCTCTGTGCATCTCTGGAGCATGTTACTTTCAACCATATTCCCCGTGAATGGAATGGTGTGGCTGATTGCTTGGCTAAATGGGCTTCCGATCATATGCATGATTGGAATTTGGTGGATCGGGGCCAACTGCCCCCGGATTTGTCTCATCAATTGGATCACTTGGTTGAACTTGATAGGGCCATTTAATGGCCTTGCTTTGTAATGTTTCCTTGGTTTAATAATATTTTTACCCCTTTATGTTAGATGCTTGTTAACTCTATTATTGAAGGTTTCTGGCCTAGTGGGATGATAGTAATGAGGTTCTCTCTATCATAATGGGGGACCCAAGATTTAGTGTTTTTTTTTAAAGTATTGCCTATGCTTATAAGAAAGGTGTGATAAAAGCTGGTTAACCCTAAACAATATGAAATGAATGATTTTAATGACATCTACAAGATCAAACAATTTAAGGGACTGAGAACCACAGCACTAAAATATCTCCAATTTCTTTTTGATGTCGGATCTACTACTACAGATCTTGACCGAAAAGCTAGCAGTCTTGCTGATTTTTGCTTCTTCAAATAGCTCGTGCAAGTTGCCAACTTTCAAGCTGCTTTCATATAGAGTATGGATATCCTCATAAGCTGTGCACTACATCATAAAGTGTCATTCTGTCTCCACCACCTTCTTACTACAAAATATGCATGTTCTGTCTTTCCAAATTTTCTTAGGTATAGTCCACTTTCAATCTCAAAACTAAGATGGAGTGATCCGATCCTCAACTATACAATTAACAACTTTGCTTTTCCCTTAAAAACTTTGCTTTTAAAGCTTAAAAAGTTGGGGCAAGGAGTTTACTCGCAATTTTATATAAATGTAAAAAGCAGCGATTCAAAACCAATTTCATTTGTTTCTAGCTTGCTAATAAGCATTCGAATTACAATACTGCCTGTATTAGCTTGTTGAAATAGTACGTCATTCTCAATTGTCTCCGACAACGGAGATATCATTCTAATATTCAGGAGGCACATGTTCATATCTTGTTGGTTGCTATTTTTTTCGAAAAGGAAAAATGTTTCTGATGTTATGCATTGAAACTAGAAGTCACCTACAGCTTCTATGGATACTATGGTAGTCTTGTCTATAAAATCAAGTAACTCTTACTAGGATTCAACTTGTTCTATAGAGGTACTAATGCCAAAATAACTTACAGACCCTGTTTTAAGAAAAAGTTCTAACACCCCCATTATTGTGATCCCGAAAAATGGGAACACATGATCAAACTGAAATCCGAAGTTCTAATCGAATGAAAATATAAGTGTCAATAAATATTAATAGAAATTAAACCTTAAAAATAAAATAGTTAAAACTGGGTAAGAGAACCTTTTGGTAAAATATTGTGTTTGGTCAGAAGCTTTCTTATTCATTATCATGCATTTTGGAAAAAAAGTTTTCCAGGTTGTTATTCAGGTTAATAAATAGTATCTCAGCTATATTAGTGGCCAACCACAAGCCTTGATTTTACATTTCATCTTTTATAAAGAATTTCTCACTGATTTGAATTTAAAATTGTTAAAGAGTATGAGGAATGTGGACCCCCTATTTTTTATGTCAGTCAAGTACTTGAAATTCTGTTCTATGGTAACATCTTACTTAAACCTTCAAAACTTGGAAACCTCTTTGTTCTAATCCTTGGTAACATGGTTCACTTCATTTGGTTTGTTGTTGCATTACCATAATGTTGAGGTCATCTAGTCTTTTTTGAGTGTATAAACCTCTAGGGTAGTGACAAGGGCTTTAGAAATTGCGTTAGGAGTAATACGGTGAGATATAACTTGAGAAGACTTAAACATGATATGAGGTACCCTTTAATGGTGGTCAAATAAAATATACATATTTATGCTTGAACATGGGTGATATGAAGTAGTCTTTTGCTACACCTCAATTGCGTAATTATTATTTACTATTACTATATAGGGTAAATGTGAATGTAATTTGTATTTTGATGGTGAATAAAATGTGCTTGCACTTTGTTATCAATGCATTATGAATGAACGCTATTTCATTTAATGAAGAAATGCGTGTGTGAAATGGATGATTATTGAATTGATATTCTAACTATGGAGATGTATTATGTGTAATGTATATTTTGTTGAATAGCTGACTACCTTGGGCATATTTTGAGAATGTGGATGTAGGTATATGTTCATTCCTCCAGGTAGAGGGAAAGTATCACTGAGGAGAAGATCTTGGTCGGGTAACCAATAACGTAACCTATCTGAGCTTACACACACCACAATAGATTGGTTGAGTCTAATCATTGAGCTGGGAAGTGGTAAGCCATCCTTAGCGTAATGTGTTTGCATTAGTAAGGGTCTTGATTACTATAGAATGTATGCTTGGATGATGTTTTGAGTCCTTCCTCATGTTACTGTGCTTGTTTGTGTGGTTGATTGAGTATTAGGATATATGCATATGTTGACATACGCGTACGATGGATATAATGGGATGTCCATGAGTATGACGACATGTATAGAGATGCATATATGAATATAAATGATTGATATGATGCTATAGTCATATAAGTCATGATCATTCAGGTATTGAATGGATCATTTAAACTATCATGTTGCCATAGAATATATATACATTTGTACACACACACACACACACATATATCTACATATACATACATAAGCATTAACGCTTATTCAAGAAATGTATATATATATATGTATGTATACATGCATATTGTTCAGTGAGAATGATAATTTGGATGAATGCATTCTAGATATCAAATGATATGTGTATACTATCTATGTTTGAGTGAATGTTTATCATGCATTCAATTATCGAATTAGGCTGTCAGTTATTATATATATATATATATATAATAGCTTTATTTTAAAGCACATAGCCTTAAGAGATAACTTATACCATGACTTGAATAAAGGGGTTTGATATTTATATTAATATATGCTTAGAGGTCAGTTTATATATCTAATTCATAGACTGATTTATCTATGAGTTATGCAAGCATTTAAATGTCGATATTAACCATAGTACCAATACTATGAAAGACGTCATTGTCTTCATAAGCTGTGGCTTTCTTAGACTTAGAAAACATATGATATAGGCAAGGAAGCGATAGAATCCTACGCCACTTTGTATGGTATATTTGTAACACTTTGACCAAGTCTAAACCAGTGTAGTAAATCAGTTCATTGAGCCTTTGACTAGTGTGGGGATAAGGTGTATTAGCATTATGATGGTGCATTATATACCCATATAATAATGTACAAACTTAATGGTGTGTCAAGCTGCACATGAATAGAAGGGAACTAAGTGTTTTAGCCAACACATGAATCACACTCAAGCAAATTTTAGAGGCCGAAGTAAGATATAATTATGAGTGTATTCTTCAACCGCATATTACTCTTGCTGCCTATGTATGAAGAGTTTGTAATCTACAAAACAATGTGCAATCATTAAGTCGATGTATGATGATAGAATAAGTCTAACGCCTTTTGTGGAAAGCCCGTGGACTTAGTAAACTCTAAATGCCATGTTATTGTGCTTAGACCAACATCTGTAAAGGCATGCATACAAGTCGACAAATTTGTCAAATCGATTTATTATGTGAATTGACTCACACCAAGGCTTAGTCGATGCAAGCTTGGTGTCGCATATTTGATATTGACCATTTCTAATAAGAAGGAAACCACGCCATCTCTGAGAGTGAATAATGATGTTTTGGCACCACCTTTGAATCCTTATACCTGTAGATGTCCATTATGAAATGCAAATTAAATTCAATCATGAGTTGATTTGAATTAGCCTTTAATTGCTGTCAAACAACAAGGTTGATCTGTAGCTTGTTTTAGTTGAGTAAGTGTTTACATGTTTGCCACCTTTTAGTTGTGAGATATGTGTGTTACTATGCATGCTAGTTGCTGTCAGAACTCATGCCTAAACTATAGGTTGAGTAGTTACCAATTGTTGTATAAATAGAAGAGCTAGTTCACTTGTTTGGGATGCTTATTCCTTGAGCAAGTTTTTGCATTCTATTTACATTTCTATCTGCATTATTTTGCCTAATATAGTGAGTGAGAGCTTTGAGCATTAGAGAGAGCTTATCATTATTTTGAGAGAAGTATTTGCCAACTTGTGAGTTAGTGGTTATTGAGACTTTGTTGGAGGATCAATACCAGGCTAGTTGTTGTTTTGGAAGTGCCGTGTTTGCAGCCAGTCGATGGAAAGCTTATCACAGGCATGCGGATAATCTTCCTTTGTTTGCATTAGTTTTGAAAGAGTTATTCTTGTTTGTTTTGAAGTCTATTATGGTTACATGCATTTAGAGAAAAGTATTGTTTACTTTGAAAGAAAGTAGAAGCTGCATATACTATTTGTGAAATGATTGTAATTACTCCATAATAGGAGGATTATGTTTATCATAAGTATTACATACTAGATATGAATAAACATGGGAAGCATAAGGCTTATTCATAGCTTTATCCCTTTTAGTCAAAGAGGTGATACTCTTGAATGGAATCATCTATTGTTATGACAACTCTTCGATTGAGGCCATGCATTGTGTTTGTATTTACTCCATGATAGGAGATATTGTTTTTCATAGGTATTGTTATTATTCTAGATATGATTAAACATGGGTAGCTTAAGGGAAACTCATAGCTAGATATTTAATTATGCTAGATGGTGAGTAGGCTACTCTTGGGATTGTTATCCAGTGAAGGGAGGGAACTAGTACTTTGCTTAATGAGTTGTAATACCTTAGGTTGTGTTAAAAAGATAGGTTATCCTAGGGAGTAGCTTGCCCATGGAGAGGGATTGCCTAAGCATAGATATAATGTCCTTAAGTCAAAATGAGCTTGCTATATTGTAAGTGAATGGTAGACCTTCACTCGAAGTACCGAGTGAGAATACTTTGGGCAAAGTAGTGTGATTGCTGTTACATCCCCTCTAACTTAAACATGTTTATGACAATGGAATTATGGTCATTATGTTAGTTGCAAGTAACTGCTTTTCATGTGAATGTGAAAATTGAGGATAAAATAATTGTTTTATGTCACAACTGTAAATGTGAGTGTTTTACTTTTATATGCAAAAATGTATATGATGATAATATTATATTTAAATGTGTATATACACTTCGAGAATGGTATAACCCTAGTTTTTTTGGTCAAGTGGTTGCAGGATCGACAACACTTGAAGGGAAAATGGACTATCATCAGGGAGAGGACGTGGTTGGCAAGGATCAATTTTGTCATCAAACCCTGAGTCGGTGTAAGACAGTGTATCGAAGGCATAACTTGGCCATAAGTAATTTAATATAATTAAAAAGTCAATTTAAAATATATATAATCACCTTTTTAAGGAGATTGCAAATGATTAATTAAATATTAAATTGATAATAATAGTTATAATCCTAATGCCATCGAATTAAATATAAAACATAAGTCTTAAGTTAAAAATTAATGGAATAAAATTGGAGCCGTCGATGGTTTGAAAAGGAAGTTTTTCCTGACATTTTTCCATTGTGCCTTTGGAAGAAACGACCAAGGTGGAAGCCATGCAGTCGCAGGGCTCTTGTGGTCTTGGAATGGAGGTTTCTTGGAACATTCGCATTAAAATGAAGGTCTCTCTTTTTCATTTTCTTCTGGCTCTCACTTCGACCATTCTAGCTTGTTTTTCTTTGCATTCACCATTGACTTCATTGTGTATCTTCGTCATTCTTTCTAAGACGTTTATCTTCTGGATTTAGCTTCATATTTGATACACATATTCCTAGTCGAGCTTTCCATTGTTCTCTCTTTGTACTTCCTATTGTTAGGGTTAGAAGGTAGATATCTAACAATTAAATGCAGATTTGATCAATGAAACAAAAGAATAAAACACAAAAAAATTAACACAGAGAATTTAATGTGGTTCACCCAATCTGAGTGACATCCACAAAACCGCAGCCATCCAATGATTTTATTATCCAGTGCAAAACTTATTACAATCTCGTGAATAATTTCCTTTTTCATCATATTGTAACTCTCATCCCAACCGCTTATATCAAGCTTTTTAGAAGCTTCCAAAATTAGGGTTTTACAAAGTCAGTGTTTTTGTTTTTTGGTGACAACGCAAAAAAAAAGGGAAATGAAGAGTGTACAGTATAGCATGATCAGCCGCCACATACCAACACCTATCCTTAGGACGAATTTTGGAGGTGGCAACCTTGGCATTCATTATTGAGCATAGGTGAAATTGAGGATTGGAGTCTGAGTCTTTTGCATCGTTTGCTTGGAGATACCAGAGTAGGCTTCATCAAGTTTTAAGGATCATTTCCAGGCACGTAATGTGATTTACCAATTTTGTTAACGAATGTTGATAGAATGGTTTGTTTAGCAAATTAACTTGCTTAGTATGTAATTCAACGATATTCTCATATAGCTAAAAGTTAATGGAATTCGTATCTCTGAAGGATTTTCATTTATCCAAATTGAATAATGAATCTTTTTGCTTCAAATCTCTTTGTATCGTTTGAGCTATCCGACCTATTTTTACCTTGTGAAGGGGATCAAGATAATTGTTTTTTCTCATATGAGAATGCATTGAAATTGGAACATTACTCCTTCCTTGAACCAGACTGGAAAAAGATTCCTCCTTTCTTCGATCCTGAACCTGAATACTTGACTGGTTAGGGATCAAAATTTATTTCTTGTTTATAATTCCTGAACTTGAATGCTAAATCAAACTTTCTATTTAAATGCTCTTCGTTTATCTAGTCATGAGTAAGGTCAACATTTTCCCTTCACTCTACTTCATAGTCTTTGTATGAAAATGGGAAACCTCTTCTCAATTGTGTTCTTTTCATGTCCTATCATGCTAAAGGTCTAATGGTATCTCTCTCAATAACTATCATTTTCATTGTTGTTTTCTATGGTCTTCACCGAGCACTCATTCCTTTGTTATAATTTATTTGCATTGGGTCGTCTTTACCTCTAACCAAAGTCTTATGTGATGCATGAAGAAGAGTGATATCTGTAGTTACTCTGTAGACACTTTTGTTTTTACTATTGGGAAAATCGTGGTCATCTCAGATAGAAATATCTAAGAACAACAGTGCCATCAAAGATTTTAATTCCTTCACATTCATTGCTACTATACCACAAAGTGGAAGCAGACATAGTTGATTTACCACATTAATCCTTATGAGAAAAACACATGTAGATTTAACCAGATCCAACAAAAGCACATATTCAAAAATGCAAAATCAACCAACATGAAAGACAAACATAAATGAACACAAAAATTTATGTGGGGAAAACCCTTACGGGTAAAAAACCCCACACTCCAAAAGATCTAGCCATTGTATTATTCAGCAACAAAAAGGGTTACAATACAATTCAGGCTCATAGCCTTTACAGGAGTTTACACATCTTCTATTCCAGAGAATAACTGGCAGCATAACCCCTTGCGACCACCTCTCTCAACGGGAGACATCTCATGGCTACACAACCACACGACTCAGCCACCAACCTCTCGACCTCTCTATTTCACAGTCACTTGACCTTCACCTTCTGCGAGATCCCTCTCTCTCTCTCTTATGACAACCCAACCTCTCAGCTAGTCCAACAACCCTAGCATCTCAGCCTCTTTGCTTGCATTCAGCCTCTCGGCCTGCATTCAACATCTTGACCCTCTCGGCTTGTTTGGTGCCTAGCACCACAACATGATTCGACGCCCCAACTACTCATCCTCCACGCAGCCTCTCAGCCTTCGCACATCCTCTCGGCCTCCACGCATCCTCTCGACCTCCACCTAGTAACCTCGACCATCACCCAACCTTTCAGCCTATTGCACATCATTTCCATCACTCACTATCGCCACCACTCTCTGCTCCGAGATCTGAGCTCCGAGAGAGTCATCTCTCAGCCTTTGCCGCATCTAGCCTCTCTGCCTTTCGACCTTTCGGCCTCCACGCAGCCCCTCAACCGCTCTCTCTACAAGATTCAAGAGAGACTAGATAATATAATTCTCTATTACCAACAAAACCGTTCAACTACTACACCCTATTAGGGTTTCACCTCAAGCCATATGCCATCTCCAATGTTGGCTGTCAAATAAGCAGTCAAACAAATCTCCACCGTTGAACTTAGGGTTCTCCTTGAGTCACTGATCCAACCATTGAGCACATGTGCCCACATGCCATCTGTCCTCCACGTCATCACCACCTATTGGCCTTCATCATGATCCACCAACCTTATTAGGTCCCAACTCGTCCCCACATCCATCGGCATCCAAGTCACTCTATCGTTGGAGAACCAAACTTCAAAACCTCATGATGGAAGTTATGAAGTTTCCAAAACCCGAAACTCGCTGATAAAGGGATTGCCCTGTCGTCCAAAACTCAAACTTCCAAACCTCTTAATGGAGGTTACAAAGTTCCCGAAACTCGGAACATGCTGATAAAGGGATCGCTCCATCACTCAAAAACCAAACTTCAGAACCTCTATCAAAGGTTATGAATTTCTAAAAATCCGCGACACACCGACAAAGGGATCACTCCATCACTGAAAACCCGAACTTCCAAACCTCATGTCAGAGGTTACAAAGTTCCCAAAACCCGCGACGAGCCAACAACAAAGGAAAGTAGCCTTCCCTTCACAGTCACTAAGTTGGGAGGTTACAAAACTTTAGAACCTCACGACTTCAGTTAGATAAACTTGAAAACCCTCGACTTAACTTAGGCTGATGAAGGAGGAAAACACAACTACTCCAAGAAGTCAATCAAGCCAATAACTTGAGTCACAATTCTCAACATTCTCCCACTTGACGAAGAACTTACTGGCTCCTTCCAAAGAAAACTCAAGAATCTTAAACAATGCTTCTGCACTCCAACCAAGACACCTGCAGCGACATCCAAGATGTCCACCAACTCAGGGAACAGTTCCAAACATCCACCACAAGGAAAGGAACGAGCCAAGGCGTACATGTAATAGTCTCAAGAACACAAGCATAAGATCCTACAGATAGAAAAGGGCACAAAGACTACCACCACTCCATTGTCCTCACAAGCTATACAAAAGCAACACAACATCAACTTCAAACCCTCAACATGAACACAACCGTGAAGCCATCCTCTAGAAAACAAGATAGAACATCAACTAGAACAACTAGAAAACTGACTGCTCCCATCCAACTGATCAACCCACACGATTGAAAATAACACACAGAACAAGTGCTAATCCATCAAATCACACATACCTCCAAGGTATCAACATTAAAAAAATCATTCCACTTACATAGCCAACCCATCAACAACAAATACAAGCTCCAAGTGCCAACTAGTCGAAGAAGACCAAACATATCTAGGAACTCCCACTGCATGGGTAATGCCAAAACTGAAAAGATCAAAGCATAACAAGTCTACCAACAACATCACATAGAGAGTGTAAACATTGTAGTTATAAGGAACCATTCACAATGATATGCACATCATGTAAATGTAGAAAATCCTCCTACATACACCTCTAAATGCCAACTGTGTCACCTTATTCTCCATGTATCCATGAGCACTTGCAACCGATCATCTCATGCTAAACTCCAAATGCAACACTGCACCATCATGAAGTTCTCAAGCATATGACCAATGCACCCAATACACAAAGAATTACCAGACCATTGTCAAAGCTCCAATCATTTGAACCAGGAAATTATCATGACATCATGATCTACACATCCCCCTTAGGAGATCCTATGCTCCAGGTGAACATAACATGGTCTCAAGATCAATGCATCGTGCCAAAACTCTAATGCACAATCAAGAGTATACCATGATATGAAAAAAAACAAACTCTAAACCAACATCACTTGTCAAGCACCACCAACACCTCAACCAAAGACTCCAAGAGTCCTCCATGGCTACGAGATGTTGCACATCTTCAAATAGTGTCCATGCAAATGTGAAAGACCCTTCTGCAGCAACAAGATCTAAGAGCCTCCTAGTAACATCTGCAACACTAAAGAAGATCATTCATCACCAAGTAATGAATCTACAATCACTGTTAAAGCTCCCATTGAAATGTGACACTGAGCTTTCCAACCATCATGACCAAACATCTGCTAAACTAAAAATCCTCCAGGTCCACAAAAGCAACATGTCCATTTGACAAAAATGCTAAGTAGCACCAAGCTTTCCAAACCAAGTAGACAAAACCATCATTGTTAAAAGCTTACACAAGACAGTGTATCGAGGCTATCCATGACATCGTGATACATGTGCTACAGGTCCCCATAGCCAACTATTTAGGTACTCAACACCATTCATTCTCTCATCTTAAAGCAGCTACACCAATGCACAAGTGACCACCGACAAGGCCAACTAACAAGTCTGCACCAAGAATGAATCAACCTCATGGTTATAGACAGTCCACTTCCGAGTTGTCTCACAACAAACATGTAGGTAAAGATAGCCCACAACATTGCACAACCCGTAGATCTATTCAATAGAAACATGCAAACCCATCATCGCATTGGAAATAGAAAAAATTGAGATCTCAAAGAGAACAACGTAGACAACATGACTCAAACACCAGATGAAGCTCAAATTTGATTGGCCAATCACATCCACAACTTGAGCACCATAGTCAAGGAACCCACAAGCACCACCACAAGAATGCTGAGTGACAAAACACGTACCAACACTCCCATGCAAAGAAGACATCACACCTCCTCAAACCATGCTGAACTGCAACTATCTCATCTAGTCACACCCAAAAGCCAGGGTCTAGAAAATAGCTTAACAACAGCTCCACATAACCTCAAGTTTTGCTTGACTGTGTAAAACCTGTAAAACCACAAATCCATGAAGTACAAATGGCAGTTCGAGAACTCCAAGCCCATTTCAAGCCAACTCCAAAACCACCAACATGCACATGCATACAAGAGAGCCAGGCTATTCAAAAGTTTTCAGACCACCCAGGGATCAACTTCATAGCCTACATGCAATGAGGGTAACAAAGAACAATGCCTTCAATACCAAGCTAAAACACCCAACTCAAGCACAATAATCCATGGCTGAAAAAATAACCCAAGCATCTCCATACCATAAAGGAGCCTCTCACACAGACACCCAGTATGAACCACACTCTACTGCAACACAACCATAAGCATAAAATCACCCCCCTTGCATCATGATCATTCACTGCCAACTAGGAGCCTCATACCACATCATTACAATATGATCAACTCCAGTTTCTCCATCTTCAATGTCTTTCACACTGAGTGTTGTCTCAAAAGAGCAAGGAATTTTACTCACTAAAGGATAAAAAATTAGCCGATTCCTCCAGATTTCGTCAAGCCTGACAAAATAATAAATCTAGACAAAAGGAATACCCAAAACCAACAACACACCAGGGAGAAAACACATCCTAGAAGAAGGCTCTAATACCACTTGTTGGGAAAATGTGGTCATCTTAGATAGAAATATCTAAGAACAATAGTGCCATCGAAGATTTTAATTCCTTCACATACACTACTACTATACCACAAAGCGGAAGCATGCATAGTTGATTTCCCACATTAACCCTTATGAGAAAAGCGCATGCAGATTTAACTAGATCCAACAAAAGCACAAATTCAAAAATGCAGAATCAACCAACATGAAAGACAAACACAAATGGACACACAGATTTACATGCGGAAAACCCTTACGGGTAAAAAACCCCACACTCTAAAAGATCTATCCATTGTATTATTTAGCAACAAAAAGGGTTACAATACAATTTAGGCTCATAGCCTTTACAAGAGTTTACACATCTTCTTCCAATCTGGAGAATAATTGGCAGCATAACCCCTCGCGACTGCCTCTCACAGTGGGAGACATCTCACGACTACACAACCACACTACTCAACCACCGGCCTCTCAGCCTCTCTATCACACAATCACTTGACCTTCAGCTTCTGCGAGATCCGTCTCTCTCTCACGATGACCCAACCTCTCGGCTAGTCCAACAACCCCAACATCTTGGCCTCTCTGCTTGCATTCGGCCTCTTAGCCTCCATTCAACATCTCGACCCTCTCGGCTTGTTCGAAACCCAACACCATGACATGATTTGGCACCCAACCACTTGACCTCCATGCAACCTTTCAGCCTCCACACGTCCTCTCGGCCTCCATGCAACCTCTCGACCTCCACTTGGTAACCTCGACCATCGCCTAGCCTTTTGACTTGCCACACATCGTTGCTGCTACTCACTAGTGTTGCTACTCTCTGCTCTGAGCTCCGAGCTCTGAGAGAGTCATCTCTCAGCCTTCGCCACATCTAGCCTCTTAGCCTACACCTCAACCTCTTCTCCTTTTGGCCTTTTGACCTCCACACAGCGCCTGAGCTGCTCTCTCTGCAAGATTCAAGAGAGACTAGAGAATATAATTCTCTATTACCAAGAAAACCATTCAACTACTGCACCCTATTAGGGTTTCACCTCGAGCCATATGCCATCTCCAACACTGGCCATTAGATAAGCAGTCAAAGAAATCTCCACCATTGAACTTAGGGTTCTCCTTGAGTCACCCATCCAATGATCGAGCACATGGGCCCACATGCCATCTATCCTCCACATCATCGCCACCTGTCGGCCTTCATCACGATCCACCAACCTTATCGAGTCCCAAGTAGTCCCCACATCCATCGGCATCCAAGTCACTCTATCACTAGAGAATTGAACTTCAAAACCTCATGATGGAAGTTATGAAGTTCCCAGAACCCATGACTTGCCAATAAAGGGATCGCCCTGTCGCCCAAAACTCAAACTTCCAAACCTCTTGATGGAGGTTACAAAGTTCTCGAAACTTGCTACATGCCGATAAAGGGATTGCTTCATTGCTCGAAAACTAAACTTTAGAACCTCTATTAGAGGTTATGAATTTCTCAACTCGCGACTTGCCGAAAAAGGGATCGCTCCGTCTCTGAAAACCCGAACTTCCAAACCTCATGTTGGAGGTTACAAAGTTCTTGAAACCCACGATGAGCCGGCAAAAAAGGAAAGTAGCCTTCCCTTCATAGTCACTAAGTAGGGAGGTTACAAAACTTCAGAACCTCACAACTTTAGTTAGATAAACTTGAAAACCAACGACTTAACTTAGGCCGACAAAGGAGGAAAACACATATGCTCCAGGAAGTCGGTCAAGCCAGTAACTTGAGTCACAATTCTCAACATTTACATCTGTGAAGTTCATTAGATTGAACCTAGAATACTCTGTTATCTGAAACTGAGAATAGTTAAAGCCATTTTGAAAACTCTTGTGAGAACATCTACCTTGAATTAACCAAGTCCACTTCTCTCTTTAATTTCTTAGTTGGATATGAACATATCTTCTTCCATTTCGAGATCCTTATTAGGCACTTAAATGTTAAAGTTTTGGAAGGAACCCATATCGAACTAGCCTCTTTCTGTCTCTATTTGAATAAAATTAGTAGATTATCAATGAAAATAAGAGAAAGTTTGTGTGCCTAGTCTCTCTCTCTTTCTATAAAGATAGCAGCATAATCTTAAAATAAGATATGAATCCAAACAATTTATTGTAATATTAAACCCTAAGGTTAAGCTTAACCTCGAACTAAGAGAAGAATGATAACAAACCATATATTGTAAGATTAGAGCTTGAATTGAGAATTATCATGTCGAGCAAGGGTGAGAGTGTTGACGACACAGGAGTTCTAGTAATACTAAAAATCCTTGGCCAAGGTATGATGCCAGTTAGGCAATGGTCAGCTATCATGAACTAGATATATGCCTAGTTAGAATGGTCCTTTTGGTTAGGAGGTACCTATAGAGGAGGGATTGACTAGCAGTATAGGTTCATGACATCGGGCTCAAAATGACATGATGATAAATTGATCCTTGTTGATTACCCTCGTGAAGGGTCAGGTTCTTCAATTGAAGAAACTCGAGAGACCAGTAGGTCTTGGTTGGGCGGAAAATCCCTTGATGATATTCCTCTTTCTCTCAAAGATAAGTTGCTCAAGCATTCCAGCACGAAGAAGATGTCTAAATGTATTCTTTTCTCTCCCATAATTCTAGGTACATGCATTTTTCAATTTAAGATTATTATCAATGCTGCAATTAATGTTATTCTTGTAAGTTGAATGTTCATATGTAAAAATTTGTAGTTGATTAGTTAGACAGTTATATGTTTCATTCAGCCGAAATGGATAGTTCTAGAAATTAGATAAAGAATAGAAAGTAAATATTTCTTTCCTTCAACTCGTTATTTTAAAAGGAAACCCTAGTTTGGTAGTTAATTAGTTATTGATCTTCTGTGATTTGGTTATGTGAAAACAGTTGTTTGTTTCATTTCAGCTGAAATTGAAAACTTGAAGAAAAAAAATAGTTGAAGAATTGATTATGTTGTAAATGATTTATTTAATTTATCAGTTCGATATTGCATTGGAAACCCTAGAATGAAAAAAAGTTAGTTATTATTAGCAAAAAACTAGTAGATAGTTACCTTCTTTAATTGTAGATCACCTAGGGTATTACAATTGCCTAGGACTCCACTGTCAATTCACCGTGTCCATTTAAATGCATGAGGATTACCTAGCGTAGGTTATAAATCCTAGTCATGTAGAGCACAACACTAAGCTCAGAGTGGTATGTCGTACAGGGTTAACCAACCAATCTCTTCATCGAAGGGTAGGGCCATCTATCATTGATAGATGTGCGGGGGACCAAATATGAGTCCGTGGTAGGCAGAAAAGCGCTTGAGTGATGCTTCTTCTCCTTAACAGGAAACAAAAGACCAATGTTTTGAAAGGCGGATTCCTGGACAATCTATATCTTATGCCAAGAAGCTTGGTGGAGCTGTGTTTGTAATTGAGTACATTATTGGAATATTGTAATTTGTGAAATTATTATATTAGAATGGAATCCTTATTGAATATTGTATGACATCTTGTTCAATATGATATCTATGTTTTGGGAAGATTTGTAATATTACTTTGGATTGCAATGAAAAATTGGAATTGTGTTATTTCAATTAAGCATGTAATTTACATTATTGGAAGAATTTTTTTTACTGCTATGTCATGGCATCATGATTTATTCACTTAAGGTGAAAACATTGGAAATTTTACTGTGAAGAACATCGAGATTGTTACATATGGTATCAAACTTGCCTAGTTCAACACTAGAACCTATGATCTCATTACGTAAATGTTACGTAGACCTTATCAAAAGATAATGGGTGAAATGTTCTTATGCCAAGATGGCAAGAGAAAAAAACTAAGGGAAAAGTGAAAAGAAGATGAGATTCCTTGAAATTTGTTTAAAGTTTGGGACTAGTTAAGAGTCGTCCCTGGAGTGAAAAATCCTAAACCAAAAACTTTTTATTATATCCCCTTGGATTGTAGAAGATTATGCAATCGGGTTATGTAGGAAGGATAGGATGAATATCCAATATATACCTTCATCCTACAAAATAGATATAAAACTCTGAGGGATAAAGAAGATGGAGAGAATCTCCCTTATTGATAGCAACTTGTAGCTTCAAAGAGTCAAGGATTCTTGGATTTAGTAAGAATATTAAGAATATGTGAGTATGCATTATTGGCATAATTTGGATCCAAGTAGAAAGTCAACAAAGGAGGTATCCAAGAGGTTAGAAAACTCTTGACTTGAATCTAATTTCTGTGCAAGACTAGGAACTTGTAAGAAAGGAGATAGTACCTTAGGAATAAGGGAAATGACCTTAATGGTCAAAAAAGAGTAATCAAAAAAGTGGACATGTTTCCACCAACCAAAATTGATGAGAACAATTTGGACTTTGATTAAGATGAGAAAAAGAAACCAAACAACCTTAGAGTGTTAAAGGTTACAATGCACTAAGAGTTGGGACAAAGTCACTTGGGAAGGTGAGTGTGAGAAAGAAGTATAAAAAGGTAAATTGTATTGATCTGACAAGGTTTGGATAGTACATAGATGGGTTGGAGTATAAGTAGAACTCACTTGTGCAAAAAAAAACCAAAATATGTTTAGAGTTTCCAAAAGGTAACGAAATACAGTGTGACATTATGTGTCAAATCAATAAAAGTTGTAAGGAAAAAATGCTCTAAGTTGAAAAGTACATCAACAAAAGAGGCTATGTGGATATGGATATTCCTCCACAAAGAGGATATTGGAAAGAGAATTGGAATAATAGAGAGCCTCTTAGCTTGTAAAGCTACTAGTTGTTCAATATATCTCTTCATCAATGATCCAAATGTTGAATCTATGAGATAGAAATTAATGATGAATCTAACTTTGAGGAAAAGTATATTCAATGTATGCCATTGAGGCAAGAAAAAGGAAATAGAAAGCCAACAGCAAGGAATGTTAAATCATTCGAGAAAGCAAATATTTTCTAGGAGTTCAACTTTGAGTCGAACGAATGTTGTGAAAACACTAAGGGGGGAAGGAAGAGATTAGATTGACTTAGATTAAGTACCCCAATCCAACAAAAAACATGGATATGTTTTCAATTTGGAAGAACTTTGACTTCTTAGTAAGTCATGATGACAATTAAGTCATGTACTACATGACCACAAGGATAAGGTATTGGAATTTTTGGAGAAAAATAGTGGAAAGGTCAAGAGTTGTGACCTATTATCATTCCATATCTTATATTTATTTTGATTGGAAGATCAAATGACATTTCCATTGATGCCTTAGGAAAGGATAGGCAAATAACTTGGTCATGAAAGGGAAGATCATTGACTATGGGATAGACAAGGTAAGATCTAGATTACCTATGATTGATAAGAAAGTGTCTCTATACTTCTATATACCTTATATGGGGGATTTAGATAATGATGTTATTTCTATACATAGGTAGTAATACCACCTATTGTGAAATACATTCACGTCGTGAAGTGACTTGACACTAAAGCTCACTATGCTAAGGCACCTTGGGAAAGATAGGGTTAGCATTGCAAAAGTAAAGATATCAAAGATACGATGTGTCGTTAAGTGTATCGGATCAAAATAACTTTACTGGAATGATTAATTTATTATACCTTATACTTGAATGAAACCCTAGGTTTGGAATAACCTATTTGGGATGAGAAGTTCATTTGAATAAAGAGAGAAAATTTAGATTAATACCTATTAGGCTGGGATATGTATTGGACTGCTCATTAACACCAATAGATTGGGAATAACTTACTTGGTTGAGTTGTACATTTGATCTTGATTGGAACATATAGGGTTAGAGTAACCTATATAATCAGACTAGCTGTTGGTTGATGACTTAATCTAAAGATTAGTCTATACTTAGGTTGGGACTCACCTATGTGGTTAAGTGAATCAATTGAGCTAATGAGAAACGTTCATGCTTGGTAATTAGGTATGCAATTAAATTTGATATCTTCTAGGAACTAACATGAATGAATGAGGATTAATACTCGAAATTAGTACCAATTCTTATTGGGAAAATTAGATTGAGTTGAAAGATGGATTACATCTTTGAAAATAGTTTGAGGACAGAACAAATCCACGACATGGATGTCCTAAGATAAATGGGATTTATCTTCACAAAACCCCTAACCATTATTACTTGGGAATTAAATGTGGAATGAGAACAAAAAATAGGTTTTCACTTAGTCAAAGAATCGACTAATATGAGATATAAAATAGCTTATGTACCCAAAATTTTGGAGAATTAAGGAATGGAATGAGAAAGTTGATGTCAGAGGTAGGAAATTGGGTTGATAGAGTTATTTGTCGTGTGAGGAACCACTAAAACTTGGAAAAAGATGGAGTAATATGTTGCTGAGTATATAGCAAGATAATGTATAGTGTGCCAAAAAATAAAGATAGGATGTCATCATTGACAGGACATGTGTGCTCTCTTGAGATTCTAGAGGGGTAGTGGTAGAATGCAAGACAATTTAACCTGTCTATGTCAGTGGAACTGACATAATGTTGTGATGGACAAACTCACCAAGGTAATCAACGTGGGTTGGAAACCTAACTTATGGGATTTCAAACCTAAATAATATATTGTGTGAGGTAGTTGCTTAGTATTCCTGAGAAAATTGTCTCATTAGAGAACGAGAAAATAATGATAAGGTTATGTGGACCAAGATCATACTATGAGACATTCAATTGAATGAATGCACAATATATTATTGTAGTCGAACAGGAAAAAGAGGAAAACCAATCTTGAATGATTTGTTGAGTACTTGTAAATTTTTAACGTCGAGGTTTGATCCATTATATGGAAAGGAAGGTTAGAAACTCTATTAGGCTGAAATAGGCTAGGGAATAGGGTTAACCTTAGACTTGATAGTGTAGGAGTTTATGGTGAACTCCTCAAACACCCCAAAATCACCTGCAAGACAAAATGACTTCCACAAGAGAGAAATGGCAGAAATATTATGCTATCATTAAGATACAAGAATGCCAAATTGAATATGACATAGTACATATGAAGCCTTGCTTATATAGGCAAGGTAGTGAAAATACATCCAAGAGGTGCATTAACTCCTACCACCCATAAAAGGTGGGAGGTTTCACCTACTTGGTAAATGAAAAAACATGTGGCATAACCTCCTCAAGTGAAGACAAGAGAGAGGTGGCACATAAATCCAAAAGAGGGTGAGAAACCCAACTACCCCATAAACTACTTAGGTAAATACAAAATAGTGGTTATGAGAGGTGGTACAACAAGCCAAAAAAGGATGTGTAACTCAACTACCCATGTGTGGAGAGTGTGACACATGTAGTTGTTGTATTTCGCCACATGTCCTCATATTACCACATCTAATAAACCTAAGCAAGCTTAAATAATATGTGTAGGAAAAATAAATATTCCCTAACATAAGGAAAATAAAAAAACCTACACTAACAGATAGTTTATCTAAAAGGAGTAATAGATCAAAGAGATCAATGAAACTTTGTCGATACAAAGCTTAAGTATGAAGTTGTATCATAATTGACAGGATCCAAGAGCAAAGTTGTGCTCAAGACAGACAAGTGGTCAAGAGAATTACGTTTGGATAAAGTAAATAGATAAGTAAGAAAAGGGGTGAACTTGGCTTTTGAGTTATTTGAAGGTGTGAATACCAAAAGGAAGGATGGGACCCACAGTGTAGTGCACAATGCATTGTTATTTCTTTTCTATTTGGATTATACTAAGGATAAATTTGTGGCCAATAAGAACGTGCTTTCTAGTCACTATAGAATAGGTGTCGTGTTATTTTGATATTATTGTACATGGGATGTACATAAGGGATACTATGAGTACAACATGTAAGCTCTTTGAGAGTGTAAGTATGTAGGATGCATACAAGTTTTCCCTATGTGATAGTAAGGACACTCGATGCAAGGTCCAAGAAGGACAACGTTGCAAGTAGTGATGCTACATATGATGAATTTTTTATAAGTATTACGTATTTTGAGAATGGTAAGTAAAACTTTATTTGACTTTGATGGTGAATAAAATGTGCTTGCACTATGTTATCAATGCATTATGAATGAACTTTATTTCATTTAATGAAGAAATGTGTATGTGTCAAATAGATGGTTATTGAATTAATATTCTAACTATGGAGATGTATTATGTGTAATGAATATTTTGTTGAATAGCTGACTACCTTGGGAATATTTTGAGAATGTGGATGCAGGTATATGTTGATTCCTCCAGGCGGAGGGGAAGTATCACTCAGGAGAAGATCTTGGTCAGGTAACCAATAATGTAACCTATCTAAGCTTACACACACCACAATAGATTGGTTGAGTCTAGTCATTGAGTTTGGAAGTGGTAAGCCATCCTTAGCATAATGTTTTTGCATTAGTAAGGGTCTTGATTACTATATAATGCATGATTGGATGATTTTTTGAGTCCTTCCTCATGTTATTGTGCTTGTTTGTGTGGTTGAATGAGTATTGGGATATATGCATATGTCGGCATATGCGTACGATGGATAAAATGGGATGTCCATATGAGCACGACGACATATGTATAGATATGCATATATGCATATAAATGATTGATATGATGCTATAGTCACATATGTCATGATCATTTGAATATTGAATGGATCATTTAAACTATCATGTTGCCATAGAATATATATATGTTTGTACACACACACACACACACACACACACATATATAAATATATGTAAGCATTAACACTTATTTGAGAAATGTATATATACATGCATGTTGTTCAATGATAACGATAATTTGGATGAATGTATTCTAGATATCAAATGATATGTGTATACTATCTATGTCCGAGTTAATGTTTATCATGCATTCAATTATTGAATGAGGCTTTGTCAAAGTTATTATATATATATATATATATATATATAAAACACATGAATAAATGAATAGCTTTATTTTAAAGTGCATAGCCTTAAGAGATAACTTATACCATGACTTGAATAAAGGAATTTGATATTTATATTAATATATGCTTAGAGGTCGAATATTATGAATGCTTAGAGGTCGATTTATATATCTAATTCATAGACCGATTTATATATGAGTTATGCAAGCATTTAAAGGTTGATATTAACCATAGTATCGATAATATGAAAGACATCATTGTCTTCATAAGTTACAAATTTCTCAAACTTAGAAAATGTATGATATAGGTAGGGAAGTGATAGAATCCTACACCACTTTACATGGTATATTTGTAACACTTTGACCAAGTCTAAACCAGCGTAGTAAATCAATTCATTGAGCCTTTGACTAGCGTGTGGATAAGGTGTATTAGCATTATGATGGAATATTATATACCCATATAATAATGTCCAAACTGCATGGTGTGTGAAGGTGCATATAAATAGAAGGGAACTAAGTGTTTTAGCCAACGTATGAATCATTATCAAGCAGATTTTAGAGGTTGAAGTAAGATATAATTATGATTGTATTCTTTAACTGCATATTACTCTTGTTGCATTCGTATGAAGAGTTTGTAATGTGCAAAACAATGTGCAATCATTAAGTTGATGTATGATGATAGAATAATTCAACGTCTTTTGTGGAAAGCCCATGGACTTAGTAAACTCTAAATGCCATGTTATCTTGCTTAGACCAACATCTTTAAAGGCGCATATACAAGTCGACAACTTTGTCAAACTGATTTATTATGTGAATCGACTCATACCAAGACTTAGTCGATGCAAGCTTGGTGTCGCATATTTGATATTAACCGTTTTTGATAAGAAGGAAACCACACCATCTCTGAGAGTGAATATTGATGCTTTGAAACCACCTTTGAATGCTTATACTTGTAGATGTCCATTATGAAATTCAAACTGAATTCAATCATGTGTTGATTTGAATTAGTCTCTAATTGCTGTCAAACAACAAGGTTGATCTGTAGCTTGTTTTAACTGAGTAAGTGTTTACATGTTCGCCACCTTTTAGTTGTGATATATGTGTGTTGCTATGCATGCTAGCTGCTGTCAGAACTCATGCCTAAACTGTAGGCTGAGTAGTTACCAATTGTTGTATAAATAGTGGAGCTAGTTCACTTGTTTGGGATGCTTATTCCTTAAGCAAGTTTCTGCACTCTATTTACATTCCTATCTGCATTATTTTGTCTAATACAATGAGTGAGAGCTTTGAGCATTAGAGAGAGTTTATCATTATTTTGAGAGGTATTTTCCAACTTGTGAGTTAGTGGTTATTGAGACTTTGTTGGAGGATCGATACCAAGCTAGTTGTTGTTCTGGAAGTGTTGTGTTTGTAGCCAGTTGATTGGAAAACTTATCACAGGCATGCAGATAATCTTCCTTTGTTTGCATTAGTTTTGAAAGAGTTATTCTTGTTTGTTTTCAAGTCTATTATGGTTACATGCATTTAGAGAAAATTATTGTTTTCTTTGAAAGAAGTAGAAGTTGCATATATTATTTGTGAAATGCTTGTAATTACTCCATAATAGGAGGATTATGTTTATCATAAGTATTACATACTAGATATGAATAAACATGGGAAGCATACGACTTATTAATAGCTTTATCCCTTTTAGTCAAAGCAGTGATACTCTTGAATGGAATCATCTATTGTTATGACAACTCTTCGATTGAGGCCATGCATTGTGTTTGTATTTACTCCATGATAGGAGAGATTGTTATTATACTAGATATGATTAAACATGGGTAGCTTAAGGGACAATCATAGCTAGATATTTAATTATGCTAGATGGAGAGTAGGTTACTCCTGGGATTGTTCTCCAGTGAAGGGAGGGAACTAGTACTTTTCTTAATGAGTTGTGTTACCTTAGGTTGTATTAAAGAGATAGGTTATCTTGGGGAGTAGCTTGCCCATGGAGAGGGATTTCCAAAACATATATATATAATGGCCTTAAGTCAAAATGAGCTTGCTATAGTGTAAGTGAATGGTCGACCTTCACTTGAAGTACTGAGTGAGATACTTTGGCCAAAGTAGTGTGATTGCCTGGGGCTCCACTATTAGCTCACTGTGTCCATTTAAAAGCATGAGGGTTACCTAGCGTAGGTTATAAATCCTAGTCATGTAGGGCACAACACTAAGCTCAGAGTGGTATGTCATACGGGGTTAACCAACCAATCTCTTTGTCGAACGGTAGGGCCATTTATCATTGATAGATGTGCAGGGGACCACATATGAGTACATGATTGGTGAAAAAGTGCTTGAGTGATGCTTCTCCTCCTTAGCAGGCGTCAAAAGACCAATGTTTTGAAAGGAGGATTCCTAGACCATCTATATATTTTGCTAAGAAGCTCGATGGAGCTGTGTTTGTAATTGAGTACATTCTTGGAATATTGTAATTTGTGAAATGATTAGATTGGAATGGAATCCTTATTGAATATTGTATGACATCTTGTTCAATATGATATCTATGTTTTGAGAAGATTTGTATAATTAATTTGGATAGCAATGTCAAATTGGAATTGTGTTATTTCAATTAAGCATGTAGTTTACATTATTGGAAGAATTTTTTTTTATTGCTATGTCATGGCATCATAATTTATTCACTTAAGGTGAAAATATTGAAAATTTTACTATGAAGAACACCAGGGTTGTTACATCTTTAATGGTAAAAAAATAAACTATCGACGATTTAATTACATTTTAAATAAACTCCCGAACATTGAGCCAATTCTCACTACAAGCATTGGTTATTCAAGTTCAGTTAAACTTTACAATGACTAGTGTTGGTAAATACGAGACGTTGGGTGTAAGTGTCATTGTACAAGTATCATAAGCTTTCACAAAGCAAATTCTATTAGAATCAATAACAGACCATGCGATTCCACATTTTTCAAGGATTTGCTCCTTAAGCATGAGATAGCCATGTTACTTTTCTATCCATATAGAGCATTGGAATCCAAGGTGAGCACGTGGCTTGATTGGCAACTTGTATTTTTGAGAATTGTGGCATTTTGATGACTGCTTTGATGAATTAGACCAAATTTTCCTTAAGCCTTTAAGGAAGAGGGATTTTTTTCCAACTATAGCCAAACACACGGATGGCCAAAACAAAAGACAATTAGAGAACAACATTAAGACACTAAAAAGTAGACACCTCATGGATAAAAGGCATAGCATAAGAAAGAAAACAACTAACAAAACATAACCCCAATTGTGAGAGGACAAAAAAATGGATTCAGAAAGATATTGCCTTCTCCACATGAAAATGGGTGCCATAGACTATTGTCTTATGCACTAAGAAAGCACAGTGCATAAAAGGGAGGAGGATAATGCTTAAGTGTGCAAATGGTGAACAAGTGAAATAAATTTGCAAACAAGACTTTGGAAATAAAACAATCAAGAAAGGAGACATAATGAAGAGGGTTTGTTTCTAATTAGATCCTAGTCACCAAAAATCTTTAGTGTACTCGTTCTTGTATTCACAATTTTTGTAGACCACATTTATATGATATTTCCCGTATGCTTATTCATTTACTCATATATGGGTATTTGCACCCTTGTGTTTCCAAATAACCATGTTTATATTGAAGTATTCAACATATGGTCCCCTTTAATTGGTTATTAGTAATTTTACTTTCCAACCAATAAAACATCTATTATTTGTCTACTTTTTTTTATAATGTTCATAAAGTAAAAGATGCATATTTTTTTATTAATAGTGACTAATCTTGATTTCTCAAATGCTTTTAGATGAAAAGTATGGCATGTTATTTCTCTTTATGCATAACTCAAGGAAGTAATATTATCATTATATGACAAGCTTGAGAAGTGGCAAAGTGTTTAATCTATCATTGTCAATGTCTTTAAAATAATAACTTATTATGCTATTTATCTATTAAATAATAATTTTTTAAATTTTTTTAGATTGAATAGTTAGGGATATTAATCGGGTCTCCACTCAAGATAGAACTACAAAAATATGTAATAATAATATTGTAAAATGGCTAAAAATTCTCTGAGGGCCATGAAAATTTGAAAAGGCTAATAAGACAAAAGCCCCAAAGTAAGACCCCTATGAGTTGTGTTACCACCAAAAGCCAAAACACTCACAAAAATAGATCCATGCATTGAAAGAAACACACAAAGCATTAGCCTTCAACCTAAAACAAGGAACAACCATCAACAAAGGAGCTCAAAAGATTAATTCACATCACAATAGACACCATTTGAATAACATCATATGCCTACATTGCCATGCTACATATTAAAACAAAGCCCTAACTTGAGTAACTAGGAGATAAAACAAGAGCCACATGTACTAACCAAAACCATGAAATATGGAAAACAATGCCCACCTAAACCATAAGGCTTATACAAAATAGATTTTTCCACCACCTTCAATTCACACTCCAATGACCTATGTTGAATGGAGAGGTGTCTCACTTATCAACAATTTCCACCATTTAACCTTCTCTTGAACAATCCAAAGGAAAAAGGGAATTCAAACATACCAATCAAATAGCTTCCTATCTCTTCTTAGCTTTATGCACCATATCACCAAAAAATTTAGGGATAGTGTGATTGTTGGATACTTTAAAATTTCCATTACAATGGGTAATACAAAGGGCATGTAATACATTCCCAAGTCATGGCAATAGGCTTATTAGACACATACCTCATCTAACATACCTATTCTATCTAGCATAGGTTTCATATTTTTTCCTTCCTTTGATCTCAACCTAAACTAAACTTTGACCTCCTCTCCACTAGGCACTAAAATTGTTGTCAACATTAACATTCATTCAAATTGGATAAGGGGAAAATTTATACCAGCCTAACCCTAATTGTTGCATTAGAGAGCAACACCATGAGATCTTAAGTATTGCACCATCTCCTTATAATGTAGAGGCCCTTCAGAACTAATGCCATATTCTCCAAGCACAAACTTTACAAACACTAGGGTCACATATAAATCAAAGGCAAAGATGGAGTGTAAGTGATGTTTAGATACAATATGTTTTTGGTGATGGTTTCACTCATTTTTTACCTCTTGCATTTGTTCCATACTAAATTTCCTTTGAAAATACACATCATAAAACACACCATCCAAATAACCCATGAAGTAAATACCACACAACATTATCCAACCAAACATTTCTAACTACCTACACCATAATAAATTTTCAAAACACCAAATATATGTCTTAATAAATTCCTTCCTTTCTTACACCTTCAAATCCATCATTATGAATCTCTCTTATTTTCCACAAAATCACAAGACAATGATCATAATTTTTTATTAAGCTTCACTGCTATGGGAGAAAGCTCAATATATCATTGATATCAACTAAGGTGGAATATAATTTAAATGTTGCTCCAAATCCATCCATGCACTTCAAAAATAACTACAAATTGTTGTAGTGAAAGTTTCATCCACACCACAATTAACAATAAAATCTACTCAAAGCTCATCTATAATGCTAATGACAAATCCTCTCAAACTTTCCTTGTACACCTTCACCTCTTCTGCATAAAAATTTAATTTCCAATTTTGATTTGTAATTGCCAATAATGACTTACATTCCATGATTAGAATAATTAATGAGAATCTGTAGCTACCAAACCTACAGTTAGAGTGACCCATTCTACTTCATTATTCATCGTGATCCCTAAAAAAGAAATCCTCCATACACAAACCAACTTTCTATCCTTCATCATTCCTCAACTTCCCCATGGAGGTGCCACTAAAGTTCAAATTGATATATTGATCAAGGGGAGCAACCCACTTCACGTTTTTTTATTGACTATTTAGTTTTGTGTTTCTCGCCTTTCTTCCAATGTGGTTTGATCCTAACCATTGAATGATGAATTTTTTTTACATTAATTCATCTTCTATTCGTATATTACTACTATTAATAATACATATTAACAATAAGGATTGGAAGGATCGACTGAGCTCTAGATGATCATTTCTAAAATTCCTACACTTTTCAACTAGTACTGTGTGGTGACCTTCATGGTACCTACCCTTCATAGGCTTTGGGATGAGTTTTTCTGTGTTTTTAGTTATTTTTGTTAGGTATTTCCTTGGTTTTCAAGGTTGATGAGGGTTCTTGTGTCTTGAGTTTGTTGTACCATACTATTGTCATACATGATTTTAAATATGCATAGCTACATTTGAGGGACCTAAAGAGGTCACCTTCTCTTTTCTTTCAAAGATGTTTGGGATAATGAGTATGAATTCTAATCATGAAAATTCCATTAGTTTTTTACGCATGCCACAAATGATTTCAAATTATGCCATAATATTGTAAATTATCCATGGCTTAATAAATGCTTATATAAGAGTGAATATTGGTCTACTCTTGGCATCAATTAAGATTTGATTGTGGGTGACGTGATATATATTTTGGAGCACACTTTAACTTGCAAGTTTATGGGTAGCAAAATCTTGCCACCTTTCCTAGGAAACTAGGCCCATCAAACTTGACACCTTGAGGGAGATATGGAGCTTATTTTGGTTGTGGATGGATATTTTTATGGTTTTTTCTAGAATAGATGATCATTTGAAAGAGCTCCATATTTTTGTAATCAAGTGGGTTTATTCATTAAACTTTGGCATGTGGGTTTTGATCCTATGGAGGAAAGTTCCTCACAAATTCTTGTCTAGGTCCATCTTGTTTAGTTTCCCATGGAGTTCTAGAGACCTAGCACTCTTCAATCTACTTTTACAATTTTTGGGAAACCCATGGGTTCTTCAAATATCATGCTAGAAAAGAAGGTAACTACATATGCTCGTATTTATGTTAAAATTGGTTTGAATAAGCCTCTACATGATTATTTCATAATCAATTTGGGAAACATGCAATGGATTTTTTTTTTTTTTTATGAATCCCTCCCCTTTCACCTTGAGTCTATCATGCATATGAACACTTACAAAGAGATTGCTTGAAAAGGGTTAAAAAAATTTCTTATCCACTTCAAAATAATTCTATAGAAAAAGCTAAAGCTAAAGGGAAAACATTGATCCATGTAGATAGCTTGAGCTTGGATGAATTTGTGCTTGTGAAAAACTTCAATAGAGGAAAACAATAAAAATTCTAAAAATGAAACTTATCAAGAAGAAAGTTCAATAATAGATTTGATGTCCTATAAAGTTTTGAGAATCTGGAGCCTTCTAAAGTTAAGTACTCCCCATTGTTACAAGAATTAAATCTTGTTGATATAGTTATATCTTCCTTCTGAACAAAAAAACATGTTGCTTTTGATTTATAAGTGTACTTGAATGTGAGTATCCCCACCTCTCCTAGATGCAAAAAAGAATTTTTTATACATCAAGAAGTTGATAAAGCAAACACCACTATGATTGCTACCTCTCCCTTCACCACAAATGATCTCATTGAAGATATATCTAATTTTTTCATGTAAGAAGGATCCTCTCCTATGAATCAAAAGGTGAGTCTAATAAGAAAAATACTCTTCTTAGAGACCTTCATTAGAAGAATCTCAAAAGGATTTCCTTAAAGAAGAATTCCAAAGCTAGAAAAAAGTGGGTTAAGGGAAAGGTGAGGATGATAAGGGAATCCTTAGTGAAATATCATGCCATTTACACACTAGATGTTCACTTTTTTACTCCCCGTAAATGATTGTAATTTATGATAACAATTGGGGTTGGGAAACTCCCCTCATAAAAAAGTTGTTCGAGATCTTATTTGTGAGCATACTCTTGATATTATCTTTCTTCAAGAAATGAAGCTATTGGTAAAGGAAATGGATTCTATATACTCTAAGTTTTGGAAATGTATCCAATGCCTATATATTAGGGCTTAGGGATCTTCAAGAAGTTTGGATTGTCTATGGAATCCTCATCATCTTACTCTTTTGTGGGTTGTTAGTAGAAAAAATCTATCTCCTTGGTTGGCTTATGCTTTGAATATAATAAATTTGTTTTCCTCATGAATGTATATGCTCCTATAGAATTTTAAGGTAAGAACATCCTTTAGAATCATACTAGATTTTTTTTCTCTTTGTTCTTTTCCTTTCCTTGGATCATGGCAAGATATTTAATGCCATCTTCAACTTGCATCAAAAGTTAGGTGCTTTTAATATGTTACAACCTTCTTCCTCCTTACTAAAATAAAACTTGTCATTACTTAATATTCTTGATGTTAAACCTATATCTACTATTTTAACTTAGCATTACAAGTGTGGGCTAGATTATATATTAGAATAAATTGATAGATTCTTGCTTTAGTGATTCCTTCATGTCTTATGTGGAAATTCTATGTTATAAAGGATCTAATCAGTATCCTATCAAGTTTTCTTCTTCCCTCTTCTTCCAAGTGAAAACATAACCCTTCAAGCTTCAACTAGCATGGCTATGTGATTAGATAATTCCTAAATCATATTGTTGTTGGTAGTTGAAAGGGAATCTACCCTTTAGTATTGATTTACATTCTTTCTTCAAAAGACTCCATATTATGAAGTTTATGCTCAAACAATGGAATATATTTTCTTTTAGAAATATTTTTGAGAAAAAGAAGTAGCTGCAAGAGGAGTTGGGTACCATCATATTTTAAATCAAGGAAGAGGGAATGAATAGAGAACATCTTATTAGAGAATCTTCCCTTTCTAAAGAGAGAAATTAATAGCTCTTACAAGAGGATATCTACTAGAAACATAAATTAAGAATTTATTAGCTACATGAGGGAGATAAGAATACTCCCCCCATAATTTAGTCAAAGAGAGAAGTACGAACATTGTATTTGATATCATCTCAATTCAAGGAAATCATTTATCATCATTTCATTATATAAATGAGGAAGCAGTTCAAATTTTTTCCTCTATTCCAAGAAAGTGGCCCTTTGGCCATCTAGGATGAGTAGGTCATTTTGGATTGCATCCATCCTCTACTCTTTGTGGGTATGAAATTTTTTCTTATGAGTTCCATTTATCTTGCTCAGAGATTGACATGTGGTGTTCCAAATGAAGAAAGGGAAAAATATTGGTTTTGATGGTGAACTATTTTTAATATTTTTATGATATATTTAATATTAATCAACTAGATGTGGTTCAAGAGTCTTAAACTAGGAAGAAAATAATCAAAGAAATCAATACAACCTTCTTGGATTTGATTTGTACAATGGAGGGTGCCAACTCTTTTGATTTATTTTGTTCTATTATCCTCTACAATTTCACTTATAAAATCACTACCAAGTTCAATGCAAATCACTTGAAGCTAATTATGGGTTCTCTCATCACTCTCAAGTAGGGTTGGTTTTTGAAGGGGGTTTGATCATAAATGGTATAATCATAATTGTTGAGGCTTATCACTTTACATCCTAGTCCAAAGATAAAGCTATATTTATCAAGTTTGATATGCCTAAGTGTTGGAACATGTTTTTCGTTGCACCAAACGATCGACCTATTAAGTCCTAATACAAACACCAAAGATAAAAAAATCCAAGGGAGGTGTTTAGTTCATGTCACAAATCTGAAGGGAGATTTTGGCGATTAGTCCAACAATCCCTCCCTCAACATCACTCAAGGGGATTTGAACATGTAAACATGGATTTGATACCATTTGTTGGAACACATTTATCGTTGTGCCAAAAGATCGACCTATTAATGACCGATACAAGCACAAAGATAAATGGATCCATGAGAGGTGGTTAGTCCATATCTCGAATTTGAAGGGATACATTGGCGATTAGTCCAACACCCAAGATTATGACTAGGTTAGATGGTCATTTCTTAGAAATACTATTTTGATATTTTATTTTTTCTTAAAATGGATAAAATGTGTGATGTGTTGTGTGAGATCCTCTTCCTTTTCAATCTTAATTAATGAAGACCCCCCTCTTGTATTACTCCAAGGAGTTGCAACAAGGCAACCCGTTATCCCCTTACCTCTTCATCCTCATGGTTGAAGGTTTGAGCAGACTATTTAAGAATTAGAGCATCAATGCATTTATTCATGGTTGGACCATTGCTTAGAATATGTACCCTTAAAATAATCTTCAATTTATTGATGATAGGACTTTGTTGGGTTTGCTAAGATTCAAAAAGTTGTAAATATTAAGAAAGCTTTGAATATTTATTTGGCTACTACTAGACAACATATTAATGAAGTCTAATATCTTCTTCTTTAATAGCCCCCAAGTTTCTAGTAGTGAATTGATCTTATTCTCCATTGTAAATTAGGGTAGCTTCTATTTGAGTATCTTGGCATTCAATTATCCATTGATACATTTTCCAAGATGGACCGGTGGAAGATCATCAATAGATTTAGAATGAAGGTTTATCACTAGACATTTTAGTGGTTATCCTTTTTTTATTGAATGAATTTGATAAAATCTATTTTTCAAGATCTCCCATTTACAATATCCTTTTCTAGCCCCAAAATTATCTTTAATAATTTTGATGCTCTTTTTGGTAAAATTTCATGAGTAGGAAATTTGAATTCTAAAAGATAATGTCTTAATAGTTGGGATCAAGTGTGTAGGCCTAAGAAGAATGTTGGAATGGGTCTTAGGTGAACTATACTCAATAGCTAAGCCTTGGTAGCTAAAATTTATTGGAGATGGTGTAAGAATCCATATCAGCCATGGGCTAAAATGCTAAATTTTAAATACTTGGGTAGGTTGTTGATTTGGTCAGAAGTAACTCATTTGTTTAGATTATAATGAAGAATGAGGATTTTCTAGTCAAAGATGGCCTCCTTTGGAATGCCAAAAATAGTTAGAGAGCTCTCTTTTAAAAAGACTATTGAGATCTTCACCCCACTCTTCTTTTAATATTCCTCAACCTTTGAGCCAATTATTTATAGTATTTGGATTGTCTAAATTTGTGAACTTTAAGAGTAGTTTTGTAGTGAGGACTTCCTTAATCTATCATGGGAAAGACCCTAGCAGTTGGCCTAAAGGGGATTCTCCTAAAGCTTGGGCCACCCTATCTTCTATTCTTGTAGATTAACCATGATGATTTGTAAAGGATGTTGATATTTCTTCATGGGGCTAGAATTTATATAGTGGCTCTTGGATTCTCCTCCCTTAATAAGAAAAATGGTGTGAATTGAGACTTTTTGTGGCAGAGAAAAAAATAGAAAATTCAATTAGCCTAAATGCAATTTATTCATGTGGCTTCTTTATCACAATAGGTGTATCATCTAGTTTAATATTATTATTTTTGGATTATAGGGCCTTTCAAAATGTGTTTTATGGATTATTGAGGAAGAATCTACTTCCCAACTATTCTTCCAATGCTCTTTTGCTCTAGGAATTCTGGGATAATGGTGACATATTTGTAATTGTTCTATTATCTATGCTACTTCCTTTAAATTTTGGACTAGAATGGATCAAACAACCTCTTTGGATAGCTTTCTCAAGGTAGCCTGGGAGCTTGGTCAATTTTGATTCTTTGGCATATTTGGCTTGAACATAATCATCAAATTTTGTAAGATAATCAAAGTCTTATCTCATAAATCTAGTGGAATAATATGGATTATGTAAAGTAGAATATTTGTTCCAAGTACTCTATGGGTGAGGAAATATCTACCTCTCATATCAATATTTTTAAAATCCTTGAGTTTTAATCTTATGGTTCCTCCTCTTCTTGTTCTTGACTTTCTTGTAGGCTTGTAGAAAGATGAATAGGTTTGGTAAATGGTCTCCCCCTTCAAGATTTTTAAAATAAATATTTTGTACAATACAAACAAACAAAAATTCTAACAAACACTTGTATTAGGCCTAGCAAATCCAAACATACATAGAATTCAATGGAAATAAACTATGCTAGACTCCTTGTTGTGTAGATTTTACCAAGTTGATTGGGGCTATGGGTCTTGAGGGCCTTGAAGAGATTGGGAAATACTTTGAATTGAGCTTAGTTTATCAATTTCAAAACCTTTGGTTAAATTTGACTAACCGTCATAAATGGGTATCAAATCATGGAAAACTGATTTGGTTCTTTACCCTTGTGCTCAAGGTTTTTCATAGTAGTGTGTGAGATAAAGGACAATCATCAATTCCTTTTGGGTATGAGGCCATAATTTTGGGTCTTGCTACTTATATGTATGATATTGTGGCATATATAATTTTCTCCCTCTTATTCCTTCATTTTATCCTCTAATTGGTTCATTTGCAAAATCTCCCTATCTAGTTTTAGTTACATTTAAGTTTGACAACCATTAAGAATATCTTACGTAAGAAAATTTTGATTGCCCTTAAAATTAGGACACATTCTATTTTGACTCATGTTCATTTTATTGGTGTTTTAGTTTTTTTTGGAGGTATTCCAACAAAGATCAATGTACAAGTGAGGGAGAATATTAAAAAACAACCCCTAGATTATGAAAGATTAGTCTTCCAATGTTGATCTTATTCTCACTATGGATATTTAGCTAAATATTATTCCTAGAGAAAGAGATAGAGGCCCCAATGCTATATGGTGAAAAGGAAGCAAGAAAAAAACCAAATGGTACTTCTTGATCCATAGTCCCTAACTTATCCCCACAAATCTCATGTGTCAAGTCACTCTTCTTCCAAATACCCTTTTCCTTTGCTAACTATACATGTCTAAGATCTGAAATTTTTTCTAAGAAATGTTTCAATTTTATCCTTGCATGCTAGAGGTTTCTCCAATTTTTCATATTCTCTTCCCCTCAATGTGGTTTCTAGAATGTTGGCTCCTATCATTCAACCCTTATCTGGCGACATTGTGACATTGTATTCAACGAAGGTGTTATCTGTAGTGCTACAACCTTGCTCAAGCAACATTATGCCATTGAATTTTGTAGAAGTGGGGTAGTAGGGAAAATATTCCTACTTTGATGTTAGCAACTCTATCTCAATCATTATTTAATTCTCCTAAATTTTTTAGATTATGATGACAACAATGATAATGTTGGTGGACCCTTATTTCTAATAGGTACACAACTCCTAAGAAAATATCTCTAGATCATATGATTCTTCAATCTCATTATAAAAATGGGTTGGTTTTATGGAACTAGTTCACAAGGCTTACTTTTACCCTATTTGTTGTTCATTTAGGGATTTAGTATGTGGTTTTGCTTATTTTTGTCTTTGCTTCTAGATTGGGGGTTCTATAATAGATCTTTATATTTTATGTGTGTGTGTGTGTGTGTGTGTGTGTGTGTGTGTGTGACAATAGATTGTTATGTGGATTAGGGCAGCCATAAATACTTGAAATTATCAAATTTACGGGTTCCCAAATAGGAAAAAGAAAAAGGAAAATCTAGATATAACTTTATGGGTGTCTAAATACAATAAATAAAAGTGAATGATTAATTATAATGCTTGCATCAAATACATAGTAAAAATGATCTCATTCTTATATGAAGTAAAGGTGAAGCTATTCAATGCATGGAAGATGTAAGTTAACTAAATCTAACTTAACATGATAAGTGGAACTTAACATGATAAGTGGAACTTAACTATTGTTGAATTAACATATTAAGTGGCAATTAACTAAAATCTTATCTAGCATGATAGGTGTCAGTTAACTAAAATCTTATCTAACATGCTAGGTGTAAGATATATAAAATAAAATCAAAATATATACTAGCAATCGCACCTTGGTGTGCAATGGGTACGCCGAAGTGGTGTGAAAGGTAAATGCAAGAAAATTTTGGTCTTTATTTGACATATATTTGTGTAGTACATTTGATCAATTCGTAAGAAGGTCTAAATGGAGAAGGGACAACTTAAATGAATTTCTTAAAAGACATGTGTATGTGTCATTTATAACATAAACAAGATTGCAATTTTTTTTACTTCTTCATTTATAAATTGTAAGAGTTTATTTTTAATTAAAACCATACATGTTGAAATTAAATTAGATTAAAAAATATTTGTAAATTCACAAATCTATTAGCTATCTTACCAAACAAAGGGATGTGACGTAACATTAGAAATATCTAATTATAAATGAGACAAAATCTACATGCACTTCTATAAAATTATATACCCTGAATTGTAATGTATTTGGAATATGTAATTAATCACAAATGATTAACCTAATATTGGGAAGAGATAATACAACTAATAAAAAAAATAAGACTTTACAAAATGACCTCTCATTTCTTGGTAGTCAAATATTTTTTCATTTAATTGAAGTGTTCCTCAACTTTTGTCTTTATATAGGATTAAGAAGGGTTGCTTAATATTTTTGAATTAAATGCTAGGGTTTGAAAACTGTCGAGATGGATAATTTTTTTTTGTAGTAATGGTTTAGATTTTATTAATGTGTTTGACTTTTATCAATCAATATATTGGATCCATGAAAGCTTATCGTTTTATCGTTTTATCTTTTAAAATCAATAGACCTATCTGTTTTAT
The DNA here is from genome assembly GCA_007258455.2 of Sequoia sempervirens. NCBI lineage: Eukaryota > Viridiplantae > Streptophyta > Pinopsida > Cupressales > Cupressaceae > Sequoia > Sequoia sempervirens. The sequence continues at coordinate 257,966,511 of VDFB02000003.1, read as the reverse complement.
GCCATGTCTACTTAAAAGGGATTGCCAAAGGATCCAAGTCTTTCTTTTGATGTAATTCTTATAATTAATAACTGTGAATCGAGCTTATGAATGAGGTAGATTTAGGGTTAAAGTTTTTAATTTTTAGCATTGCTTATATTATCATATAAGCATATTATAAAACATGCATATTATATAAGCATATTATCATAAAACAAGTTTGTTTATAAGGAGTGATATGTATTGTAATTTATGCATTTAATTTTATGAAGTTAATAGGATGATCTAGATTCCCAAGTACAAATATTAAAAAATAAAATTTTAGAAACTGAAAATAAAACCTTGTTCCTTTTTTATTATTGAAGATCTAACACTGTGCTCATTTCATTTAACATCGCCTATAATCTCCGCAAGAACATTATCCTTGTTTAAAACTTTATATTGTTTTCTCTTCCAAATAAATTATTATTGCTACACATATGCATTTTTATCTTAAAGGTGTTGTTGATTTTCCTTCATTTTCTCTGAAGGAAAACAGAGTGAGGGGTCTGATCAGATCTATCAGATTTAATCTCTTATTTAGAAATTGCTAACTGTAAGAGCTTGATATCTTCTCTGCAACTATAACAGAGACACTCAAATGTATACTTTGCCTATTTCCTTAAATGGCATGCCTAAATTGACTTTATCTTTTTATTATTTGCATATATGTAAGAAAAATAATTGTTATGCTTTTGAGATTTCATTATTGGGATAAATAAACTGTTGATTTCCCATGGACCACCAAGAGGCATATTTGTTTTCCTTCACCAATATTATACTCAATGAAAACTTAAACCATAAGATTCATAATAGAAGCTTATATTTTTGTTCTTTTTTTTTATGCTCATTTTATCTTGCCATAATACACTAGAATAAACTTCAACTTCTGTAAAGAATCCCTTGAAAACTTTTTTTGTTATTACAATACCTCATAATCATAAAAGAAAACCATTTAAAATTATTTATTTATTTCAACTTAATCAAAATCTATAAGGATATTTCAAATATATTTATGTTTCAACTAAGTGAGGGTACCTCATAATCATAAAAGAAAACCATTTAACATTATTTATCTATTTCAACTTAATTAAAATCTATAAGGATATTTCAAATATATTTATGTTGCAACTAAGTGAAGGTTATATATCAAAATCAAAATACATAAAGCTTGCATATTGCATTTCTTTTTACAAGAGAATTTACATGAAGCTTTTTACGGGGTATAAATTTGTTTCCCTTTTTTTAAATCAAAATACGTATTTTCTTTTCTTTTTCAGCTATACACTATTATTCAACATTCAAACCTGCAAGGCAATAAATAGAAAAGAGTCCCCCATTTTTTTTCTACACCAAGATTTTGAAACAGAATATCTATTTCTTTTAGTACATATGAAACAACAATACACATATTTATTTCCATTATCAAAAATAGTAGAAAACTATTTTAACTTATTTTATTCCTGCAACTATTTTGGAGATAAATTTTGTTGCAGTGTGGAAATCAACGCATACTTGAAGGTTCTTAACAACTCTAATAATTTTTCCAGGGGTGTTGTTTAAACTTTAACAAACCAAATGCAGTTGCCAACTTTTTACATTGGTGACACAAAAATAATTCTTTTTCCTCCTCTTTTAAAACATTAAGTAAATGCCTTGAATCTAGAAAATACCCTGCTGCCCTCATCTCCCAAGTCCAATTTCTCCAACTTTGCATAGATCTACTATGTTTGTGGATGTGATCTGTCTCTAACACAAAAAAATGTACCGTTTTATGGCCTTCAATCCAACTACATCTAGAGATCTATTTAATTCCTCGATCTTTCATCAATTTCCTTGCCATATGAACCTCACCCCACCCGCCCACTTCTACATAGATGTTTAAGAGAAGAACATATGTTGCAACATTTTTAGGATCAAAATCAAAAAATCATTATTGATGTAAATACTCTCAAGCTTATATACATGTGCATTTTATAGATACCCAGAAGACACATCCACATGTTTAACTGACATCTTGATGATAAACTATAGATTATCTTCAAGAAAGTCAGTCTGGGCAAGAGGGTCAACCATGCAAACATAATGATCAACTGTAGATGTAATGCAATAAGGTTTACTCATATGATTGAAGTATGTACAACCCTCATCAACTAAATCTGCATGGCTGCATGTTCTAGAGTGCTTCATTAATTCAAAGATTTTGAGAGCATCCTTGCAAAATCCATGTTGTGCATAGCCTGCAATCATTGCATTCCATGAGATGGCATCTGTTTGGGGCATTTTGTCAAACAACTCATGTGCCTTTGCATACATGTCCACCAGGGCAGTTACAACTGCAACATCTAATAAAAGTCCTCTATTCTTTATGCTTTGATGGATGTACATATGTTGTTCCAATGCTTCTATTTAGGAGCAGGCACAAAGAATGTTGGAAAAAGCTATGGAGTTTGGATTTACACCTACCAACTACATTTGCTTAAAATTTTCTAAAGCTTTTAAAAAAGAAAATCCATTTTGCGAATGTCTTGCAATCATTGCATTCCATGAGATAACCTCTCTTTAAGGCATTCTGTCAGACAGTTCATGTGCCTTTTCTATGCTTCCACATTTTGCGAGAATTTCCAACTGCGACATATGAAAAAATAATAAATTCCTTCTTCCATGATTCTTTGATGGATGTGCATACCCTGTTCCAAAGCTCCCATTTTGGCACAGGCAGGGAGGATACTGGCGAAGGTTGTGGAATTTGGCTTTACACCTGCCAATTGCATTTGCTTGAAAGTTTCTCAAGCCTTTTCAACAAATCCATTTTGTACATATGCTGCAGTCCATGAGATGACAATTTTTTTTAGGTATTCTGTCAAATAGTTTACAACCTGATATTTAAAGTGTTGTAGATAAATATATTACATTATTAACTATAGCATGAGTAAATTCATGGAAATCAAAGTAGATTGTTTGCTTGGAAAATATTATTGTGAATCCAATCTCTCAAGCTATACAAACAACTAAATCAGAAATTCAATCGTATTCATGTACCAATTGGAGATTCTAGAGGAGAAAATAAGTATAACACATAATTTTTCATTGTTAGTCTATGTGCAAGTCGGTAAACTGCTCTGTTCAATGGAAGGCATGTTGTAGTCTGACATACATAACCTACAAAATCAAAATTATCATAATGAATATAGAAAGAATTATTTTATAGATGCATATTGTTGTTCAAATTTGGAAGGCCGTATCTCATTTAAAGCATGGGCGATTGAATGACATAGATAGAGTCAATTGATGTAGTGGGAGGGAAATATGCAATGTTGTATCTAATTTCTTTGATTAGTGGGTCTATTCCACGTCATAGGTGAAGCTATTCTAAGAAATCAAAGCAACTCTATATTTAAATGCCTAGGGTTGTTCCTTAGTGAGCAAATCAGCTCTATATATTTAAATGATCTTGGATTAAATACAATATGACAGCTTAATTAACTCTGTGACATGAAAGCAACCCAAAGCATCAAGTGGCATGACAATTGCAGGTGGTCATCATATGAAGGGCTCAAGTCCATTTTATAAAAACCCTATTAAACTCCAGAAATGGGATCTAACCATTTATACCCACTTGAATCTGCACTATGATATCAAAAGCAATTGGTAACCCTATAAGGGATTTGAATAAGCGCTTTCTTTCAGAAGTGGTGTTTGTTGAAGTCCATCGCTAGTTTTTTACAGTTGGTTGTCTTGTGTTGCTTTGTTGGGGAATTCTCAGCAGGTCTAGTGTGGACTAGTGTTTTGATTCCTAAGCATGTGTATTAGAGATCAGTTGTGAAGAAATCTAATTGCAATAAATTCATATGCTTTTTTGTCTAATTCGCTAGCCTTATGTGGTAAGTTACTTTAGGCAATTTTGCCCAAACTGAACTAAAACAAGATTTAAAAAACCCTTCCCCATACACTGAACAAGTCCAGGGCAGAAGCAAAAGGATAATAAAGCTTATCCACACAAATACCCATCACAAAGGACAAGGCGGGGGCATATTTAACTCTCCTAAAAGCTGAATGATACGGATCTGAAATTCGTAAGAGTATAATATTTTTACAAGTTCATGGTATGAGATGTGAAGCTTTTGGGAAAATTGGGTAAATGATTTTTTAAGGCATTTCAACGTCACCATCACAATTTGAATGATAAAAATATACATGTGTATCTAGAATTTTCTGGGTGAATATTTAAAACTGTTTGCTCTTGAAGAGGAGAATATCTTCAATGATGAAGAGTTTCAAAATACCTTGCAACTATCAACAATGGAGAGTTTCGAACTACCTTGCAACTATCAACAATGGAGAGCTAAGAAGGAATGATTGCAACTATCGGGAACTCTTGTCGTTGATTTCAATGGTGGTACGCAGTTAATACCATTCAAGTTAAAATGTAGTGTTCGTACTCTAAGCCAAATTTGCATAAAATATTGGTAAGTAACGTAGCATTGAGGCATCAAATTGAAGTTAACATGGTTGGCATTCCCATGAAGTATATAAAAAGCTCCTCAATTTGAATAGTTGTGCAAGATGTGCCCTACCATTGCACATTCTGATTTCAAAAAGATTTGAAGAATCGGTGGCCGTGATGCTTGCGATGAAGATGGAACTGTTACTCCACTTTCCCTTCCTATCACTATCATGCAATCTTAGCAAGGACATTGTTCACTGTGCTACTCAAATCAACGCAGTGAAAGGATCAACGGACAAAATGAGATAAAAAAAAAGATAACTGAACTCCACTCGCCTGCATAATCAGAATTTTTGTTGCCTCTAATCCCGAGATGGCCACATTCTTTGGTATGAGAGCTCCCCCACTTAATGTTGGAGAAAGTGTGCAAGTTACCCGGAACATATGCAAGTGGGGAGTTGTAATAACAATTTTATTCATTTTTTGTTCTTATACCGATTAAAAAACATTCAATGGATGAGATTTAACTAACCGTATTGCATTGCTTTTAATGATCTTTTGACCGTTGATTTCATTATTTAGCTTGGCAATTCTCAAATAGGATACGCCTTCGGCGTAAAGATATAACTTAAACTAACTGAGTGTCAATCAAGTGCATAAGACATAAGCATATGTTTGAATGGAACAACTACGTAAGTGTGCTTAAGAAAATAGAGTGGTTAAATGATGGAGGGGCATCACACAATTCTGATTTTTGGCACATTTTGGTTTTGTTTGGTTATTGCTTTCTTGTTTCCTTGTTCTCCTTGTGAGAGGTGGCGGGCTCTATGTGGAGCCAAGGAACTAAGTTTTCTTCCTTCATTGGATTCTATATGGGGATGGCAGTTACAATGAAAAAGGTAGAAGCTGAGTCCTACATTGATTCACATCGTTTTGGGTTTTGGGGGAAAACTGTCCAAGAACCTGTTCATTTTTTTAAGTTTTGGAAATCAATGGGATTGTCGGAGCAAAGGTGGAGACCCACGGTTTCTTGGTCTGGCAAGAAGCCGATTTTATGAGTTGGGGGTTTAGGACTATATCTGTAAGACAGGCAATTGGCATCTTTGTACTCAGATTTTTCCCATAATTAAAAGCAATATAAACTCTGTTTCCTGTCATTGGTGTTTATTTTCCTTTGTATTTTGTGTTCTAGCAAGAGGAACGAGTTTGTAATGTTCCTGTTGCCTGGTTATGGTTCAGCCAAGTTGCTCGACCATATTTTTGCTCCGTTAGGTTTGCTTTTATTGACAGTGGCTGGCGCTGGAAGTATTGTTGTTCATATGCTATGATGAAAGTGTAATTGCCGAGTGCTTTAAATTCGCAAATCCTATATTTGTATTGTGGATCGCTTCTAACAAGGAAATGACAAAACTTGCTCTCCTTCGTTAATGCTTATTACCCATTGAATACTGATATGCTTCAAGAGGAGTGAGTTTGTCAATCTTGCAGACTGTGTTGTCACCATTGAGTATGAGTGCATAATTGCTCAAACCATCCTCTAGGATTTTACCTCCGTTTCTTTGGTACTGTGTTGGTATTTAGTGTCGGTTATTCTGGTAGATTGTTGGAATCAAATAGGCTAGCATTAGTTTGTTATCAGAGCCTGAAGATTTTGGGTTGTTGAGGAGTGGGAAGAATGCCATCCATAGCATTGAGAGGTAGAGGAGCTCGAGGAAGAGGCAAAAGAGGACATGATGATAGAGTCCTTGAATTGTTGTAGAACTTGATTGCACGAATGGATGCCATGGAGAGGGCACAATGAAGTGGAACACTAGTGGATCAAGCTAGTGATGTTGAAGAGGAAGAGCGACCACAAGCGGATGATGAAGAAGAACAAGAAGAACTTGAAGGTTTTGAAGAAATATTGTTGATGATAGTTTTGAATGTTGGTGCCAAACCAAAGATTGAAGTTCCTACATATTCTGGAAGCCTCAACGAAGAAGAACTTATAGATTGGATTAATGACCTAGATAAGTATTTTGAGTATGAAGGAGTTACAGAAGAAAGAAGAGTGAAGTTCACCTACACAAGGCTCAAGGGCCACGCTGCTAGGTGGTGGGACTATGTCCAATCTAAGAGACGAAAGAAGAACAAGGAAAAGATTACCTCATAGGATCAAATGGTTGGTAAGTTGAAGGCCAAATTCCTTCTGAGTGATTATCAAACAAATCTCTTTAAAATATTGCAAAATCTCAAACAAAAAGACATGTCGATCAAAGAATACATGAAGGAGTTTCACAAGTTGGTGATTTGGTTAGGCCATAGTGAAGAGGATTTGGAAAAAGTTGCAAGGTATCTTAATAGGTTGAGATACAGTTTGTAGGATGAGTTGAGTTTAGTGTCACTAAGAAATTTGGAAAAAGCATACTAGTTTTCCATTAAGACAGAGGAGAAGATTACGAGGAAGCAAAATCAACAAGGCCGAGGTAGAGGATGAGGCTATGTAGAAAAAGGACAACAACATCATTAAAATGGAGAGGAAAGTAGCTCCAGAGGGAAAGTTAAGTAAAAAAGAGGAGGTTATCAAGATAGAGGAGAAAGGTTAGTTAGAAGCGATGGTTATCAAGGAAGAAGTAGAGGTTTTGCAGGTAAATGTTTTAAGTGTAATCAGTATTGGGGGTCACAAGAGTTCAGAGTGTCCAAAATCTTCCCAAGGAGGTTACACAAGGCCTAAAAGGAGGAATTAGGTGGTGAAAGAAGACCAGGAGAGTGCAGGATCATTTTCTCCAAGAAAGGAAAAACTTGAGTCATGAGAATATTTGTTCAAAAGAGTTGTTGAAACCGCCAAAAGAGAGTCATGAACTTGTATATGTTACATCCTGAATTCTATAGCTATTATTTCATAGGGAAAATTGATTGTAACAGATGAATCAATATAATGAATAAAACAATGATGTTCTTGTTATCAATAATGGTGTTCTATTTAAATGATGGTTTCATTTGGTTGTTACTTCTATTAATTTAATTATTGATTAAATGTTGCATACAATTATGGAATAATGTTATTCTAACTTGTGAGATGTTTTAACCTTGTTATGAGCATATGACTACCGATGTCATGTCATGGTGTGCAGGTATGAAGACTGTTCCTACAGACAGAGGAGAGACATCATTCGGGGAGGAACTTGGTCAGGTAAACAGTAACGATTACCAATTGAGCATACACACACGTCAGTATAGGTTCTGAGAAACCAAGTCAGTTATATTGGTCTAGATAAGTCATCCTTAGGCTTTAGGAGTTATGTTTACTTCTTTATGCTTTGAAAATGATGATTACTCATTTGTCTGACTTACTATGCTTTAACCTTAATGTGGAAAACGTGAATGGATATATGTTAATAGGTGAAGTGAGTATGTGAATACATGTATATAATGTACACGTATCCATATGTATATATATGTCAATACATATGTATGCTCAGAAAATGGATATGCCCATATGTACGTATCGACATGATATACATACATTTACGTGTACACTGTGTACAATGATATACATACCCACGTTACCTATTGCTTGTGAATAATGATGTTAATAATAATATTTGATTGGAATTTACATATAATCATATTTACATGAATACGTATGTATGTATATTGAAAGTATGTTGACTGGCTCGCAATATACATATGTAACAATTAATACGTATAAGTGTAAATATTTAAATATGTAAATGTTTATATATTTAATAATATATAAGTATATATTTATGTTATAGTTTTACTTAAATATATATATGTATATATGTAAATATATTTAAATAGAAATATTTATATATATATATACATATATATCAGAGTAAATAAATCTATAATAAAAATATATATATTAAATATATAAGAATATTTGAATTTAATATTATTACCTAAAGTGATTTAGGAAATCAATTTTATATTACTTTGGGTAATTTTGGAAATTGAATTTTATATTACCGTGGGTAAAATCGCAATCACTTTACATAGTAAAATCTTTATTAATGACTTTGGAAATATTTGATTTGATTCAAATAAGAAATCGATACATGGTAATAATAGCTTTGTTTTGAAATCAATATTAAATATTTAAATCAAAGAGAAATCAAAATATTTGAATGCAAACATTTGGAAAAGAGGAAAATACGTTTTATTTTGAAAAGTTCATGAAAAGCTTCCTGCGAAAGTCACACGCCTGGAGAAAAACGCGTCTAAAGCGCGCAGATGGAGAACTGGTCTTTGAATGGTGCAAATACTGATCTTCAGGCCACGAAATGGTGACGTGGGAACGTTTGAAACTTGACCTTTTCATCTGGAATGAACTTCCTAATTTATTGCTACAAAATAACCTAAAAACTGTAAATGCCTTGAGTTGTCAACCTAGCAAATTCGCCATGTGATGAGGATAATGATTCACTTAAGAATTTCGCCACAAATCGCTCAAGAAGTTTCTCAAATCTTAGACCTGGTAGTTTGAATGCCTTGAGAAGAGGAATGCATTGATTTTCTGGGCACTTGTTGTCAATTCACATGCCTCCATTAGTGGAACTCATTGCATTTCGGGCCTATATATAGACGCCCTTCCATTCATTGTAAAGAATACATTAAGCAATCTGAGTTTAGTATTTGTATTGAGATCCCATATCCATTTCGTTGTATTGCTTGAGTTTTTCTATATTGCTGAGTTTGTAAAGTGCAATGAAATTTTTACCAGCATTTACCAGTTATAGTGGTCATACCATTTTGAGCTAAGAGTGAGGTATTTGTGAATTATAGTTGAGTAGGAATTTAGTGGTGGAAACACGTTTGAGAGAAGAAATATATGAGTTCATTGTAGAGTGAAATACTATCACAAAGAAGCCATTTGTAGCTCGAATTCTGGAAGCTTATTTGAAGGAGAGTCTATAAAAGCAATTCTGGAAGGAGAAGTTTTAAAAACCAGGCATGAATCCTCTTAGTTTACAACTTTTATTGAAGTGTTGTTTCCTTTTTGATCTTGTCATTGCTGCTTTCAAATAGCTCTAATGGGAAGAAACTATTTTGATAAATAATTAAAGAAATGCATTGAAGGAGAAAATGTGTAAAGGATTCAATGACTAAGGGAATGTGAAAAAGGGATTATATGAGTAAAGAGCTTAAGGGATTAGTTTACTTATCTTACATTAAAGAGAGATAATGGAAAAAGATAAAAGGGAAGGATTTATTTGCATTTTGAATGACTATTGCATGTTGTGTATGATCTTTGTATATGGGGAATACGTAGATGTACTTATTATCTACTAGGATCGAAATGAAGGCAGAATCGAGTAAAGTCTTTTAGCTTAAGTTATTAGGATAACTGAGACAAGCTAAGTACTCCTAGGATAAATATTTCCTAATGATACAAGACACTTGTAGACTATTTCATTTCTAGTAGGTTCGTATGATTGTAGGATGTCTGGGGTGACGAATTCATCCATTGAAGGACAAAACCTATGCATAGAGTAAGGAAGCCTCAAGTCAAATTGGCCCCGAGTAGTGTTTATGATAGATGACCTTCAGTCGAAGTATTGAATGAGAATACTTTGGCCAAAGTAGTGAAAGGTACGACATCCACCTAGGTGTGAGATAGTTGAGACTACATTGTTAGTTCATTGTGGTCCGAGTACTAGTTCGAGATTGTGAATTAGCAAAGTTCTAGTTGTGTAGGCCACAACACTATACTTAGTTGGTAATCATTAAAGGATACCCTACCAATCTCTTCTTTGAAGGGAGGGCCATCTATCTAACGATAGGTGTGCGAGGGACTGCATTATAAGTCCGTGGTTGGCGGAAAAGCGCCCGAGTGAAGTTTCTCCTCCACAACAAGCGACCGATGTACCAAGATTTGAAAGGGCAGACTCCTAGACCTTCTTACTTCTATTTGTGCAAAAGCTTACAAGCTATGTATGTAATTGTAATACTTTTGATCTCTGATTTGTATTTGCAATGAAAATGAAATTCATGTGGAAACATATTGTAACTTGTACGTATTTATCAATAAAGAAAGGAAAATTTTTATTGTATTATCTTTGTTACTCGTTACCTTTACATATATAAAGTGAGATTTAGAAATTTTTAATTTACGCTAGGAATAGGTCGTTACAGTATAAAGGAAGACGCTATTCAAAATGAAGTGCAAAGCTAAAGGTAAGTGTTGTACAAACTTATTATAGATAGTGGTAGTACCGATAATATTGTTGCAGTTGAAATGGTGGAAAATTTAGGACTTAAGAGAACTGCACATCCTACACCATATAAGGTTTCTTGGTTGCAAAAAGGTCATCAGTTGTTGGTAGATGAGCAAGCTTTGGTTGAATTTCAAATAGGAAGTTATAAGGATAGTGTTGTGTGTAATATCATGCCTATGGATGTGTGTCAAGTGCTACTTGGTAGACCTTGGCAGTTTGAACAAAATGTCATACATGATGGGAGACATGACAACTACACTTTTGAGAAGGATGGACTCAAACATACCTTGTTGCCTTTACAAGAATTAAAAGAGGAAAGTCATAGCAATAGTAGTAAGGTGATGTTGGTAAGAAGAAAAGAGTTTGTAAATGGAAAAGAGATAAAGGGAGTTGCAACAGTAACAATGGAGGTGAACCTTCATTTTCCTCAAGGTTCCATGGGTGGAAAAAATGCTAATTTGTAGGTAGGACAACCAACATGTGTTGACATAGGTGACCATGAAGTTGGGGCAGCCATTGTTATTCTAAAGGATGTAGAGATATATGGGAGTTTGGAACAACAGTGTCAACATGAATACATAGGCACAAATCTACATAGACAAAGTGTGGAGATAGCAAAAAAGGAAGTGAAAGATTACTTGATTCTTCAAATTGAGGCCATGGAAAGAGAGTGGCTTGAACTAATAGGAGGTGTGAAAAATAGTGCAACTGTCAAAGGTGAGATAAGATCTCAGTTTTCAAACCCCTTGGATACACTTGAAGCTAATTCTCGTGAAGATGTAAGGATTGTAGTGGAGAGGGAAATGCAAAATGAATTGGAAAGGTGCAGCAAAGAGAGGCTGTCTAGAGAGTGGATGAAATATGTTGATGATGATGAGATGAGATGTGGAAACAACAATTTGAACTATGGAATAATCACTTAAGCGAAGTTCATTCTTTTGACAGTTTGGAATCCGATGAAGCTACCTTGTGGAAAGCGAATGAAGGGGGTCTTTGGGAAGAGAAGTTCGATGAATGGAGGGTCTCTTTCGGCCATATGTTGGAAGAAACAAAAGAAGTAATGTATAGGTTGTTGTTTATCAGCATAAGGGGTATGCTCACAAACAACTCCCTTGGGGAGCCTGATGTAGGGGCATTGTACAATTCTAATTTTTGGCACATTTTGGTTCTGTTTGGTTATTGCTTTCTTGTTTCTTTGTTCTCCTTGTGACAAGTGGCAGGCTCTATGTGGATTCAAGGAACTAAGTCTTCTTCCTTCATTGGATTCTATATGGGGATGACAATTACACTGAAAAAGGGAGAGGTTGAGTCTTACATTGATTCACACCGTTTTGGGTTTTGGGGGAAAATTATGCCAAGAACCAGTTCATTTTTTGTGGTTTTGGAAATCAATGGGATTGTCAAAGCAAAGGTGGAGACCCACAATTTTTTGTTCTAGTAAGAAGCTGATTTTGTGAGTTGGGGGTTTAGGACTATATTTGTAAGATAGTCGATTGGCATCTTTGTACTAAGCTTTTTCCCATAATTAAAAGCAATTTAAACTCTGTTTCTTGTCATTGGTGTTTTATTTTGTATTGTGTGTTCTAGCAAGAGGAACGAGTTTGTAATGTTCCTAACGCCTATTTATGGTTCGGCCAAGTTGCTCCACCATATTTTTTCTTTGTTATGTTTGCTTTTATTGATAGTGGCTAGAAGTATTGTTGTTCATATGCTATGATAAAAGTGTAATTGTTGAGTGCTCTAAATTCGCAAATCCTATATTCACTTCTAACAAGGAAATGACAAAACTTGCTCTCCCTTATTAATGATTTTTACCCATTGAATGTTGATACCTTCAAGAGGAGTTTTTCAATCTTGCAAATTGTGTTGTTGCCATTGAGTTTGAGTGCATAATTACTCAAACTATCCTCTAGGAGTTTACCTTTGTTTCTTTGGTACTGTGTTGGTATTTAGTGTCGTTTATTCTGGTAGTATGTTGGAATCAAATATGTAAAAAGAATAATACCATCCTAGTGAAATGAAATGAACACTTATCCTATTGTGAACACTCTAGCATTCTTAGATGATCATTCTTCATATTCTAGCATGGTGCATCACCTAGAGTGATGTCTTCTCATCATTTATTTCTTTGTGTAATGATCGAGACCCAAAACAATCTCACAAAAATAATAATAACTCATTATCTCATAAACATGGAATGAAAATAAAACAACTTCATTAGATAAATAAATGTCATAATACATCCTTTTATGTGTAGTGCATAATCTAGGAATAAGCACATGATATACAATTTATACAAAAGTATAACTTGGGCTCTCATTCCATGAAGTCAAATAATATATAATTTGGAAGTACAAATACAAATAATGATACAATAATAATGTGAGGGTATAAATAATATAGTCTCTGACCACCATCAACTGTCATAGTCATCCACAAGTCAAGAGACGAGAACACAATTTAGGCACTTTTTCACCCAACCACGAAGTTTATGCTTCCCTAGAATTCTTCCTACTCAACGAATACTTGACCCTGCACAAAGTACTTAACAACATGGAAATAAAAAGTAGGAGGGAATCTCGATGCAAGCCTGATGTATATACATGCATTTCTAACATGAACGTGAAATGTACCACTATTATAATATGTCAGAGAAACATATAGATAAATTTGCTAGGTAAATTTCATCTATTTCAATGATACATGGTTTTGGCCAAAGCATTAGAAGTAATCGATAGATCCTCAAAAGAGGAGCACCCTTCTTTGTTAGTCCATATTTGACACCCTATCCTAGAAGGTAAATCCAATACACACATAAAAGACAATAACATGTATAATGATCATAAAAAAATAAATACTCTTTTTCTTTCAAGCAAATAATTATATGAACATCTTTCATTATTTCTATCTTTCATGCATAGAGACAGTAAAATATATAATTGCCATGTAGTTCACTTTTAACATGCAACTTGACTATTTGATATGTAATTTAATTATTGACATTAAACTAGTTATAAACACAAAATTTTGTACATGTAATAAATAAAAATCCAGTTCACAACACGTGCAAATAAATAATCAGATCCATACTAAATCATATGTTATTTTGAGATATGCAGAGTTTATAGAATAATATAGTTGTTTGATATATATAGATTTGACAAAGTTTCTCCCATTTTTTCTTATTTTTCTCATGATATTTCACTCTAGGATTTAGATCTCAATAATTATCAAGGTCAAAACAAAGAACATGATTATTTCATCTTCAAATAAATCAAGATTGTCAATAATCATTAACACTAGATTGCTGGCTAAATTAATAAATGAAGTAAATGGAGGAGGTAACTCAGATTAGTGAGGTTGTTGGTGGGAGATTCCTTGCAAGCAGGGAGAAATTGGAGTATTCAGATTCTTTGGATTTTGATGATTTTGAAAATGAGATTTTATCCGCCAGAGAAATACTTACAATCTCTCAATCAGAAATTTTAAAAACAAAGAAAATTGCAGCTCCCAAAAGGAACGGATGGACGAAAATCTACAATTAAAAACTAAGAGAGAGGTTGACTATGGAAATCAAATTTCTATGTAAAAAAAAAAAAGCATTTAATGCAATTAAGCTATCAATATATTATAAAGTTCATACTTCTTAAAAGAAATGGTTCTCAGGTCCAATGGTCAATATGGATATTGTTTTATCATCTAACCTTACCTCTCTTATCTTCTGCATCATTCCTTCTTGAGACCCTTTTCTATTGTTTGGGAATCTGACCGCTCAGTGACCTTGGCTTGGCAAGAGCATTGATGAGGGGATTGGTGATCTTGATAAGGGTGACACCATCTCTTCCCAATTCCATGGTCACTTCCATTTTTCCCATGACAGGAAATGTGAACCGCGAACACAAAAAAAATTCCATTAAGCCCTTGAATCAATTCTGATTGTATGACAAATACAAGGTATCCGATTTGTATGAAATTGCCTTGGTCCTTTTCTTATCCATTCAATCACACAATTTTATTGTTTTGCTGGCTATTCTTTTGATTTGCACTAAGGTGTAAGGACATGTAGTCGGGGAACTGTTGGTGAGGAGGAAAACATTTTTTTTTTAAATTTTAGAACTGAAGTTTCCACACATGATTTATCATGCAATACAAACTTGTTTTAAGTTTTATTTTTTTAATTTTTAATAAAACTTATTTTATTTTGATTTTCATTCTCTTTCTCATAATACCCATACAATTATATATAGACTTTTCATTCTCTTTCCCACAATACCTATACAAATAATTTAAAGTTTATTTATTTATTAATAATATTCATGCAATTTAAGTTTTAAAATATATATATTATATTATTATTTATATATAAATAATTGTATAATTATTTTGAAAATAAAGTCTTTTATTTATTTATTATTTTATTTTAATATATATATATATATATATATATATACACTTAAATTAAGCAATTTATTATGGAAATAAAATCTTTTTAATTTTCCAACTAATGAACTTACTTAATTTTCAAAGAAATAAAACAACGTAAGGCATATTTTTATTTTCTCAAGTAATTTTACTTTTCCAACATAATAAAACATACTCATTGCACAACAATATCACAACCATAGTTAACACAATACAATCATACAATGCAAAGGGATGCGACTACATGAGTGTGTGAATGCCTCAAGATTCCATCCTACTATTTATTTATCAAATAGTTAGGATATCCCTACTTTAGCCATGTTCTCACCTTCGACAATTATCTACTCTTATTCCTATTCTCAGTTGCACTCAAATTGCCATCTATACATTAGTCCTTAAAAACCATAGCTGAAGCACATAGAAGCACATACACATAACATCTTATCTCTATTTAAATTTCAATCTCAATTTCAAGCATTTAAAAATAACATCTAATTTAAAATACATGATGGTCAAAACAACACAACATTAAACAAAATATTACTATTCTATTTCTCCTGAAAGAGAAAGATAACACATGGAGATCTAACTCCCAAGGTCCCGGTAATTGGTTCTCAATTATGCTGACTTCACTCAGTGGTTGATATAATTGTAATGTTCAAGGGGCCTTTGCTGGTAACAAAGAACAAGAATGCATAACATCAAGTAGTCTACGTTTGGGGGGTTTTAAATAAAAGAAAAAGATGAAACAAAGCTTTAAATCAAAGAAACGTGAGTAAAATTCTTACACATCCAGACATGCATATTAATAATGAGTGTTTATTCCAACTAACCACAACTATAGCAATATGCAATAGATAGAATAAACTATGCTACTGCATACATCCATAATGCTAATTCAGATACCATCGATAATCACCAAACTTACTTCAAACAAATCACCCACTCATCATCCAAAACATAGATCAAATGAATACAATAGCAATTTAATTAAAAGATAATCCAATGATAGGATCTTGAATCCAATTCCTTCTATTAACTTTCATCAAATAAGGAACAATTAAGCACAACAAAATCACTGGCATATGGATTGATCATGCACCATTAACCTTATCAAAATGGATCCAAACTTTGAAAATCATGACATGAAAACGTATGAAAACTGTAAAATAATCAAGCCTTTTACTAAACTTTTTAAAGTATCTTTCTAAAACATTGAAATCTTAGATCTAGATTCTATCCTCAGGTGGCTGATCTTTCTTCAATTAGCCGACCTTTACAAAGTAGATTCTAATAATACATATAGGGTGCCACATGCATGAATTTCTCAATTATTAATCGAGATCCACAATTCATGGAGTTGAAACTGAGCGCAAAAGTAAACTCAAGAACCCCTATTTTCAAGGTTGATCACTCTATTGTACAAAAAAGGAATTTTGATACCCCAAGAAGGAAGTGAAACCCATGGATCAGACTCAGAGTTGAACTTATGTCAAAATACAAGAAAAGAGGAGAAGAGCAGATAGAGCATAATGAAAAGAGTCAGTCACTTTTGCACTGAATGCTCAAGAATGTACTCGTCACAACTAGAGAACACTTGTAGAAGAGTATCCAAATCTGGCCCATCCAACCAATTACCTTAAAATTTGATTCTTTCAAACTCCACGGAAACCAACCATTGCATCTCCTTTAGCTTGATTAGCTCCTTTCTGGCAGTTCTTACCTCCTCCCAGATATCCATACATTGATCCAACAATAAATTCTCCCCATCATCTCCCTTTTGCATAATCTCCTCAAACCTACTCCTCCATCTCTCCCTTAGTTTATCCAATGAAAATCCTTCTTTATTGGAGGAATCTAAGTTGATTAAAATGGCTACAACCGCCTCTAATACAATCATCTGTTGATTCAAGTCTTTACTCATTTCTCGGACTTCTTCTTGATGTCCATGCATAGCCCTAGACTTGTATCTTATGATGCTCACAGTATTTTCCACAAAATTTTCATTAGCAAGCTCAAGAATTGAATATTCTATCAAGGTGGATTTGGGCACTTTGCTGACATCTTCAAGCCTTTTAACATATTCCTTATATTCATCATCCTGCTTGTCCAAATCCCCTAGCCTGCTAGTCTAGATCTTCTACTAATTCAAGAGCAACTTTATGAATCTTAGAACACTCAACAAGAAAATCATCAACCTCTTGGTTGAGCTTATCCAACCACTTATCCATCGTCCCTACTTTTCCTTTCATTGAATCAAATCATCTGCTTCCCTTTTTTTTAACAAAATCGGGGATTCAAGAAGAGCAGCTTGTTGAGAAATGGGACTTGAAACATCTTTCAAGAAACCATGGAGCTGATCCAATTGAGCCTTAAGCTCATCCTTTCTTTTCTTATCTTTAATCATCTAAGATTTTGTTGAAGAGGCCACAATGTTAATCAAACTCATCTACTGGTTTCTTGTAGGCTTTCCCAAATTCATTGCCTCCAACTAATAATCCGTGATTTGCATATCATCATGGTTCTCCTCCATTACAAGTACAAAATATTCAACAATGATCTCTCCAGCATCAGTGAGCCTAGTAGAGTGAAGAACCCAGGCCTTCTTCTTAGGTTTCTCTTTCCCTATTCTTTCATCATTTCTTCCCAATTCAACGGTTGTGGTTGAACAACTTGTTTTCTCTCTAAGTCCAGTTTTAACCAAGTAGGAGCAATAGGAGTAGTGGCTTCCTAGGATGAAGAAGAAGCAACAATAGTGGAAGACAAAGGTTGCAACAATGTAAGCCTTGGTTGAGAATTAACTTCCTGCACATTTTGTTGATCACTTTGCTCCATTTCCTGTGCTAAATTTTTTGCTTCCTCTTTATCCTTTTGATCTTGCAGCCTCTTAGCCTCCAACTCCTTCTTTAAACATTCCTCTTCCTCCTTCTTTTCCAACATTTGATCCTGCTGCTTCTTCAACTCTTCAACATAGTCCCATGCCTCCTTGGACTTCTTTGCATGTTCAACAATCTCAACAACCTCCTTTTCCCTTTTCAAGCGTTCTTTCTCTTCCTTTTTCCTATAAGCTTCTTCTTGTTCTTTGAGCTTAGCTTCAATAGCTTCTTTTTCTCTTCTTTGCTGAGCCTTTTCCTCCTCAAGGTCATGGATTTTCTACTGCATTATCCACTTATCCCTTTCTTCTTGAATTTTGAGCTCCCGCTCCTTTTGGTGTTGCTGTTGAGCCAATTCATCAGCCTTGACCTTATCTTCGAACTCCTTCTGCTTGATTTCCAACTTAGATTGTGACTTGGCCTTCTCTTCTTATTGCTTAGCTAATGCCTCAGCTTGTGCCTTAGCATCAACTCCCCTTTTAGCATTTTCAATGAGTTTCAGTTGATCTTCTTCAGTCAATATGTGCTCAGTCCCTGCATCATTTGTCATATCAAAAGATGTTAATGCCGGATGCTCTTTATTAGATGCAGTCTTTTCCAAATCTGTTTGTATTTTATGTACCTCAACTTCACCCTCCATTCGCTTTAAGACCTCCGCTTCATCATGGAGATCTCCCTTTGGTGGTTCCTGACCCAATTCTTGTTCATCAAAGGGTTGAATACGTGCTTCCCCTATAGCAGATGCAGAACCACCCACCCCCGCAGTTGCTTCATCTTCCTGTACCTCTGTAAGATCTTGAGGAACCACCTCCTCACCTTGTGCACTAGAAGGCATAAAATATAAAGGTTCCTTAGGCACCATCCTTCTCTTTACCCTTTTATATCCTTGGGTGGTACCTGCAACCTTCCTCTTCTTGGATGATGTAGCCTCGACCAGATTAGTTCTCAAACTCACCCATTGAATGCTCTTGTCCAGCACCGGTCTCGCAATTTGGTTTATGTCGATTGTCTCCTCAGCATTCAAATCTATTGGAACAAGATCTTTTGTACCAATCTTTCCTACATCATACCCGGGATCAAAAACAATCCCATCATCAGAAAATGCTTCTGGAATGTCTTCCTTTATCCCAAACTCAACCATAAGTGGGATTGGTATCCTTTCATAATTCTTCTTCCTAAGATCATACTCATCTTGCAAGTCCTCCCAAAAAATCCTCCAATAGATTAAAATGCTTCTCAAAGACACTAGGAAGCAAAGCCCTCATCTTATGTTTGGGGTCATAGTATTTCTTGGCCGTGAAAAAGCCCAACTTCAAATAAACTAACTCATCACAAACAGTCTTAGTTGCCTGAATGTATGGATAGCAAAAGGCCCCCAGCTTCATTGGAAACTTATGGCACCCAGTTTTGTGCTTGTTGCTAAACTAGAAATTCACAGCCAATGCTTGATAAATAAACTCCATTAAAATGATCCTATCACCACAACACCTAGGTAGGAAATGGGGGTGACCATCAAAGCCTGCTAACCTGAAATAGGTGAATGTGGGGTACTGGATAAACCAATGTCCCCATTCATTCACAAAATCCATTGCCTCCCTACTAAGCCTATACCCTGCATCCCCATTAAGCTTGTTAATAATGACATAAAGAAAGGCATCATTAACCCTTCTATAATGTTTCTCTGATGCCTGCAAGGTGAGCTAGTTATAATACTCCCACACTTTCTTCTATCCTTGGGCTTCCCCCAATATACCTACTGTTTGAAGTCTAGGAAAAATCCCCACACGGGCAACTACATAAACTACATAGGAGGTCATAAAGAAACACTTGGTTTCTCTCACTTTTATCATCTGATTATGAATGTTGTCTGATACTATCATAGACCAGTCAAATTGTTGCCTTCCATCCAAAATAGTTTGAATGAAAGGAAACATCCATTCTTTAAATAGCGAAGCATCCCTTTTACCAAACACCCTAGAGAGGAACATGATTACATCTCCAATTTATTTACTAAAGTCTGCCCTCTTAGGCTGGTCTAGAAGCTTGGTCAGAGACTCTTCTCTACCCTCATCCAAGTCTTATTCATATGAAATCTATTCCTCTCCTTGTCATCACTATAAAGCTTCAGATTCTTCACCTCATTCAGTTGTTTAGGATTCTTTGGATCAAGTATATGAAATAGGAATTTGATCATTTGAGGCATGAAGTCAATAATGATATTACCCTTTACATCCACACTCTTCCTAGTAGCAGGGTTATATGCTCCAACTGCTGCAAGAATCAACTCTGAACATTGGATAGACAGAGGGAAGAGTGCCACATGTGCCAACCCGGATTGAACAATACTTTATGTCCTTCATGTGACCTGATCCTAAGTGAATGTCTCCTCATGTAACTCTTCATAATTGAAAGGACCCAAATTGGTATCAGTAATATTAGTCCAGTCGGAGTCAATTTTGCTAGCTATGAGGACAACCTCCCTATGCTTACATCTCAAGGTATATGGGAGCTGGTCCACTTTGATCTTCTTTGGCCTAACTCCCTACCATGAAGTTTCACCTGGCTGGCTCCTTTGAGAGGCCTCATTTGATGCTCCCAAAATATCTTAATACTTGCAGCAATTTCTTGTATTAGATTAACAAAGCATCTAAGTTAATCAATCATATAATCCCTCCTCCATCCTCCTAAGATAATATTTACTTGGTCAAACTATGCCTTTATCGGAGGTGGAACCGTAGAAGAATTAAGCATAAACAACATTTCTTATCCCGTGGCAAGGTCGAGGCTAGGATCAGAACTAGATATGGAGTAAAATAGTATCATAAGCGGGACCAGAACGGGAACATAACCAAATAGGGTTGGAGACGAGTCCAATACGGGAACAGAAACAAAACATGGTCAGAGGCGGGACAGGAACGAGAATCGAACCAAAAACCAAAGTTAGCTACGAAGTTCAACTTTCTCTTTGGATCCGCTTCCAGCCAGAGTAAAGATAGTCATCATAATAATGAACAGGAGTAGATCAATTTTAGCAAACAAAGAGTATTCAAAACAAGGTGGTCATATGAACCCTAAACCCTATGTCACATGGGCCCCAAAGGAAACTAGAAATGGCTTAGCTTAACCCTCCAACAACTCCTTCGTACAAAAGTCGTTAAAACCATGAACAGGTTATATTGTAAAACCCTAATTCGCTCGATACCCTATTTGCAAAAACTAGGGCACAAGGAGAAACCCCTACGAACAACCCAAAACCAATGTGAGAAAACCATAATAGGGTACCAAAAAATGAAATTCATTACCCAAGAAAAGAAACCCCTTCAAAATCGAAACCCTAGTCAAAACCAGAGCACGACAAAATGAACCTATCATGAAAGCGACAACAAAGAAAAAATGACAAACGAAAAGACAAACCCAACAAAATGGAATAGAACGGAAAAGAAAGAACCAAGCAAATAGAACAAAAAGAACATAAACAAACACCAATGAAGCGAACAAATTCACAGAATAAACCCTCCTGCAAATATGCTAAACCAACACAAGTGAAAGAACAAAATGGGAGAAAGAAAAGCAAAAGAAACCTACCTCAAAACGCTCCTTAGGATTGACCAAAAATTTGCCAAGATTCGCTCCGCAATTCGCCCCCACAATCAAATCAATTCTCTCGAGACTTTCCTGGCTGTAATTTGCTTTAACAATTCGCATGATAATAACAATGAGGTAGTTTAAGCATAATTAAACCTTTAATCAATAATTCACGCTTGCCAACAGGCTGCATTTAATGCCATAAATGCAGTAGTTTGGGGATGGAGCCAATGACACGAGCAGACAGTTAAGTCAAGTCTACGAAACATCAAAAGGGAAGGAAGATGTAGAGCCGGGTCGAAAACATGATAAAGAAACTACACAAAGTTCCATATTTCATTTCCAACCCCGGATCCGGTCCTGACAAAAAGACCGACCAAAAACAACAAACGAAGAGGGGAGCAGAGACAAAACTGAAATGGAACTTCACAAAGTTTGAATTTCAATTCTAGGTCTGGATCCGATCCCGACCAAAAAGCAAAGAACAACACAAGAACAAGGGAAGGGGGACCAGAGCGAAAACTGGACCTGGCCCAAACAACAAAGAAAGGGAGAAAGAAAAAGAGCGGAAGCAGATTCGGGATGGGAACAAAAAATGAAACTTGAAACTTCCCATGTGAGTTCCAATCTCGGTTTCGATCCCGCATGAGCAAAGAAACAAAACACAAGGAAACGACCAACAAACAGGAGGACAGACCAACCCAAGTGTTAGTAAAAAACAACCAAAAAAAAAAATGAAACAAAAGAGAAGGCAGAGTCAATGTCGAAACCAAATCCAAACTAGAAAACTTGAAATAGTTCCATGCCTAGATTTGGTTTCGGACCCGCCTCAGACAGAACAAAAGAGAGACTTAGGAGAAAAAACAAAGAAATCCTAAGACCCAACTAAACAACCAAAGACAACCAAAACAAAAGAAAAGGGGGACCCATTTTGTTCCAAAATAAAATAAAATGGGGTGGTTATTCAAGGCATAACAAATGGCGACTCGACTGGGAAAAATGGTTTACCCATTTTTAAGATATTGAAGAATTCAATTACCCCAAAACTTATAATTCATGAGACATGCTAACTTAAGTGTGATCAAAATATTTAAGTAAAGTTGAGCTGGAATCTTAGATGTAGAACCAACATAAACTACTGCTTGAATCTGAGTGTGTGCATGCTTATGGTGCATCCTTCTTTATTTGAGCTTTCTCCACACCTAAACAACTATATCTATGATCCAAGCTACGTGGGTTGAGTCCTTCAACTTTCGTGCAATGAAATCCTGGGTATTGCTCTGCTGCTAGTCAGGCATCCATAGCCCCAACAAAGATACCTCTAGTTCTCTCAAGCATTGCTCTACTGCCAGTCAGGCGTCCATAGCCCTAATAGAGATACTTGAATTACCCATTTTGTATTGAGTTTTCCTTTTATCTTAGTGCTTCTCTTTTTCTTATTTATTTTACAGGCCTTACTTGTGAAAATTCTTTTCAGAAACCTCCTCAATACAAAGACTTTAATAGTCTGAGATGTGGGTTGAAAACTACAGCGGATCCCATGACAGTTTTGGGGAAACAAATTTTTCACTTGAATAGAAGATATAATCACCCTGAGATGAATAGGCACTTTATAGTCGGATGTTTTATCTATTTTGTGATAGATTTCAATGATAGTTTAGGAGGTTATCTACAATATACCTTACTCCTAATAACCTTTAGAATCATGCTAAAATGACCATAAGGCATGAGCTTTAGAACAAAATCTTTCAACACATATGCCAAAAAATGCCTAAACCAATTTCTCTCCTAGTGCCCACAATATTCTTTGAATAAAAACCCCAATGTTTTAAGATGGAAAGAAAAGAGAATCCCCAAAGAAGAGAAAAACAAACACAAAACACCAAAGGAAACAAAAAGAAAGAAAGAAACAACAAACAAACAAAAAAAGGAAGCAACGAACTAGTAATTACACAAAATACATATATACAATCAATTTAGAAACTCAAACCTTTACGAGCCGAAGTAATGCTTGAGAAACTGCCTATTGACTGGCAATGGAATAGGTTCTCCCATCAAGGTGCTCAAACAAAAAGTGTTCTCACCCAAGATCTCGGCTACTTGATACAGACCTAGCTAGAGTCTATCAAATTTCTGATGACCACCCTTTTTATCCTTAGCCTTGTCCCATAGCAACACCAGGTCTGAGATTTTGAATGCCTTAATCTTAGCTCTTTTGTCAAACCAATGTTTGACAACAACCTGATGCTTGAAATGGAAATTCATTAGTAGAGGCTTGAGGTTGACATTCACAAGTTTCTTCTAGCCTGAAGACATGTTTTAAAATATCTACACAGGGTTGGCAAGTTAACTCAGAATGATTTTGGTAATGCACCCTACACTAGTTAGGAAGTAGGAGACTCCACATATCGACCTCCTCTCCCAATACCAGCCTATCCTATTGTAATTTCCTTGTTAGGACTTGTTGATTAACAGTAATCATTAGGTCATTTTGCTATGAAAGGGGTGAGTCATCATAATGAAGTACTGAAAATGTCATGATTTCCACCTGCTTGTAAACTCCTATCTCGGTTTCGAAATAGGCTACCTCATTAGGGGAATCGTATTCAGTAATCATGTGTTTGAGCCTAGGCTCACTTTCAATTTTGATCTGGCTTTCTATTCCTTTCCAGGGCAACCACATGTGTGAGAAATCCAAAGACAAATATCCAGCTAGACTTTTCATCAAGTCTCTGCTCAAGAGCATACCATAGGTTTCTGGGATATCTGCGACTTGGACATCCACATAAGTTTGGATCCTTGGATTGGATCCAATTTGTACATGGATATTTTTAAGCTCTCCTACCACATTAACTTCCATTTTATCTAATTGGATAACCTTTTTATTTTTCTGGAGTGGGCTCAGACCTAACTTCCTACAAATGGAAAATGGCATGACATTCCCCGATGCCCCAGAATCCAACAGGCAGTTATGTAAATTATTTCCAAAGATTCTCAAACTTAGCAAGAAAGGTGGAGTACTAGTCTTACCTTTGTAGAGAGCTCCATTCATCTCATTAGTAAGAGTTGCCTTTACTTTACCTTTCGACCTATCTGCTTCCCCCAAGGATTTCAACAAGATTTCCTTTTGACCTGGGCACCATTTCAAAATATCAAAGAAAGACATTGAAGTCTTCTACCTCTGCATCTCTATAATGAAATCAAATTTTGAATCATTCCTAACCTAATATTTAGGAATTGAAAATGAATTACCTTTGTTCTAAGAATATGATGGCCCCTTTTGTGGTGGTGGATTATTATCAACATTCTGATTTGGTGGGACCATGTTATTAGGAGGGGCAGAGGTCGTGAATGGCCCTCTGTTTTGATTTCTAAGGAAATGGCCCCCCTTGGTTTGGAAGGCTTGGGAATCATACACATCTTCTACTAATTCATTGTCTTCCTAGTTGGGAAATGGAAGCTCTTCCTCAAAGATATCATATGCCATGGCAATATCCATTGATCCACTGGATTTGTTGGATGCACCCTCAAATGGAGCATCAGCTTGGGCTATCTTAACCATTTTTTCCATCTTTGGGAAATTTACCTCAGAATGGACTGCAGTATCATGTAGTCTACACCAATTAGTCATAAGGTTGAGGTCTGCCACATTAGCAGTGTGCGGCTTCTCGTCTCCCGCTTGATAATTGTGGGAAACTCCTCTATTATTGGGTCCAGTATTCCATGGCCTATTGTTGCTAGGCCTTTGATTGCATCCTCTATTCTGATTTTGATAGTTTTGATTAGAGGAGTTTTGGTTCTGGAAATTCCTATTGGTGTTCTAGTTGGTATTATAATTCTGACTAGGATTTTGGTTAGGATAACCACCCTAATTAGAATATCCTCCTTGATTTTGAAAACCTTGGTTCTGGTTCTGAGGGGGATTTTGTCTGAGTTGAGCCATATCGTTAGACATTTGAGACAGTGTCTTTTTGAGAGTCTCCATCTCATTGGTCAGTTGGAGATTCTTTTCACTTTCTAAATTCTTCACAGCAAAAGATTGATTAACTGAACTTGATCCTCCACCTTGATTTTGGTAATTTTGATTTTGCTGGGAGGAATCCTGGGGACCATTATTAAAAAATGGAAAGGGAGGTGAACCTTATAATTCAGACATGGGTCCATATTGGGAATAGGACATCCTTGGGACCGTATTGAATAGAGGGGGTGGATTGGACATTTGGTATCCTATAGGAGGGAGAACTCCTAGATTCCTGCTTTGTAGACTGATTTGTTGTTGCAACTGAATGGCGAGATGATATACCTTAGCCAAAGAGTCAGTTTCATTAGCATGATATGTCCTTTTCAAGAACAAGCCAATCAAAGGGTCCACAACCCTTAAGTATGCCAAGATGGCGATGTTCTCAGCCACTAGGTAAGGATCCTGCAACCTTCGGTACATTCTTTGGAACCTGGTGTTGAATAGAGGCAGTGATTCATGGTGTTCTTTTCTTATAGTGGAAAACTGGTGGTAAAGGATATCAGGATCTACATAAACCTTGAAGTGATTGATAAAGGGATTCTCTAAATCAGTCCAACTTAGAACCGAATCTTGGGGTAAGTTCAGGTACCAATTGTACGCCATGTCTCCCAATGAATAGGGGAACAATCTGCACACAACGTCTTGATGAGCCACCTTAGCACGGGTACATGCATCTTTAAATTCCTGTATGTGCTCCTCGGTACTTCTTGACTCCCCATGCATGTACTTAGGACAAAACCTCTCTGGGTTCTTTGGGAGATTGTGTATACCTCCAGGGATAGTCCCTAATGGTGAAGGGTTATTAATAAAGTAAGCCATAGGTCTTGGAGGTGATACAGGTTGAGTAGGTTGTGGAATGGGTGACAGTGGCCAGTGAGGTGGTGTAGGTGGGTTTGGTGGAAACCCAGGTGGTGATAAAAGGTTGGATTAAGACTCAATGAGCACGAGGCCCATGCCCAAGAGGGGTTTGGAGTTCAACAAGTGGTTCAGGGTTCTGAGAAGATCTAAGAATTCTCTCATGCCTATTTGGTGAGAATGACCCAATGCGAGCCAGCTTGTTCTTCAGGCCCTTCTTCTAGCGCGAGACCTATTGATGGTCAAAACAACACAACACCATTAAACAAAATATTACTATTCTATTTCTCCTAAAAGAGAAAGATAACACATGGAGATCTAACTCTAAAGGTCCTGGTAATTGGTTCTCAATTATGCTGACTTCACTCAATGGTTGATATAATTGTAATGTTCAAGGGGCCTTTGCTAGTAACAAAGAACAAGAATGCATAACATCAAGTAGTCTACGTTTGGGGATTTTTAAATAAAATAAAAAGATGAAACAGAGCTTTAAATCAAAGAAACATGAGTAAAATTCTTACACATCCAGACATAAATATTAATAATGAGTGTTTATTCCAACTAACCACAACTATATCAAGATGCAATCCATAAAATAAACTATGCTACTGCATACATCCATAATGCTAATTCAGATACCATCAATAATCACCAAACTTCAAACAAATTACCCACTCATCATCCAAAACACAAATCAAATGAATACAATAACAATTTAATTCACAGATAATCCAATGTTATGATCTTGAATCCAATTCCTTCTATTAACTTTCATCAAATAAGGAACAATTAAGCACAACAAAATCACTGGCGTATGGATTGATCATGTACCATTAACCTTATCAAAATGGATCCAAACTTTAAAAATTATGACATGAAAATGTATGAAAACTGTAAAATAATCAAAATCCACAAAAAGAGGAGAAGAGCAGATAGAGCATGGTGAAAAGAGTCAATCACTTTTGCACTAAATGCTCAAGAATGTACTCGTCAAAACTGGAGAACACCTATAGAAGAGTATCCAAATCCCGCCCATCCAACCAATTACCTTCAAATTTGATTCTTTCAAACTCCACGGAAACCAACCTTTGCATCTCCTTTAGCTTTATTAGCTCCTTTCTGGCAATTCTTACCTCCTCCCAGATATCCATAAATTGATCCAACAATAAATTCTCCCCATCATTTCCCTTTTGCATAATCTCCTGAAACCTACTCCTCCATCTCTCCCTTAGTTTATCCAATGACAAGAATTCTTTATTGGAGGAATCTAAATTGATGAAAATGGCTACAACCACCTCTAACTCAATCATTTGTTGATTCAAGTCTTTACTCATTTCTCGGACTTCTTCTTGATGTCCATGCATAGCCCTAGAATGTATCTTATGATGCTCATAGTCTTTTCCACAAAATCTTCATTAACAAGCTCAAGAATTGAATATTCTATCAAGGTGGATTTGGGAACTTTGCTGACATCTTCAAGCCTTTTAACATATTCCTTATATTCATCATCCTGCTTGTCCAAATCCTTAGCCTGTTGGTCTAGATCTTCTGCTAATTCAAGAGTAGCTTTATGAATCTTAGAACCCTCAAAAAGAACATCATCAACCTCCTGGTTGAGCTTATCCAACCACATATCTATCATCCCTTCTTTTCCTTTCATTTGAATCAAATCATCTGCTTCCCTTTTTGTTAACAAAATTGGGGATTCAGGAAGAGCAGATTGTTGAGAAATGGGACTTGAAAAATCTTTCAAGAAACCATGGAGCTGATCCAATTGAGCCTTAAGCTCATCCTTTCTTTGCTTATCTTTAATCATCCGGGATTTTGTTGAAGAGGCCACAATTTCAATCAAACTCATCTGCTGGTTTCTCGTAGGCTTTCCCAAATTCACTGCCCACAACTGATAATCCGTGATTTGCATATCATAATGGTTCTTCTCCATTACATGTATGACACATTCAACAATGATCTCTCCAGCATCAGTGAGCCTAGTAGGGTGAAGAACCTGAGCCTTCTTCTTAGGTTTCTCTTTCCCTATTTCTTTCATCAATTCTTACCAATTCAATGGTTGTGGTTGAACAACTTGTTTTCTCTCTAAGTCCAGTTTTAACCAAGTAGGAGCAATAGGAGTAGTGGCTACCTGGGCTGAAGAAGAAGCAACAATAGTGGAAGACAGAGGTTGTAACTATGTAAGACTCAGTTGAGAATCAACTTCCTGTAAATTTTGTTAATCACTTTGCTCCCTTTCCTGTGCTAAATTTTTTGCTTCCTCTTTATCCTTTTGATCTTGCAGCCTCTTAGCCTCCAGCTCCTTCTTTAAACATTCCTCTTCCTCTTTCTTCTTTTCCAACATTTGATCCCGCCATGTCTTCAAATCTTCAACATAGTCCCATGCCTCCTTGGACTTCTTTGCATGTTCAACAATCTCAACAACCTCCTTTTCCCTTTTCAAACATTCTTGCTCTTCCTTTTTCCTATAAGCTTCTTCTTGTTCTTTGAGCTTAGCTTCAATAACTTCTTTTTCTCTTCTTTGCTGAGCCTTTTCCTCCTCAAGGTCATGGATTTTCTGCTGCATTATCAACTTATCCCTTTCTTCTTGAATTTTGAGCTCTTTCTCCTTTTGTTTTTGCTGTTGAGCCAATTCATCAGCCTTGATCTTATCTTCAAACTCCTTCTGCTTGACTGCCAACTCAGATTGTGCCTTGGCCTCCTCTTCCTGTTGCTTAGCTAATTCCTCAGCTTGTGCCTTAACATCAACTTCCCTTTTAGCATCTTAGAAGAGTTTCCATTGATCTTCTTCAGTCAATATGTGCTCAGTCCTTGCATCATCTGTCATATCAAAAGATGTTAATGCTAGATGATCTTTTTTAGATACAGTATTTTCCGAATATGTTTCTATTGATCTTCTTCAGTCAATATGTGCTCAGTCCTTGGACTTCTTTGCATGTTCAACAATCTCAACAACCTCCTTTTCCCTTTTCAAACATTCTTGCTCTTCCTTTTTCCTATAAGCTTCTTCTTGTTCTTTGAGCTTAGCTTCAATAACTTCTTTTTCTCTTCTTTGTTGAGCCTTTTCCTCCTCAAGGTCATGGATTTTCTGCTGCATTATCAACTTATCCCTTTCTTCTTGAATTTTGAGCTCTTTCTCCTTTTGTTTTTGCTGTTGAGCCAATTCATCAGCCTTGATCTTATCTTCAAACTCCTTCTGCTTGACTGCCAACTCAGATTGTGCCTTGGCCTTCTCTTCTTATTGCTTAGCTAATGCCTCAGCTTGTGCCTTAGCATCAACTCCCCTTTTAGCATTTTCAAAGAGTTTCAGTTGATCTTCTTCAATCAATATGTGCTCAGTCCCTGCATCATCTGTCATATCAAAAGATGTTAATGCTAGATGATCTTTTTTAGATACAATATTTTTCGAATATGTTTCTATATTATGTACCTCAACTTCACCCTCCATTTTCTTTAAGACCTCCGCTTCATCATGGAGAGCTCCCTTTGGTGGTTCCTGACCCAATTCTTGTTCATCAAAGGACTGAGTAGGTGCTTCCCTGCAGCAGATGCAAAAGCACCCACCTCCACAGTTGTTTCATCTTCTTGTACCTCTGTAAGATCTTGAGGAACCACCTCCTCACCTTGTGTACTAGAAGGTATAAACTCTAAAGGTTCCTTAGGCGTCATCCTTCTCTTTACCATTTTATATCCTTTGGTGGTACCTACAGCCTTCCTCTTCTTGGATGATGTAGCCTTGACCTAATTAGTTCTCAAACTCACCCATTGAATACTCCTGTCCAACACTAGTCTCACAATTTGGTTTATGTCGATTGTCTCCTCAACATTCCAATCTATTGGATCAAGATCTTTTGTACTAAACTTGCCTGCATCATACCCGAGATCAAAAACAATCCCATCATTAGACAATGCTTTTGGAATGTCTTCCTTTATCCCAAACACAACCATAAGTGGGATAGGTATCCTTTCACAATTCTTGTTCCTAAGATCATACTCATCTTGCAAGTCCTCCCAAAAATCTTCCAATGGATTAAAATGCTTCTCAAAGACTCTAGGAAGCAAAGCCCTCATCTTATGTTTGGGGTCATAGTATTTCCTGGCCGTGTACAAGCCCAACTTCAAATAAACTAACTCATCACAAACAGTCTTAGCTGCCTTAATGTGTGGACACCAAAAGGCCCCCAGCTTCATTGGAAACTTATGGCACCTAGTTTTGTGCTTGTTCCTAAACTTGTAATTCACAGCTAGGGCTTGATAAATAAACTCCATTAAAATGATCCTATCACCACAACACCTAGGTAGCAAATGGGGGTGACCATCAAAGCCTGCTAACCTGAAATAGGTGAATGTGGGGTACTGGATAAACCAATGTCCCCATTCATTCACAAAATCCATTGCCTCCCTGCTAAGCCTATACCCTGCATCCCCATTAAGCTTGTTAATAATGACATAAAGAAAGTCATCATTAACCCTTCTATAATGTTTCTCTGATGCCTGCAAGGTGAGCTAGTTATAATACTCCCACACTTTCTTCTATCCTTGGGCTTCCCCCAATATACCTACTATTTGAAGTCCAGGAAAAATCCCCACATGGGCAACTGCATAAACTACATAGGAGGTCATAAAGAAACACTTGGTTTCTCTCACTTTTATCATCTGATTGTGAATGTTGTCTGATACTATCATAGACTAGTCAAATTGTTTCCTCCCATCCAAAATAGTTTGAATGAAAGGAAACATCCATTCTTTAAATAGCGAAGCATCCCTTTTACCAAACACCCTAGAGAGGAACATGATTACATCTCCAATTTCTTTACTAAATTTTTCCCTCTTAGGCTGGTCTGGAAGCTTGGTTAGAGACTTCTTCTCTACCCTCATCCAAGTCTTATTCATATGAAATATATTCCTCTCCTTGTTATCACTCTAAGGCTTCAAATCCTCCACCTCGTTCAATTGTTTAGGATTCTTTGGATCAGGTATATGAAATGAGAATTTGATCATTTGAGGCATGAAGTCAATAATGATATTACCCTTTACATCCATAATCTTCCTAGTAGCAGGGTTATATGCTCCAGCTGCTGCAAGAATCAACTCCGGACATTGGATAGATAGAGGGAAGAGTGCCACATGTTCCAACCTAGATTGAATAATCCTTTATGTCCTTCCTATGACTTGCTCCTCAGTGAATGTCTCCTCATGCAACTCTTCATAATGGAAAGGACCCAAATTGGTATTAGTAATATCAGTCCAGTCGGAGTCAATTTTGCTAGCTGTGAGGACAGCCTCCCTATGCTTACATCTCAAGGTATATGGGAGCTATTCCACTTTGATCTTCTTTGGCCTAACTCCCTGCCATGAAGTTTCACCTGGCTGGCTCCTTTGAGAGGCCTCATCTGATGCTCCTGAAATCTCTTAATACCTGCAACAATTTCCTTTATTAGATGAACAAAACATCTAATTTAATCAATCATATAATCCCTCCTCCATCCTCCTAAGATAATATTTACTTGGTCAAACTATGCCTTTATTGGAGGCGGAACCATAGAAGAATTAGGCATAAAAAACATTTCTTATCCTACAATGGGGCCTGGATCAAAACTGGATATGGAGTAAAATAGTATCATAAGCAGGACTAGAATAGGAACAAAACCAAACAGGGTCGGAGACGAGACCGGAACAGGAACATAAACAATACATGGTCAGAGGCGGGACGAGAACGAGAATTGAACCAAAAACAAAAGTTAGCTACCAAGTTCAACTTCCTCTCCGGATCTGCTTCCGGCCAGAGCAAAGATAGTCATCATAATAATGAATGGGAGCGGATCAATTTTAGCAAACAAAGAGTATTCAAAACAAGGCAGTCATATGAAGCCTAAACCCTAGGTCACATGGGCCCCAAAGGAAACTAGAAATGGCTCAGCTTAACCCTCCAACAACTCCTTTGTACAAAAGTCATTAAAACCATGAACATGTTATATTGTGAAACCCTAATTTGCTTGATACCCTATTTGCAAAAACTAGGGCACAAGGAGAAACCTGTACGAACAACCCAAAACCAATGTGAGAAAACCAGAACAGGGTCCCAAAAAATGAAATTCATTACCCAAGCAAGGAAACCCCTTCAAAATCAAAACCCTTGTCAAAACTAGAGCACGAAAAAATGGACCTATCACTAAAGTGACAACAAAGGAAACAACAAAGAAAAAAGTGACAAACGGAAAGACAAACCCAACAAAACGGAACAAAACAGAAAAGAAAGAACCAAGCAAACAAAACAAAAAGAACATAAATAAACACCAACGAAGTGAACAAATTCACAAAATAAACCCTCCTGCGGATACGCTAAAACAACAAAAGGGAAAGAAAAAAATGGGAGAAAGAAAAGGAAAAGAAACCTACCTCAAAACGCTCCTTAGGATTGACCAGAAATTTTCCAAGATTCGCTTCGCAATTCGCCGCCACGATCAAATCAAATCTCTCGAGACTTTCCTGGCCGTAATTTTCTTAAATAATTTGCATAATAATAACAATGAGGTGGTTTAAGCATAATTAAACCTTTAATCAATAATTCATGCATGCCAACAGGCTACATTTAATGCCATAAATGTGGTAGTTCAGGGATGGAGCCAACGATGTGAACAGACAGTTAAGTCAAGTCTACGGAACATCAAAAGGTAAGGCGGATGCGGAGCCGGGTCGGGAGCAAGATAGAGAAACTACACAAAGTTCCATATTTCATTTCCAACCCCAGATCCGGTCCCGACAAAAAGACCGACTGAAAACAACAAACGGAGACAGGAGCAGAGACTTAACTGAAATGGAACTTCACAAAGTTCAAAGTTCAATTCCAGGTCCAGATCCTGTCCCGACCTAAAATCAAAGAACTACACAAGAACAAGGGAAGCAGGACTAGAGCGAACACCGGACCCAACCCAAACAACAAAGAAAGTGAGAAAGAAAAAGAGCGGAAGCGGAGTCGGGATGAGAACAAAAAATGAAACTTGAAACTTCCCATGTGAGTTCCAATCTTGGTTCCAATCCTGCACGAGCAAACAAACAAAACACAAGGAAACGACCAACAAACAGGAGGACAGACCAACCCAAGTGTTAGTCAAAAAAACCAAAAAAACAAAAATGAAACAAAAGAGAAGGCGGAGTCAGAGTTAGAACCAAATTTGAACTAGAAACCTTGAAATAGTTACATGCCTAGATTTGATTCTGGACCCACCTCCGACAGAACAAAAGAGAGACTTAGGAGAAAAAACAAAGAACTCCTAAGACCCAACCAAACAACCAAAGACGACCAAAACAAAAGAAAAGGGGGACCCATTTTGTTCCAAAATAAAATAAAATGGGGTGGTTATGCAAGGCATAACAATACATTTATCTATTTAATCAACTAACCATAATATAATCACCCAATAATCTTAACCAATTCCATTTATTTACTAATTAAGTTTTATTCAAGAAAAAACAAGATGTGACACTTTGTCTTTCAAGTGGTAATTCCTGGTAACTCATCCATGTGCATAGTGATACCAATTTCTCCTTATGTTCCTCCCTTCTTTCTTAACATCCATAATGTCTTCAATACTTAGCCTAAGTCATTTATTTCGCATGTCACACAACTTATAATAGGCCTTTTTTTTTCTTGTGACTTTATTTTTTGTCTTCTTATGTTGCATAGTATACTCAATTGAATTAATCTTAACCCATTGCAATTGATGCCACATCGAATTTACAATATTATCATTAATTTGGGAATACTTATTAGAGATACTCAAAGGGAAAAAAATATATCATACTTATAACATTTCCTCACTTCTTGATTCCATTTATAATTTGATTTGGTCTAGAATATAAACAAAGTGACCAACCAAGACCTAAACTATGATAAAACTCATTAGAAAATATTAAAGAATAGGAAATTAGAAATTTATTCAATTACTCAAATCAAAAGATCTCCATTTTAGTTGTGTAATTATTCAATTAATCATTTATAGAAGACATGGAGAACATTCCAGTAAAACATATTTGTATTAACTAAAAATTCGTATAAGCATACAATATTATATGTCATTCAAAATACAATATATGTACAAGAAATCCATTTAGGTTTATAATGTCACATATCTATAATAAAAAATATATTTACAAAAATATCATATAGGCATACAACAAAGGACCCTAATGTAGTCACTTCCCTCTATGGGAAGGAAAAATATCACTATCCACCTTTGAATTTCAAGTGGATGGAGATGCATGCAATGATGGTTGCTTTCAAATCCACTGACTCAACCTCCTCTCCAAACTTGCTTGGACCTACACTTAATACAATTAAAAATTGTATAAACATTAATATATAAAAAATGAATTATAGAATGACATAAAAAACAATGACTTACCGCATACTCATAATCACTATGAATCACTTTTTACCTCTCTTCATTTGTAATAGGAGTATGTTCACAATCTATATTTGTGAAGCTCTATGGAAAGAATCAAGATACAAAGTAAATTAACTATAGATGAATATCATTCAAATTTTCGCTAGTAGACATATAAAATAACAAATATTACATAAAATTTAGTAATATAGCTCATACTAATGAAGATGGTATTGCTACATCAACACCACACTCCATTGTGGTACAATTAACAAGAGTATCAACTAATGTCAACATATATGAAAAATGAAACAACCTTAAAAAGTTATACGAAGGTTATTTATACCCTTGACAACATTAATGGAGGATAAATCATGTAGGGGAAGGATAGTGCCATATTTGAGGGAAATTTGATCATGTAGAGCATTGAATGCAAGAATTTTGGCACAACAAGAAAGGATAGGTAGGAAAGTTCAAACATTTAGAGAATTGGGTGGCATTTGAGTAAAAATTTATATGGGTTTAAAGAAGTGAAGGTTTGATATAAAAGTTATGTAAAGAATTTGTGAATTTGTAGGTAGAAGAACTAAGTTTATGTAAAGCAGATGGAAGGTGTGAGAGAGAATAAAGTTTCAAGGGAGAGAGAAGCATAGGAATTTGAAGGATATAATTGATGATAGTGGAGAATGCCATCAAGTTAGAGTGATAGAAAACAAGAAGAGTGCAAGGTAAAATAAAAATATCATAGAGGAGTCATGAGTGTTTAGTGTGTGGATAGTTTAGAGAGATCTAACTAAAGGAGGAAGTTACAAGTTATAAATGTAGATGAGTGTGCAAACAATGAAGAGGTTGAGAAATCAATAGGATTGAGAAAGAGCACACATGATATGGTGAGAAAATATGTTGAAAATGAAGAGTGTACTTAAGTAATATAGAGTGGTAGTCTTTAAGGGTTCATGATGTCATAGGTTGTTAGTATGTTGCAAGGTGATATATAGTAAAAATGGGAACCCTAATTGGCTTCTAAAATATTGTGTGGGCCCTCAAACAATGCAAATAGGGTGACACCATTAAATTGGAATAAAGGAACTCATAGCCACCATTGAAACTTGGTATCATATGGACCTATAAATTTGGGAGTGATATAGAGTGAATATCTTTGTATGAACATATTTGAGATGCTACCAAGAAGAAGAGCAATAAAAATTTTAGTAGTAGGCCTTGTGGAGAAGTTCAGGGTAGTGTTGAATTCCTTGAGAGATATGAAAAAGTTATATACCTTAGAGAATGGTCAAGGGAGTGACTTTGAGCATGCACCAATTCTCCCAATAATTGGGACAGAGAGGAGGACTACACAATAGAAGAGTAGGGAGAAGATTACCTTGCGAGGAAATAAGTGGGCAGAGGTATCATGTGACAATCCAATAGTTGAAGAAATAGACAATGTGAAACCCATGGAAAATGTCATGAATAATATATTAGAGGGGATAAGGGTTCTTATGGTCATGGAAAAGGAGGAGGAAACCCATAAGTTATAAGAGGTTGAGAGGAGAACAATGGTGGAGTTGAGAAATGAGGAATAAAATGACCTTTTTTTTCTAACACATTTACGTTTGTAGATCTACAACAAAATAATGAGAGAGAAGGAGAAATTCTCATGATGGAGGATGAACCTATAAGGGAAGCATGCTAAGAATAAGGCATGGAGTAGGTGTGTTCACTTAAGGTCAAAGAAATTCTCCACAAGAAAGAGTGGAGTAGTGCATCTATGGAGGAGTATGTGGAAGAGGTAGTAATAGAGAAGATACTATAGGTTGTTGATACAAAGCAAGGAATATTTCCACTTGAGGAGAAAGGATAAATAGTTGTAACTACGGTGGTACTATTGTGTGTAGCAAAGGATCATATTCAGAATGTGACATTGAAGATGTCACAAGTTACCTAGGTTTAATAAAAGGATGGATATAGCCATGAAGCTACATGTGGATCTAGACTAGTTTTAGAGATGATACTAGTGGGAGGAGCAAAACATAGTGAAGAGATGATATCAATGGATGTAGTGAAAGGGAATAACTAGGGAGTAGATGCAACAAAAATGTTACAAGTTTATACAATGATAGGAAGAGAACTTAGGAAATTGTAAGTGAGATGACACAAGTGAGGGTAGCGAGAAAAAAAAATTCTCTAAGAATAAAGTAAAATCAAGAGAAGATGCAAACTATTAAATTAACAAAGTCTACCTAACATTATTTTATAAAACATTAATGATAAAAAATAGACAAGCTTACCTCAGTAAAATATGGATGATGACCCTAACTAGTAGGTTTTAATGATGAAGGACCAACATTAACCTGTTCAAAATCCAATGCGAGTTATAAGATTACCATTCATATAAGGTTAAACTATTTACATGTATTATATTTATTATTTTTTTACTAGTTACATACCTATGGGCTCGACATTGCCATATAATCGACAAGTGGAGGGCTATCAAACACAGGGTGAACACTCTAACCCAATAAATTTATTATAATAAATTTAGTAATTTAGTTAATCTTACATAATTTAAAAATTAAATTTAATAGAGTTTGAACTTGTTGAAATTTATTTGACTATCAATGCCAGATGTTTCATTCAACTAGACATCTATCATGACCAGGTAACTAATTAACTATAGATGCATCTTGGCCACATGAATCCTTATCATCCTCATAGGTCCATAAACATAAAGAGACATGTAATTTTGACATAAGTGAGGTGGACATAACGGCCTAGAAGACTTGCCCACATCATTCAATGCTTGAGGTCTACTATGTTGTATAAGGGTCAAAGTCAGCGAGCTAATGGACTCTAGTATCTCCACCTCAACACCCTCCTTCACAACGAAAAGGATAGTGACATGATTGAACTCTACTCTAGCTAAGGGTCTCAGTGCATGGTTTTGGGCACATTGTGCTCCTACTCTATCCTATGTGGTGCCCCCACCTCTACCTTGGAACTCCCACATGTCGAAGTAATTAGGAATCTCCTTGAGGAAAAATTTACAATAGAATTTCCTCAAAAATTATTGTGATACCTCATTGTTATTGCATGGAGGATGGTAAAAAACCAAAAACATCCACCACCTATCCCAAAAAATATTCCTTATCCCTTGGTGGCGGAATCAATGGATAAGGAACCTCCTACAACTTTCGTGTATGTGTTCATTGGTTCAAGGGTTGGTGAATAGAGCACACAAGTTAGATTCCACTTTTTTATTTACCTTGCTCATAAGATAGTTTATCTACATAAGATTATTTTAATTCTTCCCTCTTGTTGGATTGATTGTTGATATTCCCACTCATCGATACTATGTGAGAGATAATGGATCGTAGTGATTCAACGAGGGTGGACCTATGATATTTTTTTGTTTCCAAATCTTTCAACTTTGTAATTATTGCCTCAAGTTATCTTTTATTGTTTTCTATCTGACCTAATATTTTTACTTGTGTTCGTAGAGGACATTGAGGCATTAAAGGAGGGGTTTGTTGTAGTTTTTCTTCAGTATGGTTTGATGAAGAGGTGAATCAAGGTTTTGATCATTTGGGGCTGCATTCTCAACTCCTAAAAATTAAACAAATTCAACTAAAAAAACTAGTTGAATCTATCTATTTAATCCAAAATTTATGCTAGAAAACTGAAAATACTTACCTCTTCGACCTTGATGAGGTTGTGGCAGAATTTTGGTGATGATTTGGTGAATGAATGGTGAAGAATGGGGTTTCCAAGAACACGAGAATACTTGCAAGCCATGGGTTTGTAGGGAGAGAGGAGTAAAATAAAGTTTTCAATACTATTTTTTATTTTTATGATCAATATATCATAACACGAGCGCGTTATAATGCACTCATGTTATGGTCTCTAAGGGCCAAAAAATGGGGTGACCACTATTTGGTCCCCCATATTTGTGCACTTACCCCCTAATTGACTATGATATAAAAGAGGAAAGAAAAATGAAGAGACTGTAAGTAATTAAACCTTGCAAGATAGATCTACCATAACAATCAACTGATAGTTTTATGAATATGAATAATAAAAATAACTCCAAAATGATTTTTACAAAGTTATATAAGTTGATTTAAAACATTTTTTAGTGATTTATTAATAATCATTGAAAAAATATTTAAAAATATTTTTTTAATAAATATCACAAATTGCTATTACCCTCCTAATTGATATAATAATAGAAAAGAAAAAAATAATGAATAGTACATAAAAGAGAATAAATAATAAATATTATTTTAAATTTATATATATATATATATATATATATATATATATCTTTCTATTTATTTTGATCTCCATCTCAACTTTATTTTTCATCTAACATTTCAAATTTTAGTTTCTTTTCATTCTTTCTTTTGTAATTTTGTATATGTTGATTTCCTTTTATAAAAATTGTTTTGTAAGACTATAATCTTTATAGATAGTAACTTAATTCTTCATAGAGGAGAAGAATTCTTGATAGATGAAAGTATTTTAAAGAATAAAACCAAAATATATATCTATTAGGATTTATATTTTTATCTTGTAACTAATAAGGTATATTCGTGTATATAGAAACTAGATCTCATCCACTCCCTTTCCATATAATTTATGCTCATTATTAATTATTTTATTACTTCAAAAATATTTTATTATAAAGTACATATTTCCTTTTTAATATATAGAAGAAACAATAAGCAATATAAATAAAATTTATATATATTTTTAAATGTACATTTGTTTTATAAAAAATATGAAAACCTAAAACTAGCGCATGTGCGAAAAAATTTAGAACAACAAACATGGCGCCAGGTGCGAAGGCAAGAGTGCAACTAAGATCCAGTGCTCAGGAAAAACCAACAACAAGGCTACACAGAGCAAAAGAAAATTCTAGTTAGGTAGAGAGCAGGAAGAAGGAGATTCCAAGGTCAAGAGTTTCAACACTTGAGAGGATCAGGGAAGAAGAATCTCCATGGCTATAGGAGAATAGATCAACTAAAGGGAACGAGTGGTTTGGGAAACAAAGACAGGGAAACCCTCTACCCAGATCAAAGCAGTGAAGGGATTGGAACCCGAGCAACAATCAGAGGCACCCTCAACCGCGAGCTTTTAAGTATAGAAAGCACTTGGGCCGAAACCCTAAGGTATGGGTCCCGAAGGTGAATTCACAGAATGGGCCTTTATACTCTCCCCCGGATGGAAGAATGAAGTTAATTTTGATCGCACCGAGCTACTTGCAGCCGAGATGGGATTATCTATAGGATTGTGGTTTCTTTGCAAAATGGACGAGAGCGGAAGCCACAACTCAAGAGCTACTAGATTGGCTATTGGATCAATTCGAAGGCTAGGTAAGGGCATAATCCCTAGTTGAAAATTTCATTTTGATTGAGTGCATAGATTGCAATTTGAAAGAAAAGATTTTATTTGGAGAGCCCTTTTTCTACAAAGGGTTTTGCTTTTACAAAATGGATTGGGATCCCAATTTCAACTCTAGAAATCACAAACCAAAATATCTTCAATACTGGATCACCCTAGAAGGTTTTCCCTCAAAATTCTGGAGTGAGGAAATAATAGGGAAAATTGGAGATGCCCTAGGTACTTTCTTAGGAATAAAGGAAGAGTTATTTTTGGTCAAATCGGACACACCCAGGATCTTGGTGGAATTGAACACATAATTTAGATTTTTGGATAATTTGGAAATCCTCACGCCATTGAAAGGTGGGTGGATTCAAAAGATAGTGGTAGATAAGAAAGGGGGAAATTGTAGATTGAGTTCCAGATTTGTGGCCAGCTGTTCGAAAGGATCGGGGAAAGCGATAGATCAATCCATGGATATTGGTTGGTTTGGAAAACAATACCCTAGGCCAATGTAGGAGATCGATCCAGCGGTAGCTAAGTCAAAAGGAAAACAAGAAGCATAGGTAACATAATCACTAAATACCAAAGTGCTAGTACAATTCGAAGGCAAAGAGTATAGTTTGGCTGAACTAAAAAGCTTGATGGTGGATATTGAGAGGCTAGGAAAGGAGATCTCTGATTAAATTGTGGCTCTGGTAAAACAGGAGGCTAACACAAAGGAAGACAAAGAATCAGAGATTCAGATGCAATGGGCCACCCCTCTGGCTTTGGTTGAAGAAGAAGGAGAAAGATGGGTAATGACATATGAGGGAAAGAAGGATATAAATGAAAGTTTTATGTCGCTGGCCATGGGGTTGTTAGAGGGAGAACAAGATCTGGATTTTGAATATGGAAAGATGTATCAAATCCCACAAATTTTAGTGGAGTAGCAA
This sequence comes from Sequoia sempervirens, assembly GCA_007258455.2. Taxonomy (NCBI): domain Eukaryota; kingdom Viridiplantae; phylum Streptophyta; class Pinopsida; order Cupressales; family Cupressaceae; genus Sequoia; species Sequoia sempervirens. Next base: position 257,925,359 of record VDFB02000003.1, on the reverse strand, counting down.
TTGATGTTGGAAGCAGTTGAGGACTCTGATGAGGAATTAGAGGAGATATCTCCAATGACAAAGCTATGCATTCTTTAGCAGCCCTCCTCGAAAGCCAAACCAGATTGTGGAAAAGAAAAGTCTCGAGGAAGGAAATCAATGCAAGAACTTAGATTGATAGATGGGGATGTTGAAGGCCTACAAAAGATAACCACCTTACTGAAACCAGGGAAGGGAGCTCCCCTTCCCGAGGGGCTATGAAACTCCTATAATGGAATGTTAGGGGCTTGAATGCCCCTAACAAGCAACGCTTGGTCAAGAGAAGGATCCTTTTGACCAAGGCAGATCTAATTTTGCTTCAAGAAACAAAGCTTTCCAAAGAAAAGTTGGAAGTGTTAAAATGCAAAAGCATGGGGTGGAATGCGGAAGGAGTTCAAGCAAGCGGGGCCTTAGGTGGTCTTGCCCATTTTTGGAGACCCTCCATGGAGCAAGTTGAAATCCTTCAAGAAAACCCATGTTGGCAAGGATGTTCAGTTCAAAGTGTACATTCTAGTCTCAAATTCGGGCTCATCAATGTCTACGGACCCAATTTATGTGTAAGAAAGTGCATCCTCTAGCAAGAAATAGAAGATTTCCTAAATACAAAATAGGGTTAAATCTTTATAATAGTTGTAGATTTTAATGCAATTTTGGAAGGGAAGGATAAACTAGGAGGAGTTTTCAAGGAAAACCAATTGCAGCAAGATTTTAGAGACTGGATCATAAGAAATAATTTGCTAAGTATAGACTTCATGAAATGTATATATACTTGGACAAATAAAATAAAGGGCCCATGGATGATTGCAGAGAAGTTAGACATATTCTTGTTCTGGGAGGCCTGGATAATTTTCCATTTACCTTCGAAGCTTCAATTGCTTTAGGTGTAGGATTAGATTACCTTCCTATTGAATTGGAGATTCAAGAGGATAAAAGGCCCTCTCACTCCCCCTTCAAATTCAAGAACATGTGGTTCAAAGATCCATCTTTCATGGGGTTGGTGTAAGAATGGTGGAGCAACATTCAGGTTAGTGGATCAAAAATGTTTTGTCTCTCAGCAAATCTCAAATGCTTGAAACAAAAAATCAAAGAGTGGAACCTACACACTTTCAAAAAAATCTTTGAAACAAAAGAAATTATAGAGGAAGAACTTCAGGCGGTGGAAGAGGGTATAATGCATAATGAAATGAATTTTTAGAGTTATGACAAAGAGAAATAATTGTTGGGAAAATATGAAGAGGTGCTAGCCAAAGAAGAGATCTTTTGGAGGAAAAAATATCATGAAGTTTGGCTCAAAGTGGGAGACCAAAACACTAAATTCTTTCACAATAGCACAAGGCAACGCCGAAGTGCAAATAGGATCTTGAGTCTCAAAAAGCAAGATGGTTCCATCATAGAGGACCCTTGTGAGATAGCTTAAGAATCCATTCTCTTTTTCAAAAATCTCTTGAACAACACAGCTGGTTCAAACTTTCCAGGCCAAATCGATTTGTTGAAGAACATCTCGAACCTGGTCTCAGAAGCTCAAAACATAATGTTAAATGAAAAATTCTCTAAGGAGGAGATTAGGGAAGCCTTTTTCCAGCTGCATCCTGACAAAGCCCCAAGTCCAAATGGTTTTCCAACAATTTTTTTCCAACATTTTTAGGGAATTATTGGAGATGAAGTTCACGAAGCAAGCGAAGTGTCATGGAACTCTCGAAATATTCTGAGAGAAATTAACAATACATTCATTACTTTGGTTCCAAAAAAGGAAGAGGAAAACTCTTTGGATGATTTCCGGCCAATATCCTTATGCAGCACTTTGTACAAATTTTTTTCAAAGGCGATGGAAAATAGGTTGAAACTAATTATGCCCTCAGTTATTTCTGAAGAGCAGACAAGCTTCGTCCCAGGGCGGGAAATCCTAGATGGTGTCATCATAATACAGGAAGCTATTCACTCCATCCAGTAGAACAAGCAGGAAAGTATGCTTATAAAGTTGGATATAAGAAAGGATTAATGGTGGATTGGAGGTCCTTACTCAAGGTCTTGGAGGCATTCAGCTTCAACAGGAGATGGTTGAATTGGGTTTTCTCTTGTATTTCAACTCTGAGATTCTCAGTCCTAGTAAACGGATCCCTGGAAGGCTTCCTTGAGGTATCAAGAGGGATTCATCAAGGTGATCCTATCTCCCAATTCCTATACATTTTGATGGCAGAATCTCTAGGGCGAACTATCGCCAATGGCATCAGCTCCTCTCTAATTGAAGGGGTCAAGGTGACGAGTGAGCTGCAAGCGATATCTCACCAATAGTTTTCAGATGATACCTCCCTACTTGGGTCAACAAAGAGGAAAGAAGCATCTCACCTAAGCTCAATATTAAAATCCTATGCTAAGGATTCTAGTCAAGAGGTGAATCTGAGGAAATCATAAGTGTTCTTCAACACCCCTATCCGAAAAGAACAAGAGATCCTAAGGATCCTAGGATTCAAGAAAGGTGATATCCCATGCATATTCTTGGGCAATCCCCTAGAAAAGGGGCTTAGGTTGACAGGCCTATGGGATCCTCTCAATCTAAAGACAAGTACAAAGGTGAACTCTTGGAAGGAAAAATGGCTTTCACTAGCAAGTAGGATTACTTTGATCAAATCAGTCCTTTCGGCTCTTCCAATTTATCTGATGTCCATTCTATGTATCCCAAGCGGCCGTGCTTCCAACTTGATAAAAAAATTTAGGCAATTCTTCTAGCAAGGGAATAATGATAAGTGTAAAATTTCTCTAATCACATGGGAGAAGTTATGCAGATCGAAAGAGGATAGGGGTCTTGGATTTAAACACCTAGATTTGCAGAACAAGGCTCTGGGAGATAAATTAGTTTAGCGGATGCATAGTGAACCAGTGAATAAATGGGAAAAGATCCTTAATCATAAGTACCTCAAGAATGATAATGGGGGAAACATTCTCACGATCTCAAATCCCCCTTTAGGATCTAGAATTTGGAACTTCATTTAGAAATGCAAATCGACAATATGCAATTTTATCTCCTGGGACATCAAGGACGACAACAAAGCTTTATTTTGGGAGGAATCTTGGGTAGGACTCCCCAGCTTGGACAAATCCATTGAGGTGGGGGAGGTCACGAGAGCACTCAAAGAATTATGGGGAGAAAAGGTGAAGGACTATAGGTTACCAGACCCTAGCAATACAATTTGTAAATGGAAATGGAAAGATTTCATTGGCCTCAATTTTCCACAAGTTTTGGCTCTTTTTGACACTCTAAGGAAGTGATCTATTTCTCTAAGAAATGGATCCGACACAGTGATCTGGATGGACTCTAAGATAGACTCTTACAATGCACGAGATGGATACATGAATCTATATAAGGTGTAGGTAAGGGTAGTGGAGCATCTTCCTCTACGATTGTGTTGGAGTAGTATGTGTCTCCCCAAGGATGGAACCTTTACTTGGGCTGCTCTACAAGGTAAAATTATAACGACAAATAGATTTAGGATGATGTGATTTCATGGCCCCTCTCGACGTGTCCTATGTGAAAATGAGGAGGAAACTGCCAGTCATCTTCTTTTGGGATGTGAATATGCCCAAGAATGTTGGTGATGGTTTATGTGCAAGATTGGGTTGGGCTTGTGCATTACCTAAGGATATTCTTAGTTGGTTCTTTGCTTGGCCAAATTTGAAAAGTAACTCGGTCTTTGGTGAAGTCTGGACAATCAGCCCATCAATAATGGTGTGGGAACTGTGGAAGGAAAGGAACATGTGCTTGTTCTAGGATAAAAAATAAGTTCTGCTTCCCTTCTAAAAAAGATTGAGGTAGTAATAATAGAGACATTGAATGCTAAATTGGAGCAAAGAGCACCGAAAGACAAATTCTTTTCTGAATGGGATGCTAGATTGTGTTTTTCCTAGCCCTCATTATGAATTCTGCCGTGGGTGGGGAATGGAGGCAGCAAAGCAATTAAGGCTAGGCCCATAGCAGTATGGTCTCCTCCAAACAAGGGATTGCTAAAGCTAAAATTTGATGGCACGTGCAAAGGAAATCCTGGTCCTTCTAGCGCAGGCTATATCATAAGGGATTGGCAAGGGAAGACAATTTTATCCTCAACTAAGCGCTTGTTGGATGGAACAGAAAATGAAGTGGAACTGATGGTGGTCATTCATGGGATGAACCTATGCAAAAACCTTGGAGCTAGTAAGGTAGCAATTGAAGGCGACTCGGCCTTGGTGGTAAATGCACTTAGGAAAGGTGAGAATCCTAATTGGAAACTCCAAGGCCTCCTTGACAGGGCAATGGATGTACTAAAGAACTTTGGTATATACACCATAAATCACATTTATAGGCAAGGTAACCGTGAAGCAGATGCTTTGGAAAATCAAGGGGTAACAATCAAATAAGGCTAGTGCCCATGTATCAAAATGGGGGTCGTTGTACCAGCTTGGCTAGCTCAATACATGGGCACTTCAAGGATTTGAAGAGGACTGGAGTCAAGACAAGCATCTCATTAGTTGTTCGTGCCAGGGTTTCTATTGCCAAACAAAGAGTGGCTGAGGTAATAAGTAGACATTCAATGCCACTCGAGGGAGCAAAATTTGAAAAGTTGGCAATGTTCACATTGTACTGAAGAACTGCATTGGAAAAGGTGGAAATGATACTCTCAAGAGATTGAGATCAATTGAAAGCATGAAAATCTTACATTTGGAACGTTATGTACTATCCTTCATTGAGTGGAGTCATGTTTGAGGTAGGTACAAATGATATTAATCACATTAGTTGGCCCTCAAAGTTGATGTGAATGAATTTGGATATTTAAGGTGCTTCTCTTGGCTTCTTCCACACACAAAATGGAGACCCCCATCAACCTTAAAAGTGTGAAGTTGGAAGCTGCTTTCACAGGGTTTATCTCAGATTAGAGGCTAACGAAAATTTTCCAGAACAAAGACATTTTATGCATTGAAGCAGTACAAATGGTGCTTGGACGAAGGTTTTATTTCTCAGGCAACAAAATGAAGGCGAATTTTGATATATCCTCACACTTCCTTGTGTCGCTATTAGACTTAAACATGCCCAAAGTGAGATGCCTGGTTCTTTTGAGAATGGTGTTTGTGGCTACAGTGTTGGAGGAGGACGTGGACATGGTGGTAGTAGCTAGGCCCAGTGTTGGGATCCCATTTCCGGATGACATGGCCAAGATGTTCCAATAGGGCGTCCAGGTGGAGTGGCAGCCTTTCATTATGGACGTGACAAGAGAGCAGTTGGATCGACATCAACACTGGGCAAGGATCAGAGTAGATTTCCTATGCAAGTGCTTGGGTGTGGTTGAGGTGTTGGGTATGCAATGGCTTAGGGATTTTGTAGACTAGGTTGAAACCACAAATTTCTATGATGAAAATAGCTGAAAATGTGTGGAGGGTCTGAAAGTTTTTTAAAAACGTCAAGGATGTCTAGGTGGTCTAGGGGTAGTTTGATACAAATTTTGTTTCTATGGTTTTCTAGAGGCTGGCTCAGCCTAGATTCATGAACATTTGTTGTATTTTGTTTTGAAATCAATATATGCAGCTCGTCTGCATTTTACCTATAAAAAAAAATGTACATTTGTTTTAAAATGCTTTCATAATATTACTTACATATTTATAAATAAAATTATGTATATATATTAATATATCTATGTTACTTATATGTTTATAAATTATATATAGATAAATATATTTAAAATTCATTACTTGTGTTACTAAATAGTACTCATATAGATATATAAACTAGATTCAATATATTTCAAAGTGTATATTTAATAAAGTGATATCTGATCTATATAAGTAAATTATATACTAATATTTTTTACCTACATATTTTTATTAAGAGGGGTAAACACTTTTGATCTAGAGTTTTGAATCAGTGAGGTCACAAATGGGGGACCTCATCTCTGATATAAATTCTCAACAATTACACCCAAATGGGGTTTGAACCTTGATGATAAGAATAACACAACAACTTAACCATCACACCATGCCACTATTGGCTAATATTTTTTCATCTACATATATAGTTAAGAATATTATTAATAATATTTTAAAATAATATCTCTCATATAGATAAGAATAATTTTAATTAATTTTCACTTATGGGAAGTCCTAGGTTCATCTTATTCACAATCCCAAAAACAAACGTAAGATGGGTTCCTCTTGATGAGAGGTGGAAATAATTGAATTTGATGGTGTGTAAAAGGTAATTTTGGGATCTCAAGGGTTGGATGCATAATTAGAAACCTTAATGAAAAGATTGTGGGTTCTACGATCAAAATATTGGTTATTAGAACCAACATTCAAATCAAAACTCAAACACTATTATTCTTATCAAGAGGAACCCATCTTACATTTGTTTTGGCATTATGAACAAGATTCAAACTTGTATACATATGAGACTAAAGAAGACTATCAATTGAGAGATATTCCCAAATAATTATTCTATGACCTAGAATTAGGTTAAATGTAAGAATCATAAATAGAACCCACAAACTATTAGATTCTAGCAACCAATTCTAATATATCAATGAATAACAAAGTGAATTAGGGCACCTATAGCAGCTAAACTGTTAGGAATTTAAAGATGATGCAAACTAGTGATTTGTGACATTTTTTTTGTAGATTCTAAATATATTTTTTTCAAAATTTTTGGAATCAGATTGCACTTCTTTTTCCATCTTCGAAAACTATTTTTTTCAGTAAACAACATTTTAAAGGAGTGATGCTCACCGTATAATGAATAACTTTTTTTCCATGGGTAAAATTCTAGTTCTTTTGAATTTAGATTTGTAACTCCAATATCTAGTGCTTCCAATTGGTTAGCTAGTTTTTTATTGAATATTTTTTCCTTAATCAAGTTTTGAAGTCAAACCAATTACAATTCATACATAGGCGAGCCGTATAACGCATAACTTCTTTTGTATGTATCAAAATTCAAATTTTTTTGTTGGATCAAGGACTTCAATATCTGATGTACTCATATTTTTCAATTTTTTTTGATAATCTGCTATTTTTCCACATGTGTAGAACAAAGAGCTTGATTTTTGGTGAAAAACCTATGTTTAATAAAACTAAAAAAACAAATACATAATAAAACAAAAACATATTAAAATTATATTCATTGGATAGCTCGTTCCGAGGACTACCATAATCCAGTTGGGTCTATGAAGTCTCCTCCATTTTCATCCTCAACTCGAGCTTCGAAGGGAAAAATTATGATGTTTTTATGTGCCAGAGAGTGGAAAGGTGGGAAAAGGGGGGTTCGCTTGAACCAGGGGGGTTTAGTCGAACCCCCAGGGTTTCACTCGAACCAGGGTTCATTTGAACCCCCTTTCAAAAAGGGTTTTCCTTTGTGTTTTTTGGCGAGAATGGTGGGAAGTTCATTGAATGGGTTCGCTCAAACCTTAGTTCTAGCGAACCTTCTTTTGGTTCGTTTAAACCCCAAAAATGTTTTTTTTTGCCATGGGATCATTTTTTTCAACTTTTCCTTCCTCACTCCAATTGTAAACCACTTTTGTGGGTTCACCCCAAAATATTGAAGATTCATGGTTAGCTTACAAATGAGGATGAAGGTTGAATTTATTGAAAATGCAAGTTTGATGGATGATGAGGATTTGAGAAAGAACTGAAGAGATTGATGGTGGAGAATGAATGAGATGAATTGATTAATTAATTAACTGGCTACATGATTTAGTGAACTGAATGCATGAATTAGTCAACTAATTGCATGATTTAGTTAAGGGATCTGATTGAGATGTTAACTCAAATTGAGTGTTAGTGAACTGGACTGATTGAGGAGTTGACTAAAATTGATTGATTAGTGGACTGAGATTAAGTCTCAATCAAAAGGTGAGTTGGAAATGCATGATATTTAATAATTAATTAAATTAATTAATCATTAATGGCATGTGCAAATAGATTAAATAAATATTTTTATTTATTTATGGAGAGTGGACATTGTTGAAGAATTAAAGGATAATTAAATAATTAAAGTAATTATTTAATTTAAGAAAGGGGTAATGGATAATTAAATAAATAATAATAATTTATTTAATTAATTTAGAGAAATAGCGATAATTAGTGACATGATTAAATAAATGAAATTATTTAATTAATCAAGGAGGAATAATATTAAGGTGAATTAATTAAATTATTTAATTAATATTAGAATGTGAAATTAGTAATATTTAAATAATTGATAATTATTGAATCATATGGATAAGATGAGAATTAGTGTAAAATAGTCACTTATAGGTTAAAATAATTTTGAGTCTACATTTTGCACCTCTTTGACACAATGCGATTTTGAGCATTGTTTCAAAGGAAAATTAAGAAAATTTTGCTCAAGACCTACCCTGGTGATAGCAAGATAGTGTGGTGCCCCCTTAGGAAATTTGGTGAAAATTTTGAAAATATAGCCAAATTTATCAACAAGTTGATTTGATGTGTTTAGATGTGATGACTATGAAAAATTATAATTTTAGGGTAATTAGGTCAGCAATGGTAGTAGTAGGGTGACATGTGGTCAATGCATATAGTACAAAATAGGGTTCCATTAGGGCTAGGGAGCTCTATATATAGATTCTTTTGTGGAAAATAATCCTTATTTGTGTATAGTGCTTTTGAGATTTTGAGAGGAGTGCAAAGAGCTTGAGGAGACTTGGTGCAAAGCTATGGAAAGGATTTCGAAGAGTAGCCATTGAGGAGCATGAGTGTGGAGTTATGGACGACCAACTAGCTCAAGTGACATAGTATGTACTATATCCTAGTTTTAAAATTTTGTCATTGTTTGGTAGATTTAGGGATAAAAAATAGAGCCACAGATGCAGTGCATAATTTTACGCTACATTCGTATTCGTAAATGACACAAAGGTTTGTGTACTGCAATTGTAATTGTGAGCTACATTTGTCTCATGGTCTCATAATTGTTTTGCACATTATAATCATTTTTAATGACAAAATCATTCTAGTGCAACACAAGTGTTGGATAAATTGATTCAATTATTTTCATGCAATGCATGCATTGGGTAAAGCAACAATTATTTCTCTACACCATAATTGAATTGTGTGATGCATTAGACTGACATATTTGACTGTTGATGTTTTAAATGCATTCCACTGTTACAATTTTAGGTTTTAATTGATCAAGTAGGCTTAGCTAGATGTTATGATTGACCTAATGTGTTTTTTGAGCATGAGAGATATTGCTACTGCTATATACATGTGAGAGTCAGTCAATTTCTATGGTGCTATGAGATCACTTGGATATGTGTGCATCTACCACTTTCCATGCTCTCGACTTGTACTATATCACTTTCATGCCTGAGATTAGAGCTAATTGGGGCCTAATTGCAACATTAGTAGAGCGATGGTACTCAAAGACTAGCTCCATTCATCTTCCCATTGATGAGGCTACAATGACCCTATTCATGGTGAGAGAGTCATTTATGATCCTAATTCTAGATTAGTAGTGTTACCATATTTTCACCTATGGGCTCAATTAGGAAGAGCCATCTGTCTTTTACAATGAATGGTACATTTTATTAAACCTACAATGTTACATTCAGTCATACAAATGAAATAGGTTTACGGGATTACATGAATGCAAAAATATTACATTCATATAGGTGAATGAAACATAAAAGATTTTACAATCTTTTTGAAAATGTAATCTTTATTGAATGTAATTTGGTACGTGTCCCACACAATGAAGTCGTTAGACTGACTTACTCATTTGATACAAATAGAAACTAAAATATGCATAAATGAGTAAATGCTGGAAGAAACTGAACATGTAAAAAAGGCAACTAGTCATTGCCTGAATGACTGGTATTGCAAGTGGATATGTTTCTGTTTGTCTTGCCTTGCTCCCTATAGCTCCTTGGTCCCTAGGTGCCTAGTGTCTAGTTGCCTGCATTGGGTAAAGAAATTGATTAGAACAATAGGTTCTAAGCAATGAAAGGTTACATTCTAAGCATGCAAATTTACCCATTCATACATATATTGGTTCCTACATGCATCAAATGTAATGCCTGCCATAAGTGTCCATAAAGGCCAAAATAGAAGAACATTACACACACTTAAGAAAGACATTTATTTCTAACTCATTTGTCTCATGTGCAGCTACAGGTGCAATCATATTTTTCAGATCAAATGAGTGGTGCAAATGAGGCTCCCACGAGGGTTGAGCCCAACTAACTGTATATACACAACTTTCGGTGTGCTTCATTGCATCCAATGCAGATTAATTACCATGTTTAAAAGAATCTACAACAACTTTTGAAATGAAGATTGCAGTTTTAATATGTCACTGATAGGCTCTTGTTCTTTGAATCTGAGTGAAAAAAGAGCATAAATAACAAGATCATTCAAAAGCACATCATGAAATTATAAATCCATGAAACTCAAGTCATAAATCAATAATTGTGATTAATTCCAAGCTTGTTAAGAGTTCACAATGGTATACATTAAACATAGTATTATATCTTTAACAAGAACCCTTATTAACAACAATTTTTGAGATATAAACTGCAAGTACAATATGCAGTGAATAGTCGTCCAAAGGAGCTATATTGTTGAACAAATGCATCGTATAGACAAAATGCGATAGGGAAAATTATTTTTTATGAGAAAAGCATATTGATACAACACAAGATGTCATTGTAACCTTACATACAGGAAAACTCTACCTCTTTGATCACAGAGTGTTGTGGCTAGATAAATGGTTATTCAAAGCCATACAATCATAAGGCAATGAAGGACATTGTCTTTTTAGGTGCCAGTCATGAATATGATATAAAGAAATAAGTTGGCATCCATCAAGTCACTATAATATGCACTATTCTAAATGAAGAGAGTGCTATTAAATTATTTATAACAAAGGACAAAATGATTAAATACAATGAGCTATATGAAAGCTATGATTTCTACAGTCAATAGATCTTGAGCACACAAGAGTCAAAAGCTGAGAAGCTTTCTAGTAAAATACACAGAAAAATAAATCCTTCATTTTCAATTCACTTCAAGAGTATCAATGAAGACTATTGTTTAAAGAAACCTTGATATAAAAATAGGAGAAAATATACATAACCTGTAGCCACAAGAAATAGAAAAATCCTTAAAGGGTTTCTAACAAATTATGGGGTGCCTTATCAACATAGTGAGTTCAGTGTCTTATATAGCCACAACACAGGATTTTAACATCTTCCCATAAAGAAAAGTAGTAAAACAGGAACAGTCATAGGCATTTTTTTCCAAAGGGTCTTTGAGTAAAAGTCACTAGCATAGTGAGAATTTTTGTGTCATTCAAAGAAGTCAAGACCACACAATACAAGTGAGAAATCAATCATTAAATGCCTCAGAAATGTTCCATAACCCTTATCCAATGATTAGAAATAAAGCAGTCAGGTGAACTATTGATAGTCATCCAAAGCATTGTTTCAGGGCACTACTACTCTATAACAACAATAAAGAGTGATGAGTCACTATCAATCAAGAAGTCTTAAAGGATGAGCACAACATGAAGCCCACGACCTGTGGAATTACAAGGGTTTCGAGTGAAGGGGGACAACATTCTTGGGTGGAACGATTAGCTAAAATATCTCTTGTTTTTACTAATCATCCTCTCATGAAATATCATTCATATTATAATCTTACAAGATCTTATCATATTAAAGGTGATTATAGCACTGCTAAAATCACAGCTGGATATAGAAAGAAATGCAAAACCCTCGAGGGTTCTGTATCAAAAAAAAAAACCTAGAATACAAATTTCATGGCGGCCATTCAAAGATCAATACAAAAGAAATTGAAATAGAGATTCAGGCCTTTCCTGCTCGTGGCTTGTGAGCAAATAGAGCAATTTTTCTCAACAAAAGTCATAGAAACAAGCAAATGAATGTATGAAATCACATAATGCAGTGGCCAATATGAAGGATTTCTCCAAAATGTGAAAGCAAAACCCTTGTCCTTTTACCAAAGAAATAAGCAAATAAGTGTAGTCATTTCTCTTACATTCTCACAGGAAGTCACAAATACTAAGGCGTTCATGAAGAAATCATGGAGTAACAATTTTTTTTGTAGAAAACAGTGAAATAAAAATATGAGAAAAATACAGGAAGCCGCGACCATGGAAGGCCCTATAAAGTAGGAAATAAAGATTTCTTGTTAAATTTTCTCCAAGAAATGCTTACCAGTATATTTCCATGAGGAAGGTCAACAAAAGTTCCAAGTTTTTTTATGCTTGCAACAAAGCCTCTCCAGAAACCCTGATGGCAATGCTTCTTCCAGCCAAATGAAATAAAATGACAAAACAAACTGAATGTGTTTCATTGATTTTTAGTGTTGAAACCCTATTTTCTAGAGGCCGATAAAGTTAGGAAATTTTTGCCTTCTTTTCATTAAAAATAGATCAACTAATACTTGACTCCGTGACCAAGGTGAGGTGTTTTATGCCTTAGGTAATATAGTGCCTTATGTCTCTTAGGCCTTTTTATGTTTATGACTTAGCAAAACTCTTGTTTTGACTTTGTCTATGATCATACATGAAGGTGGTTTTTACTTTTGCATTATTTTACTCTACATTGTAAAATGCTTAGATAAGTGATATTTTATAAATCACTTATTTTTAAATCATTATTTTTCTTAAAATGCAAAAAATAGAAACATATGCTCATATACCAAGTCACTTGATGGAAGATGGATAGGATATGTTTTCATTTATAACTTAGAGAGCATATTGGGAGGTTGTTTGCAGTTTACAAACATTAGGAAGGTATCTAGGGGTGGTTGTGAAAGGTTGAGAGACATATGGAGTAATTTTAGGCTTTTGCTTAGTTTGAAGCATTTTTAGGGATGTTTTATGGCTTGTTTAAGTTTGGCATGACTTTTTTAAAACATGATGAGCTCTTTTGGAGATAGATTTTATTGCTAAATCTTAGGGTTTTGATGGCATGTGAATTCATAAAGGTTCTAGAACCTATTTTGGTGGAGTTTGGCTACTTAGCCAATTTTGTAACTCATTTGTAATAGATTTCTGAATTATGTAAAAAATTTGGAGACAGAGACTCTGAGAGTCCTTTTACAGATTATGTGCATACATTTTGTAACTTAGTTTACTTGACTTGAATTCAGAAAAGTCCTTGGATATCAACATTTGAAGCTTTTGCTTTCTTGTTCTTGCAGAATTGTGTGTTATTGAGGTGATTGATCAAGTCATTTGTGAGGTAATTTAACCTCCTTATTATTTTGTCTCATCTCATGCCTTTTCTACAAAAATTATCTTTTATGCAGGTTAGAATCTATGCTAAAGAATTGTACATCACTTTCAGATTGTGAAAATCATCTTTCTTTTATGAAAGTTATGGCTAGTTTAAGCCTTTTTACTGAAATATTTATGCATAAAATTTACTGAAATAGGTTGTGCAAATGTTCTGTTTCATTCTTTGAGAAGCAAGTGACTGCCCTCTGAATTTTCAAGTTTTTTTATCAGTTTGGTATATCACCATAGGGAATACCACTTATCAGTTTTAATTTTAATCATTTTCATCAGTAATCCTTCTCCCTTTTCCTTACAAAGATCAATAATTAGGTGATAACACATAGGAAGTTGGCCTTCTCTAGAGGTTGACCTCTGATTATTCACAGTCCCATAATGTTAGAGGTCTTCCCATGTTTCATTAGGTGACTGAGTTCTTACAACTCAGTAAGGGTGCAAACTTTAGTGATAACAAGTAGTGATGGTCAGGTGTTTTGAGACTAAGGACCTAGGCATCGAGGAGTATGAGATTCAATGAGACACATTGGTAGACCATTATGAGAGGCTGATTGTAGTTATCTATAGTGTCGTAGCTGGTGTATTGGTTCCTAATCGATGCAAGCATGGGTTCCTAGTGGGATGGGGACATATGTTGGAGGGTATGATGGTACATGGTATGGTATATGCTTGGGGCCCATTGGTGATGTTATATTTCCAACTACATGATGTAGCTTATATGGGAGCATTTTCTATCAGTTGTAGTATTACACTGCTACACATCTGGGTGTGGGTTCGTATATTGCTATTTTTTTATTGGCGGTTACTAGAGATCTACCCATAGGATTACCATATGTTTACATATATGGTATTGTTGTCACATAGAGGCATGCCAGCGATGTGAGTTGTTAGAGGCATGCGATAGATATACTTGTTAGTTTTATATGGAGACCATATACACACTGTCTGACATGGGATGATGATGCAGAGCACCTCCCATATTGTTAGGATAGGTTACATTATAATTTCTATCCTAGGTTGATTTATGTGTCTTCATGTTCTTGTGTATGACTAAATTTAAGGAGAAATGGTAGGTATCACAAATCTAATGCAATTGTAATTGAAGTAGAAAATAGGGAACAATAAGTCTTGGTGAGAGGGTATGCTAAAATATTTTAGATTGAAAAATATTTTTCCCTATCTTTATGAACTTGTTCCTAAACATGAATCATTTGAGAAAAACATAGTATGGTATAAAGAGACTAATTATGTAGCAAGATTTATTAAATGAAATGTGGAATTTGACACATTGAGTGTATTCTTATGGATTGATTCTCCTCGTACTCTTTGGACCAAATTTTGGGAGATGTATGGTGATTTGAATGAATCTCCATTCTCAAAGGATCCAACTATAAATTTTCTAAAATAACTTGATGTTTTTCTACCATATGATTTCCAAAAAATATGAAGCTTAAAGAATGAGAAGAACTTGAATGTTAAAATGACATAGAGAATTTCTCATATACTGCTTGAAAAACTTCATGCACTCCAACATTACCTAACACATCAAGTGTTCTTACTTCAACATCATGTGAGGGAAAATCATCATTTAGGGGTGAACAATGTAGTCTAATGACACGCATTGAGATATCATGTCCTTTGTCTACTATTACTTTTGATGATAATTTTGTTACTACATTCATAGCTACATGTGATTCAATGCAACAAGATATACACCATCTTCTAGATATGGATACGATGAGTAATTGATAGACATTTCAGGTTTGTTTGTTGAGTCCTATATTTTAGATTTGGGAGACACTATTTATTATATTCACCTTCTCTTTGATGGAGTTGACTACTTTAAATTTTATGAGGGTACATTTTGATGATCTTACTCCTTTTCCTACATATACTTCTACAATGATAGTTTTGTGGATATTCATGAGTCATATCTGACTCAAACATCATTCATGTTGACACCTTCCAAACGAGTACTAGATTCTCATTCGTCTATTGGTATCCCTATGATGAGCATCATACATCCATGGTTACTTTATCTCAATCTTACATGGTATTTGATTTATCTTATCGATATTTGTCACCATTTGATATTGTCTTGGAGTCTTTTGAGCAATATTTGGAGGAGGCATTTTTGTCTTTAGACCAGATGTTTTCATCCTTGGATCATTTTCTACATTAATCTCTACTAGATTTTGGATTGTCATTTTTGTCAATGTGGCTTGGAGCACCTAACTTGATTGTCGTAGATTTTGATATCGACATGAAGACACCTGAGCTATTTTTAGAGACTTCTACATTTTGATATTTCTTCCTACTAATTCCTATCTAAAATGGGAAGATTTCTTGTAGTTATACTTGATTTTACATCTTCCCAAAGGAAGGAATGTTGTGTTTAGGAATTGGATTGTTTTTGTTTTTAAGCATCCACCATTATTTTAGGATATTGCATATTGTGGGGCAAGATACATAGTCTCTCATTTTCCCTCTTATGGGGATCATTGATTGTATATTGGTGATAAAAGTAGTCCTTGGGGGGTTATATTGAGTTCTCCTTCCTTTTTCACTTTATTATTTTCTTTTCTTAGAGATGATTTTTGTCCCATTTGATTTTCTTCTTTTCTCCATTTGTGAGAGATTGTATTTGTGCATGGGTACCTAACATGACCTAGTAGCTGAGACTCATCCTTGCATCTTTACATAATTTTCATTTGTTCATAATTCTTCTTGAGTTGCACTTAAGAAGGGGTATTTCCTATCTAGTTTCCCCCTCTGTAGTGTGAACAAGACACATTATCTAACTAGTTATTAGTTAAATCCTATACACACATGTTCACACGTTAATTTTACTTAGGAGTTTAGGAATCTTTCTATATTTTTCTTGTCTTCATGCAATATTATCCTATAGTTGTCTCATTTCATAGGATTAAGACACTTGTCATCATCCTAGTTTATCCTACCTCTCAATCTTGCCTATATAAGCAAGGATTCATATGTACATTTTGGCACATAGAGATATGTATTGATCACTATTGATTTAATATTATTTTGCATCCATTATTAGAAAAATTAGTCTATTTATTTTCTCTCTCGTAGAAGATATTTTGGTTTTGCAAGTTATCCTAGAAGCTTGAGTTCTTGAGTGACTCTAGCAATATTAGTTAAAAATAGAAATATTCAAATAATTAGTTGCAATAAAAAATAAGAGGGAAAAGTACTAGTTAATCATATTTTTAGAATAGTGGAGGGAAATTAGATTAATTGACTCATACAAACTATTTAATTAATTATCAATGTGAGGTATTTAAATTAAACTAATTAAGTAAGAAAATTATTTAGTTAGGTATGAGATGTAAGTTAGACTAAAATTATTTATTTAGGTGGTGATGAATTAGATTAATTAAATAATATAATATTGATTAATGACGATAATCTTAGTATGAAGAGAATTTAACTAGGTTGAAATTAGTATGATGATGAATATCGATATGGTGTTAGGATAAATGGTAGATAGGTAAATTCTAGGTGTCTATATTATCATCTCAAATAGTCTTTTAGGATGTGGCACCATAAATTTGATTCATTTGTGTTGAGATTAGGATTTTTGAGATCTAAATTAGATCATTTTGACTATTATAAAATGGATGTTGATTAACTTCTTGGTATTGAATTGAATGTAAATATGTTGTTTATTAGTAACACCAAGGATGTGACTTATGATTTGAAATCTTAGCTTTCAACATAAGTACATAGGGTTACCAAGTATAGCTTGGGTATGAAGATCAAAAGAGAGAGTTGTTAAATAAAGGTGAAGAAGTTTTACAATGTAAAACTTTTCCAAAGTGACATAAATCTAATTTTTGGTTAGAAAATATTGGATTACACACATAAGATTATGTGAGTATGTAAAATTAGCAATAAGAAAATGAAAATCCCATGATAAGGAAATACATAACATTGTATTTATGTGGAGAAAATGTTTTAGAAAAAATTCATCAAAGAGAGGCTCAATAATGTATTAATCTTCAATAATTTTAATACATATGAAAGACTCTAACTCTTTCAATCTAGAAACATTTGAGTGGGGATGGTGTGCATTTAAAATAACCTCAAATAAAACTATTATCTCATGTCTCTAAGTTATAGAGAAGTGGGATAGGAATACCGCAAATGGCTTCCAAAAATAATAGACTATCAAACCATGGTAAATTATAAAAATTCTCACATTAAAAAATGAAGAGAATCTTTCAAGAATAGTAAAAGTAACTCCTATACTAATAATAGTGACATCTTTGAGTTGTAACTTCTCCAATTAAACAAATCACAAGGTAGGTGATGAGGGCTTGTAGATACCTCATATTTTATAAGTTTTATACTTGATAATTTATATTTGGCTTAAAAACTAATGATATTATCTTTTATATACTTCATTTATGGACTTAATTATGCACGAAGACTTAGAATTTGAATGCTTTTTTATAAATGCTTATTTCCTTTGAATGAATGATTAAATGGAATTTAATGTTGTGGTTGTTTCATTATTATGTATATTTAACTCATGAGTAGAAGAGTATTTATTGATCAAATGAAGTGTTAACCATTTTTCTATTCAAATCAAATTGGCGGCTAACCTATCATGACTCAACAACTTTGACCAAGTGACTTGTTATCTAAGCAACAGTTCCAGCAAAACATGCATTCCACCTCTGCAGTTATGTTCGACATCAATTGAAGACGATCATAAGATCTTCATGATTGTTCTCCAAGTGCTCCATAATACCTTTAATAGGCTGGAGTTAGCTAGATTTTCCATTTTTTCCCACTTTCAAATAAGAGAGGATATATATATCCAGTCTCAAGATAGTTTGAGGGGAATGCATTAGTTTTTTTATTTCAAGTAGATTTTGCTTTTCAATTCCTAGTTGAAACATTTTGTACTTCGCCCCTCTTTGGGAAAATTCAATGGAAATAAAAAGAAGAAGTTGATCTATTCTTGTTGTTAAAGATCCCTCCAGAGGCATAGCAAGGCCCGCTCTTTCGAAGGAAGGTGATCTTATTAGTTATTATTTCATCTTCATTCTTGTTTTAAGTTGGAATTCTTTCATCAGTATAATGTTAGAATAGATCTTAAATTTAGAATTTCATTGTTGTAATCTTCATTCCATTATTGTGTTGATTAATTAGAATCTTTTATGTTTAACTTAGCTTAAATTCTAGTTAATTATATTGAAGATAAAATATTTAATTAATCGTTGATAAGTAGTTATGTTCTCAATGGAATATGCACAGAGAAGGGATTATTACTTGACAGATTGGATGTATGAGGGATGGAGTAGTTTGCTTTTGAATTAGGAACATGCAAATAATTAGATTTCAATTTTGTTGATTAGTTAGCTTTTGAATTCAAGCAAAGATTAGATTCTTGTTTTTCTACAAGATAGATTTAGTTTAATCATCCATTCCTCATGATTTGATTTAGCTTGGAATACAACTTATCTCTGTACATTTTCTGTTATAGAATGACTTGTTTTTATTTAAAAGCTTTAGAATAAGTTTGAGTAAGGAATATATTAGAAGAGTAGCGTAGATTCACTTCTAACAGAGAAAGAACAACACCGAATCACTCCTGAAGTGGACCAAACAACAAAACACCCACAAAACCTATCCAACTATTACCATAGACAACTTTAGACACCCACGGGTTGACAATTAAAGATTAAATGATTAGGGAATTGTGACAACAACAACCCCTATCCATTAGTAGGTGTCTAAACTCATATCCATACATGCATGTGGACACCGTTAATAATAAAATATTCTCTACTACTCAATTATAGTATGCAAGTTAAGGAATTTGTTAAAAATAGCTTTGTAGCTACCATTTCCAGCTCCACCTCCTTCATCAATTTCACAACTAATATTCAAATTTAGCAAGGAGAATAATAATAAAATCTATCAACAATGTGGTTGTCCAAGTACCCATTCTAATATTGTTTAAGATGCATAAAAAATAACATATTAGGATTGCAACTGGATATCAAAACATCCTAGCATTCTCCTAATTGATATTATAAATTGCAATGACATACAGAAGAACCATAAAATAAATCAAGTATAAAATCTAAGGCCCGCATCCTTCTTACACCAAGATAATTTTTTGTGCTTGTTGACATTGTGAGATAATTTGCAACATTATCATGAGTGTCATTTTTTTGTAACAAGACCTTACCATTCTCTACTGTCATGCATAAAGTGATATGAACATCAACATGCTTAGTACAAGCATGGTAGATGGGATATTTTTCCAAAAAGGAAACATTATGACAATCACAACCAATTCTAATCACCCTTCAATCAAAATCAATACTTGCAGATAGTATTTATAACCATACCACCTCCTTAGAGGAATCTACAAAATCCATATACTTTACTTCAATGGTAGACAAAGAAACTATAGGTTGCTCTTTTTCATCTAACTCATTGTATCACCAAACAAAGATAACACAACAATTATTCACATCACTTGTCCAATCTACATCCATAAAGCCTTGTATACCCAATGTATTATCCACATCATTATTGCTATAATAACAAAAATAAGAATCAAAATTCCCTCACAAATATCAAAAACTCTTTTAACATACTTGTCCAATAATCCTTACTAGGGTTTAATATAACCCTTTAAAAGTTCCATCGCTTGGAAAATATTTTCTCTAATGCAAATCATTCCATACATTAGGCTACCAATAACACAATCATAAGGAATGCTAGACATATCCACAAAATAATTATCTAATTTAGAAAGCACGTCTAATGAAATCTTAGTGCCAAAACTAAATAAAACACTCACAAGTTTGTAATTATGCACACTAAATTTCTACTACAAAATGGTAGTAACATACTTACTCTAACTTAGCCAAAGATTTTGTGTACTTGATCTTTGTTGATCTATATACCAATAATGTGTTTTCTACTCTCACATACTTCATATCAAATGCACCAAAAAGTTAAAGTTATGAACTCCCAAATCATAACCTTATTGTTACCAATAAACAACATGCCATCCATATAAAGGAAAATAATTAGAATTTATCATCAATATTTTTATAATAAACACAATGATCCTCCTCACTCCCAAAACTGAAACTCAATCCAAAGACATCAAAATTTTGGCACCACATCTTAGGTGATTGTTTCAAACCATATAATGATTGTTTAAACTTACAAACCAAATATTTCTTCCCCTTAACAATTTTTTTTTTAGGTTGTTGCATATAAATATTGTTCTATACATATTCATGCAAGAAAGTAATTTTAACATCCATTTTATCCATTTAAAAATTATAATCTACAATACTAGATAAAATAAATTTAATAGAATATAACTTAACAACAAGATTATATTTCACTAAAATTAACTCCCTCTCTCTAGGAGTAGTCCTTGGCCACTAGTATAGCTTTGTATATCTCTAATTATTCCTTTGATTCAATTTTATTCTCATACAACCACTTGCAACTAATGAGATTTATTCCCTTAAGAAAATCACAGGATCCTAGGTGTCACAACTATCCAAGGCCATCATCTCTTCCTGCATGATATGCATTCAAGGCTCACTATCCTCTGAGGAGAGATCATCCTTGAAATATTGGTTTATTATCAATACATAACAAAGAAAATACACAACATTAGCTAGTGGGCTATATTGGTAAATTGGGTTTCATTATCTCGTGGATCATCTCAAGGTAGGAGTAAAGGTTTCTTCTTGTTCTTCTTCATGATCATCTTGTACATCTTGATTAGAAATATCATATTCAAATTTACTTCTTCATCTCCACTCTCTAATCCATCATTTTATTCTTCCACATACACATCTTGCTTCTTGACCTTAGTCTCAAAATGCACTATTTTATTTCCTTATTTTTCCTTTGGTTGTTCATAATATGAAAATTCTATAAACTCCCTAAAAATTATGTCTCAAGAAAAATAATTTTTGGGTTAGTAGATTCCAAAGCTTACAACCTTTTCCATTCTCTTTGTATCCTATTAAGACACATTTATGAGCTTTTGGATCCAATTAAAATCACTTAATCTTAGGCACATGAACATAAGCCTCACAAAAAAATACACTTGGTATTTTGTTAACAAGAGCCAACACAATGAGATATATTAATCAAGTAACAAGCAATACTTAAAAACTCTACATAAAAGTAATGATTTAGTTGCATGTACCACTTAGTATACTTCAAAATTTCTTTCTATTAGAGTTTAATTAATTCACTTTGCAATCCCATTTTTTGAGGTGTGTATAGGATACTCTTCTATTAAACAATACATACATGCTTACAAGGCTCATCAAAATTCCTTGGAACAATATTCACCACCATTATTGAGTGTCCACACCCTTATTTTATAATCTCTTTTCTTTCCAACCAAAGATTTAAATTCCTCAAATTTAGTGAATAAATCATATTTAGAATGCAAAAAGTAGATCCAAGTGTATCTAGAGGTAGCATCCATGAATGTAACATAACAACACACCTTTTCCATAAAACCCACATCCACTAGATCAAACACATCCAAATGTATATTTTTTAATAATCTATTTACTCAATAGCTTCTACTAGGAAATCAATATTTGTTCTATTTACCAAATAAACATTACTCACAAAAATAAATGTATCATTAAATTAATTAGAAAAACCATCAACATAGTTTTATTAACTGGTCTTAAGAACTATCTCACTTATGTGACCCAAATTTTGGTGTCAAAACATACATGTTTTTTAGCATTGTTAGTTATATTGTGAGTTACAAAAAATGGAGGCATGCAACCTAAGAAAAATCCCTAATCAAGATCCTTTAGCTACCACCAAATTTTATCTCACCAACCTATAACTAGACTTTCCAAATCCCACATGCACTCCTTAATCACTGAACTTAGATAAAGAAAGTAATTTTATCATAAATCTTGGAATATGTGAAAAATTATTCAGATTTTTAATCCTCTCATCACTAAAATACAAATGTGTCTTTCCCAAGTCAATAATTAATAAGGTAAATTAGAAAGGAACCCAACATGAAACCTACTAACTAGGGTTTCATGCTTTTGATTGTGAATTGTATGAATGAGCATACTCATAGTGAAAAATTTTAAGTGGTAGAAAAATTATTTAAAGGAGATTAAATATAGGGCTGTGGAGTATATGGATACCTTGTATTTTGAATATTTGAGTCAAAAAAATTAATTCACAAGGTGATGGTAAGGAAGGAATGGTGTCTAGAGATTCTTAGGTAAACAATTATCATGTGGCTCTAGAGTCATCCTTGGAATCGAATTATAAATTTTCTAAGGAGATGATGACCCCAAAGAAAAATTAAAAAATCAAGGATGATACCCCTAAGCTTACTCATCTAAGAAAGAAGAGGAAGAGGAAGAAATCCATTAGTTGGTAAGAGGAATCACATACTAGGAACGAGAGGTTTGATGAAGAGGGTATGGAGAAGGAGTTGGAAGAAGACAACTTCAAAGAGAAGAGAGACACTAGAAAGGGGAAATCAATTTTTGTGGAACCTCTGATTGGGGTACCATTTTCAAGGATTATAAAGATATCCCAAAGGATTTTCATGTCCTTGTTACTAATTCCTCTTCTAGAGAGGGGATATCTAAGGTTTGTAATACTATAAAGAAGGTGGTTTCTTCCCAACACATAACTACCAAATAGTTCTTTATGAAAATTAATAGAACTAAAATTAATTTTGGCAACACTACATAAGAGAAAGGGGGACCAAACTCAGTGTTCAGGGGAGGATGATATGAATATTATAAAATGCTAGGAGATTATCCTTGTTGGAAGAATAAGGATATGTCATTGATGAACTTGTTGGAAACATGAGCATGTGTAATTAGCACAAGGTATACATTTATGCATTGCAGTGTTGTCATTGATGCCAACATTGTACCCTAGTACAACTATGGTGCAAATCAGTTTAGGTGTCTTGAATATGTCTAAGGATGATTATGAAAGAAAAAATTTGCAAGAAGGTTTGATATAATGAAGGCAAAATTTGTGGAAATTGACTAAGTGTTAATTCAAGTGATTCTATGTATAGGGGATCCAATATTTGGGTCCACATTGGTCTATTGATAAATATTTTGATCTATGCTTCTAACATAATTTTGTTGGTTGATAGAGGAACCTAATTCTAGAGTCTCATCCTATTTTGGTTTCTATTTTTGGAGTTATGAGTAACAAAATTTGTCTTGGTAGTTACATGTGTTTTTTAGTTCAGTGCATATGTGTTGATGAGTCCACACTTCTCCACAAATTGAGATTTTGCTTTGTAAAGTTATGGAGGTGTTGACAGATATCAAATGAGTGCATATTCTAGTTGGATTGGATTTTGGAGGTCCGCGTGTCTAGATATTGGTGTACAGTTGGTGAATTTTTCTATTAGGTTATTACCAATGTTGACCTAATGATTTGGGTGTATGACAAAGGTTGAACATGTTATGATCTATTGTGTGGGTGCTATTTTAGGTCTATGTTGACCTATATCAAATTGTTACAAGGTTTGAATCTTGGCATGAAGCGTGTGTGGATAGATCTTGAGTTGAAAAGCTACATTTTGTTTATTACATCTAATTAGGTTGACCTAATTGATGTTATAGGTGAAGCAGATATATAAGTTAGATCTTATTCGCTATTTTGATGATGATGACATGTGATAAGGTTTTGGTGATGCGAGTTGTGTGAATATAGAGCAAATGTAGAGCAGAGTAGAGTGACATTTCAGATCAGTATGATTGAGTCTATATTTTGAGCTTCATTGGAATTGTATTTCATGCACGTGTGTTAGATGCAACTATAACAGTTCAAATCTAGTTGTTAGCCACACTCTCTTCTATCTCTTTTATTTCTCAATGGGTAGTGAGTCCACCAATAGTAAGCACTTTTGTAATATACTATAATCGGTTATAATATATTGTGAGCTAATCCTCATAGTGGTTTTTCCCATTTTGGGTTTTCCACATAAAAATCCTGGTGTTCATGTGTTATGTGATGTTGTTGGATGTTTTCATGCTTTCCTTCATCACCAAAATTGAATATGTTATGAGTATTATATGTTTAAATGATTAAGTGGTTTAAAAGAATACTGATTCACCCCCCCTCTCAGTATTTTGGGTGTTCAATAATCCCTAAGGTGAATAGGATTGAAAAATACCTATCCAATTTTAATAGTAATTTTGAGGCTAAATCAGTTGTAAGGGAGAATTGGAAACATGATCTCAATGATAGATTCGCCTTTCTAGAGAATGAATCAATGTTTGTAAAAGATAATATTGAGTGTGTTGTGCATAATAACAAATGTACACTCAAAATAGCATGGTTGGAGTTAAAATTATTACTTATAAGCCTAAGTATCTCCATGAAATTCATTTTTTAGGAGAATAACGAAGCTACTATGAGGGATAAAAGTGGACATGTTGGGCTTAACGCTAGAAGCAATGTTGGCAAGAAGAAATATCTTGAAGAAGAGAAGAAAGACTTGTTGGGGTTTGTCAAATTGCATGATAATTTCTACTAGGAGTTGTAGATAGCTAAAATATTAAAACATTTGTAGTTGGGGCTCTATTTTGTCTTTCTATGTTTTTTGCTTCTTGTTGGGTCTCTTTTTATGGTGGGGTTCAATGTTGTGTTCATATTTTGTTTTTTTTGTTGATATTTTTCTACTAATCAACCTATTGTAAAGGGTTTCAAGGCCCCTTCATAATTTTTTTTACCTCTAATAAAAATAATAATCCATTTAGTATTATTGTCACCAAGGAAAACCTTTCCTCCATCAAGCCTTGTATGAAAAAACAACTCCTTATGAGGATTCATATGGTAAGAGAAGCCTAAATCAATGAGCCAAGAATCATCACTAATAGTGTCAACAAAAATAAACAATGCATCATTATCATCATTGTCCAAATTATTTTTGTAGAGGAATCAAATGATTTATTTTTGTTTATGCATTCCTTCTTCACATGCCCTCTCTTCTCATAGTTCTAACACTTAAATTTTCTCTTCCCTTGGGTTCTTGACAATTATTTTGACTTAGATCTGTATTTCTTCTTATCCCATCTAGACCCACCTTTATCCTTAGGCCTTCCTCGAACATACAATGCACCCTTTGAGCCATCATCCTTAGATTTCCTTTTCATCTCCTCTAAAAATAAAGTAGTAACCATACCATTAATTTTCAATTCTACAACATTACCACTAATAAAGATTTTTCCAAGTATTGGGAAAATAACAAAGTAAAAAGATAGATTTATTTCATCTCATCATCTATAGAAACTAGTTGACTTGAAATCAATTTGAAAGAATTTAAATGATCTACAACCAAATCACCATATTTCATTTTTAAATATATAACTGTCTTTTGAGATACAATTTATTGGTTAGACTCTTAGTTTGACAAATATCACCATTCCTCTTACATAGCTTGCATATAGTGATCTCCTTACACAAGACATAATTAGAAGGTTCCTATGCCTTCTTGTCTAAATTTTTTCAATCTTCATCAATTTATAATTGGCACCTATTGGTCTCTTTCTTCCAAGAGATCTTTGGTCTTTAGCTTCCACATTTTATATCCAATTCCATTGAGCTTCTTGATAGCCAAACAAGATGTAGAGGCCATGAATTTTAATCCTTCACAAATTTATAGAACCACTTAAAAATTAAAGCTTCCACTACAACAAGAAACCTTCAGAACTTCCTAAAAGGTACCCCCCCCTATATAAAACCAAGTTCTAATACCAAATAATTTTAAATCAAGGTGGAGAATCTTGTGATTAATTTTTTCAAAGTGATGTGAATTTGATTTTTAACTATAAAACATTGGATTACCCATATAAATTTATGTGAGTACGTAACATTAGCAATAAGAAAATAAAAAAGTCAAAAATAAGGAAACACATAATATTAGATTTATATGAAGAAATTTTTTTAGGAAAAAAAATCCACCACAAAGAGAGGCTCAAAAATAAATTAATCTTTAAGAATATAACTCATATATGCAATACTCTAACTTCCTTCATTTTGACAATATTCCAATAATACCCATGTACCTATAAAATAACATTGTATAAAACTACTATCACATGCCTCTAATTTATAGAGAAATAGGAGAAGAACACCACAAATAATTTTTCAAAAAAATGCACCATCAAATCATGGTAAAATATAAAAACCCTTACATCCAAAAGGAAGATGATCTTTCAAGAATAGTAAAAGTAACTCTCAATGAGCCATGAATAGCAACAATAACATTTGTTATAATAATAGATGGTATCTTTGAGTTATAAATCCTTCATAATAGCACACGTCACAATTTAGACATCCAGAATCACCTCTATGCATCCATGTGTACCCCACTAATAATGCAAGATACTCCACTACTCAATTCCAGTGCCCAAGTTAAGTAACTTGCTAAAAATAGCTTTATCATTGCCATTGCCAATTCGACCTATGTCATGAATGTCATTACAAGTAATATTCCAAGTCAACAAGGATAATAATAATATCTCTCAACAACATGGGTGTCCAAGTACCCATTTCAAGATTGTTGGACAT
This sequence comes from Sequoia sempervirens, assembly GCA_007258455.2. Lineage (NCBI taxonomy): Eukaryota > Viridiplantae > Streptophyta > Pinopsida > Cupressales > Cupressaceae > Sequoia > Sequoia sempervirens. The sequence continues at coordinate 257,898,430 of VDFB02000003.1, read as the reverse complement.
ACATAAAAAATAATACATTAGGATTGCAATTAAATATCAATATCCTAACAAGAACAAACAAAAAACTTTGGTTGGGCTAGAATAAGTATGTGAACTCTATTTTGGAGAAATTCAAAATGTTAGTTTACATACCATTGTGTATTTCCCATTGGGATTGAGTTATTTGTAGAGTAGTGTACATCTACACCTAGTGAGGTGGAGGAGATGACTTGTGTGTTTATGCTAGTACTATTAGGAGTTTGATGTATTATACGGTTTGTACAAGACTAGACATTGTCCAAGTAGTGGGAGTCCTGAATAGATTCATGGCTAATTTGGGATGAGATTGTTGGAATGCAATTAAGGGAGCTTTCAAATATTTGTGGGGTATCTTCAAGTAATCTATTTGTTATTGTGACGATTCTACAAAGAGCCATCTCTTAATAAATATTTGTGGATTCAAATTGGACTAGGTGGTTTTGTTATTGTTGGCATGTAATGGTCTTGTATTGCAGTTTGATAATTGTTTCTAGTAGCTTTCTTGATAGCCCTTGATTGTCCTTTTCATTGTATTCCTTCTTTTGCATTGATTCAAAACAAAAAAAGATCTACCAATCAATATGCATTCAATTTATTTGGTAATGCTATTAGTTGGATGATTAATGGGTAGGTTGTGGTTGCTTTCTCCACTATAGAGGTTGAGTACATGAATATATCTTTTGATGAGGCCATCTACCTTAAGAGATCATGTTAGATAAATATATTAGATATTTATGTTAAGATTGGTGTATGGTACTAAAACAAGGTCATAAACTACACGTGCAATAAAATGAAACATTCGGTTTGATGTTGATTTGATTGCAACTTACAACATGAATGATTTCTTTTTGTTAATCAAGAGACCAATTGTGGATTGAAGAGTTTATTGCCCAAGGTTTTTGATCATTTTTGTATATTTGAAAATGATCTTTATGCATGTGGATTTAAACTCTATGCATACAATCTACTTTTGTGTATATGTTTGATCTAACAATTTGTAAGTTTTAGATTTATGTTTGCCTTGATATTTGAACTTGCAATAAATGATTGGTGGTGTTAACACCTTTAGGAGCTTGCTAAGTGAGGATCTTGTCCTTAGTGAATCCCTCAATCTAATTTAATGGACTTGAACAAGATTGAAGACACAACAAGCAATAATGTAATATGTCTAGTCACACGTAATCATTGATGTCATGTTGATGTCAAATGATGCTCCTTGATGTGCTCTAGATGAATTCAATGATTTCTAGAGGCATGCTAGGCCCTAGATTGTCAGATGACAATAATGAATTAGGGTTTGTCCTTTTATACAACACACTAGTATGCAATGCAATTTGAGTATTTCACACTCAAGTCAACATGTAATGGTTAGCATAGAAGGATCATTTAAGCCCATTTCTAAATTAAAATCTTGGAAGTTTAGAGATTGAATCCACCCAAACAAATTTGAACTAGGTTCATTTTTGTCATAAAATTGATCCTATAGATTGAACCTATTCCCTTGTGTGCATAAGATCAAAATTAATCAAAATTAAACGTAATTTGCTAACTTTTGCATATAATATACCACTTATACACTAATGAGTGCATACACGTAAGAGGATAAGAAAGCATAGATTAGTTCCTCCCACAAACATAGGTGTTATGAGATGAGGATAAGAAAGCAAGTGCAACTGTGCAAGGTCGGTGCTTTCACATCACTTTACATGTATTAAATGTCGAGCTGCACAAAAATCCAAAGCCGATGACGTGGCGGGCCAATCCACACATTCAACGGATAACGACTCTGTCCGTCCGGTGGGCGAGCCCTGTCGTGTTCCAATAACATCGTCACCCCTCACGTTGTTTCGCCAATGGCCGCACTTAAAAATATTACCCTTTCACCAATTAAACTACACCACTTTGAATTATAATCTATAAATAAAAACTTCTAAACTTTCTAATAATGATATTTTTAATATTATAAAGATTTAAAAACTTATAATTTTTTTTGTTAATTATTATGAAACAATTCACTAAAATAGTCTATAAAAATATCATATCTTTAATCATGTTTTTTTAAGCAAATTGTTGCTATGGGGACAACTCTCTTTCTGTTATATGAAGAGAAAAATGCAAGTTAGGACCCTAAAAATATGCATTAAGAAAAGGCTTTTTAGACCCTCTATGATCTCTTGTAGTCTCTTAAATTGTGTAGGGGAGAGAGGCGTGTTTTTGTGGGACATGTAAAAAGCGTAAGTCTCCATGTTATTTCTTGCAAGCCCCTCCCTCATCAATGTGATTGTTTGCTTCATACTTTTTCGTGTTATTTGTATGTAGATAGCATCATCTAGTAGGTTGATCATGTGATTGTTTGTTTCATATTTTCACTTTTCGTGTTATTTGTATGTAGATCGCATCATCCACTAGGTTGGTCTTAGGATCTTGCTCGGTGTGGAGAGAGTGTTTATGACCTCCATCTAATATTTAGGGTTCACAAAGCTATCCACCACCTTTCCCACCCATTTGAAACTGCTTGATGTCCTCATTACATTGTACATAAACTTCTCCAACAATTGCAAATTGTGGATGCGCCCTTGCAAGTGTTTTTCACATATGACCATTTTGATAGCCTCTTCTTCCACTTTTGATTTTATCTTGAATATTTCCTTCATCTACTCCCTCAAATTTGCTTGCGTGCAATCACGATAGACATTCAAAATTTTAAAATTTTAACAACTCATATTATTGTTTTAATAAACTTAAAAGAAAAAAATGATAAATTGAAAAAACTAAATAATCATTAAACGACCTTTTTTGAGATTATATGGTTTATCACCTTAAAAATAATAAAAATTAAGTGAACTATTAATGTTTATGATAATAAATTTTTAATGAAATCTTAAAATTGATTCAAAAAAAATTGATGCAAATATTTCACTTACCTATTTACAACAAATAAAATACCGTTGAATCAGTCAAATGAACCGGCAAAGTTGACCGTCAAATTTCAATAACGCGGTGAACCTTTCGAAACGAAATTCTTACGTGGAAGCCACGGTAAGGATATTTTTAGGCGGCCCGGCCCCTTGGTTTCCCGCGAAGCACTATAAAATCCGCTTCCTTCCATTTCAAAAGTTGTTCGTTCCTACCTAGTTGACGACTTTAATACCAGAAAGCCCCGTTTATATCGCTTTTCTTTAAACCGCCGGTTTTCTTTTTCCACAGGTTGGTTGTCGAAGTTATTGTTTTCTGCTTTCTTTTTTTAATTGAATTTTCCATAAAAGCATGGCGGTTTTTGGGTTGTGGTCTTTAAGAACTGCTGCGCGGTATTGCTGTTGGGCAGTGGGATTTAAGGCCTGCCACTGCCCTGCAGAGGTCGTAGGTTCGAATCTCGATCGCTACAGTGGCGTTGCGGTCTGAGAAGGTTCGTTAATTTTTTGGGCGTTTTGATTGAAAATTTCAGCCCATTCTGTAATTCTAGTGATTTTGGGCGTCAATGGGTTCTGGAATTTTTTAGTTAGGTTTTGCGCAGGTACATTGCTGATCGAGCAAGTGAAGGAATTAGTTAGGTTTAGTTCTGTATAATTTGAAAATTTCCGCTCATTCTGTAGTTCGAGTGAATTTTGGGGTTAATTGGTCCCGATTTTTTTTTGTTTTTCTTTTGTGCAGGTACATTGCTGATCAGGCAGGTGAAGAGAATTAGTTGGTTTAGTTTGGTAAAGAAAATTTTGGATCGTGAAATGGAAGTTGCTTGCTGCCACCCGGAAGGTACCATGGAGGATATGCATGATAAGGGACTCAAGCTGCATGGGTCAGTATTTAAATTTAGATCATTTTGCCTAAAACAGAGAACATCGTACCCAATTCATTCCAGAAATTGTTATCATGTTATCATTAATTGTATTGAGTTCTCTTACACAAAATTTCCCGTTCAAGTCTTTTCTTTGTTTTTGTTGTTGTTTATATATTGGAGCAACTTTTATAAATTTTGGTACATGGGAATTTACATTTCACGAAGGCGCTATTTTTGGGTTGTGTTTTGTATCCCCATTGGCGAAGATTTGTACTGTTGGCAATCTTTGTGAGTTTAATATTTTAATTTTTTAAAATAAATTTTACGTGTTAAGTTTCACATTTTTATTTATTTTTAATAAAATGGTCTGAAAAAGACCTGTGGTAAAGTTGTGAAATCTTCCACGTTTTGAATCCCACTGCTTGATTCATCATCAGATTGAATTACAGAAAACATTTCTTTAGTGTTACTTAAGTGCGGTCTCATGGAGAGGGGCTTCCTTAAAATCCGGAGCAGATTCTGCTTAAGATTTTAGCAGATTGTTTTTTTTGCTGGTGGTCCCATGAATATTTGCAAATTTCAAATTTTTGGCAGGCTGGTGGTGGAATGGTGGTGCTGTCAATAAAAAATTAATAAATGAGCAGCATTTACCTCGAAAATTGTGACAAGTGGCAGGAAAGTACTCTTAAGCAGGTGGAGCAATTTCTAGCCCCCCCAATTCCACCAGCTGAAATTTTCAGCCACCTGCTTATTGGGCTGAAAAAGATTCCATTTAATCCTGTAGCAGATTTTTTCTTCCTCATAGGACCACCTGCTTCTGTAAAAATAGGAGCCCAAGCCCCCCATGGGACCATGCAGTTAGTGCCCTTAGGCTCAACTCTTCGTTGTATACAGGAATATACATACATACAACCTCTGATACAGACTGCAGTGCTTACCAACCCTAAATAAATGAAGATCGAAACTTTTAATTCATACAGAAAAATGTTGTTGAGTCCCTTGTAATGGAAAAACAATGAATTTGACTTCTATATAGCCAACTTGATAATTCTCTGTCTGCACTCAGGCTTTGTAATGAAGTCAAAACCTGACAGGATGCTGAATTGAAACAGTTAAAGGTTAGAGCGAGAGTTTTGCCCTTGTCCATGCAATGGAGTCCATATCTGTGTAGGCATGCCGAGAAAGCAGGGACCCAAAGAATCATGTTTGCTTTCCATATCATAAGTTTCGGACATGACAATTTTTGTGGGAATTATTTCCCATGGTTTGAAATCGAATGCTAAAAGAATGCCACTCTGAGGGGCAAGAAATTCTAGTTTTGTAGTTCTCAGGACTCTTGAACTGGCCTATCCATGTTGAGAAATCAAAAATAGTTGTCGAGTCTCGCCCTTGCTTGTACCTAATCCATATTCAGAAAAAGATCTTTTCTCATAAAATTCTAGTCTGAATGAACTGTCTTGGACATGTATTGCTTCTTTTTATGTTTTGGTGCTTGCAATCCCTTATTAGTAGAAGTCAAGAAATGGGGGTTTTTATGTTGCTACCTTTTGTACCAACACATTACATGACATGCTACTATAACGCTTGCTTGCTCCCCATCCACCCAAATTCACTCTTTCTCCCCGACCACTCTTTTTTCCATTACACTTGTTTGCATAAAATTGAGTGGAAGGATTCTTTTGAATATTAGTTGTCTGCTCAAGAAATTTCTAAGCATGGGCTTTCTTATAAACTCTGCTTGTTTTTGAAGTTTACATTCCAGAAATGCTGGGTTTCACTATTTGCATTTATAAGCATATTTCCTTGTATTTCAAACATGGTGAATTATTGCTAGAGATGGCTTAATCACTCTTTCTGCTTAATAACTCTTTCTTTGTTACTGTTTCTCTTCAGATAGATAAAATTAGATATGCACAGGATCGTATTCACGGGATTCAGTCCTTGTTATGCTGATAGTTGTTCTTTGATAGTGAGGTTTTGTTGGGAAGAAAGTGAAGACTTTGTTTTGTTGTTGCTGCTGTCATGTTATGCAATGGATGGCTGCTATAATGGCTGCTCATCCATTTACCCTTTCGGGATATGAATCAGTGGCTTTAATGTAAAATGCCTGTTGGCATAACCCATGCACTGACAATTGCAACTGCCAGTGTTTATTCTGCCTTTTAGATTCATTGTTTTCCTATATCTGTCAATATTAATGGATGTTTGTTTTTGCATGATGTTGTGTACAATTTTTCCTGAGTCAAAACGTTCAATTGCATGCAGAAGAAGATAGTAAGTGTGATGTGCCAGAATGATTTCTACTTTACTGACTTTATTATAAACTGATAATGATCATTTATGGCAGGTGTTCACATTACCGTCGAAGATGCCAAATAAGGGCTCCATGCTGTGATGAAATTTTTGACTGCAGGCATTGCCATAATGAGGCTAAAGTAAGTCTCCATTTCTTTAGTCTATTCGGTCGTGTTCTTTGATTTGTTTTGTTTTATTCTCCAGTATTAGATGAAGATCTATATGTATCAATTTCTAAGCCTTGAGCATATGTGTGCTGGTTTGGCGTGCCTAAACAGAATTCTATGGAGGTTGATGTACTTGACAGACATGATATTCCTCGTCATGATGTGAAAAATGTATATTATCTCTCTCCTTTTCCTGTCAGATATTATTTGTTACTGTGATTTTGGCATGCCAGATATTTTTTGTATTTATTAAAGGATATTACTGATTATAGCATTATAGTATTCAGTAGAAGTAAGACTTGAAAGATTTCTATGTTGCAAGTTTTAACGCTCTGTGTACACTGCAGTTCTAATCTTTATTTATTCTATTTTGGCAGGTCATCTGTTCACTTTGTAGTACTGAACAAGACGTAAGAAATGGACATTCAATTGTTAATTTATTCTCCATTAATTTTAATTTTTGTGCTAAATTCTGTTGATCGATGTATTATGGAGTATACCTGATTCTGCAATTTCCATGGGTGTAGGTTCAACAAAACTGTATTAATTGTGGTGTCTGTATGGGGAGGTACTTTTGTGAGACGTGCAAATTCTTTGATGATGATGTATGTTCTAAATCCCTATTTAATTTTTGTAGGTTTTTTTGATTCCTTAGAATAAGGTTTAGATGTGTTAAAAAGCTTTGAAAAATACACACAACGTTCAAGGAAAACTTTCTGTACCATAATGCTTACCAAAAAATGCATCAGGGTAATAAATTGTCTAAATCGAAAGCAAAAAACAGAACACAAATGTGTTTATTGCTAATGAAATTTATCAATATCCTTTTCCAGGATTCAAAACAAAAATATCACTGTGATGGCTGTGGCATCTGCAGGTATACTCTCTTTTACGATTGTTATCTCCTGTTCTCAGTAGACTTCAAATTACTCTGAAACTGAACATAGATGGATTTCTTTTAGCTAACTCTGGCTAATTATGTTATTTTTCAGAATTGGATCAAAGGATGAGTTCTTCCACTGTTATAAGTGTGGTGGGTTTCCTCTTGAGTGTACCGGATCCATCAAATTTTCTCTCCGCTTGATGGAAGTTATTTTGTTCTAATCAATGCTAGGAGTTGACTTCGTTTCACAATAGATCAATGCTAATATGCTTGCTTTATGTACCTTTTTTCAGGATGTTGCTACTCTATCTCTTTGAAGGATCGCCACCCTTGTGTTGAAAAAGCAATGCACCACAACTGTCCTGTGTGCTTTGAGGTAGGTGACATGATTTATAGTTCAAACTTCAAATTAATATAAGTTTGATAAATGTAGTTTAGAAACTGCATTTTTATTCTACTTTTCAGAGATCGTAGCTTTTGCTTTTTGCATAAATGTTTACTGGGCGCTGTCTATGCAGTTTTTGTTTGAGTCTATAAAAGATATCAGTGTGTTGCCTTGTGGTCACACAATACACAAGGATTGCTTAGAAGAGATGCAGCAACATCGACGGTAAGTTCTCTTTACAGCCTTAAAATACTTTGAATTGAGGGCTTGATATATATTAGTTAAGTCTGCTATGTAATATCTGATGCCTTTTGTGAACTTCTCGTTTTAAACAGCCTGTACATGACACTTACAGGCTTGATGCTGTGGACACTGCATTTTACTGAGGAAATAGGGTCAACTTACATAGCTGGATGGGCTTGTATTCTCTTTCAAATGCATTTCGATCTAATATGTATTTGTACTTGCAGATATGCATGTCCAATGTGCTCAAAATCTATTTGTGATATGTCTATGGTGTGGGAAAGACTTGACCAAGAGGTAGCTATTTGATTGTTACAGTCTCTTGTAATATCATGTTTTTAACATCTTGAAGTGTAGTTAAAAGTAAAATAAATTTTATATAAAATATGCTTTTGTATGGTTTATGTCAACATTGATTTAGCAAAATTTGGAAACTGGCTGATAGATTATGGCAACCATTTTTGGCAAGTTTCTGTGTTACTTTTGATTGTTTCATTTATTCTGTAGGTTGCTGCAACTCCTATGCCGCAAATTTACCAGAACAAAATGGTAAGATGACTAAGGTTTACATGATGTGATCTGGAAGTAGATTTTAGAATGTGCCTACAGTGCACTTTAGAAAAAATACATTATCGGAGTTGTCTATTCACTTCATTGTTTGCCTTTAACCAGGTATGGATCCTATGCAATGACTGTGGAGTAACCTCTGAAGTCAATTTTCATATTATTGCACACAAGTGTCAACAATGTGATTCCTATAACACTCGGCAGACAAGAGGAGGTCCTGAAAATTCGTGTGCATCTAGAGTTTGATATGCTCAATGTTTGGCGATCAATTTAGATCTTCTCATGATGAGGAAGGTTTCTTATTCACAGCCAGGAATAAGTTATTTGTTGCAAATTGCAAAGCACTGGCAGTGGTTCACAGAATTCATTGCAGCTGCCGTTTCTTTTGAAAGGGCTACTTTGCAGCAAGCAAGTATTCAGCAGATCTAGCATGCAGGCGATCTGTGTGCGTGTTAAAATGCTACCAGCCATATCTGTCCTGCAGGCTCTCAGTTGCAGTTTAACTGCAGATTTCTTTGTGATTGCCAACTTTTCCTGATGGGATCAATGCAGTATTTAATTTCGCTTATGATGTTTTTCCCACAATTTTATTTCAGAATTTCGCTTCTTCTATGTTATGGAACTTCATAAGTGTTAAGCTGCACTATTCAATTTATTCTTCTCTATTCATTTATTTATTTTATCAAGGATTCCATTTAATATGTCTGCCTTTTGTTAAGAATGAATATGAACACAAAATTGTAGAAGTTAGCTTTTAGAATGGTATGGTAACTTGCAGTTGTAAATCAGTAAAAGATTTACATTGCAAATAAAATTAAAGAATTTTATTCTATTCATGCTGCATCTTACATTCAATACATTGACTTTTTAAGCCATTGTTTTTCTTTGAATAACCATTTCAATTTCTTTTATGGGAAACTAACAACTAACTATTAACTAATTTATTAAATGTAAACTTTAATTGTTTAATAATGTATTTGAGATAACCATTCTCCCTCTAATTGTTCTGTTTATTTCAAATGCCAACAATTTGAACCACACCAAGCATTTATAAATTGTCTTCTATTACAAAGATGCATCAAACTTATTATAATATTTTGGTCCAAAAACAAACTAAATTTTATCACCAACACCTTATTATTGTGTTCTCACGCCTTCAATTTTTTGGAAAGAGATGAATAATAAAAAAAATGACTTCAATAACTGCTTCCAATTGCCATATGAATGAATTGAAATCTTAAATACCCTTTGATATCATTAAATCAAAATGCCAATGATAGATTGAGACAACCAACAAAATAAGTGATACCTTGCAATTTTAGATGCTTCTTGTTTACCTTTATTGCATCCTCCACGAACACATGTAAATGATCAATTATAGGTATTGAGTTTCTCTCTTGCAATTCCCATTCAAATCTTTGAACTTAAAAAATTTGTTCTTCCTTTCAAATTACACTTTATTCAAGTAAATACCACTATTCATTATACATGATTTATCACCAAACATCTAGTCCACACACCCAATTGCTTAAGCGTGGAGAGAATTGTAGATGCTTTATTTGAAAAATGGATGCAACAACATTCAATGCTTTCTATAGGCATAAGACATTTATAGCATCAACAACAAATGGTTTCAATGCAACAAATTAAAAAATGTAAATACCCCTGATTTTGGACACCCCTTCTATTGCAGATTTAATCCCTCTTCAAACAAATTTTCAATGCCATTCGAATTTCTATGCCTCATGTGCAGCCTCCTTCACAACCTATTGTCTTTTTGCGCTAATACTAATGTAGAGTAGCAAAAGATTTACATTGCAAATAAAATTAAAGAAGAATTTCATTCTATTCATGTTGCACCTTACATCCAATACATTGACTTTTTAAGCCATCATTTTCCTGTGAATAACCACTCCAAATTCCTTTATGGGAATAATTCCCTAAAACCAACAACTAACTATTAACTAATTTATTAAATGTAAACTTTAATTTCCTAACAGGTGTTCTTGGCTATGATTCCAATGGATATTTATTAGAGGTAGAGGGACTGTTCTTTTAATTGCTTTGATATTCCAACATCATTAACATGGATTTTACTTTTCCTTTGCATTGTTCTATGCTACAATAACAATAATTGAAGCCCACAAATTAATGCTTCTTACAACTCTATGTAGTATAAGAAAAAGTGTTTGATTATAATTTCCATGTGAAATTAGATTCAAATCTCATTTGTTGTTATGAAGAAGTGTTATTCTTGTTTTTGGATGGTCAAATGATTTTTATGTTTCCCAAAATGCTTTAGATATAAAAGAAGAAAGCAAATGAATTCACAAATGCACCAAAAGATAGATAGACACGAGTTACATTAAAACCTTATGTGGGAAATCTCCTATGATTGAAATTATGCCTCCTCATCTCTACCATCTTCATGCAAATGTAGTGACCTTACTACCTTTTTGAAGCTTTCAAAGATACCAAAAACATATTGTTAGCATCCTAAACACTTTCAAATGCTCTCTGATTTGTTATGGAATATTTGTTTTGCTAGCATGTTTGATTGTTGTTTTCAACCATTTCAGTTGTACAATCTTCTAGAAAACATAGATTCCTCTTGACAATGCTTCTAGGCATTTGCATGTATTGAATTGAATCTTCCATGAACCCTTAGAGTATTTTATGTTAAGGTATAATCATATGAATTGAATAGGAGAACCTCTAAAAGATGGGGAAAAGGGTGAGTTTTGATGTCACATTTGCAACTTCATGACATACATAAATGCCATGCCACATGCACAATTGCCACCATCACAAATGAAGTTGAAAACTCGTATTTGACATGCTTTAGTGTAACTATGAGTTGGAGTCAATAATTGAACTCCCATTGCACCCCATGGATCACTTGCAATTAAAACACCTTATCATAGAAAAAAAAAACAATTGATTTATTATTAAGCTTGAGATTTCATTAGATGCAAAAATGATTATGATTACAATTACAATCAAAATTTTGTTATAAAGACAAAGATGGAGTCTTAGATGAAGATATATTTATATATATGTATGTATGTATGTATGCATGCATGTATGTATGTACATATATGTGTGTGTCTATATATATATATATATATATATA
>VDFB02000003.1:257774614-257886864 GCA_007258455.2 Sequoia sempervirens | reverse complement strand
ATAGTGATCTCCTTACACAAGACATAATTAAAAGGTTCCTATGCCTTCTTGTCTAAATTTTTTCAATCTTCATCAATTTATAATTGGCACCTATTGGTCTCTTTCTTCCAAGAGATCTTTGGTCTTTAGCTTCCACATTTTATATCCAATTCCATTGAGCTTCTTCATAGCCAAACAAGATGTAGAGGCCATGAATTTTAATCCTTCACAAATTTATAGAACCACTTAAAAATTAAAGCTTCCACTACAACAAGAAACCTTCAGAACTTCCTAAAAGGTACCCCCCTCTATATAAAACCAAGTTCTAATACCAAATAATTTTAAATCAAGGTGGAGAATCTTGTGATTAATTTTTTCAAAGTGATGTGAATTTGATTTTTAACTATAAAACATTGGATTACCCATATAAATTTATGTGAGTACGTAACATTAGCAATAAGAAAATAAAAAAGTCAAAAATAAGGAAACACATAATATTAGATTTATATGAAGAAATTTTTTTAGGAAAAAAAATCCACCACAAAGAGAGGCTCAAAAATAAATTAATCTTTAAGAATATAACTCATATATGCAATACTCTAACTTCCTTCATTTTGACAATATTCCAATAATACCCATGTACCTATAAAATAACATTGTATAAAACTACTATCACATGCCTCTAATTTATAGAGAAATAGGAGAAGAACACCACAAATAATTTTTCAAAAAAATGCACCATCAAATCATGGTAAAATATAAAAACCCTTACATCCAAAAGGAAGATGATCTTTCAAGAATAGTAAAAGTAACTCTCAATGAGCCATGAATAGCAACAATAACATTTGTTATAATAATAGATGGTATCTTTGAGTTATAAATCCTTCATAATAGCACACGTCACAATTTAGACATCCAGAATCACCTCTATGCATCCATGTGTACCCCACTAATAATGCAAGATACTCCACTACTCAATTCCAGTGCCCAAGTTAAGTAACTTGCTAAAAATAGCTTTATCATTGCCATTGCCAATTCGACCTATGTCATGAATGTCATTACAAGTAATATTCCAAGTCAACAAGGATAATAATAATATCTCTCAACAACATGGGTGTCCAAGTACCCATTTCAAGATTGTTGGACATACATAAAAAATAATACATTAGGATTGCAATTAAATATCAATATCCTAACAAGAACAAACAAAAAACTTTGGTTGGGCTAGAATAAGTATGTGAACTCTATTTTGGAGAAATTCAAAATGTTAGTTTACATACCATTGTGTATTTCCCATTGGGATTGAGTTATTTGTAGAGTAGTGTACATCTACACCTAGTGAGGTGGAGGAGATGACTTGTGTGTTTATGCTAGTACTATTAGGAGTTTGATGTATTATACGGTTTGTACAAGACTAGACATTGTCCAAGTAGTGGGAGTCCTGAATAGATTCATGGCTAATTTGGGATGAGATTGTTGGAATGCAATTAAGGGAGCTTTCAAATATTTGTGGGGTATCTTCAAGTAATCTATTTGTTATTGTGACGATTCTACAAAGAGCCATCTCTTAATAAATATTTGTGGATTCAAATTGGACTAGGTGGTTTTGTTATTGTTGGCATGTAATGGTCTTGTATTGCAGTTTGATAATTGTTTCTAGTAGCTTTCTTGATAGCCCTTGATTGTCCTTTTCATTGTATTCCTTCTTTTGCATTGATTCAAAACAAAAAAAGATCTACCAATCAATATGCATTCAATTTATTTGGTAATGCTATTAGTTGGATGATTAATGGGTAGGTTGTGGTTGCTTTCTCCACTATAGAGGTTGAGTACATGAATATATCTTTTGATGAGGCCATCTACCTTAAGAGATCATGTTAGATAAATATATTAGATATTTATGTTAAGATTGGTGTATGGTACTAAAACAAGGTCATAAACTACACGTGCAATAAAATGAAACATTCGGTTTGATGTTGATTTGATTGCAACTTACAACATGAATGATTTCTTTTTGTTAATCAAGAGACCAATTGTGGATTGAAGAGTTTATTGCCCAAGGTTTTTGATCATTTTTGTATATTTGAAAATGATCTTTATGCATGTGGATTTAAACTCTATGCATACAATCTACTTTTGTGTATATGTTTGATCTAACAATTTGTAAGTTTTAGATTTATGTTTGCCTTGATATTTGAACTTGCAATAAATGATTGGTGGTGTTAACACCTTTAGGAGCTTGCTAAGTGAGGATCTTGTCCTTAGTGAATCCCTCAATCTAATTTAATGGACTTGAACAAGATTGAAGACACAACAAGCAATAATGTAATATGTCTAGTCACACGTAATCATTGATGTCATGTTGATGTCAAATGATGCTCCTTGATGTGCTCTAGATGAATTCAATGATTTCTAGAGGCATGCTAGGCCCTAGATTGTCAGATGACAATAATGAATTAGGGTTTGTCCTTTTATACAACACACTAGTATGCAATGCAATTTGAGTATTTCACACTCAAGTCAACATGTAATGGTTAGCATAGAAGGATCATTTAAGCCCATTTCTAAATTAAAATCTTGGAAATTTAGAGATTGAATCCACCCAAACAAATTTGAACTAGGTTCATTTTTGTCATAAAATTGATCCACGATAATCTATTAGTAAACTATAGATTGAACCTATTCCCTTGTGTGCATAAGATCAAAATTAATCAAAATTAAACGTAATTTGCTAACTTTTGCATATAATATACCACTTATACACTAATGAGTGCATACACGTAAGAGGATAAGAAAGCATAGATTAGTTCCTCCCACAAACATAGGTGTTATGAGATGAGGATAAGAAAGCAAGTGCAACTGTGCAAGGTCGGTGCTTTCACATCACTTTACATGTATTAAATGTCGAGCTGCACAAAAATCCAAAGCCGATGACGTGGCGGGCCAATCCACACATTCAACGGATAACGACTCTGTCCGTCCGGTGGGCGAGCCCTGTCGTGTTCCAATAACATCGTCACCCCTCACGTTGTTTCGCCAATGGCCGCACTTAAAAATATTACTCTTTCACCAATTAAACTACACCACTTTGAATTATAATCTATAAATAAAAACTTCTAAACTTTCTAATAATGATATTTTTAATATTATAAAGATTTAAAAACTTATAATTTTTTTTGTTAATTATTATGAAACAATTCACTAAAATAGTCTATAAAAATATCATATCTTTAATCATGTTTTTTTAAGCAAATTGTTGCTATGGGGACAACTCTCTTTCTGTTATATGAAGAGAAAAATGCAAGTTAGGACCCTAAAAATATGCATAAAGAAAAGGCTTTTTAGACCCTCTATGATCTCTTGTAGTCTCTTAAATTGTGTAGGGGAGAGAGGCGTGTCTTTGTGGGACATGTAAAAAGCGTAAGTCTCCATGTTATTTCTTGCAAGCCCCTCCCTCATCAATGTGATTGTTTGCTTCATACTTTTTCGTGTTATTTGTATGTAGATAGCATCATCCAGTAGGTTGATCATGTGATTGTTTGTTTCATATTTTCACTTTTCGTGTTATTTGTATGTAGATCGCATCATCCACTAGGTTGGTCTTAGGATCTTGCTCGGTGTGGAGAGAGTGTTTATGACCTCCATCTAATATTTAGGGTTCACAAAGCTATCCACCACCTTTCCCACCCATTTGAAACTGCTTGATGTCCTCATTACATTGTACATAAACTTCTCCAACAATTGCAAATTGTGGATGCGCCCTTGCAAGTGTTTTTCACATATGACCATTTTGATAGCCTCTTCTTCCACTTTTGATTTTATCTTGAATATTTCCTTCATCTACTCCCTCAAATTTGCTTGCGTGCAATCACGATAGACATTCAAAATTTTAAAATTTTAACAACTCATATTATTGTTTTAATAAACTTAAAAGAAAAAAATGATAAATTGAAAAAACTAAATAATCATTAAACGACCTTTTTTGAGATTATATGGTTTATCACCTTAAAAATAATAAAAATTAAGTGAACTATTAATGTTTATGATAATAAATTTTTAATGAAATCTTAAAATTGATTCAAAAAAAATTGATGCAAATATTTCACTTACCTATTTACAACAAATAAAATACCGTTGAATCAGTCAAATGAACCGGCAAAGTTGACCGTCAAATTTCAATAACGCGGTGAACCTTTCGAAACGAAATTCTTACGTGGAAGCCACGGTAAGGATATTTTTAGGCGGCCCGGCCCCTTGGTTTCCCGCGAAGCACTATAAAATCCGCTTCCTTCCATTTCAAAAGTTGTTCGTTCCTACCTAGTTGACGACTTTAATACCAGAAAGCCCCGTTTATATCGCTTTTCTTTAAACCGCCGGTTTTCTTTTTCCACAGGTTGGTTGTCGAAGTTATTGTTTTCTGCTTTCTTTTTTTAATTGAATTTTCCATAAAAGCATGGCGGTTTTTGGGTTGTGGTCTTTAAGAACTGCTGCGCGGTATTGCTGTTGGGCAGTGGGATTTAAGGCCTGCCACTGCCCTGCAGAGGTCGTAGGTTCGAATCTCGATCGCTACAGTGGCGTTGCGGTCTGAGAAGGTTCGTTAATTTTTTGGGCGTTTTGATTGAAAATTTCAGCCCATTCTGTAATTCTAGTGATTTTGGGCGTCAATGGGTTCTGGAATTTTTTAGTTAGGTTTTGCGCAGGTACATTGCTGATCGAGCAAGTGAAGGAATTAGTTAGGTTTAGTTCTGTATAATTTGAAAATTTCCGCTCATTCTGTAGTTCGAGTGAATTTTGGGGTTAATTGGTCCCGATTTTTTTTTGTTTTTCTTTTGTGCAGGTACATTGCTGATCAGGCAGGTGAAGAGAATTAGTTGGTTTAGTTTGGTAAAGAAAATTTTGGATCGTGAAATGGAAGTTGCTTGCTGCCACCCGGAAGGTACCATGGAGGATATGCATGATAAGGGACTCAAGCTGCATGGGTCAGTATTTAAATTTAGATCATTTTGCCTAAAACAGAGAACATCGTACCCAATTCATTCCAGAAATTGTTATCATGTTATCATTAATTGTATTGAGTTCTCTTACACAAAATTTCCCGTTCAAGTCTTTTCTTTGTTTTTGTTGTTGTTTATATATTGGAGCAACTTTTATAAATTTTGGTACATGGGAATTTACATTTCACGAAGGCGCTATTTTTGGGTTGTGTTTTGTATCCCCATTGGCGAAGATTTGTACTGTTGGCAATCTTTGTGAGTTTAATATTTTAATTTTTTAAAATAAATTTTACGTGTTAAGTTTCACATTTTTATTTATTTTTAATAAAATGGTCTGAAAAAGACCTGTGGTAAAGTTGTGAAATCTTCCACGTTTTGAATCCCACTGCTTGATTCATCATCAGATTGAATTACAGAAAACATTTCTTTAGTGTTACTTAAGTGCGGTCTCATGGAGAGGGGCTTCCTTAAAATCCGGAGCAGATTCTGCTTAAGATTTTAGCAGATTGTTTTTTTTGCTGGTGGTCCCATGAATATTTGCAAATTTCAAATTTTTGGCAGGCTGGTGGTGGAATGGTGGTGCTGTCAATAAAAAATTAATAAATGAGCAGCATTTACCTCGAAAATTGTGACAAGTGGCAGGAAAGTACTCTTAAGCAGGTGGAGCAATTTCTAGCCCCCCCAATTCCACCAGCTGAAATTTTCAGCCACCTGCTTATTGGGCTGAAAAAGATTCCATTTAATCCTGTAGCAGATTTTTTCTTCCTCATAGGACCACCTGCTTCTGTAAAAATAGGAGCCCAAGCCCCCCATGGGACCATGCAGTTAGTGCCCTTAGGCTCAACTCTTCGTTGTATACAGGAATATACATACATACAACCTCTGATACAGACTGCAGTGCTTACCAACCCTAAATAAATGAAGATCGAAACTTTTAATTCATACAGAAAAATGTTGTTGAGTCCCTTGTAATGGAAAAACAATGAATTTGACTTCTATATAGCCAACTTGATAATTCTCTGTCTGCACTCAGGCTTTGTAATGAAGTCAAAACCTGACAGGATGCTGAATTGAACAGTTAAAGGTTAGAGCGAGAGTTTTGCCCTTGTCCATGCAATGGAGTCCATATCTGTGTAGGCATGCCGAGAAAGCAGGGACCCAAAGAATCATGTTTGCTTTCCATATCATAAGTTTCGGACATGACAATTTTTGTGGGAATTATTTCCCATGGTTTGAAATCGAATGCTAAAAGAATGCCACTCTGAGGGGCAAGAAATTATAGTTTTGTAGTTCTCAGGACTCTTGAACTGGCCTATCCATGTTGAGAAATCAAAAATAGTTGTCGAGTCTCGCCCTTGCTTGTACCTAATCCATATTCAGAAAAAGATCTTTTCTCATAAAATTCTAGTCTGAATGAACTGTCTTGGACATGTATTGCTTCTTTTTATGTTTTGGTGCTTGCAATCCCTTATTAGTAGAAGTCAAGAAATGGGGGTTTTTATGTTGCTACCTTTTGTACCAACACATTACATGACATGCTACTATAACGCTTGCTTGCTCCCCATCCACCCAAATTCACTCTTTCTCCCCGACCACTCTTTTTTCCATTACACTTGTTTGCATAAAATTGAGTGGAAGGATTCTTTTGAATATTAGTTGTCTGCTCAAGAAATTTCTAAGCATGGGCTTTCTTATAAACTCTGCTTGTTTTTGAAGTTTACATTCCAGAAATGCTGGGTTTCACTATTTGCATTTATAAGCATATTTCCTTGTATTTCAAACATGGTGAATTATTGCTAGAGATGGCTTAATCACTCTTTCTGCTTAATAACTCTTTCTTTGTTACTGTTTCTCTTCAGATAGATAAAATTAGATATGCACAGGATCGTATTCACGTGATTCAGTCCTTGTTATGCTGATAGTTGTTCTTTGATAGTGAGGTTTTGTTGGGAAGAAAGTGAAGACTTTGTTTTGTTGTTGCTGCTGTCATGTTATGCAATGGATGGCTGCTATAATGGCTGCTCATCCATTTACCCTTTCGGGATATGAATCAGTGGCTTTAATGTAAAATGCCTGTTGGCATAACCCATGCACTGACAATTGCAACTGCCAGTGTTTATTCTGCCTTTTAGATTCATTGTTTTCCTATATCTGTCAATATTAATGGATGTTTGTTTTTGCATGATGTTGTGTACAATTTTTCCTGAGTCAAAACGTTCAATTGCATGCAGAAGAAGATAGTAAGTGTGATGTGCCAGAATGATTTCTACTTTACTGACTTTATTATAAACTGATAATGATCATTTATGGCAGGTGTTCACATTACCGTCGAAGATGCCAAATAAGGGCTCCATGCTGTGATGAAATTTTTGACTGCAGGCATTGCCATAATGAGGCTAAAGTAAGTCTCCATTTCTTTAGTCTATTCGGTCGTGTTCTTTGATTTGTTTTGTTTTATTCTCCAGTATTAGATGAAGATCTATATGTATCAATTTCTAAGCCTTGAGCATATGTGTGCTGGTTTGGCGTGCCTAAACAGAATTCTATGGAGGTTGATGTACTTGACAGACATGATATTCCTCGTCATGATGTGAAAAATGTATATTATCTCTCTCCTTTTCCTGTCAGATATTATTTGTTACTGTGATTTTGGCATGCCAGATATTTTTTGTATTTATTAAAGGATATTACTGATTATAGCATTATAGTATTCAGTAGAAGTAAGACTTGAAAGATTTCTATGTTGCAAGTTTTAACGCTCTGTGTACACTGCAGTTCTAATCTTTATTTATTCTATTTTGGCAGGTCATCTGTTCACTTTGTAGTACTGAACAAGACGTAAGAAATGGACATTCAATTGTTAATTTATTCTCCATTAATTTTAATTTTTGTGCTAAATTCTGTTGATCGATGTATTATGGAGTATACCTGATTCTGCAATTTCCATGGGTGTAGGTTCAACAAAACTGTATTAATTGTGGTGTCTGTATGGGGAGGTACTTTTGTGAGACGTGCAAATTCTTTGATGATGATGTATGTTCTAAATCCCTATTTAATTTTTGTAGGTTTTTTTGATTCCTTAGAATAAGGTTTAGATGTGTTAAAAAGCTTTGAAAAATACACACAACGTTCAAGGAAAACTTTCTGTACCATAATGCTTACCAAAAAATGCATCAGGGTAATAAATTGTCTAAATCGAAAGCAAAAAACAGAACACAAATGTGTTTATTGCTAATGAAATTTATCAATATCCTTTTCCAGGATTCAAAACAAAAATATCACTGTGATGGCTGTGGCATCTGCAGGTATACTCTCTTTTACGATTGTTATCTCCTGTTCTCAGTAGACTTCAAATTACTCTGAAACTGAACATAGATGGATTTCTTTTAGCTAACTCTGGCTAATTATGTTATTTTTCAGAATTGGATCAAAGGATGAGTTCTTCCACTGTTATAAGTGTGGTGGGTTTCCTCTTGAGTGTACCGGATCCATCAAATTTTCTCTCCGCTTGATGGAAGTTATTTTGTTCTAATCAATGCTAGGAGTTGACTTCGTTTCACAATAGATCAATGCTAATATGCTTGCTTTATGTACCTTTTTTCAGGATGTTGCTACTCTATCTCTTTGAAGGATCGCCACCCTTGTGTTGAAAAAGCAATGCACCACAACTGTCCTGTGTGCTTTGAGGTAGGTGACATGATTTATAGTTCAAACTTCAAATTAATATAAGTTTGATAAATGTAGTTTAGAAACTGCATTTTTATTCTACTTTTCAGAGATCGTAGCTTTTGCTTTTTGCATAAATGTTTACTGGGCGCTGTCTATGCAGTTTTTGTTTGAGTCTATAAAAGATATCAGTGTGTTGCCTTGTGGTCACACAATACACAAGGATTGCTTAGAAGAGATGCAGCAACATCGACGGTAAGTTCTCTTTACAGCCTTAAAATACTTTGAATTGAGGGCTTGATATATATTAGTTAAGTCTGCTATGTAATATCTGATGCCTTTTGTGAACTTCTCGTTTTAAACAGCCTGTACATGACACTTACAGGCTTGATGCTGTGGACACTGCATTTTACTGAGGAAATAGGGTCAACTTACATAGCTGGATGGGCTTGTATTCTCTTTCAAATGCATTTCGATCTAATATGTATTTGTACTTGCAGATATGCATGTCCAATGTGCTCAAAATCTATTTGTGATATGTCTATGGTGTGGGAAAGACTTGACCAAGAGGTAGCTATTTGATTGTTACAGTCTCTTGTAATATCATGTTTTTAACATCTTGAAGTGTAGTTAAAAGTAAAATAAATTTTATATAAAATATGCTTTTGTATGGTTTATGTCAACATTGATTTAGCAAAATTTGGAAACTGGCTGATAGATTATGGCAACCATTTTTGGCAAGTTTCTGTGTTACTTTTGATTGTTTCATTTATTCTGTAGGTTGCTGCAACTCCTATGCCGCAAATTTACCAGAACAAAATGGTAAGATGACTAAGGTTTACATGATGTGATCTGGAAGTAGATTTTAGAATGTGCCTACAGTGCACTTTAGAAAAAATACATTATCGGAGTTGTCTATTCACTTCATTGTTTGCCTTTAACCAGGTATGGATCCTATGCAATGACTGTGGAGTAACCTCTGAAGTCAATTTTCATATTATTGCACACAAGTGTCAACAATGTGATTCCTATAACACTCGGCAGACAAGAGGAGGTCCTGAAAATTCGTGTGCATCTAGAGTTTGATATGCTCAATGTTTGGCGATCAATTTAGATCTTCTCATGATGAGGAAGGTTTCTTATTCACAGCCAGGAATAAGTTATTTGTTGCAAATTGCAAAGCACTGGCAGTGGTTCACAGAATTCATTGCAGCTGCCGTTTCTTTTGAAAGGGCTACTTTGCAGCAAGCAAGTATTCAGCAGATCTAGCATGCAGGCGATCTGTGTGCGTGTTAAAATGCTACCAGCCATATCTGTCCTGCAGGCTCTCAGTTGCAGTTTAACTGCAGATTTCTTTGTGATTGCCAACTTTTCCTGATGGGATCAATGCAGTATTTAATTTCGCTTATGATGTTTTTCCCACAATTTTATTTCAGAATTTCGCTTCTTCTATGTTATGGAACTTCATAAGTGTTAAGCTGCACTATTCAATTTATTCTTCTCTATTCATTTATTTATTTTATCAAGGATTCCATTTAATGTCTGCCTTTTGTTAAGAATGAATATGAACACAAAATTGTAGAAGTTAGCTTTTAGAATGGTATGGTAACTTGCAGTTGTAAATCAGTAAAAGATTTACATTGCAAATAAAATTAAAGAATTTTATTCTATTCATGCTGCATCTTACATTCAATACATTGACTTTTTAAGTCATTGTTTTTCTTTGAATAACCATTTCAATTTCTTTTATGGGAAACTAACAACTAACTATTAACTAATTTATTAAATGTAAATTTTAATTGTTTAATAATGTATTTGAGATAACCATTCTCCCTCTAATTGTTCTGTTTATTTCAAATGCCAACAATTTGAACCACACCAAGCAATAATAAATTGTCTTCTATTACAAAGATGCATCAAACTTATTATAATATTTTGGTCCAAAAACAAACTAAATTTTATCACCAACACCTTATTATTGTGTTCTCACGCCTTCAATTTTTTGGAAAGAGATGAATAATAAAAAAAATGACTTCAATAACTGCTTCCAATTGCCATATGAATGAATTGAAATCTTAAATACCCTTTGATATCATTAAATCAAAATGCCAATGATAGATTGAGGCAACCAACAAAATAAGTGATACCTTGCAATTTTAGATGCTTCTTGTTTACCTTTATTGCATCCTCCACCAACACATGTAAATGATCAATTATAGGTATTGAGTTTCTCCCTTGCAATTCCCATTCAAATCTTTGAACTTAAAAAATTTGTTCTTCCTTTCAAATTACACTTTATTCAAGTAAATACCACTATTCATTATACATGATTTATCACCAAACATCTAGTCCACACACCCAATTGCTTAAGCGTGGAGAGAATTGTAGATGCTTTATTTGAAAAATGGATGCAACAACATTCAATGCTTTCTATAGGCATAAGACATTTATAGCATCAACAACAAATGGTTTCAATGCAACAAATTAAAAAATGTAAATACCCCTGATTTTGGACACCCCTTCTATTGCAGATTTAATCCCTCTTCAAACAAATTTTCAATGCCATTCGAATTTCTATGCCTCATGTGCAGCCTCCTTCACAACCTATTGTCTTTTTGCGCTAATACTAATGTAGAGTAGCAAAAGATTTACATTGCAAATAAAATTAAAGAAGAATTTCATTCTATTCATGTTGCACCTTACATCCAATACATTGACTTTTTAAGCCATCATTTTCCTGTGAATAACCACTCCAAATTCCTTTATGGGAATAATTCCCTAAAACCAACAACTAACTATTAACTAATTTATTAAATGTAAACTTTAATTTCCTAACAGGTGTTCTTGGCTATGATTCCAATGGATATTTATTAGAGGTAGAGGGACTGTTCTTTTAATTGCTTTGATATTCCAACATCATTAACATGGATTTTACTTTTCCTTTGCATTGTTCTATGCTACAATAACAATAATTGAAGCCCACAAATTAATGCTTCTTACAACTCTATGTAGTATAAGAAAAAGTGTTTGATTATAATTTCCATGTGAAATTAGATTCAAATCTCATTTGTTGTTATGAAGA
Organism: Sequoia sempervirens; assembly: GCA_007258455.2. Lineage (NCBI taxonomy): Eukaryota > Viridiplantae > Streptophyta > Pinopsida > Cupressales > Cupressaceae > Sequoia > Sequoia sempervirens. Next base: position 257,875,143 of record VDFB02000003.1, on the reverse strand, counting down.
AGTGTTATTCTTGTTTTTGGATGGTCAAATGATTTTTATGTTTCCCAAAATGCTTTAGATATAAAAGAAGAAAGCAAATGAATTCACAAATGCACCAAAAGATAGATAGACACGAGTTACATTAAAGAAACCTTATGTGGGAAATCTCCTATGATTGAAATTATGCCTCCTCATCTCTACCATCTTCATGCAAATGTAGTGACCTTACTACCTTTTTGAAGCTTTCAAAGATACCAAAAACATATTGTTAGCATCCTAAACACTTTCAAATGCTCTCTGATTTGTTATGGAATATTTGTTTTGCTAGCATGTTTGATTGTTGTTTTCAACCATTTCAGTTGTACAATCTTCTAGAAAACATAGATTCCTCTTGACAATGCTTCTAGGCATTTGCATGTATTGAATTGAATCTTCCATGAACCCTTAGAGTATTTTATGTTAAGGTATAATCATATGAATTGAATAGGAGAACCTCTAAAAGATGGGGAAAAGGGTGAGTTTTGATGTCACATTTGCAACTTCATGACATACATAAATGCCATGCCACATGCACAATTGCCACCATCACAAATGAAGTTGAAAACTCGTATTTGACATGCTTTAGTGTAACTATGAGTTGGAGTCAATAATTGAACTCCCATTGCACCCCATGGATCACTTGCAATTAAAACACCTTATCATAGAAAAAAAAAACAATTGATTTATTATTAAGCTTGAGATTTCATTAGATGCAAAAATGATTATGATTACAATTACAATCAAAATTTTGTTATAAAGACAAAGATGGAGTCTTAGATGAAGATATATTTATATATATGTATGTATGTATGAAGATATATATTATATATATATATGTATGTATGTATGTATGCATGCATGTATATGTACATATGTGCATATAATGTATGTATGGTGTATATGTATATATATATATATGTGTATATATATATGTATATGTATACATATATATATATACATGATATGTATATAGATATACAGATATATAATATATATGTATATATATATATATGTATATATATATGTATATATATATATATGTATATATATATATGTATATGTATACATATATATACATACATACATACATACATACATACATATATATGTGTGTGTGTATAGATATACAATATATACATATATGTGTATATATCTATATATATATAAACTTATGTTATTGTGAACATGGTCTAATAATAATTAGATGAGTTTTTACTCCATCTCTCCTAAGTGCAATTTAGGGAGTGTGATAAAATCCAAAGATGAATTAGTGATGGATGGGTCTTGTTACAAGGCCCAATGAGGTACATATGTACAAAGAAATAAATCTCTCACAACTAGTAAAAAGGAGAAAATGAAAATATTCCTCTCGAAAAGAGAATAAACTAATATGTACATTTGATGGAAGAAATCATGATTCAACATGATATTCCAAGGATAGTTTTTTGTCATAAATGCATAATGTATATCCCCATATAGGAGGGAAAATATAGAGACTGTAAATCAACTTCGACTTATAAGTAGTTTGTGTACCAATGGTGAGAGTCTAAAGACATAAAACAACCCATTCACTAGAAACAACATGTCTCCCCTTAAGAAGAAACAAATTCACCAATGATTGTAGAAGTCATCCCCATAATTTGTATGAAGAAGGAATCCAAATCCAAATGTGTCTTTCAACACAAATTTGGTGTCCTCATGTTAGAAAATATGTCTTCTCCAAATTAGAAACTATACTCCCAGTCAAAGTAGAATTAGGAGAGAAATACCTAAATTGCATTTGCAAACACCAAAGATGTAATGACATCACTGCCATCAAAGAAGAAGTGTGTGTCCTCCAATGAATTCTCCACATTCGTAATGTGAGACTTTACAAACAAAGATGATATGTTTGATAGATGGAAATCCCAAATAGTTGTATCTAGAAGATGATAAATGCCTTGTTGCACCAAATCAATAAGGGTCATGAATGTAGCAAGACTAATCTAATTAGGAAAAACAAAATATGAAGATGTAATATCAATAGGAGAAAATAAGAGAGAAGCCTCTATGTCATTAGAGCATGTAAGACTTGCAATATATTCATGTTCCTCTAAAATATCATCATAAAATGGTATATTATCTGTATCAAGGGAAATAAGACAATATGTAGCACAATAACTTGGAAATGAAGAGATATGTGGGTCTCCAAAGATCTCCCAAATCTTGGTCCAAAGAGCACATGGGCCATCAAGGTCTGATATAATGCCCAATTTCATGATCAATATTGGAACAAATCAATTCTACAACATGATCAATATTATTACCCCATGTCAATTTCACACAATTGGTGCACTAATTTGACTATCTAATTGTGCTTTAATTTTGGCCTCATTATCCCCATCATAAATAATCAATATGAGATGTTTCCTAATGGGTCTCCTTTGGTCAAAATATGGATTTGTTTTTCTCCCTCATTCCCCATGTGTCTATTATGTGTTAAAAGTTATAGGGATCTTTTAAAAAAATAAGTGCAAGGCCTTGTTCAATAGTTTGAGTGTGTGCAAGTTGTCAAAGTTTCAAAGTTTCCCTTCCCATATTCCCTTTCTATCCAACTTTTCCTTGTTCTTTTGTCTCTATCAAGATATTGGACTTCTCCATCTTGGCATACCTTTCACCCATCTCCCACCTTCATCCCTTTTTCTTGTCATAATTTCAAAGTTCTTCCCAACATCCTTTTTTTACACTTTTTTTTTCTTTCCTTTGTTGGTGTTTCAAAATCTTCCTTCTATGTTTTATCTAACTCCAAATCTTTGACCTTTTGAAGTAAGTTACCTTTCAAAGTTAGAATTTTGACCATCGCTTTACCTAAGTACCTCCTCCTTAGTATCTCCTATTCTTGACTTTTGACATTTCCTTATACATATCCTTTTCAGAGTGAAAGATGTGAGAATACCTCTAATTCAATATAAGCTATGAATTACCCCTGAACCTCAACCCTTGATACTTTTCACATTGCTATCTCATCGAGATTGCTTGTTTAGATTTCCCTTAATTTACATATCCTAAGGGATGAATTCCTTGGTATCTCCATTCCTTGATGCCTGATAACTTCATCTATCCTTTTGAAGTCAAAGATGTAGAGATACATTTACCCATTTGCTTTGAGCATGAATGATTTGAGTTCATCATAAATTTTTAATAGACACTTGTAACCTTTGAAGAGTGAATAATTAAATACAAATTTGACCTTGATTGAGTGTTTTCTTATCTATGGTATGCATTTCTAGATGTATTTTTAATTAATTGGCCAACCAGACAACTATAAAATCCTTGAAAAAAATTTGTAAGGTATTTTTTCAAGACAATAAAATAAATTTATGGATATGTTCATGAATTATTCAATAGATTGATTTAACATTTTGCAAACATCTATTATTATTTTTTAATGTATGCATAGAACCTAGTTTGCCTATATATTTTGAAAGATGGTCTTTTGTGTTATCTTCATTAAGGTATCACCATTAATTTCAGTTATTGCATTTTTTGAATGAATTTATTGACCCTATTAGCCAATTGGATATATGCATTGGTTTGCTAAGGCTCAACCTCTCCATCATTCTACAACACACTCAAAATAAATCAATTGAACCATATTTTTAGTTTTACCTATTTTAGTGTGTTCTAAATAACTTGTCTAAGTATGGATAACAACATTAGTGGTTATTATAAATCACATTATTTGATAATTAGTATGGAATATTATCTTCTTTAATGAGGTGTTTGACCTTGAGTATTGTAAACCAACAAATAGGCATGAAGTGACAATTGAAATAGGGGTGGACTATATAAGAGGTATGGTCTATATTAGAGTTAGTGTTTAGTTTCTATGGCAATAATTTTGCAACACCTTAGAGAAACCTCCCTTGATTTAGTAGAACCAAAAGTAAAGGAGGTTTTTCTCAACTCAATAATTGTTCTATTGTTGCCCAATCTAAACATAAGTTGGTGGTTTCTTTTCAAGTTCAACATCCTTGGTGCTTAGGAGAGGGTCAAGTTTTAAGGATTTGGAACCTACACCTCTATTCAGTAACAACTCTTAGGTGTGTTTGGTTTAGGGATGAGTCCACAAAGATAAGGTAAAAGATTAAGCAATCTAAGATGTGTAAAGATGTCATTTTCCAAGACTCATAATTATCCTTATTTAGGATTACCATAGATGGATGAATAAAAAAAACTTATGACACTCTTCTTAAACAATACATTAGATATCAATAATCTCAATACATATCAATTAGCTAAAATGAAGTCATCTCCTTATTTTATTTTATTTTCAAGTGTTAAAATGTCCAAGCAATCAACTATAATGCAAATATGTGACAAACTAAATAGAAGTTGTTTATGCTAGATTATGAAAAAGTGCATTGATGAGTATGAAGAGCTCATCATACCTTTCCAATACTACAAGAATAATAAAAATGATATAAGTTGATAAAGAGATATGAGCTTGGGAGTCAAAATGGATGACTAAACTTCAACTTACAATAAAAATTTTAAAATGACTATTACCACTAGAAAGTGTTCAAAATTAGTTTTATAGTGACTATTCACTTCCAAACATATGATGTTGTATATACCCAAAAGAAGAAAAAAAACATAGCCTTATAGCAAGTAAGCCAAGGGTTGGTGGCCCTCTAGTGGTTGTTAGGTGGTAGGTTGGTGGTTGGCTATAGGTGCTACTAGCTAAGTAGTGATGAGGGGTAGATAGCTAATTGAGGTGGTGTTATCTAGCAACACCTTCCAAGAATGAGAAACATGGGGATTTAGGTCTTGTGATCTTGAAATTACTAGGGGCTAATGCCCATATGATGGTGCACTTTCTTTAAAAAGAAACCCTAGCGAGCAGTTAACTATAGGTCAATAAACCTTAATAAAAAATCATTTACCATCAATAAAAACTATCAATGACCATTATAATATGATCCCTTCCTTGATTTCATGCACTAACTTGTTTCTAGCACAAATCATACATTGATATATTTTCATACGTTGATTTTTTTGGACCCCTGCAAAAAAATCATAAAAATAAGAATTTCACCAAAAAAATTTATAAAAGAATTAAATGATGACAATGCAACATAATTAATGGTGAATGTGTTATATGATATTGTGTGCGAGTGAATTTAATCTACTAAAATGAAATAAATTCAACAAAAATCATGCAAAGATTAATATAAAGCAAACACTCATATTGGGGTAAAAGGATGAAACTCAACTTAAAATGGAAACACAGTAAAAGATATTACATTGTTGAGTTCGATTGTTTTATTTTCCCCTTTTGTTGAGTTGATTTGTCTTCTCTATCATGATTATAATAGAATAACACCTTAACAGTGCATGATTTTGATCCTAGGATGAGTACAAATATGGATTCTTGATGGATTTTTAGTGCATATTGGCTATGGCAATGGGTGAGTGCTTGAATGGCTTGAGAGATTGAATGTGTGAGTGAATGAAAATTGGCTAAGTGTTTAGGGTATTCATTAGGAGGTTAAAAGGATGGAGGGATAGGATTAGAAGTAGGTGTAAACTATGATTTTGGTTTACCCCTCACAATGCTCTACTCCTCCTAGGGTTTTTCACCTAAAAGGAGACAATGGATTGGATGGGGGACCAAAATGCAAGGGTTAACACTCAAAGTCTATGTTAATGAAATGTTATTATGCCTAATTAAGATATACAAATGCACTAATTTTAAATTGAAGTGATCTAATGATGCAAAACCTAAGAAAATGAACTTGCTTGAAAACACAACGCGATATGCAGAAAAGTAAAATAAATGCAATAAACAATAAAATGAAGATGTAAAATAGAAACTATGCACCTGGAAACTGAAGATGAACAGATTGGAAGTTTCAGGAACCACAAAAATCCTAGAAATTTTGACTTTTTAGGCAACCAAGACATTTAGGCCAATCTAGGCAACTTAGTCCCAGAATAGGGAATTTTCCCAAAAAATTGTTTATGCTAAAAGGGTACCGGAATCTGTAAATTTTTTTGGAAAAGCAATGCAATGGGACTAAGTTTCCCCTATGGGCAACTTAGTCCACTTTGGATTTTCTACAAATCTGAAAGTGGAAACGGAAGCCCACAATTTGCACTATGTTCTTTGACAGAAATCCAAATTTGAATCTTTAGAAAACCCTATAAAATAGAAGATAATTTTTTTTCTAATGGGGGGTTTTCCTTGTTCAAAACCCTAGTTCGTATTTAAACTTTGTAGAAAATAAAATCTACATAAAGCCTGGCCTTAATTGTGTCTAAGACTAGGAAAGGCTGAAAATGAGATAAAACCATATTCTAATGTGCTAGAATGAGGTGAATAAATGGTATTTGAGAGATGCAAGACTTCAATGCAAGAAACCCTAGGTACAACCTTCAAATTAATGTAAATGATATGAAGAAATGCAATGCAAACCTTAAGTTTGAATATAAAAAGAACATGGAAGATGGAATCACTTCAAAAACAAGTCATTGGGTGTGATTTGATGGCTAGTTGCATCTGTTCAACCTAGATTTCTCCATGATTCACCATAGGCATCCATGATCAATCTTTTGCAATGTGAGCTATTGAATAGGAAGTGAGCTTGAAGACTTGCAAAAACTTTAGTTTTCTACCCTAAAGCTTCAACTTTGTTGTAAAATGTTATTGAATCTTCTTGTGTAAGACACTTTTGCTCGTGACTTTTAATTTTTGCTTTTTGAAAATGACTAGGAGATGTGAAAAATAACTTAAAGTGTGTATTTATAAGCATCAACACCTAATTTTCCCATTATTTATACCTAAGAGGCCGACATCCATTGAGAAATTAATTTGACAATTGAACTCTCACAACACCCCAAGGATCACCTACAATCAAAAAATCTTACCATAGAAGAGAAAATCAATTGTTTTGCTATAAAACTTAAGATTTTATTAGATGCAAAAAATGATAATTACAATATACAATGAAGCCCTTGCTATAAAGGAAATGTTGAAACTTTAGATGGGGATAGAATTAGATCATTACATGTGTCCTAATCCTCTGACTTGAGACAAAAAAAATATAAATGAAGTAAACTTAAGTATGATAGTATGAATAGGATCTAATAATAATTAATTAGACAATTTACCTTTTTCACATGAACTTTAAGTACTACATTGTTACTGAATAAGTTTTTTTGGCCTTTTCTATATTCTTATTGACTTTTGATCTCTACCTTTCCTACTATTATCTAAATGATGTTAAGTTCTTTAGTCTCATTAACACATAAATTTATCAAGTCAAATAAGTTTGATCTTTATTTTGGAGGCGTGTTATCTCATAAAATCTCTAGAGTAATAAAATATAGATTGGCCTTCTCTAGTTCCAAATGAGATAGTTTATGGTGTAGGAGTTGAATTTGGGTTGAGAGAACAATCAATGAACATGTACATAAATGGCACAAATAGATTAAAACACAAAATAATATGGGGAATGTGAATAAAACACATATTGACTTATATACTTTTCTTTAAATACAAATATAAAGTGTAAGTAGATACTGGAGCTGCAAGCATTCATCTTCAGGAAAAAAGTGTGTTGGCTTGGCAGGATAAGGCAAGAAAGCAAAATTCTCTAGGCCTTCTTTTGACATGACTCTTCGCTCCCATAAGAGAAGTTCTAATTGTAAATCTTGATGGGACTTGCTTGGGGGCTGTTTTTATTGGCTAGCCGCAGGCTGTCCTTTTTGTAGCTTTGTTTTCTAGGTTTGTAAAGGGTTTTGGGTCCCTTCAAAACCTATTTTTTCCTTAATCAAAAACAGAAAGTGTAAGTAGAGACTATAGTACATTCTAGTCAATGTCAATTCATCAAACACTCTCATAGCTCTATGAAAGGCCTTATGGTTATACTTTAACTTGTTGAACCATAAATCCCTTCTTTATTTATGAAATTTGATATAAGTGTGTGCCTAACTAGAAGATTTGATGTGTTAAGATTGTTGATTCAAGGCACCCTAGGGTAAGGTAGAACTTGCCATAGTTAAGAACCAAAATATATGTTTATGAGGAGTTGGGGATAAGGCAATATGGAGAAGGTTTCCTAAAAGGAGAAGACATTGTTGGATATTGTTGATATGTGGTTGTCATTGATGTCAACACTATTTCCATTAATGTCTTTAAGGTTGTATATGTCGAGGATATTGAGAAAATTGTAATAAAATAAGTTGGAAGTTGTCGGTGATACAGTGAAGTTCAATATGATGGCTAGCTCATTATATTGATGATAAGAGGTTGTGGATTAAAGGGTTTTTTGACAAGTATATCTAGTTTATCCACATGAATTTTTAGAGGTTCACATGAAGATTTGATTGAGTTATGAGTATCTTTGTTCTAACAGTTGTTATGTTGCTTTAGCTAGTGTTCCTGAAAGAAGATGATGTGATTAGATAGTAATTTGAGTTGTTGTGGATGCTTCTATAGTGATTCATGATGCTTGTGGATGTTTCTAGATCGTGCTTTATCTGTGTCGTTGGTCTGCATTGATTGTTGTGCTCACTATTGGTGATTTTCTTCTGTGAGTTCATGTTTTTCATGATCATGGCTGACAAGGTGATTGTAGTGTGTTGCGGATCTTCGAGGCATAATTTTTGAAGGTGTTTCATATTTGAGGATGTTTTTTTGGGTCCTTACTATGTTTTGGCTAACATTGTTTAGTTCACATTGATAAATTGTTTATTTATTTGGGCCGACAGTTTGAACACATTTCTTATTTTGTTGGGCCAACATGTAGTTGATGTTATCCTTGGTTATGGATATACATGATCAATTGTTTATACCATTTGATGGTATGGTGTGCGATGTATGTTGAGTGCTATGGGTGAATAATGTTCTAATCTTTCAAAGGTAGAAATAAAGTGTGAAGAAGAGTGAGCAGATGAAAGTGTTTATGTGCTTAACCAAAACTGTAATCAGGCATTAGAAGATGCTATTTTCTCAGTTCAAAATATTCCGAATTTAATATGAATGTTACTATAAGACAGTGAGTCTTCTTTTGGGCAATAAGCCTTTTGTATCTGAGCAATGAGCTCTAGGCAGTGTGCCTGAATGCATGTGCATTCCCCATTTCTAATACTTTTATACTTTTAAAAAAGTATAATCTTGTGGACTAACCTTCACCGTGGTTTTTCCCCTAATAGGGTTTCCATGTAAAAAATATAGTGTTATGTGTGTTTTTGATGTGGTGATGGTTTATTCTTTCATGTTTATTTATCAAATCTGAGAATAAGTTTAATAAGTATAATTTCTATGACAACTAATTCACCCCCCTCTCAATTGTTTTCCCTTGTGTTGCCAACAGACATATGTAGAGGAAGGAGGCACACTTTTCTATTGTGTGCAAGGAGTAATTGGCCAAGTTCAAACTCTAGTGAAGATTTGAGTAGTAGTGGTTAAAAATGAAGATTAGTCCTTGTGCAAGAAGAGTAGAAGCAAACACCAAATTTAAGGTAGAATGGCTAAATTGTAGATCTTGAGGTATTTAGACATATCATTGAATCCAAGTAATTTAAGTGCTTGAGAATTGGGATGGAGAGAAGAGGATAATAATAATAGTTTTCCATGATGTTTGGGATGAAACCTAAGTCATCAAATACGATGACATGAATTAAAGATGCATAGAAATTTCAAGGATCCAAAGGTAGAAGGGAATGTAGGAGATTGTTTAGAAGTTTAATACTTGTGCAAAGAAGAACAGTGTCCTAGAGAAAAGTGCACTTGAGAGACATTAGAGATAAAAAAGCACTAGAAAAGGAAAGAGGACGATTGCAAAAAGGAAAGCCCTAACAAGGTGAGGCATAAGGAGAAGAATAGAAGGCACAATATGAGTGTGTTGTGAATAGTGCACACAAAGTTAAATACCTATCATAGAGAATGAAGACAAAGAATAATCAATGGGGAAAGAGAAAGTTCAAATGGACATGCATGAATTATTAATCAATGACCTTAAGCCTAAATTTGATAGTAATTATAAGGATGTTAAAAATATAATATTCATTGGTATCTTCTATCAAAAAAATAATGAAATCTAGGGAAAAATTGACTACCAAGTCAAGTACTAGTCTACATTCTTACAAAAAATTAGCTAGATTCATAAAATACAAGAAAACAAATATTGAAAATGAAAACACAATAAATTTTCTTACATTGATTTGACATAATCAAATTATAGTATATCCTTGACCTCTTTGAGGTGAAAACCTCCTTTAAGTAATGCTTAATACAATATAATTCATTTATGATCTATTCTTCCATTAAATGATCCATTCTTCCATTAAACTACTCTATGTAAACTAATTTTACCCAAAAGAACTACTACATACCATGCATCTAGGATAATATTAGCCAAAGGGGAAAATTAAATTGCATATGCATCTTATGCTTTTATTAATTATATCTTAATACAAAAATAACTAACTAGGAAAAAAATAGTTAGACTATAGATCCTAACGTGATCTCCTCAAAACTTTTATTAATTATATCTTAATACAAAAATAACTAACTAGGAAAAAAATAGTTAGACTATAGATCCTAACGTGATCTCCTCAAAAATATTTCTTCAAATATTGAGATGAAGAAATTGTTGTTGCAATTAGAAGAGAGGTTCCTATGTTGCATATTTTAGTTACACACCATGTCATTAGACAATGCCCTTTGTGATGGTGTAGTTGTAGAGTAGGAACAATCATCAATCAAGGATAACCCAAGTGTCAAAAGGATAGATCTTTGTGTATCTAGCTTGGGTTATGTAATCTAGCATGAATTTGTTGGTCAATAGTTTTCTTCAAAAAAAGAAACATGCAAAATTAGGTGGAGCTTCAAGGAGGAGGGAAGCTTAAAATTTTTAGGGCTCATAAAACTACGTGCTAGTTTTTTTATGAGCCTTCATCTTCAAGGATAACTATTTGTATTGTTGGAGGTGAAGAAAGACCATGTTATCAATGGTGAAAGTTCTTCCTCAGCGGTATTGATTAGCCTATAGCTTCACATGGTTTTATATTGTGTAGGTTTTCCTTAAGAGTGTAGAGAATAGTGTCATGTGTATTAAGTATAAATCCATTATGTGTACCTTTGAAGTGATAGGTGTACATGTCTAGAGAGATGATGGAGATTGAACATACACTACTTTATACAGTATCATATTTATTTTTGTGTGATAAGTGGTATAATACTACCATTCTACCAAGGGTAACCATTTGGTCCAATGATGTTGGTGACTTGAAGCAAAGCAACATAAATAGGTTGCCAATAATTTATTAGCAATTTGAGCTTGGTCATATGCATAGGAATGATATGTGGATCTCATTTTAAGTTGGGTACCATGGTATTGGAAAATTTATCACCAAAAGTGACCAACAAAAGTGGGATAATAATAATTGATCATGAAAGTAGGAATTTCATGGAGGAAAAATATCTAGTCCATGAAGGTTTGGGAAACAATGGAGGAAGTAAAGGGATGGCCTAAAGAATAAAAATGGCAATATTTAGAGAGGAGATCTACCAACACTAAAATGATTGATTTCTTTGTAAAATTTGAAAGTAATTTAATTAATTCCATTAAAAGGTTAGCCCAAACTTGGACATGAATATGCAATGGTTGAGTTTTTATTAGGGTGGAAACTATTTCCCCTTTGTTCTATTGAAAATTTTCACAACCAAACACAAACTATCTAACATCTATTTTTATACCTTCCCAAAAATTATGGTAAATTCTTTCATATGTTTTGAGAAAATCAAAGTGACTAGATGATAGTATGACATGGAATTGAGCCAAAATTTCTAGTTATAGATTTTATTAGGAGGCTAATATTAGATGACCTTTATACTACAAATAGGATCCATCCCATCAATAATTTGAAACAAATAAAGAAGTGACCTCAGATGGTAAAGCCAAAGGATATTATGAAGCTAGTCTTTGCCAACCACCATTTTAATATCCAAATCCACTTGATCACATTGATATAAGAAAACACGACACAACGTCTCCCCTGAGAAAGGTAAAATGTCTCTCACTTCCTAATGGAAACAAGGGATAAACACTTTGAACTAGGACCCCATTTCAAGCCAAAACAATAAAAGCAGGCAAAAAGAACATAAGTCGGAAAAAAGGATTAACCATGAAATATATAACTGAAAAATAAAGAATGAAGATAACAATACTTGATAGTAGCACATGCAAGAGTTATTGCAAATGCTAGTTGCACTGACATTTGGCTTCAGGCAAAGTACTTCAAAGCATTGAAAATATAGAGAATTAAATGGCTTGTTATACCTTAATCATTATCAATATCCACTAACAAGTCATAATTTATCACTCACTTTTCCTTAAAACTTATAAATATGTTGACACTTGTCTCCATTCTAGAGACTTTATGTAGGAATTTGGGTCTATGGAAAATTCATCCTGGAATAGAATGATATATAGCATTTGATATTTTTTCCACCCACACTATTTGCATACCAATTTCTTGACACTTAAGACTAATATTAAATATATATGTCAAAGAAGTAAACAAATAAATCATACAATATCTGTGATAATAAGAACGAGTGGGACATTAAAGGAAAAGTTAAAACAATGAATGTTATGTTGGACGAGCTGGTTAATGATGTTGATCATATGGGGGTCTCTCATGAGGAGAGGATTTTCTCTTTGGAAAAGAAGGTCAATAAAAGTATAGAGGATCGTGTTGCCATTCTGGAGGAGAGAACTGGTAAGATGATGGAGGACTTAAGAATGGTGGTTAGCATCAACAATAATTCTCTTAAGACCACAACTAGGGGTCTCATGGTTCTAAACGAAAAAGCTCTTAATTGGACGGGTAAACCTCTGGACTTGGGTGAGTTAGAGAATGTGATTGAGGAAATCAATTGCCTAAACCAGGAGGATAAAGCTAAGAAATTTTCTCCAGTGATGGAGAAAGATGTGAATGTTGGGTCATACCTTAGGACTAGGAGCAAAACAAAAAGAGAGCGGTTGTCCCTATGGATGAAATCAAAGAGGTTGTAGATATGCAGGAGGAGGTCATCAAGGATAATATGGCCTCAGTGAATGTTTTAGATAAAATGTTGTAGTTGAAGCGTTCCTTTTTGTTGGATCAGTTGGGTTACTGATGTTTTTGTTTTGCTAATAGGTTCCTGATGTTTTATCTTTTGTCAGCTTTTTGTCTTTTTGGGCTACTAATTTTATTTGCTTAGTTTTTTTGGCAGCTTTTTGTCCTTGTAAAGGGTTTCGAGGCCCCTTCAAAACCTAATTTTCCTTATAAAAAAATGAATCATACAAAAATTATAAATGTCTTTTCACTCTTAAAAAATCAATTGCTACATTTTGAATGCTCAACATGGCAAAGCCATTGTATATATTAAATATAAAAAAGATACAATTTTGAATTACAAAAAATTCATTAGCATTAGTAGAGGAGATTGGCAATGGAGGATCATGATTGTACATGAAGGCCCTCAACTAAGTGTTTGAGCAAGATGTGAATTGAATTGAAAAAATTAAGAGAAAAGATGAGAAGGAAATCACCCAAATCCTTTCTCCAAAAACTTTAGATTCAATAGTGATTCATTTGTCGTATCACAAACTAGACCATACCTCATAACAACTAGGGCAAGATCTTGCACTATAGGAGAATCTAGTTCAACTTTGGGAAAGATTCCACCAACAAGGGATAACCCAAATTCAAAATTATAATGCTCAAGTGCCAACTCCAATGAAGAAAGAGAGTAAATGAAAGGCTGAAAATAACATATTTCTAGCATCTTCACCAATTCTTTATCCAAAAAAAATCCATGCAATCGGACAAGAAAGCAAAAGCTACCTCATAAAATAAAGCATGGGAGTTGTTTTGAAGTCATTCCCTACCTAGAATTGTTCTTATAGCCTCTTCAATATGCACATAAGGAATAGTGAATACCATACCCAACTTTTGTCTATTGTATGCATTATTGCTTCTTTTCTCCCAAAAACATTTGCATAGCATAACACACCATGAAGACTCCATAATATCGCAATGAAATTGTGAATAGAGAAGAGAGAATTAGAAAGAAAATATGTTATAAATGATATGAAGAACATCAAGTTGGTAAAGTATATATAGAACAAAGACATCAATACTCAACATTTGAGCATTTAATTCACCACAAGACACACATGTGGGTAAAAGCATAAAGTTGTGTCACACTTTCGACCAACTAAATGGTTCTGAGTGAAATAGTTTGAACCTAAATAGTTTCGGTAGAAACAATTTTGTTTTGAAACCACATGGCCTATACGTGGCACATAGAGTTTCAAGCGAAACCCTTTCGTTTGAAACTAAATTTTTTGAATTTTTCCCTTGTCACTTTAAAATGTGAGTCAATTTATGTGTAATATTTTGATATAAAGGGTTCAATCGAAACTCTTCTGCCTAAAACCCTTTCTATTGAAACTATCAATGTGGCATCCTAGTTGGTAGCCAACTCAGTATTTTTTAGAATTTTCTTAAAACTTCAACTTCAACTAAATATTTCTTTAGTCATAATGATTTTTCTAAAGAAAAATACCCTTTTGTAGAGCTCGGAGTGGTGAATCCAAAAATATAATTTTTTTATATTTTGATTAGTGTTAATATATATTTTTTAAATAATGTAAGTAGGCTCTTAAAGTTAAAAAAGAGGGTGATTAGAAATTAAAAAGTAGTAAAAAATATTAAAAATTTTGAAAAATATATGGTGCTCTAGATGAGAGAATCCTTTTTACAAGGGTATAATTTTTTTTTAAATGATAAAAAGTAGACAATAATTGACGTCAAATGAAAACTATCAAATTTTGGTAAGTTTGACTTCAAAATATTATTATTAGAAAAATATACATCAAAATTTCAAAAAAAAAGTCCACGCACTACATATTGAAGTTACCAATTTGGAGAAAAAAATCAAGGGAAAATAAAGTTTTTTTTTCAATTTGTTTCTTGACGTCAACTGAACGTCACTTTTTCCTGAAATTTTCAGCATTTCAAAATTTGCTCTTAAATTGATAAAAAATATCAAAATAATTTTTAAAAATTATGAAAATTTAGAGGAATAAACTTGATCAAGAGTTCTACATTTTATTAGTTTACATCATTTTGAAATTCAAAATATAAAGACCAATTTTATGTGGTCAAAGTTGAGAATTTTTTGGTGTTGGACAATTCCTTTATAAAGTGTGATAAGAGTTTGTACTTTTACCCATGTTGATGCGATAATGTTATTTCACAAAAAATTAGTCATGAATTTAAGTGATTTAATAAGTAATAACACACTTAAATAAAAGGTCAACTGTTAATATTTGCAAATCTAACAATTCTAGGGTGATTTCAAAGGTTTGAATTTGCAAGTCTAGCACTTCGAACATTTCCTTCTAGAATGCAACTATAGTTGTCCATTGAACATTCATCGATCGGTAAAAATTTTATACATTAATTTTAATTTTTTCGAGTATATTAATGTTATATTTTTAGTATGTTAACATTATATTAACTTATTAAATAATATAACTTGTTAAGTTCCTTTGACATCTGGCTTCAAGCAAAGCACTTAAGCATTGAAAAGATAAGAGAATTAAATGGCTTGTTGTACCTTAATCATTATCAATATCCACTAACAAGTCACAATAAATTTCACACTTCTAATCAGAACTTATAATTATGTTGACACTTGTCTCCACTCTGGAGACTTTAAGTAAGAATTTGGGCGTGTGGAAAATTTGTTCTAAAATAGAATGATATATAGCATTTGATATTTTCACCACCCACCCTATGATTTTTATTCACATACCAATTTAATTCACCACGAAAATATTTCATTGGTTTGAATACAAGTTCAATTCACCAACAAAAAATATTCATTGGTTCGAACACAAGTTTAATTCACCAACGAAAATATTTTAATGGTTTTTATCCAAGTTTAATTCACCAATGAAAATAATTTACTTGTTTGAAAACAGGTTGAATTCACCAATAAAAATATTTTATTAGTTTGAAAACAGGTTTAATTCACCAATGAAAATATTTTATTGGTTTGAAAATAGGTTTAATTCGCAAATAAAAATATTTTATTGCTTTTCAATAAAAATATAATTTTCCAAGATTTTCTACAATCTTCTAGTGATTACAAAAGATTCACCAATTGAATTTATAATTTTCCTAAATAAAGAAAAAAATTGCTAGTAAAATTCATTTTTTCGAGAATTATACAAGATTTGCTAGGTTTTACAAACTTCTAGTGATTACAAGCGATGTTTCTTAAATATTTATCCCTCGTCTCCATAGACCAACCACTAAATGCAAGGGAAAAACGTTCAAATAAAACCTAATATGTAAAAAAATCATCTTACAATTAAAAACCATTGGATGAGGCTAATTTGTAGGATAATGACCATTGGATGAAGCTAACCCATAGGAAAATGATCATTGTACAAATCCACAAACCAGACCATAATAACAATGCTAATGAATATATTAGAGCCCAAGGATGATTATATAGGTATCATGGTGTATAAATTGTACAACCATATGGATCTATACAATCTTATAATATTTCACAAACAAAATCTAAGAACCCAAAAAAAACCTCAAAATTTTTAGTCTCTAATTTTGACATTTGGATAGGTGATTCAAGGGTTTTGACAATGTCTAGACTCATGTGTGGCTCTTTTTGTAATATTTAGGATGCATTGATTAATCTTTCATGGATAAAACTTTTAAAAACTAGAGAAGAAACTTCCAGATCTTGTGTCGTGGTGCCATGGTAAAACTAATGGTAGCTCTACAATATCCTAAATCACTTGTAGTAATTCTTCTACAAAAGAGAGTAGCACATGATAGCTAAAAACTAGAGGAAAAGATACAAAATGAATATTAGTGCATTTATTCATTAATTATAAATTAAAAATATAATAAGATATACATCTAGATTTAGCCTAGAATAGATAAAGTGGAAAAGCAATATCATGGCATACGTCGCAAGATCCACAGACTAAAAATAGGAAAAAAAATTCCTAATAAAAACTCCCTAACAAACTTATGATAATTTATGAATACAATTTCACACTAATAAAGTTGAAGCAAAAGATAATAGAAATATAATACAAGATAACTTAGTAATAGGATAGAAAAAATTATTGAAATCAACTCCTCTCTCAAAGTATCCCTTGATCACTGGTTTGGCCTTGTACCACTTTAACCATCCATCTACTCTAATTATCTTGTTATACACCCACTTGCAACTAATGATATTTCTTCCCTTGAGAAAACTAAAAAGATATTAGGTGTCACAACTATCCAAGGCCATCATCTCCTCTTACATGGTCTATATCAGAGACTCACCATCCTCCAAAGAGAGAGCCTCCCTAAAATATCTTCATCCATCATTAGTACATAGCCAAGAAAATACACAACAAAATTTGGTGGGCTACACCCATCAACTTGATTTCATTGTCTTATGGATCTTCTCATGTAGGATTAAGGAGATTTCATTATTCTTTAGCATGCTCATCTTGCACAACCTACTTAGAATTATCATTTGAATCCTTTTCTTCCTCTTCATCGTCTAATCAATGATTTTGTTCTTCAACATTTGCATCTTCTTGCTTTTTTATCTTAGTTTCAATAAGTAATCTTTTCTTTTAGGTTCTTTTTCCTTTGATTGCTCAAGACCTTAAAATGCTCTAAAACCCTTAAAATCACATCTCTGTAGTAAATCATAAATGGATTTCAAACCTTATAATTTTTTACATTCTCACAGTTATAACAAAAAAAATGATGTATTTCTATGCATTTAGATCTAGTTAGGATCACCTTTTGTTAGACATGTGAATAAAATCCTCACAATCAAATACTCTTAAATTAAAAATAGGAGGTTCATTATATGTCCACACTTCATAAGATATGTTATCAACAATGTTTGGACAAGGAGATCAATTTACCATGTAATGAGAAATAATCATAGCTTCTTCCCAAAAGGCATCAATCTAACTATGTACCACTCAACATACATCCATATCTTTCTAATAAACTTTGGTTCATAGTTTATATGACCTTATTTTGTTGTGGTGTGTAGAAGGTTTTCTTTTGTTGAACAATACATGTATGCTTACAAAACTCATCAAATTCTCCAAAACAATACTCACTGCCATTGTCATATATCAACACCATTATTTTATAATTTATTTACTTTTAAATCAAGGCTTTATTCCTTAAGCTTATTAAAAAATATATTTTGAATGCATAAAATAAATAGAGTTGTATCAAAAGCTATCATCAATGAGTATAACATAATAATGATATTTTTTCATAGAACTCACATCCACTAAACCAGACATATTTAAATAAATGATTTACAATAACCTCTTTAATTTATAGCTTCTAAAAGAAAAAATGATCTATTATGTTTACCATACAGACAATGCTCATATGAATTAAAATTCTCCTTAGAATAAGAAAAATTATCAACGATCTTTTTATTAATTAAAACCCTAAGACCTTTTTCACCAATATGATCTAACAATGGTGCCACAACATTCATGTATTTTTTATTTACCAATTACATTGGTAGAGTTACGAATTTGGAGGCATTCAACCTAAAAAATGTGCCAACATGAGATCTTTTAGTTACCACCAAACTTTATCTCACCAATATATAATAATACTTATCAAGTGTCACATGTATTCTAGAATCATCCAACTTGGATGAAAAAAGTAAGTTTCTTGCAAGTCCTATAATGTGCAAAATATTATCAAGATTTAATGCTCCCATCACTAAAACACAACTAATACTTTTCCCTTACCAACAATATGATGGGAAGTGTTGTAACCAAGGAAAAATATTTCCTTCATTTTGAGATTGTATGATGAGAATCACTTCTTATGCGGGTTAATATGATATGAAAATAATTGATCAATGAGCCAAGAATCATCACTAATAGTATTAGAAAAAAATAATGCATCCCTATCACCATCATCAAAAATAATTGTGGAGGAACCAAAGGTTTTCTTTATGTTTATGAATTCCTTATTCACATGCCCTCCCTTCCCATAATTTCAACACTTTACTTTTCTCTTCCCTATAATTTATATTTTCCTCTTACTTTGAATCTATCTTTTTTATTTCTTCATATTCCAATTAGGCCATCATTTATCCTTGAGACTTCCTTGAACATGCAAGGTATCCTTCAATCCATCATTCATGGATTTCATTCTCACCTCTTAAAGAAAGGTAGCAATAATATTTTCCATCTTTAGCTCTACACCACTACCAATAATAGAAATTATATTTTCTCAAGTTTCAAGTAAAGAACAAAGAAGTAAGATGCATTTGTCTTATTCCATAGTAACATCTATAGAAACCAATTGACTAAAAAATTTGGTTTGACAATTTGTGTAGAAGGGTTTTTTTAATTATACATTTTCATAAAGATAATACAGAATGCATTTGGTTTGTATATTTTGAATGTATTTCTAGGTTATTATTACTAATTTATCATATGTTAAATTGGTGATCCTTTGTGTAATAGTGGAAACCATTGGTCATCTATTCAAACATTTATAAATCAATGCAATTAAGTGATGAAACAAAATCATATCTTGTTATCTTGGTTCAAATGTGTTGAAGCAACATGTCTCTTCATATGTTGAGACTTTTTATTCTTATTTCATCACCGTTGCTTATCAAAAGATACTTTGTATTGAAACCCACATGTGATTCATCATAGTTTGTGAAATCTCAATTGTCATTTGTATGTCTACCATTGGGGTTTTTATAATTCATTTTTCTTTAATTTTTCCCTTTTCCTTTATGTACTTTTAGATTAAAAGTACACAAAACCCCCAAAACCCATATCTTATGAGAGAGTTACCCCTCTCAAATATCAAAAAAATCAACAATAATATTTTCTCATTTCATATGTCAATGTGAACTACAAATGTATAGGCTAAATATTGGTATCGTGTGCTCTAAAATAGCACTCACGGGTTCAACCAACTAACAAATTATACACACAAATTGACAACAAATTGAACAAAATAAACAATCAAACAAACCATACGGGTGTGAATGATGGAATATATAACATCAAATGCAAAGGAAATTTGTTGGTCCAATAACAAATCCAACTATTGGAATAGTTGTCATTGCCCATTAGGCGAGTCACATTGAAATATACAAAAATAAATTTGTTTACCAACACTATATGCATGTTTGTGTTTGGTTTTTGTAATCTACTATATTAACTTAAATCTAGGATCAAGTGTTCGAATTTTCATTAAATATTACATATTTTATGGTTAATTAATCCTTTAGTGACAACTTGGCATCATTGTATATTCATCCTTTCCTAGGTCCCACATAGTATTATTGGTGAATCCTCATTCTTGAGATGATATTATGCATTTCTTCATATGGGACCCATGAAGACTAATTAGGCATCTGTTTGAATGTGTTTCATAATTTTCTAACTTGTAAATGCTTACCCTTGTTCAAAAACTAGTTGATGACTTGAGATTCTTCAAAGTGATTGTTATAAGGTTAAAGTGGTAGTTTATTTCCTTTGTTTATATGCATGTAACATATTATATAGTGTATTGTGATCATCAAAACATGTCTATCAAAGTTAGTATAATTTATTCTAACCACTAGCATTGAAATGTTGAGGTGAATTAGTAAGATTTATTGATGGACTTTTTCTTTTTTTGAGGCCACATAGTTGGGGCTAACTAGAGCTACAATTTTCTACATACTTTGATAGGTTGTTATTTAGTTACATGAGGAAAGTGTTATATATGGGATGGCTATTGTAATGGACCCTAGTAAATTTGAAAAGAAACCGATACGAGGGTAGGAAGAGGTAAGCAAGGATTCGATAAAAAATTATTGAATATATTCCTCCTTAGCTGTGGACTAAGAGATTAGATGATCTATGTGAATGTTGGAATAAAAGGATATAGAGGTAATTTTCCTTGGTTGGATAATGTAAAATCTCATTAGCATATGTGAAGTGAGAGATATGAGATTGAGAGGATTAAAATTCTATTTGTTTGACTATATTCTTATGAGGTAAGTATATAATTTGATTTTGATTAATAAAGATAGTGTTTGTTAGTATTGTATCCATAATGCCTATTTGAATTGGGTTTGGAAATGATTACATGTTCTTATCATATTTGATTTGTCTATTGGTTACAATTGATTATGTGTGTGATTGCAAGGATAAGGTTTCCCTTTAGTTGGTCCCTTATCCTAGACTATGTCAATTTATATAAGAGAAGTTTGCATGCCAATTATGTGAGGAGATTTCATCTAGTTGTATAAGATGGTATGAATAAGGCTTTCTCAAGTGAAGTGTCTTACAAGACTCTAGTGGATTTGTTGAAGGCGTGGAAATCATGTAGCTAAAGAAAGTTTTTGTGCTCTAGTGGATTTATTATAGATATCTATAATTATAGAAATTTTTATGCTAGTGGATTTGTAATGCAAAGAAGAACACACACCCATCCACAAACTCACAAACCATAGAATTTGAACAAATAAAATCACTGCATTCAAATTTGAAAATAATGTGCAACCATGTTGCAACAATTACAATATTTATTCAATAATATGATCAGCAAAATATATTTTTTAACAAAGCTTGGATCTCTATGGCCATTCTCTCTCACTTGTCCTTAAACTCATTATGCATCTTGCTTCCTGCAAGATTTTAAAATCTTCCCTCCCAAAACATTCATGTTGTCCTCATCTCCACCATACTCCCATGCAACAGCCTTGCCAACTCTCCCTCTCTCCTCTTTTAAAAAAACTTTTTTAAATCTGAATTAAAAGGCAATTAAATGCTCACCCCAAAGTTGCAGCCCCCTCCCTCAATAAAATATACAGTTAAATAATTCAAATCCCTATTGGAATCTTCTATGTTTGGTTCCCAAACTTGTTCTCACTTTTTTTCTGAAAATGCCCTCCAAAATGGAAGTCTAAACATAGATTTTTTAATCAATATGGTCAAAAATACCTGCCTCTTACCAATCCATAACCCTGGGTCTTCAAATTAATGATGATATCCATATTTTCAGCTCTAAATTTGTTTTTGTAACAGCTGAAATAAATAATTATCATTTCTTGTTTTACCCAGAGTGATTACATGGAGAAAAGGTGAAATGCCGCTTCGGGCTAGAGAGTCAATGAGCAGAAGTCTTCTATATTCTTCTTTAATACTCCTCAAGCTAGCCAACATTAGATTGCAACTATTCTGCGGTTTCAAATTGGGTCTCTTCCCTTTGTCTACTTGGGTATTCCTCTTGTTGTTGGTCGCCAGCCCAGATCCTCATGGCAGCTATTGTTTGATAAGCTTAGGCGGAAGGTTGCTCATTGGACTCATCGTTGGTTGTCTACTGCTGCTAGAGTGACTCTTCTCAAGTCTGTTATCCAGGCCCTTCCCATCTATAGGTGCTTAGTTCAAGCGGCTCCTATGTATTTCCTTAAGGAATTTAATGCTCTTTCTCGTCAATTTCTTTGGAGCGGTAATTTGTTGACTTCAAAATGGAGCCTTGTTAAGTGGGAATCGGTGTGTAGACCAAAGCAGGAGGGTGGTCTTGATTTACGCTCTGCTATTTTGAATGGGAAAGCTCTTGTTGCCAAGCTTTACTGGCGCTGGTGCACCCATTAGCACCAGTTATGGGCTCGTATTCTCAACCATAAATATCTTTTGGGTGTTGCTTCTTTTGAGGTTCCTTGCTATCCTCTAGAAGGGAGTGGTTCTATGATTTGGCATACTTTGAAAGTGGGGGCGCAGTTGATTAAGGGTGCTCTTTTTTGGATCTGTCATTCAGGGTCACAGGCTCTTTTTTGGTCAGATTCTTGGGATGGTCACCCTCCTATTCTCTCTTCTTTTCCTCATCTCCGGCCTCTTTCTGATGTTTTTATTGCGGGTGGCTGGGATATTGTGGAGCATTATAAGGTGGTGTAGCATGATGGTTTGGTTGTACTTTTTCGTTAGAAGCATCCTTCTAAGTGGCCACCTGGAGGGTCTGAGGGGAATAGGCATGAGCTTTCCCAACTTTTGGCTTCCCGTGCTTGTAATTCTTTGAGAGGACCTGATGTCTTGGCTTGGGATGGTTCAGACTTGTCTGGAAAGTACTCCGTGGTAGCTGGTTATAAGTAGTTAGGTAGGCAGTTGTTTGGGGACATTGAGGTCCCTTGGTGGAAGCAAGTTTGGCACAAGTTGTCAGGGCCCAAGTGTAACTTCTTTATGTGGTTAGTGGTTCAAAACCGGTGTCTTACTTGGGATAATTTATGTAAGCATGGTTTCCAAGGCCCCTCTATGTGTGTTTTGTGTCATGGTTGTGAAGAGAGTGTCTCCCATATCTTCTTCCAATGTTCCTATGCTAGGGAGATTTGGCACTTCTGGTGGGGGGTGTGGAATACGACCTGCTGACATGCTTCCTCTTTGGTGGAATTTGGGGAATGGTGGGACAGGGCCCCTGTTTCTACCTCCTTTCTTCAGGCTGCTTGGGCTCTTGGGCCTTCCTTTATTATCTGGAACCTATGGTTGGAGAGGAATAGGTGGATCTTTCAGGATTCGAGGTTGATGGCTCCTCACCTTTGGTGGAAAATTTTACACTCTTTAGGGGAAAATATTGCGGCTAAGTGTGATATGACTATGTTGGTGGACCCTTGTGATGTTGGTTGTTGTAATCGTCTTCATCTTCCTCCTCCGCAACGACAGCTCATGTGCAACAGATGCAGGCATCCTACCTCGAAGGTGAGTAGGGAGGGAAGATGGACCCCTCCTCCCTTTGGAGTCCTAAAAATCAACTCGGATGGCTCTTCTCGTGGAAATACGGGTCATGCTGGCATTGGGGGTGTGGACCGAGATAGCTTTGGAGATGTTCAGTTTATTTTCTCTATGTATAAGGGTCTTCAGACGAATAATCTTATGAAGGCTTGGGCCATTTTATTAGTTGTGGAGCAGGTCAGTCAATTGGGATGGCAAAGGATCGTATGTGAGTCTGACTCCCAGGTTATGGTGAACTTACTGAAAAGGCAGTATTTGGATAATGTGAGCTGGCAGTTGGCTTTGATTGTTCAACAAATTCTCACTCTTTGTGCCTCTCTAGAGTATATTACTTTCAATCATATTCCTCGTGAATGGAATGGTGTTGTCGATTGCTTGGCTAAATGGGCTTCTGATCATATTCATGATTGGAATTTGGTAGATCGGGGTCAACTACCCCCAGATTTTTCTCATCAATTGGATCACTTGGTTGAACTTGATAGGGCCATTTAATGCCCTTGCTTTGTAACGTTTCCTTGATTTAATAAATTTTTTACCCCCTTTATGTTAAAATCCTCCACCACTGCCCATTTTGAATTTTGAATTTGCTTCTCAAGATGAATATGAGATAAAAAAAATCCACCAAACATTACCTTGTGAGGATGCATATGTTGTTTGGAAAAAAATTCCAAATATGCAACTTTGACTATGTGTGCTAAGGTGCTAGAAAACTTCCTTTTTGCATAACTCTTACTCATAAGTTTATTTTTGCATAAAAAATTGCCAAGATGCATAGAATAGCATCTTCAAGGTCCCACCAAGCTATTTTTCTCCAAACTTCATAAAACTTGAGAAATTAAATTTCCCATTAACTATCAACACATATTTTATTACAAAGTTTTAGCATTAAAATATCTCAAACTGTGAAAGATTTTACCCTGATTCTTTTTGCATATTTTACATGGTGCCTCAAAGAATATCCCTGCAAAAGGATTCTACTCTAGCTCTTATGGATTTTTGGGAATAAATTTTCAAAAACTACCTGCGGAGCCCTCAAAATGATAATTTGGCAAAAACTGGAATCTTGCAATTTTGACCAAATTTATAAGTTCTTTTTATAGAGAGATGCCAAAAAACACCAAAACAAACCAAAATACACACCAAAATGAAAATTAGATGGAAAATATTTTTGGGCAATGCATGATCACCTGTGGACCTGGATGCTCCTGCATCAATTTGTTACAAATGTGATAAGTTTTGTAATTACAAAGAGCTTTGAGAAGTGTTGACATGTTTTGTATGTACATACAACTTTAGATAAAATTTGCAGTGTTTTGTATGTACATACAACTTTAGATAAAATTTGCAGTGAACTCTACCTCTCTCTCTCTTTTAGATTGCAGGAATCAGGTAGCTCCCCCTATGAACTGTAGTGTGTATGGTAAAAAAAAATCATGTGACCGATGATGCTGACACGACATGCCCTCTGGTACCACAAGGACAATGGGGAGACTAGATCTCGTGACATCTTGCCTACAACAAGATGCTTTAGCCAATCAAGCTAAGCCCACTACCTCAAACTCTACCTCTCTCGAAAGAGAATCAAATATTAGATTATAATTCAATTATCCCAAGGCTTCAAATGTTAGGTCTTGACTTATAGGATAACTTAGAATTTTAATTAGGATATTGTTTTATAAAGGGAATTTATGGTTCTATAGTCTCCAAAGTAGGATGAATTTACCTAAGATGGGCACAAATTTAACACAACTTCATCCAAAAATGTAAGGATCAAATTTTATTCCAAAATATTTGATAGAATTTATACATAACTTTGATCAATTCTTATGAAAGACTTTAAAAAAATAACAATTCATTTAAAATTTATAATTGACATGACTCAAATTAACATCTTAATTACAATTTTGTAATTATAAATAAACAAAACTATCGATCAAATTGAAAATGAAAAATTGACATCCTAATTACAATTTTTAAGTGTAACAAACAAAACTACTGATCAAATTGACAAGAACCCATGAAGTAGAAAATTATTGACAGTTATTCAATAATATGCTACATAATTAACAACCATTTACAGTCCTCTAACAAAGAATAGCGGTGACACTTTTATAAGAAACAAGGTGCCAAAGTAAATTATATATGAATGGCTAAGATTTCTTCATGAAAATCGACGATTGTAATTTGAAAGGAAAGAGAATATTCAAAAATCACATCTTTTAGTTTGAAAAAGGAAAGGAATATTCTCTTAGGGTTGGCATCTTTTAAATTGACGGTTGGCATATCCCGAATGAAGATAAATTTATTGCACATGGTTGGCGGGGACACATCTTCATGAAGTTGGAATTGAAAATTTCATATAGGTGGTTGCAAGGACAATCTTCGTTAAACCTATCATGAGCCAAAACTTTACAAGACTCAATGAGGATGAAAAAACTTTAGACCCTTGCAACTTAACCTTCCAGTGAACACTATATGATTTAAATCCGATAAATTCATTATCCTTTAGAGCTTCTCTTATTCTAAATTCCCCTTAAGTAATTAGGTCCTTATGCATCTCACTTTTATTCTAATTTTGTATGAATTTTCATCTATATTTATAGGATCCATAAGTGGATGAAATATTTGCATAAACCATTGTTTAGGTTCTGGTCTTTCTCTAGTATTTATTAGTATTTATTTATCAATGTCAAGGAATCTACAATATTATTCACAAATTCATCACCAAAGTTCTATATTTCTTCAGCTAAGATGTTATTGAACAACTTTGCAAATTTGACTAACAAGACCTTTCATCCTACACATCGTTGGTGTTAAAACTTAACCCTGTTACTTTCTCAATAAATGAACTAATCCCTTAAACTTCAAGTCTATAGCTAATTTCTTTAGTTTTTGTAGTTATTCAATACATTTTCTAATCAAAGGTTCTTCCCACTTAAGTTGTTAAATTTGTGCTCTAATATGAGGAAGTGCTTCTTTTGTTACAATATTCTCTCTTAAGAACAATTTATCAATTAAGATCTCAAGTGCCATCAGTTTTGGATGATTCTATTTTTTTGTTCCAATCTATCCTTACAACCATTTGTCAACAAGTATTAGATTTATTTTTCCATTCTACCACCTCTTCCCATTTCTCTATGGAAATTTTGAGCATTTCTTCTCCTTTAGCTATCATCATCTTCATCCATTCTCCTATTACTGAGCTCATACTTTTCATCCTATTCAAGAAACAAACTTGATGAGGGTTGTTTTATTCCTCGTCATTTAATTATCAATCCAAGGTAGTGTTCATGGCTATATGCAAGAGGGAAGAGAGAATTCACACGATAATTTTTTCTACAAAGATATTGACAATTGAATTAAAAATTTGTCGAAATCAAACTTACTCTATCACACACTTGTAGAACTCAAATCTACTCTATAGCACACACACAAAAATTGAATTTACTCTAGAAATTTTGGAAATACAATGTTGAAAAATAATATAACAACTAACTTACTTCCTCACAATGAACAAGCCCTTATTTTTCCCCCCTTTGATTGAACGTCTATTATTTATTTGTGGAATACTCATTCCTAATCTACTCAATCAATCCACTAAAAAAATGGCTTTGAAATCCTATTTTTAGGGATATGTTTATTCAAACTCTTAGCAAACTATAACTATTGTCTTATTTTTCCATATTTGCATCATTGATTTTCTATTTCAAACTCCTCATTCATTGTAGTGATCTTCAAATATTTTTTGGGTTTTATTCCCCATGATTTAAAATTTCTAAATCATTTTATTTTATTTTTTAATTTCATTTTAAGAAACGAGGGACATATCATTGTTTTTCTAAAACTTCATTTTTCACTTTCCCTCTTCTTCTTCACCCTTTTTCTAGGAAATATTTAATTGCTCCCATATGATTATTATTCAATTTATTGATCAGATTATCATGTAGAACATGCAATACCCATGTAGTGACACTTAAGTTTTGTGGTAACTAGAGTTAGCCTTAGTGAAAAAAAGCAACATGAAATGTAATAATTGTGAGAGATCTATGGAGTCAGCATGGAATAGATACTTGCCCATTAATTCAAGAATGAATGATTGTCAATAAACCTTGCAAGAATTTTAGAGTGTGTTGGTAGTTTTTTTGTAGCTTCTCACACTATCTTTAAAGCCTTCAAATGTCTCTAGAGTTCTCTACTTATATTATTTATGGAGCTCAACACTACTAGTATCTCTAGAGCCATGGACTTGTCAAGGATTATTTAATAATCTGTTCACTTAGATTTTAGAATCTTACACATACTCATGGAGAAATATTAGAAGCTAGGAAGAAATTTAGATCATATTGAGTACTAAAAACAAACTAAGCATCTACTTTATATTCCACCTCAAAAAAGCTAAAGATTTTTCAAGCCTTACTAAAATCCACTTCAAAATTGATTTATTAAGAAGAAAAAGATGATTTTATTTAGCTAAAGATGGTAAACTTAATGGTCACATCAAGACCTCATCCTTGGAGATGAGAACTAGAGTAGTGGGAATTTCATCTATTATTGGCAAAGGACCTATCGATTGTTTTAGGTATCCTTGAAAATTTGTAATCTATTTTTTCAAATATTCTTTCTTTTGTTTGTCCTTGTACATCCTAGAGGCAATAATATCTACATTAGATTTCAATTTTATATTTCATACTCTCTACTTGAATACCCCAAATTGATTTTGTACAAATTTTCATATTCTATGGGTGTTATCTCATATTGATCTTTGGGTATTGTAGGAGTACCAATCTGAGTGATTCTAGATGAGCATATGTATCCCTTAAAATAGAGGATGGGACTCTAGCCTTTCTTCTCATCTTGGGAGTGTTAATTTTTTCATCATTCTTTTTAAATCAAGGAAAAAATATGACTTGCTCTTGTCTTTGGATTTTGTTAACTAACTAGACAGGGGTACTAGGCTATAATTTATCCTCTTGTTGTTTCCTCTCAAGTGGCCCTGGTTATTATGTTCTTTCCTCTACGTCTACCTCATATGTACCATTTTCCTGATGAATTTATTATGATATCTCTTGATTTATAGAAAATTTTATTTCCTATTGATCCACTGGTTGTTTAGTTTGAACATCTACACGAGTTTCTTATTTTATTTATTTACTTCTTCTAGAATGGAATCTTCTTTAATCTTCCAAATAAATTTCTTGCATAATTATTGATACAAATGGTAGGCTAGAATCATCCTCCTCATTTATTTCATCAACAATGTGTTCAAATGAATGAATTTATTATTGTATCTCTTCAATTTCTTTCTGAACTTCATGCAAGCTAGCCTCAAATTCTTTCTCCTATTAAATATGTATATCACATCTTCTTGGACTAGAGCTTCTTTCTCTATTTTCCACAAAATTGGGGATTCCTCTCTCTTACCACTATTAACCTCACCTTTCTCCAACTCAGCCTTTTATAATTCTTCAAGTATCCTTACTAAGGTAGATATGAAAGGAGTTGTTAAAAACATTTTTTAATTGGAGAAGCGGTAGGTGTTATCATTAGAGGTTATTCTCCCTTCCATAATTCCTCTTGTGTCCTTAGATCTATTGGAGATTCTTGAACTACTTGAGTAATAACTAGTGTCACAACTTGTACTTATGGGAGAGAGATAGTTGTCGTTCCTTGTGCAAGTGAGGTAACAATGAGTATGTCACTTAATGGTTGAGAATTCATGGAATTTGTACCCTTGATAACTATTGCAGTAGTTCCACCTACAACCAAAGGTATTTCTTGACTTGGTCCTTGCTCGAATTGTACTTCCTTGGCTTCTAGGACTTTCCTCTTTTTTATCAAAAATATTAAATTCATCTTCATTGTTAAATTTCCCTTTTCTTTTCTTTGTTGCATCCCTATAGTAGGTTATTGTAACCTCTCTTTCCTTCAATGTTTGAATACAATTATTTAACTAGGAAATGTTGCTATCCAAAATATGTTGTGTTAATTATGTAAGGGAAGAAACTTATCTTTTAGATCAATTTAGGTCTACAATGGGTTCATTAAAAACCTCATTCATTTGATAACTCAGATGTAATACTTGATCATCATCATTCACTTGTTGTGGTATAGCATGAGTTCCCAAAATTCTCATTTATTTTTGTAGACACCTAAATTTGACCACCCCCATAGGGTCAAATTCACCCCTTTTATTCCTCTGTCCACATCCTTCATCCATGTTAATTAAATAATTTATTATTTAATTAATATTCCCCTTTTTCTAATATCCCTAAGGTATGTAATTAAATAATTAAATACTTTATCCCTTATCCCCTTTCTTCTCTAAATTAAATAAATACTCTATTTAATTTAGTCATTTTTCCTTTATGAATTTAAATCAATTTTTAAATTCATTATTTCTTTGTCCTTGTCCCATCCTCCATAATATTCTCTAATCCAAATTAATCTAATTAATCTGTGATTAGGATGTGCACACCCCTAATCATAATTAGGGTCACATCCTCCATAATCCCCCACTTGCCCTTAATTCTTCATTAACTGGCTTAATCTCATGTTTGCACAACCCTAATCACTTGATTAGTTCAACCTAATCCTCATGCCATTTATGGCATATGTCCAAAGTCAACTTCATTTATTTCTTTCTCCTTTTTGAGAAGGCAACCCCTTCCCCATGTGAATTTTTAATTCACATTTAATCCCCCTAGGCATTTGAAAGAATTTTTAATTCTCTCTCATCCCCATGTGGATATTTGAGGAATTTTTAATTCCTCA
Organism: Sequoia sempervirens; assembly: GCA_007258455.2. Taxonomy (NCBI): domain Eukaryota; kingdom Viridiplantae; phylum Streptophyta; class Pinopsida; order Cupressales; family Cupressaceae; genus Sequoia; species Sequoia sempervirens. Next base: position 257,844,490 of record VDFB02000003.1, on the reverse strand, counting down.
CATATCCCATCACCCACATGAGGACAAGGACCTCCTTTATGAGGAGATCTTGTCCAAATCCATAAGTACTATGAAGTACCTCCACCTTAGCTCCCCTTGACACCTCACCCTCCACATGTCAAGATGTGAGGGCTTGTGAGTTCTCAACTCACCCTAGCCCTTGATCTTGTCCACTAACAATTCATCTTGACCCTCCATTGTTTAGAGGCACGTCCCCTAAAAATAGAGGAAATTTATGTCATTTGACCATCCACTATTTCAATCATCTTAGCACTCAATCAAACATCCAAGCACTCAAGAAAATTCACCATTGTTGCAGCATCCTTTGCATCCATACCTTGCATCCATTGCAATACCTACAATCACCATTGCATTCTCCATCACCTTATGATCATTTAGAGCTAGGTTTTATGCTATTTTACTATCGAAGGAGCACACATTCAAATGATCAACAGGGAAAACCAAGCAATCAACTCAACAAGGTAAAAAGTTCCTTTGCTTGCATTTTGTTTGAGTTCATCGTATGCCCAATCTTGAGTGTTTTTCTTGTGCTTTTGATCCATTGCATTAGTTTGTTTTTTCACTTGAGGTAGGTCAAATTCACTTGCATCACATTTCTGGCGCGCCTGATGGGACCCACGTCACGGGTCTGCACTTTATAGTTTGTTGTTTAATTTTTCTAGGTTCAAATTTCTACACGCAGGGGCGAATTCACCACGACGGGTGAACTCGCTAATTACAGAGGAAAAACTACAGTCAAAAAAGGCGAACACGAATTCTCCCTTTTGTGAAAAGGGGTGAACTTGATACAAAAGGCGAGATTGCTTGTTGTAGAGGCGGACACACGAAGGGTCTCCACAAACATGAGAGATTGACTTAGTTACAAAGGAAATTACGACTTCACCCTTCCCCTCAATAGGAATTTTCAAATTCGCCTATCTTGCCTGACAGGCGATCTTGATCATCACACATAGGTGGTTTCGTCTTGTACAAAGGCGAATTTGAGGTATTCCTTAATCTATAATTTTACAATTCCAGCTTCAATTTCATTTCGATTTCAAGTACTGATATGCTAACATGTCTATCTATGAGTGTGTCATTTTACTAATGACATACGCAGTGATTTTCCCTTGTTTTGTCCAAGACCGGTGGTATTGAACTACTAACATATTTTCTACAAGATGATCAATCGAAGACCCATAGATTAGCTTTTGTCTGTTGTCTATTTTTCATACTAATCTAGGCACATGTACTTAATTAAAGGGTCAATTTACCTTGTTTGTTGTGCTTGAGAGCAGGTTGTTGACGTATCCACTCCCCTTGCACATTTTGGTGATCCTGGGTGATGAGAAATCGTAGCTTGCTCTAGTCTAGTCCAGTCCACCGAGGAGGTGCTAGTGCATCTAAGCTCTCCCCTTACATTACATGAGAGCCTAGGGACCAACTGAAGCGTCTTGTATCTTCTTCCCTTAGCGGGACCTTCCTGGGATTTCATCACCCAGGGGACAATCCCAACCACGTGTTACTGGAAAGGTATATAAAGAGGGGAGAACTAAATTTGTACCCCAATCCAGTCATGTCATGTCTAGCGAAGCGTCAAAGCTAGGGTCATACCTAGATAAGATGTGCAGGGTTGTTTTGAGTTTCAGTACCTCATTGGGGCTCCTAATCCATGCTTATGACGGGCTAGTGTTCACAGTTATGCCTCACATACCTAGCATATATCAAGGATGCACAAGATAGCATGTATAGCCTAGATAGAGACTCGTGTTTTAGCCATGGCTTGGTGTAGTGTAGAGGATGCACACTGTACCCCAAAGTTACTCATCACGTACTCTCGTGGATTGAGATAGAAATCCTCATGGTGGACTACGATAGTCTCTGAGAGAGAGTGTGAAGGTGAGACCGTTGTGTCTATTGATGATCCTGTGCCACTGGATCGCTAGCTATCCACCCTCTCAAGAAAGGGCGATCCAGAGAACCACCCCAGTATCACAGAGTATTAACCTTGGGTTTTCCACTCAAGGTGGTGGGCCTACATCAAGTTTGTAAACCTTCAATACTAATTTTAGGATTGTGTTGCCTGACATGTCTTCATTGTGCGATACTAGTGCTTATTTTCAGTTGAGTCAGTCCAGCCATTCTATCTATTGTTTGTCATGTTTTTTGTCCTTTTCCACAATCAGCCCCTGCCCTCAATGGCAAATTTTCTTCTCACAAAGGAAAATTTTCTTTGTGGACAGGTGATTATGCCCTATAAAGGGGCGATTCCATGTCTGAGTCCAGTCTAGGTCATCCCTTTAGGAAAGTTCATCTTTATCAAAGGCGAATTTTCCTATGGGTCCCTTTCTTAAGTGACCCTATGTCCATCTATTCCCTAGATAGGAAAATCTACCCAACCCTTAAGCAAGTCTGTGTCTAGTCCTTATCCTTCGAGTCTACCTGTTCCCCTAGAATATGTATTTTTTTCATCTTGTTGGGCGAACCTGCTATCCACAAGGGTGATCCCATGTTTTGTTCCAGTCTTCCCATCCATACACCTCTTAGAATAGGTGAGCCTATTGTCCTCAGGGGAAAATCCATGTACTCTTATGTCATCATCGTCTGTGCAGTTCAAGACCTAGGTGAATTCATTTGTCTGATAGGCGATCTTGTTTTAGGCAAGTTCAATCCCTATCTGTATAGCTCAAGAAATAGGAAATTTCATTAACCCTCAATAGGAAATTTTGATCATGTCCGTATGTTTCAAGAATTAGGAAAATTTGTCAGCCCTATTGGGAGATTTTGTAAATCGAGTCTGCCTGTTCCCCTTTTGTCTTTTGAGGGTTTAGGTAATCCCGTGTTTTATAGAGGCGTTCCTATCAAAGGTTTAGGTGATCTTGTCCCTTAGATAGGAAAATTTGCATCTCAAATATGCATCTTTCCTTTGCATCCCAAGATATAGGTGAGTTTGAGTCTTTGACATAGGCAAGTTTTCCCAACACAGAGGTGAGTTTGTTGACCTTGAATAGGTGAATTTGTGACCTGAATATGCGAATTTGCACTACACAAAGGTGTATACATTGTCCATACAAAATCCAAAGAGTGAATCATTTGGGCCACTAAAATCCCATCATTTTCCAAGTCCTTTGCTGCGATCGAAAAAAAATTATCATCATTTTTCCTCCTGTAATCATCACTTTAGTCCATCTGTATTTTCCAAAAGTCATCATATCATCTATCAAATCATATAGGTGCATCTTAGAACATCCCTAGATTGCATTTCTATCATTGATTCATCAATCCCAATCCCCTAGACTTTGTTTTAGAGGTTTTTATCTAAGCTAACTTAGGTGCCTAATCCCAATCATCATCCTTCATGCTTACTTAGGATTGTTATCCATCCTAAGTCAGTAATCATCCATGGCCCAATCAATCTACTTCCATCTTGAGGTAGATTCGGTGTCATAATCATCCTTTTTGTCATCTAATCCGATCGTCAACATCTTGCGTCATCTAGTTCAACCTCTGAACTTGGTTTAGAATCAATCTCATCATCCAGTCTAATCGATCATCCAATCCTATTTATCATCTCATCTCCTCAATTAATATGATCCAATCCAATCGCATCAAACATCCAATCATCTGATCAATCAACCCATCATCTAATCTAATCAATCCTTTAGTCATCACCTAGGTCCTTCACTTAAGTGCATCCTAGAGCGTAGAGTCATCTTAGTTCATCTTGGTAGTTTTGCATTTTCATGCCCCCTACCCGATCACAAGCAAAGAAACTCATGGCAGAACAGTAGGCTCAAGGTATCCAGCCTCACATCCCCAGGATCCCACCAATGGTGGCTTATCACAATCCAATACTGAGGTCCATACCACTTCACCTCCTACTGACAAGAGCATGGTCAACCAACTCGAGGTCACGGTGGACAAATATCTTAACAATCCTATCAATGTCCAAATGACTGATCATCTTCTCAATGAGTGTGGAGATAAAATCCTCACCACGTTTCTCATGAAGGGCATCAAGCCACCGTTGAGATTTGATTTATCCAAGTATGTCAATATCACACCTCCTACACCCCCAGTATCACAAGATCCTCAAAATTCACAGAGTAATCTAGGTAATTCATACATCCCCGAGGGTCCACCGCAAGAGGGTTGGTATAAACCTAGGTTTGGAAATGTCATGCTCTATCAAGTTGTACACCCTCCTTGGACTCCAATTTTAGTTATGGGTGAACCTCAGCCAAACATCCCTCAAGGTCTCGATCCTAATGATCCCCTTGCTTTTGGTATGCCATAGGGACTTCCCGCTCCACCACCTATGAACATTACATAAAGCTCAACTCCCAAACCTTATGCACCACCTCTTCCACCTAACCAACCTGGTCAACCATCAATGAATACTAAGGGAAATCCTTTTGTTACACCACCTCCACCTCCTAGGTCTACACCCACATCCAATTTACCACCTCCTTTGTTCACATCTCAACAACTACCTCAAGGAAACATCCCATCCTTGAATCATCCTCAAATTAACCCGCAACAAGCAACCCCATCCCAACCACCTCACCAGCAAGCATCACAACAACCTCCATCTTAGCCTCTATAGCATACCGCAATTCCCTCGCAACCCCCACATCAAGTTGCACAGGTTACTTCATAGCCTCAAAAACAACCCCCACAACAACCGCAAGGTGTCCCATCATAAACCCCTCAACAAACATAGGTACCCACTCACCAGCTAACTTCATCTTATTAGTTTCCTCCCCACCAGCCACAAGTCCCCTAGCAACATCAAATTCCATCTTGACCTCTTAATCAACAACCACCTCAACATACAGAAGTCCCAACACAAACGCTAAGAAACCATGTTGCTCAATACCTGCATCACCCATTGAGCACGTATATTGTGTACACTACTCCATCCAATCCTAATCTTGCTTATCATAATCCTCAACAATCCCGGCCACAACCGTCTTACACCAATCCCCAAAAATCACAACTGAATCCTTATTACCAACAATCCAATCCACAACAACCTCCATATGTTTCACAACAACCAACTGTTGCTTACAACTATTAGTCCAATCCATATTACTCCCAGCGGCAACCATCATACCAACAGGGTACCTCCACCTCTTCATATTACCAAACACCTCCTTCATATCAGCAAGGTGCTTCCTCTTCATATTACCAAACACCTTTGTCATATCAGCAAGGAGCCTCCACCTCATATTATTAGGCCCCACCATCCTATTAGCAACCTTATGCCAACCACAATCTACATACCTCAATCAATATCAACAAGCCTCTTCATATCAGCCTCCACCATCATATGATCAAACCACCCCGAATCCGTCCACATCATATCAACCATATGCTCTGTATAGTCAATCCAACCCAACCAATCCTCCCGCAACACCTACCAATAAGGAGTGGGAAGAGATAAAAGCCGTGTTGAAATATTTGCAAATAGGAACCTCCAAAAATTCTTTCAAGTTCGAAGAGATTTGTCCCTATCCATTTGATCCATCGATCTCACTTGTTCCTTTCCCTAAGCATTTTGAAACACCAAATCTTGACAAGTATAAAGGAACTAAGGACCCAAAGAACCACCTTCAATAATTCTACTCACACGGCCAAGAAGTCTTGCACAACGACAATTATCTCTTACGGTTATTCCCTAGGATTCTAACAGGGGTGGCTCTAGATTGGTTTATGGGTCCTCCAAAGGGATCAATCTCTTCTTTTGCGGATCTTTCAAAGAAATTTCTTGCACATTTCTCCTTAAATTTTGAGAAGGATATCAATACCTTAGATCTTCTGAAAGAAAAACAACGTGAGGGAGAAACCTTTGCAAGCTAGCTACAAAGGTGGCATGCTTTGGCTAGTCGAATGAAATCTCATCTCAATGAGAAGGACATGGTGACTCTTTTCGTAGAAAACGCTCATTCAGATATGGCACATAATCTTAACCTTCATTGTGTCACAACCTTTGTAGAGGTCATAGAAAAGGGTCCTATCATTGAGAGAGGGCTCATTGCTAAGGGACGGATCAAAATTTATAATCCAGATAAGGATAAGTCATCTGGAGATAAGTCTCGCTATTGGAACATGAACAAGAATGAATTCAATGATGGTGTCATGGATACCAAGCATGTTCAAGTAGCCAACACCTCACAGAGGTCGCAATATGTCCCTAATCAACCATCAGTTTCTAATGTCATATCAGTGCCATAGGGGGCACCACGTCCTCCCCAATAGTCCAATCAATAGAATTAGGGGAACAATAAATGCACGTTCACTCCATTGGGAGAATATTTGAGTGTTGTCTTCAATAGGCTCCTCCAAGCAAGCTATCCAGTCACATATCCTGTGACTAAACCTTTTGATGAGTCTAAACCAAAGCCTGCCTGGTACAGAGAAAATGAATATTGTGATTTTCACAAAATTAAAGGTCATTCCACAAACAAGTGTCAAGGACTCAAAACGTATATCCAAGATCTTATAGATCAAGTGGATGCAAACTAGGCCACATCGTTCAATGCCCAACTCCAGATATATCAAAATGTTTTCCCAAAACACAATCAAGGTGCCAGTACGTCCAATGCTAATCCTGGGTCAAGCAATAACAATGGTAAAAATAACAGCACAAATAATGTCAGCTACAAGAATGTTCCCTATAACTATGATGGTATAGTTATGTGCATCAGTTAGGTAGAGCTGCGTGTGTCCATGATTTTCGGTGAGGGAAAAGACCCACAATGTGTTGTCACAACTCGTCGCACCCGCATAACCATTTTTGAAGCCTCCACATTAGCCCAGCCAGCTCCTGTAAGCTCTCAATACAATATCCTTGATCACCTTGGAAAGACACCAACTCAAATATCCATCTTAGACTTGCTTAAATCTTCACCTATCCATTAGGAAATCCTCACTAAAGCTTTGCAGGATACTCATGTCCCTAATGATATAGATCCTACCCAATTTCAAGCCTTGGTAGGAAATTTATCATCCACATATCAACTGGGCTTCAGTCAAAACAACATGCCTTCCATCGACTCAAATCATAACCATCCCCTTCACATTGAGGTGCTCATAGCTTGTCATAAAGTAAAAAGGGTCCTGGTAGATAATGGCTCTGCCCTTAATCTTTGTACATTGAAGTTCATTAAACAAGTAGGCTACACCCATGCTGTCTTGAACAACCAAGTTATCACCATCAAATCATATTACAATGCAGAATGAGGCTCCAAAGGAATTATTTGTCTTCCTATCCAGGCTGGTCCTATTGTACAATATACCATGTGTAAGGAAAATTAGATGTGAAAAACAATTCTCCTAACGTCAATACCTCAGGAAAAAATGTAGATACACTTTAAAATTTACAATTACAGTCCAATTAAGATGCACTATGAAACAGACAACAGAAACAGAGTATTTGACAATCACACATGAACACCAGATATACGTGGGAAAACCATTATGGGAGAAAAACCCACCACACCAAGAGAAATCACTTTGTATTATAGTAATGAAATTACATACAAATTTTAGACTTATCTTTCTGGTGTCATTATACAACAGCATTCACCATTAACATTTTTGTACAGGAATCTTCACATTACAGTCCACAGAATTCATCCACTTATACAATCACTCAACAACCTATTGATTCAACCAACCGATTACAAACTGCAATCACAGAGTATATCCATGTCAAACTCTGTCTGTAGAACTTCCTCACAGAACCGTCGCAACTGATTGTCTTCCAATTGTTCCCATTCGGCTCCTCCTATTCGTCCACAAGATGCCACATTAGATAGTCTTACTCGGTCAACAGAATTTGCAATGTATTGGCATCTCGGTGAGACACTAACAGTGTCTCGCCGATGCCACATAGACTTCATATCGATGTCACCAAGAGACTCTGATATCGCTAAGACATTCTATCGAGCCTCATGAGTTACACCGAGACACCAAGCAGTCACCCAGACCTATCGCATTCTCCAGGAGATCATTGCGAGTCACCAAAGGTATACAGAAGACACAAGTCATATCGAGCTCCAAAAGATAGTCAGCAAGACATACCGATATCGTCAAGAGGTTTCTCCAAGACATAAAGGTTACCCCGAAGTGTTCACCCATCGCCAAGACATTGCCCTTCACTGAGAGAACATACCGATCTCCATATGTTACCCCGAAGACTCCAACATACAACAATGTCGGCGAGACATGTAGCTCTCACTAAGACTTCTCACCGAGCTCTATGACTTACCCCGAAAGCTTCATCTGTCGCCAAGAGTTATACCAAAGATCCCACAAGATGTTCCTATCAGTGAGACCTTCAACATTCGCTAAGACATCTTCTTGGGACAAAGAGTTACCCCGATAGCCATCGGCTATCGGCAAGACATTCACCATCGCTAAGAGGTTTCTCCAATCGCTTTGAGTTACACCGAAGAACGTTTGGATGTGTCCCCATCGGCATGACTTTCTCCGTTCACTGGGACTTCTCACCGAGCCATATGTTACGACGAAGACACCAGCAGTATTCCTGTCGGCGAGACATTAGCTTTCGCTAAGATGCTTCACCGAGCCGCCGTGTTACACCGAAGATCATGGTCGCCAAGAGTCTCCCTGAAATACAATTGAATGGCCTGTCGGCCAAAGGTCTCCCGGGCACTATGAGGTCATAACGAATACACTATGTGACAACGATAGACTCCACAGTGCAACCTTTCGGCAAGACATTTGCAAGGTCACAGCGACCTGTTCAAAACAGAATGAATCAAGCTGCTAGTCGGCCAGACAATGAAGATGTCACACTGACTTAGCTCTAATGGAGGTTTCAGCCTATATAGTTTGAGGCACATATTTCCAACTATGCATGGGCATTAAGGCCCATTGAACTGGCACACCACCTGAACTTGTCTGTGCTCACTGGCTTCGTCAATGAATCTGCAACATTCTCCAGAGTATCAACCTTTTCCAAAATGACCTTTCCATCCTCAACAATATCTCGTACAAAGTGGTACTGTACATCAATATGTTTCGTCCTGGCATGGAAAGTAGGGTTCTTTGCCAGACAAATTGCACTCTCACTATCACAGAAAATAGTTATTTCCCCTGCATCAAAACCAATGTTAGAACACAAACATTTCAACCATAAAGCTTCTTTACAAGCATGAGTAGCTTCCATGTATTCAGCCTCTGTAGTGGACAAAGCGATTACAGCTTGCTGCTTGCTCATCCAACTCACTGCACCACCATTCAACATGAAAATATATCCACTGGTGGACCTCCTGCTATCAATGTCCCTTGCCCAATTAGAATCTACATAACCATGAATGTTGAGAGTCCTCTGTGATTCAACCGAATTCCCATGGTAACACAAAGTGAAATTTAAAGTACCCTTCAATTATCTAAACACTCTCTTCACAGTATCCCAATGCGTTCTTCCTGGATTAGCCATAAATCGACTAAGTACTCCCACTGCTTGGGAAATGTCTAGCCTTGTACAGACCATTGCATACATAAGACTCCCTACTACACTAGCATAAGGTATACTGGTCATGTCCTCCATCTCAGTAGGATATTTTGGACAGTCCTCAACAGATAACTTCGTTCCATGCATGACTGGGACCACTAGTTGTTTGCAATCATTCATACAAAATCTCTCAAGAACAGTCCTGACATACTTACTCTGACTGAGCCAAAGCTTTCTATTCTTCATGTCCTTGGTTATCTCCATCCCCAAAATATACCTTGCTGCACCAAGATCCTTCATTTCGAAATTAGCAGACAATTGAGACTTAAGAGCAGAAATCATTAGCTTATTATTTCCTATGAACAGCATATCATCAACATAAAGAGAAATAACAAGTACTTGATCACTTTCAGCTTTATAATATACGCAGTGATCAGATTTTGATCTTACAAATCCCAAAGACAATACAAAAGTATCAAATTTATGGTACCACATTCTAGGTGACTGCTTTAACCCATACAGAGACTTCTTTAATTTGCATACCAGTTTTTCTTTACCTTTCTCAACAAAGTGCTTAGGCTGGGACATATAGATTTCTTCTTCAAGATCACCATGAAGAAATGTTGTCTTCACATCCATCTGTTCGACCTCTAAGTCATACGCAGCTGCAAGTGACAATAGAAATCTGATAGATGTCAGCTTTGCTACAAGAGAAAATATTTCCCCATAATCGATTCCCTCTACCTGGGAATAACTCTTTGCAACCAGTCTTGCCTTGTACTTTTCTACACTTCCATCCAGACCAATATTTTTTTTAAATACCCATTTGCAGCCAACAACCTTTCTACCTTTAGGCAAGGGCATCAGACTCCAAGTTTCATTCTTATCTAATGATGCCATCTCTTCTTCCATGGCTTCCAACCAAGAATCTGAATCAGACATTTTAAATGCCTCTTTCACAGTCCTAGGCTCATTAATACTAGAAATCAAAGCATAGGCACAACTAGAATCTATCAAAGAGAACCCATACCTATCTGGTTGTTTTCTTTCACAGGTTGACCTCCTCACTTGCTGAGGTTGAGGCTGAGGTTCTTCTTCTTCAGAACTTTCGGAATTGCTCGAGCTCTCCTCAGTTTCAGGTATATTTTGAATTTCCAATTCCTCTTTCTCTGGTGTAGGAGGAATTAATGCTACATCCTCATTTTTATCTGACTTTGTCTCTAACTGCAGATCCAAAGTGGAAGGTTTCAGCTCACGAAAGATTACACTTTTGTTGTATACAACCTTCTCTGTATCAGGATTCCAAAGCTTGTATCCTTTTATAATAGCGCTATAGCCAATAAAAATACATTTGACATCCTTGTTCTCCAATTTAGATCTTTTCACATCCGGCACATGAGCATATGCCTCACAACCAAAAACACGAACATGTCTAAGAGAGGGCTTCTTACCAGACCACGCTTCCAAAGGTGTTTTCTCAATAAGAGCAGAATTTGGAGAACGATTAATTAAATAGCATGCAATAGATACAGCCTCAGCCCATAATTTCTCCTCCAAGCTAGCACTACTGAGCATACTTCGTGCTCTCTCCATCAATGTCCTATTGAACCTTTCAGCAACTCCATTCTGCTGTGGAGTATTAGGTGGTCTTATGTGTTTTAATTCCATGGTCTTTGCAATATCTTTCAAATTCATCATAACAGAATTCACTGCCATTATCAGTCCTTAAGCATTTTATTTTTCTACCAGTCTGATTTTCAAAAAGGTTCTTAAATTCCTTAAATCGATTGAACACTTCTGATTTACTTTTCAAAAAATAAACAAATGCTCTTCTTGAATAATCATCAATGAACGACACATAGTATCTTGACTTAGACAAAGAAGGAACATCTACTAGACCAAATACATCTGAATGAATATAGTCTAACAAACCAGAAGATTCATGAGGATTGGAATAAAACAAAACACGATGTTGCTTTCCATATATACAATGTTCACAAAATTCAAATTCAATATTACAATCTTCAAGCCCCTCGACCAGGTTTTTATTCTTCAAGGTTTTTAAACCTTTTTCTCCTATGTAGCCTAACCTATGATGCCAAAGCATAGTATTCTCTGCAGGAATTTTTACTTCCATAGAGTTTACATAATTAGGGATATTTCCCTCTTTACCTCCATGAGCAGCTTTCAGTGACTTTCCAGAGACACTGTTACATTGAACAGCCTATGCATCCAGCTTGTATAGGGTACCAATTCGAGCACCTCTAGCTAGCACTATTGAACCTCTAGTCATCTTGCAGCCATTTCCAGAGAACATAACTTGTAGTCCAATATCGTTCAGCATACTTACAGACAATAGATTTCGAGCCAGACTTGGTATGTGCATAACATTATTGATTCCCTTCACTCTTCCATCAGGGAATTGTATCCTAACTCTTCCACGGCCAACTATCTCTAAAGTTGAATCACTTGCCAAGTACACCTTTCCACCATTGTATTCTTCATACTTTGTGAACCATTCTCTGTGAGATGTCATGTGGAAATATGCTCCATAATCAATCAGCTAGACATCATCTGATGCCTGAGTAGCTAAGGCTACAATGAAGGCGTCACCATCACTATGAGAAGAACCATTATCGGAAGAGCCCTTCTTCTTCTTTTTCTCCTCTTTACAATCCTTTTGGACATGACCAGGTTGCCCACAGTTCCAGCACTTCACCTTGGACTTCTTGCCAGGAGACTTTGATCTCCCTTCTGATTTCGATTTGGACTTCTTGTCCTTCTTCTTGCCTTTCTCCTTCGGTCTTCCTCTGACAGCAAGAGCTTCCTTCACCATCTCAGAGGATTTCCTTCTCATCTCTTCTGACAGCAAAGATGCAACAACATCTTCCATCTTGAAATTCGATGTTGTACTCCCAATAGCCATCACCAGTTGATCCCATGAGTCTGGCAAAGAACACAACAATAGCATACAGCGATCCTCTTCTTCAGTCTTCACACCAACATATGTCAATTGAGCAATAAGCATATTAAATGCATTCAAATGATCAGCTACAGACCCTCCTTCCTGCATTCTCAAAGAGTATAGTTTCTTCCTCAGGAATAGTTTATTCACCAAGGACTTCCCCTGATAAATAGACGCCAGTCTCTTCCACAAGGAAGATGCAGTCTTCTCCTCATGCACATTCAGAAGCACTAAGTCTGTCAAACAAAGCCTTATCAGCCCCTTAGATTTCTTATTTGCAAGGTCCCAATCTTCTTGTTTCATGCCTGTAGGTTTCACTCCAGCCACAGCAATCCAAAGATCACGATCAACTGAAAGATCCTCCATCTTGAGTTTCCACAATTCAAAGTTACTGCCATTAAATTTCTCTATTTCAAACTTTCCAGATGTACTAGCCATCTTAACCTGTAATTAGAAATAACAAATTTTCTACAAGACTCCCACTGAACAGAACTGACTCAAAAAACCCAACGTACCCACAAGGATAACACAACTGGCCAGGCTCTAATACCACTTGTAAGGAAAATTAGATGTGGAAAACAATTCTCCTAACATCAATACCTCAAGAAAGAATGTAGATACACTTTAAAATTTACAATTACAGTCCAATTAAGATGCACTATGAAACAGACAACAGAAATAGAGTATTTGACAATCACACATGAACACCAGATATACGTGGGAAAACCATTACGGAAGAAAAACCCACCACACCAAGAGAAATCACTTTGTATTACAGTAATGAAATTACATACAAATTTTAGACTTATCTTTTTGGTGTCATTATACAGCAGCATTCACCATTAACACTTTTGTATAGGAATCTTCACATTACAGTCCACAGAATTCATCCACTGATACAATCACTCAACAACCTGTCGATTCAACCAACCGATTACAAACTGCAATCATAGAGTATATCCATGTCGAACTCTGTAGAACTTCCTCACAGAACCGTCACAACTAATTATCTTCCAACTGTTCCCATTCGGCTCCTCCTATTCGTCCATGAGATGCCACATCAGATAGTCTTACTTGGTCAACAGAATTCGCAATGTACTGGCATCTCGATGAGACACTAACAGTGTCTCACCGATGCCACATAGACTTCATATCGATGTCGCCAAGAGACTCTGATATCGCTAAGATGTTCTATCTAGCCTTGTGAGTTACACCGAGACACCAAGCAGTCGCCCAGACCTATCGCATTCGCCAGGAGATCATAGCGAGTCACGAAAGGTATACAGAAGACACAAGTCATATCGAGCTCCAAAAGATAGTCGACAAGACATACCGATATCGCCAAGACGTTTCTCTGAGACATAAAGGTTACCCTGAAGTGTTCACCCGTCGCCAAGACATTGCCCTTCGCTGAGACAACATACCGATCTCCATATGTTACCCCGAAGACTCCAACATTCTCTAAGACGTCTTCCCGGGACCAAGAGTTACCCTGATAGCCATCGGCTATCAGCAAGACATTCACCATCGCTAAGAGGTTTCTTTGGTCGCTTTGAGTTACACCGAAGAACGTTTGGATGTGTCCCCGTCGGAGTGACTTTCTCCGTTCGCTAGGACTTCTCACTGAGCCATATGTTACGGCGAAGACACCAACAGTATTCCTGTCGATGAGACATTAGCTTTCGCTAAGACGCTTCACCGAGCCATCGTGTTACACTGAAGATCATGGTCGCCAAGAGTCTCCCTGAAATACGATTGAATGGCCTATCGGCCAGAGATCTCCCGAGCACTATGAGGTCATAACGAATACACTATGTCACAGCGATAGACTCCACAGTGCAACCTTTCGACAAGACATTTGCAAGGTCACAACAACCTATTCAAAACAGAATGAATCAAGCTACTAGTCAGCTAGACAATGAAGATGTCACACTGAATTAGCTCTAATGGAGGTTTCAGCTTGTATAGTTTGAGGCACATATTTCCAACACCATGTGTCATGTCCTTGATTTGGACCTTCCATACAATCTCCTTCTTGGCCGCCCATGGATCCATGCCATGCAGGCTGTCCCGTCCACCTATCATCAATGTTTGAAATTCCCATTTAATGGGATGGAAGTAACTATACATGTCGATCCGAAACCCTTTGACTATTGTTAGGCGTTAGAAGCTTCCTTCCCTCACTCTCACTATTGTCCAGGAGTGGAAGTGGGGGAACCTCAGGCATCATCCTCCAATCCCTCATCTAACCCATTGACTATTTTGACTGGATATACAACATCATGCCCATGGCCAAACCAAATGGAAACATTAGAAGTTGTACATATTTTTAGGATCTCAATAAAGCTTGTCCAAAGGATGATTTCCCCCTTCCAAATATTAACATGTTGGTCGACCTAACAGCAGGGCATGAGATGCTATCCCTTATGGATGGTTTCTCTAGCTATAATCAAATCAAAATTGCACCAAAAGATCAACATAAAACTGCCTTCACCACTCCTTGGGGCACCTTTTGCTATAATGTCATGCCCTTTGGACTTAAAAATGCAAGGGAAACCTATCTGTACGCCATGACTTTTATCTTCCATGACCTCATTCATATCACAATGGAAGATTATGTTGATGACTTATTGGGGAAGTCCAAGACCAAAGAAGAGCATCCCATGATCTTGAAGAAAATATTTGAGCGGATAGAACACTACAAGCTACGTCTAAATCCAAGGAAGTGTGTGTTTGGCATTACATCTGGGAGGTTACTGGGCTTCATAGTCTCCAAAAGGGGTATAGAGGTAGATCCAACAAAGGTCAAAGCAATAATGGAAATGCCTTCACTGTGTAATCTCAAGCAATTAAGAAACCTCCAAGGCAAGCTATAGTCCATCAGGTGATTTATAACTCAACTAGCTGACAAGTGTCAATCATTCTCACATCTCCTGCATAAAGACACCACCTTCAAGTGGGATCCAGAATGTCAGCAAGGCTTCAAAAAAATTAAAGAGTATTTGGCTCATCCACCCATCCTCATGCCTCCTATTCTAGGTAAACCACTCTTGTTATACATTTCAACTACATTAGTTGCACTGGGGGCATTATTAGCTCAACATGATGAGTCCTCTAAACAACGAGCAATCTATTACATTAGTCAAACATTGGTGGACTATGAACTCAACTACTCTCCAATGGAAAAGGTGTGTTTGGCGGTGGTCTTCAGTTCACAAAAGCTTCGTCATTACATGCTCAGTCATCCTATCAAGCTAATATCAAAATTTGATCCACTCAAATATTTGTTATCCAAAACTTCTTTGACTGGCTGCATGGCCAAGTGGGTCATGTTACTGATCAAGTTTGACATACAGTATGTGGATTGTAAGGTGATCAAGGGACAAGTCATAGCAGATAAATTGGCTGATGCTCCCTTGGTGGATGCATATCCTCTAGTAGTTGAGTTTCCTAATGAAGAATTCCTCATAGTCACAGAAGCAGATATATGGATGCTCTATTTTGATGGGTCATACACACATAATGGAGTTGGTGCAGGTGTCTTATTTGTCACCCCACAAGGTGACTACATCCCAAACTCATTCAAATTAGCATTTCCATGCACCAATAATATAGTAGAGTATGAAGCTCTTATCACTGGTCTTAGAATCGCCATCCAATGGAACATCACTCATCTACGAGTCTTTGGCAATTCCCAGCTAATTATCAAACAAGTCAATGAAAAGTTTCAAACTAAGGATGACAAGTTGTTACCCTACAAACGCATGGTGGATGACTTTAAAAAGCATTTCATCTTTATCCAATTTGAACAGATCCCCAGAGTTCAAAACAAGCCAGCAGATGTGATGGCCACAATTGGTTCCCTCATTGATATGCCCAAAGATCAAACGGACTGTGAGTTCCTCGTTGAACAATTTTAATCCCAGCATATGATGTCCCTGATAGTGAGATGGTGTACAATATTGTAGGTCCTAAATCACCTTGGTACCATGACATTTACACCTATCTCTGTGATAATATCCTACCCCCTAACCTTACATGAAATCAACGCAAATCCTTCATCCAACGTACTTCCCGCTATACCATTGTGGGAGATACACTTTATCGTCATGGGTATGATAGCACTCTTCTTAGGTGTCAATAAATCTAAAGCTCACACTGTGCTAAACAAGGTGCATAGTAGTGTCTGTGGGGCCCATTCTAATAGCATGGCCTTGGCAAAAAGGATTCTCATAGTTGGTTATTATTGGCCTGCAATGGAGCATGACTCTTGCGAGTTCGTGAAGAAATTCCTACCATTTCAGCAACATGCAGATTTAATCCATGCTCCCACACAATATTTAGAGCCCATCATAGTGCCATGGCCTTTTTCTCAATGGGGTTTTGACTTGATCAACAAGATTTACCCTCCATCCTTTGACGGCCACACTTTCATCATCACGGCCACTAAATACTTCACCAAGTGGGTGAAGGCTATTCCACTCTCCCAAATAATGGGTATTCAAATCTCCAAATTCATCCTTTTCCATATCCTCTGCAGATATGGAATCCCTTCCACCATCATCACTGACAATGGAAAACCCTTTAAAAATCAATTTATGAAACACCTTTGTGAGACATATCACATCCAACATCGTTGGGCCACACCCTATTATCCACAAGGTAATGGTCAAGTGGAGGCAACCAACAAGACCCACATCAAAATCATTAAAATGGTGGTTAATAATATTGGTCAAGATTGGCATCTCCATCTCCATCCCGCCCTCTGGGATTATTGTACATCCATCTGCACTCCCACTGGCACCACTCCATATTCCCTTGTATATGGTGTTGATTGAATCTTTTCGATCGAAGTTGAGATCCCCTCACTCCGAATATCTCTAAATAACCTCATCAATGATGAAGACACCAAGGTTGCACACTTAAGTTAGCTTGAACTCCTAGATGAAAAGTGTATCAGGGCCTACAATCATCTACAAGCATACCAACATCATCATAGGAGGAGCTACAATAAAAAGGTTTTTCCTTGCCAGTTTAATGTTGGTGATCTAGTCCTCAAGGAGAATCAGCGTACCTAGCAAGATTGAGATAAGAAAGGAAAGTTTGAGGCTAATTGGCTAGGTCCTTATGTTGTCATAGCTAAATATGGTTCTGGGGCATATAGGCTTGCTACACCTAAAGGGGAGTCCCTACAGGAGCCTATCAACATCATGCACCTGAAGAGGTTTTATACCTAAGTCAATTGGGTTATCCTATCCTAAAAAATAACAAAAAAAGTAAAAAAAAATGTTAAAAATACAAAAAAAAATCAAAAAGACAAAAAAATCCAAAAATAGTAAAGAGAAATAATCTGTCCTATGGTGAAAACCACCCTTGATGGCACCTTGGATAAGTACATTTGGTGAAAACCTAGAAACAAGCACCATTCGTAGAGGGATTAATCATTATCTACCTTGTTTCCTAGTTACTTTATGCTTCCATCCATCCTATCCCTACATCCTATTGATCCAGTCCTTTCATCTGCATCTTCTTATCCGTCACTCGGTATATTTTGGTTGAGCATTGGATGATCCACATCAGCTATCCGCAATCCTGAGATTTTATCCCAACTTGAGCTTCTTTCATCCATGTGTCTATGTCATTTTTTGGTCTTGTGTCCTCATCTCGAACCTTTCATCGTGTCAGTCATCATTAGGTCTCATCTTGTCTTTGGTTCTTTCTTCGAACTACATTGCCCTTGCACTTTCACATAGGAAAGGTCGATCATTTGATCAGCTCCTGGGGCATTTTTCCATCAAGTCCTTGTCATCCATCATCATCTCCATTTCCTTCTTCCCACTTTTATCCATGGTCAGTCGTCAGTCTTTTATAGAACTATGAGGCCCTTGCACTTTCACGTAGGCAAGGCTAATCTTTGATCAGCCCCCGAGCCCCTAGGTCTTTAGGGCATGTCTTGTCATGTTCATCTCATGTTGTCAATTATGTCCCTACCTAGATGATTCTTAACAAACAAAATCCATTGATATCATGAGGTTCAATCAGTTTTGAATATCCTACGTTATGTTGGTCATTTAATCTATCCTCCATCTTTGGTCTTAACAAGATGCATCCTTCCTAATCAAACCACATCAATCCCATCCACCCTTTTAATTTTGTGGCAAAGGACAATTGATATTTCTTGTGATCTTTTGATGTTTTTTTCTTTTGTTTATTATTTGAGCTTCCTATCATACCTCGTCAAGGTCGCCACAATCAAATATACCATGGTGTGCTTTGACTGGTAAACATAGGGGCATATCTTGATCTTTTGTTTGTTTATGTCTTCTTGGTTGTCCCATGTAGTACCCACCAAGATCCATGTGGTCTTGTGTTACACTGGGGCATCCTTTTTGCTTGTGGTTATCCCAATACCTGGCCCGACCAAAGCCATTGTGGCTTTGGGGTATTGGGATAGCCTTCTTGTTTGTTGTGTTTGTTTTATGCATTGCCCACTAATTCACCTCAGTTCCTTATACCCTAGTGTATCGTGTCTTATGATATTGCAAAAATCAATGCTCGTAAAATGACAACATAGCATTAGGATTACATTTCATTTATCATTCCATTGCATTTCCTTCATCCCCATCCATCATTTCCCTAGCCTATGATTGGTGATTTTGGTTGTGCAAACGCTCATCTTTCATCTTCTCTTCTTCTCAGGATTCCTATTTTCTTTGATAGTTGCAATATCACACACATCATTTCTCATCTTGATATGTGACATATTATCACACCCATCACTCACACAGGCTGCATTTATCATTATGCCGACAGTACCAAGGCCATCTCTACTATCATATCCCTAGTCTATGATGTGCAAAATGAGCAAAGAAAATGAGATTGATACATAACTATAAGGAAAATCACGGTCGTCATAGAAATAGATGAATCCAATCATTCATTAATCTTGATCGATGTCATATTAAACACAAAGAGTACAATTTCATCCCATTTTTCATTTGGCATTATCATGTTCATTTTAAGTTGTTTAGATTGATCTTGATTGGTTATTCTAAGCATCTTAAGTTCATTCCATTATCATTTTATTGTATTATCATTTTAGGTTGTTTAGATTTATTATTCTAAACATATTAGTCCACCGCATTGCATACATTGCATTATGTTACATTCATTCCATCCATTCATAACATTATTACATGTGCATACACCACATTTTTTATTCATTGCATCCCATTACATTTTCATATCATAATCAAACCATAATAATATTCCTGGAAAAAATTCCCACTAAAATTAAAGGAAAATTGATTGTACCATGTACACGCATATATCACCACTTGCATCACAAATCATTAGTCTCATATCCATAGCATATAAAATCATAAATCATCCATCACATCCTACATCACAAAGTGTTATCCATAATGTATTTCATCTATATCATCCACATGCACATAAACATAAATCATCATGGTCACATGCATATATCATCATCATCATCATCATCATCATAATCATCTGCATATCTCATAATAAATCACATACGTACACATGCACATAAATAAACATCCATCACATAATCAGCACATAGTGTTGATAATGTCCATCACATATCATATAAACATCAAAATATCATGTCCATCATAATAAAACCATAAACAATTCCATAACAAGTCCATAATAAGTGCATCATAAAAGCATAAAACATGTCCAACATGTCCATCGAAACCCATCAAATAACATACAGGTATAGAGCTCTGATCAAATACAGAGACATCTCCTAAATGAATAAAGAATAAAGAATGAACTAATCAATGAATGAAATAATAATATCTAATCTGTGCTGAGAAGTATGTAGTCTCTATCTCTATATGTTTCTCATCCACCCTGCACCTATCAAAAATTGGGACCCTATCACCCCTGTCCTCTCTATCTTGAGCTTCCCTCATCTGATCTTTAAGGAGAGTTTGCCCCTAAACCTCTACCCCTGGGAGGAGTCTCGTGGAATCTATTGTACCCTCATGTGTGAGTGGCTCCTGAGTGAGACGGTGCTAGCATCTAAGGTACCCATCTGACATAAGGAGATACCCTCTGTATGACATCTAGGACTGTCTGATGGTATGCCAACATATAATAGGTCGCCTTTGTCCTAGCATTTGTCACCTTTGTCGCCTGTACTCTGGCTAGATCTCTCTTAATCATGTATTTGTCCCTCAGCCCTGAGATGTATCTCCTCTCACTCTCTCAAGCCTCCTAAGCCATTTGTATCTGATCCACCTATGCCTATAGTCAGGACATCTGCTACACTACTACATCCCTCTCACCTTGCAAGGCCTGCACCTGTGCCTCTGTTGCCTCCACTCTCTCTAACATAGCCCCTGCATCCCCTAATGTAACCTCTCCACACTTTTCCCTATCTCGGAGCTTATCTCGCTCTCTCTGTAACTTGTCTCTCTCCCTCCTTATCTCCTCCAGCCCCCTCTGCATCTTTGTGATTTGCCTCCTGAGGTCATCTCTCTCAGTGTGGGCCTCTCGTACATTCTGTGATGCCTCCTCTACCAGGGCCACATAGTCTTTGTCTTCCTCCATCTACAACTTGTTTGTATTTTCCTATAATCTATCCCTATCCTCCTCAGACTCCCTGAGTCTATGCTCTTCTATCCTCAATCAAGCCATAGCCCCTGTAAGCAGTACTATGGGATCCTCACGTGGTGGCGACATGTAAGGCACTATCGCCAGTGGATGTAATTCTAGAGCACCCACCTCCATTTCATGACCCTCACCTCTCACCTCCCTCTCTCCCCTAGCCTCCTCCATCTCTATGTCTCCATCGCCTCCTCTCCTCCTCCTCTGTTGTGTTGCTAGGCTCCTCTCATCATCTGACCCATATCTCAGTGCCCCTACAATTAGATGCACTATCGTGATCAATCCTGGCCTCCCCTTTGCCCACCATGTTGTGTATCGCACTATAGTCCCTACGTCTTCTAGCCCCCCTCCAAGGGTACTGTGTCAGTGGGACCTAATCCCACATCGACCGTGCATAATCAGCCATAATAGGCTCACCACATAGTGCTACTGGCTCCTTGGTAATCCTCTGAAATCTTTGTGGCCTTGCAGGGATATCTTGTTGAATCCTAAACTATCTTGCCACCCTATCGAGTCTATGCAACTCAACAATGAATGGATCTCAGCCAATCAGGTAACAGACAGAAAAGAAATAACCCATGTACCTCCTGTCTTCATCCCTCCATCCTAAAAACCATTGATCCATGTACCACCTCCAGGTGATTTGATCCTCCCTCAAAGTGTCCAGTCTTCGCCTCCATCCCTCCAAGTCCCTAACTAGCTGATAGTGCAATATGAACCCATACGCAGTCCCCCACCAGTATGCTACTAGCAGTGTCTCATCTCTAGCCCTTGCAGTCAAAATATTTGGCCTAACCACACTAATGTGCTCCCATTCACACACATGCAATAGTGTCACGTGTGTGATACTCAAAGCTCATTTGTAGTAGATGACATGCATATCCTTGTACAATTGTGCCAATATGCACGCTCCCCATGCAAACTCTCCCTCTCTCCTCTCCACAATGTGTCTGACAACCTCAATGATCTTGAGGCTACAAAAGCATCGACTCTTGTCTGGTAACAGGATCTCGTTGATCAATCCGCAAAGGTATAATGGCAGAGCAGGTACATGTAATCCTAGGCAAGCATCTAAATCCAACTCACTCCCCTATGTCGACAGCTCCCCTGATCCGAACACTTCCCACAGACACTTCTCCTATGGTCGGGTATAGGACCAACTAATCAAATTCCCTTTGATTGGTAGTCACAATATCCTCCAAACATCCTCAAGAATCACCGTCATCTCCCCTGTCAAGAGATGGAAAGTCGACGTCTCTAAGCTCCATCTCTCCATCAGTGTTGTTAGGAGTGCCTAGTGTGCTCTAATGTTGGGATATCCCAACATGTGTAGTAGTTTGGCCTATGCCAGCGATCTGTGGTCATGGACCGTCATCACCCTACGTGTTGCCTCCAAAACTGTTGAATGTCTCTCTCTTGTCCTCAGCGACTCAAAGTTCTACATCCATACAGAACGACTTGTCAATTTTTCAACATATTTCACTTATTTTCTGTCATTTTCATCCCTGCCCCAGGTTTGGTGAATTCACCTCTGTGTAAGGAAAATTCGCCCTTCCCCTTTTCCCAGTGCATTCACCCATCCAGCTCGCATGCTCGCCCCTTTGTCGTTTTCTAACGAATTCGCCTATTTTTTTGGCAAATATGCCCCTTTCCTGTTTGGGTGCGAATTCATTTGTTTCCCTTCCAGAGGCGAACTCCCATTCTCCTTTTCTTCCCAAGGGGAAATTTTGTTTTTGCCCCTATGTTTCTTCTTTGCCAAGTGGCGAATTTTCCCTCTCCCTTCTCCCCTAATGGGCGGATTCAATTTCGTCTATTGCCCCTTATGGAAAAATCGCATTTGGTTTTTCGGTTTTGATGAATTTGCATTCGCCTATCCCTAGTGCATCTGCCCCTATGTTGCACAACTCTACCCCTTTCTTTGGAGAGGCGATTTCGCAATCACCCCTCCCCCAGCACATCTGCCTCTACGTCATGCGACCTTGCCCCTTCCCTTGCTCATCCTCCAGGACGAGTGAATTTGACTTGTGGACAAGCGAATGCACCCATTCGTGGCAAACCCGCACCCTAAATCTACCCAAATCCCAAATTAACTTATGCATAAAAATTTAAATTCAAATCACAAAGCAGGATCTGAACCATAACCGGCATGGCACTTATCTATAGTAATAGTACTGTCGTACCTCCTCGCCCCAGTGGATGAGCTCGTCATCCACGAATCCCTCGTCCTTTCCCACCCCGTCAACCATCCTCGTCACTTTTTTTCTCTCTCATCTAGTCAGCTGCCAAGTATGCAAAAGGTAAATAGTAATTTTCAAATTTACTAGTTATAATTTTCCACTTTTGCACCTATTTAGCCTTTTAAATTTTGGGTAATTCTTACCCTTTATTTAACCTTTTATTAATTCTTTCACCCCTTTTCTTCCGCGAGCTGCCATTTGCACCCCGTTTTTCTGTTTTCCTCCATTCAAAAGTCATTGTTCATGGTTTTTTGTGCTCTATCGTGTGGTACCCTCTGTTTCTCCATATCAAGAAATCATCTGGGACCCCTTTTTCTTCCCCATCTTCCCTCTCGAGGGGGCATACCCTACCATTTTCCTCCATTCTTCCATCCTATCCACTTCCCTGTGGCACCTAGGGCATTCTCCTTCATTTTTTATGATTAGACAGCCTACACAACTTTTTCTGCACTGGAGCATTGTCTAATAATCCCTTTCTCCTATCAAGTCATCTGCATTTTATTTTTCTTCGAAACACTATTATTCTAACAGTATTTCGAAGAGGGGCAAAATGTAGACACCTAAATTTGACCACCCCCATAGGGTCAAATTTCCCTTTTTATTCCTTTGTCCCACATCCTTCATCCATGTTAATTAAATAATTTATAATTTAATTAATATTCCCCTTTTTCTAATATCCCTATTATCCTTTATCCCCTTTCTTCTCTAAATTAAATAAATACTCCAATTTATTTAATTTAGTCATTTTGCCTTTATGAATTTAAATCAATTTTTAAATTCATTATTTCTCTCTCCTTGTCTCATCCTCCATAATCTTCTCTAATCCAAATTAATCTAATTAATTTTTTATTAGGATGTGCACACCCCTAATCATAATTAGGGTCACATCCTCCATAATGCCCCACTTGCCCTTAATTCTTCATTAACTAGCTTAATCATATTTGCACAACCCTAATCACTTGATTAGGTCAACCTAATCCTCATGCCATTTATGGCATATGTCCAAATTCAACTTCATTTATTGTTTTCTCCTTTTGGAGAAGGCAACCCCTTCCCCACATTTAATCCCCCTAGGCATTTGAAAGAATTTTTAATTCTTTCTCTCATCCCCATGTGGATATTTGAGGAATTTTTAATTCATCGCATATCCCATCGCCCACATGAGGATAAGGACCTCCTTTATGAGGAGATCTTGTCCAAATCCCTAGGTACTATGAGGTACCTCCACCTCATCTTTCCTTAACACCTCACCTGCCACATGTCAAGATGTGAGGGCTTGTGAGTTCTCAACTCACCCTAGCCCTTGATCTTATCCACTAAGGCTTCATCTTGACCCTCCATTGTTTAGAGGCACTTCCCCTAAAAATGGAGGAAATTGCCCTCATTTGACCATCCACTATTGCAATCATCTTAGCACTCAACCAAACATTCAAGCACTCAATAAAATCCACCATTGTTGCAGCATCCCTTGCATCCATTGCAATACCCACAATCACCATTGCATTCACCATCACCTCATGATCATTTAGAGCTAGGTTTTATGCTATTTTTCCATCGAAGGAGCACACATTCGAACGATCAATAGGGCCAAGCAAGCAATCAACTCAACAAGGTAAAAAGTCCCTTTTCTTGGATTTTGTTTGAGTTCATCATATGCCCAATCTTGAGTATTTGTCTTGTGCTTTTGATCCATTGCATTAGTTAGTTTTTGCATTTTAGGTAGGTCAAATTCACTTGCATCACAGTTTCACTTTGATTCTTTGGTGTGACCTTTTCCTAACTTCATGGTCATCTGGGAAATTAGACCAAGAGTCTTCTATATGAGGTACATGCTTTATGGAAGAAGAAACATTTTTCTCCATTCTCCCAAAAGGATCATAACTTTTTCTTGCATCATTTTGAAGTTACAAGTTTTGTAGTTTTAGTTCTAGTTTTCATGCCTTGACATAGGTGAGGCTATGAAAAGTATACCAACCAATAGCAATGGTGAATTTCACCCTTGCCTTGTGCTTGGCTTCAAGAATTCCATGAGATTCTATTAGTTGTCTTGAAATTTCTAGCAAGACAATTTTATCTATTTAGTACCTAGGTAATTTGAATGGTTTGTCAAAGAATTCTTCCATCCTTGTATAAGTAAAATTTGGAAATTGGATAAGCCAACTTCCCCTACTGTATATGGCACCTTGTGCCTCAATAAATAATATTTTTGCCTTATTGTCTTTCATGGTTTGTATTGGCCACATGGAGAAAGTGTCATTTACCCTTTGTAATGCATGATTAATTATTTGTGTTCCAATTGAAGGTAATGATTATAGACTAAGTTTTACCTTGGCTTGATACCAAGGGTACCTATTCTATCCAATCCAGTGAAAGTGGTCTTCATAGCCATAGAATAAACCAAATATGAAGTCATGAAGATCTTATGATTTACCCCAAAGGTGATGATTTGTTCATGGAGGTTATCACTAATGAGTTTATCCTAGTGTATCATATTTTGTCCAACTAGGACAACTTCAACGAAGTAGTACATCCATGGTTTGAAAGTTGAAGAAATAGGAAGTACAACAACTTAGCTCAAAAGTGTCACAATATCCCCAATCTTGTTTTGAAAGCCACTTCTACATAAAACTTTGGGCATCTTTGATACAGACTTCTTTGGGGTTTCCATCCATTTAATATTAATAATTCTTTTGCATTTCTTTGTTGCCTCATTGAATTGTTTCTTAGCATTTTTTTCAATGAATGCCACTTTGGTGTAGAAAGGGATGTCGAAAGTGTTCCTAAGGGCGTTAGCAATTAAGTTTGTAAACACTCTTCCATCAATAATCACTTTCCTTTTATCCACATCATAATGTCTAATGCATTCCAACATCTATATATTCCAAGGACACTAGGAAGGCTGTATATTTATCCAATCAATTCAAAAAAAATCGTCTTGGTCCAAGGTGTGGCATTATTACTGGTCATCTTCCAATGGAAGTCATCAATACTAACGTACCCTAAGTCTTTTGATATAACCCCCCATGTTAGAGTGATCTAAGAAGGGAGAGACATCTCTTTGAATTCGTACTTCACGTATTTTGCTCTTCTTCTCATATATCCTACATGATAATTGAAATTCTTGAATTATATATCTATTTGGATAGGGTTTTTCCTAGAGATCATTTAAGTTTGCTATCTAAATCAGCTCAATTACATGTTCTTTTCAATTATCCATTTAACTAAGGTTTTTCTAAGTTTCTAAAGCTAGGCCAAGTGGGGGTTTGAGTATTTTATACATTTTCCATTATAATAATGACCTCTAAAATTGAATTATTTTTCTCTTTAATAGAGTTGTACAAAACATGATAATTCACGTTGGGTTTATTAGATACATACCTATTATATGTTAACCAAAAATTCTGGTAAATACATGTGATGGAAATGCTTTGAAATTTTGTTAGCACTTTGTTCTTCTTGCTCCTAATGACAATGATAATATTCTACAACCTAGCTTCAACTCTTCTTTGTTGAATATATTTATTTGGATCTTTCTCATGCTCTAAGAAGTCTTTAGTCTTCTGCATTTTTTGTGTTGAATGTATTATAATATTACATTTAAAAATTAGGAAAATATGTGGAATTTGATGTGTATTCAATGTGCAAGGTGAGTAGGCGAGAAATTAATGTTAAAAGTGGAAAGATCACTTGCAAAAGTTTGAATTGGAACCACACTTATTATTTTAGTGTTGTGAAATAATCAAATTCAAAAGTTTTTGATAAAATAAGCAGCATTTACAGGGTGTTATACCCTTCTCACAGAAAGCTCAAAGGGCCAAAAAGAAGCTAGTCCAAACCAGAACATGAATTAGGAGAAAAACAAACAAAAACAGCTGACCAATGGCTGTAGAACAACAGACAAGGATTAGACAACCCCAAAACCAGAGGAGACTAATCTCACTCCCTAAATCCGAGGCCGTGAAGAAGCAATGAATTTGGGGAGTCCCTTCTTCTTCCTCAACACAATCGACCAGAAAGACTCAGAGTCAAGTTTGAAAGTTAAGTGACTTTCTGCAATGAATTTTTTATTACCTTCTAGTATTCTTCTACGAGTCTTTTGAAGTGAACGGATCCTTTTAAAATAAGTAAGGTTCACTATCTGATTGGGTTTAACTTCTCTATAGACGAAACTTTTACAGGGATTCTTTCCTTAACTGTTCGTGCGAGAAATTGTAAGCGAACCAGTTCATTTTCTCTTAGAGGTCTGGTTTAGATGAATAGTTATAATACTAATGTCATCATTCATTTCATGTAATCAAGTGTCGAGGGCATGGGATGGATGGATGATTTCAACATGACATAATGTTGATGTCATCATTGTATATTGACTGTGAGAAATCTTCACTAGACCAGCTATAGGAGTAGTGCAAAATTTTGGTTCAAATGAAAAGAAGAACCTCCACAAATGGACAATATATCATCCTGATTTCATGGTGGCACGAATAGAAAAAATTCCAAGTGAACCAGTTGAATGGGTAATTATAGATGTTCAGTCCATTTGGCAAGGGAATATATGCAAAGGAAAGATGGCATAATGATGATGTTACTGGTGTACGGTAAGCGAGCATTTTTAAATGAACCGATCATATACAAAATGGTTATTAATCGGGTTCAGATGTGAGTGATATTTCTACAACCATCAAATTTGGATTTATTGGTTAGCGGGTACAAGGAAAACTAAGCGAACTGAGACTTTTAGACTTTGATTGGCTCAGTTCACTTGAGAGTCAATTTTTCGCATATATTGAACAACTTGTCATGCGGAAAGAACTTATTGAACCGGTTTTGAATCAGTTGAAGGAGCAAAATCTACAAGTGAATATCTTTCTTGTATTAAAAATTTTCAAGGAACTTCAAAAAGGATAATAGCTCAGTTTTTAATGTTCTTTTTAACCATGACAAAATTACGGCACTTGAGACAAACAATTGTAAGAATTTGGTTCATTTGAGATATTGTTGATACTACAAAACAGACCTAAACCTACTAAGCAAAAAGTAGAGGGTCTATATTTGTTAGAAGAAAAATGGGATGTGTTGAGCAAAGATATAAGGAGACACAAGCAACAAAAGAAAGATTTGCTGCTAGAATATGTGTTTAATGTTCTATTGGATCTATTTGGGATGGAGTCTTGTAACTATACATAGTTATGTTAAAGAGAGAAAATGGTAAAAAACCTAATTCTATTTAACATGACATGACTTTTTTATAGGTATTGAAGAAAATAAATGAAGAGTAAAAGGAATTCTCGTGTAGGATGATTGTGAAACAATGGAAAATGGTGGCAAAATATATGGAGACCCAAGTTGTTAATTTAGAAAAAAAAAGGATATGTTGCTAGAGGAAGAGAATGAAGTGGAATGTCATATTGATGGCATGGAAGTGTTGATGAATGAAGTTGTAGCAAAAGGAAGAAATGTTACAACATGAACAATTAAAGAAAAATGGATGGAGTAAAAGTTGTAGAAGTAGAACATTAGAAAGTGAAAGAATGTGTGTTAGTGGTGGAAAAAGAGATCCTCGTGCAAGAGGAAAGTGAAGAATAGAAAAACTATCATCTGGTTATGGTGACAAGAGTTGAAAAAGAAAGAAAAGTTATAGCAATGAGTAGAGAGAATAAGGTGGCAACAAAGGCATGTTTATCAAAAGGAATGAAGGGATTAGTGGGGAAGGTACAAATTATTACACAAAAAGAAGAAGATAAGGAAGTAACCAAGGATTCATTTGATTTTTATAATACTAATAGTGATTATTTATGTGTAAATGAAGTGGTGAATGAGGAGAAAGTCATGGTTAAGGGAGGTGGACATGGGAGTGAAGAAAAAGAGATGGATGGCTTGTTTAATTTTATTATGTAGATTGAGTTGAGTGATGTGGAAATTCTTGCACCTCAAGAGGAGAGATTGTTATGAAAGATATTTAATAAAGGTGCCAAGGACGAGTGTGTAGGGTAGTGAGTAAAAAGTGTTACATTGAATGTCCTTTTTAGGACATGGAGGTGTTAGTGGACATGATGTAACTGAGTATGTTAGGAGAAGAGAAGAATATAGTGGTGAAAGATATGGAGAAGAAGGAAGTACAATTTGTTGCACAAGAAGAAACTCATATAAGAGTTGCAAAAGAAGTGATGATACATGGTTGATGCAAATATGGCAACTAAGAAGATGGCTCATATAGTTCCAATGTTTAATGAGGAGGAAGTAGAGGACAACAATCTACTTGAAAGAAGATGTGAAGGATTGAGGAAATGTTCAACTCTAGGGACTATTCACTTGCAAGTTTGGTTGCAATAGAGTTTGGTGAAGAGAGTTGTAGAAGAGGAGGATGAGAAGGTTATATGTGTAGAAAGAGAAGTTGCAAGAATTGTACTTGAGGTTTGTAGATAAGGAAGTGGGTCAAAATTACAAGGAGATGATGATGGAAACTTTTAATTACCCTAAAAGTATTTATTTTAATTTATTTGTAAATCCGATAGTGTGAGGATAATGGAGAAAAGTAATTTGGTGGAGAAAGACAAATAATAGTGCATTGAACCTCACAAAAGGAGAGAAGGAAAGAAGTATTAGGTGGAGGTAGATGGTTAGTGGTGGATTATGTTCCACAAGAGGATGAAGTACATGGAGATGTCTTTGGTGGAGATTTGGCTATGGTGAGTAGATATCCACAAAAGGAATAAAAAATAATGGTTATTTTGGTGAATAGTAATATTTTAACTAGATGTTGAAAGAGGCAAAGGAAGAAACTTTTTGATATATACCTATGATAGTATTAAGAGTATGCTACAACTAGTACATTTTCTAGAAAATTGGTTCTACCACTCAACTTCACTCTATGAAGATATGCTCTCCAATTTTCTTGTCTGATGTGTATGATATAGAAGCATCCAAATCCACAAACAATCTTGTGTCACCCAAAACAACAATTACTTTTATTTTTCATTTTTCTTCAATTTGGATATGTTTGTTGCTTGGCTTCTTATCAACTTGCTTATTGAAAGTACTACAAGAAGGGTGCAAGTTTATTTTATGTTTGAGAGCATTTCTATCTATGCGACACCCACATGTTGCTACAATCAATAAATTAAGATGCTAAAGGACAGCCTTTGGGATTTGGATTGGTACAGAAAATGTTGCATTAGTTGTGTGTTCTACAACAAGGACTACGTGTGCACTACAGGATGACTGAATTATTATTATTTGTTTGTTTTCATGTTATTCCCCTTCGGTTTGCCTTCAGGAGTTGCTTCAGGCAGCATCAAACATGCTTCTAGTTAAGCAATTTAATTATTTTTTCATTCCTTTAGCAATAGCCACTCATTCCTCAACCTTTTCCATATCCAAGCTTATTTGTTTTGACAATTTATTTTGGAGCCCATATGCTTGATGAAATTTCACTTCCTTGAGCGTTAATTTCATTCTACTTCCATTTGAGCCTGCCTAAGAGATTGCATTTCTTCTTAAGGTTGTAGAAGCTCACCATTTTATTATATTGATATGCTAGCAGATTTGTTGAAGGATTCAAACTGCAACCCACATGGAGATACAGATATGTAAATGGGAGGCTCACAACTTACGCTTTTGGTTATGAATTAAGACTGTGGATGTTACCTATTTGGCGGATGCTTATTCCTTGAGTGATAGCTACTCAACATCAGTTTATATTCATTCTTCCCTGGGTCACACATAGTTTGGCAACTCCTCATTCTTGAAATGATGTCATTCTCTTCTTCATATGAGACCAGCAAAGACTGATCGGGCATCCCTTTAAATGCATTTCATTCTTGTCTAGCGCGTAGTTGTTTACTTCTATTCAAACACTGGCCGATGACTTGATTATCTTCAAAGTGACTGTTATAAGATTAAGGTGGAAGCTTCTTTCCTTTATTTTGATGCTTGAAACATATTATTTGATGGCTCGTGATCATCAGAACGTGTCTTTTGAAGCTGTTATAATTTCTTATTATTCTTCCCTTCTAATAGGGATTGAAATGCCAATGAGATGGGAATAAGAGATCTTTTCGATCATAAAGCACGAACAATGGGGATCAAGATGAATCAGGGACCAACGTAAAATACTACTTATTGCTCGGAGGGAGTCTGGTAACAAAACTGGTCTGGGGCACTATGGGGAATGGACCCATAGTGCGATACATGGAATTAGTCATTATGGTGAATCTCCAGCCCAAAGTATGCAACCGACTAGGAACAGCGCCTAGAGAATGCTCCCGGACTCAGATGGTTGATAAGATTTATCGGTGGCGTTTTTCTTTTGTGAGGCCACATAAGAGGGGCTGGCAAGAGTTACAATAGTTGGGTTTTGCATACTTTTAATAGGTTGTTTTTCAGATACGTGGGCAGTTATTCTAACGGCCCCTAGTAAATTTGAAAAGAAACCATATGAGGGCAAGAAGAAGAAGCAAGGAGTGACTAGAAAATTATCAAATATCTCCCTCCTTCGCTGAGGATTGAGAGATAAAGCAAGAAAAGGTTGCAGAGGGAGGATACAGGGGTGATTTTCTTGGTTCGTCAATGTAAAAGCTTGTTGTTGTATGTGAAGGAGAGAGAGATGTGAGATCGAGAGGATTGTTAAATCCCTTTCGCTGGACTATGTGCCTGTGAGCCAAGTATGAAATCTAAATTTGATTAATAAATATAGTGTTTGTTGTTATTTGTCTACATAATGCCTATTTTAGTTGGGTTTGCTAAGGGCTGCTGGTTCTTATGATATAAGATTCGTCTAGCGGTTGCAAGTGATTTGTGTGTGGCTGCAAGAAGAGGGTTGCCCTTCAGCAGGTCCCCTCTCCTAGATTAAAACTTTCACCAATGTGCAGTGTTTTACGGTATATGAATTTGATTCCAGGATTTAGTTCACCTAATTAGGCACCACATAGTATTAATCCAAATGAGTATTCAATTGAATAGACAACTTGAAGAACTATTGAAAAGACATCTAATCAAGGAAAGTATGAGTCCTTGCGTTGTACATATAGTACTTGCATCAAACAAGGGACGATGATGAAGGATGTGTAAAGATTCCCATCTAATCAATAAGATAGCCACCAAATATAGGTTTCCATTGCCACACTTGGGTGATTTAATGAATTGTTTGAGCTAGGCATGTTAATTTTTCAAATTGATCTTATTAGTTATGACCTTCAAATTAGAATATTCGAAGAAGATGAATACAAGATAGATTTCAAAATCAAGTATGGACTCCATGAGTGGTTTGCTCATGATATTTGGGTTGACCAATACACCAAGAACCTTTTATGAGATTGATGAATGAGGTTCTATAATCATTCTTGGGTAAGTTTGTAATTGTTTATTTGGATGATATTTTAGTTAGCAAGACAAAAGAGAAACATCTTGTACACATTTAGTAAGTTTTAATGTGATTGAGGAAGAAGTAATATATAAATCTAAACAAATATAATTTTATGCAAAAGGAGTTGATTTACTTGGATATATGATATTTCAAGATGGATTGACAATAGACTTGAAAAGGTTAGAGCAGTTGTTCAATGGTCGGTACTAAAAAATGCTACAAAGGTCAAAAGTTTCCATGGGTTGGTTTGTTTCTAGAAGTTCATAAGAAATTTTAGTGGAATATGTGTGCCTCTAACACACTACATGAGGAAAGTAGGGTTTGAGTGGATAGTTGTTGCTAGTAAGATTTTTGAACTCTTGAAGAAGAACATGTTAACATTTATACACTTTAAGAAGGTTTTCCATGTTTATTGCAATGTCTACAATAAAATCATTTATGCTATGTTCTATCAAGAAGGTAAGCACATTGCTTATTTTAGTGAAAAGTCAAATGAATCCAAGCAAAAGTATTCAATATATGATCAAGAATCTTATGTAGTTATTTAAGCTTTGCACTAGTGGAGCCATTATCTATTACTGCATGAATTTATGTTATGTATTAATCATTAGGAATTGAGGTCCATTAATAATCAAGAAAAGTTGAACCAAAGGTGCATGAGGTGTGTGGAATATCTATAGAGATTCTTTTCTTCTCAAACATAAAGTTGGTATATTAAACAAAGTTGCAAATGTTTTGATAGAAGGCAAGTGTTGTTGTCTACTATGACATTGTAATCAATAGGGATGCATATGATTAGGGATTTTGATGTAGAAGTATCCTAGTTTTAAGAGTAATCTTTCATCACTAAAAAATATTTCCTTTCACATTATTTTTATTTAAAATAATGTTCTATTCATTGAATGATTACTACAACTTTTGTTTCTTACCATAAAGGCATGCCAATATTCCAAACAATCACGAGCAATTCAAAATTATTGTTTCATGAATGTTGGAATCATGTGAGCTTTGGAACAACACTAAATTACATTTCCAAGATCAATGTCTTAAAGATTTTTGTGGTATGAATTGCATCAAGATCTTATGCATATTCTTCACTATATTCATTCAAAAAGGTTCCCTTGCAACATGTTTTAGTGGTAGACACTATGTCTCACCTTGAACTTTGGGTTGACTTGTGGCTAGCATAGATTAGTTCAAATGTGAAGGCTCGCTATTTAAACATAATCCCTAATTATTTGAATTCAATTAGTTTTTTATCCCAACTCTAAGCTTGTAGTTTGATTAGAGAGTTTTGTGGCAGAACAAGAGCATTGTATTGCAATATCATATGAGAATTATGTAATTTGTGCATACTTGTGCTTGTGTACCTTTGAAGGAAAATTACTCATATAATAAAAATATTATGAAAGATTATAAAAAAAATCATGGCTATGAATCAACAAAATTCAATTATGTGATCTATAAAGTTTCACTCTATGTGTGTTTGTGTATTTGGCAACTGCAAGATTGGGAAATTCTTAATTAGACCTTTCATCCATGTCTATGTATTAGATTTGTATGTCATATGTCCAAAATTGATACATGTGTGGAGAGTCTGCATGGAACCAAAAATCAGAGGTAAGGGTTAATTTGAGAATTATTTCATTAAAGAAGCATGTTCATTCAAGAGAAAGAAAGTATGCATACCACAAATTTCAATGATAATTTCATCAAGGAACTACCTAGTGAAGTATTGGAAGGACATATTGATGTGCATAATACATCAACTATATTGGAGGAAAGGTATTACTAGCCATGTTTACACAAGGATGTCAAGATTTGTTAAAAGATTCAGTTCAATTGTCCAAGTTAATAAAGGGTGTTAGCCAAAAATATAAGATAATATGTCACTTTCAATACCAAATAACCCCTAGGATGAATGTTCCATGGATGTTATCCCTATAATATTGTAAAGTCATAGAGGTAATGATCATATATTCATAGTTATAAATAGATTTTCAAACATATAGAGGAATGATGTATCTAGGATTACAAATTTGTTCTTCAAATAGGGATACTAAATTCTTAAATAATTTTTGGTGGCCATTGTGGAAGAAGTTGGGTAAAGTTGAATTGTAGTTCTACATACCATCTATAGATAGATGGTTAAACTAAAATTCTCAACAAAATTTTAGTAATGTCTTAAGAATTTTGTTAAGAGATAAGCCAATAAAGTAGGATTCCATGTTGGTGCAAGCTAAATTTGCATCCAACAATTCAATAAATAGATCTAAAAGATTACACCATTCTAGATTTTTTATAGAATGACAATAGATTTGTTTAAGGTTGTAGATGATAAGTATGTTACCCAAGACGCAAAAGAGTTTGCACTACAAAAGAAGAACATGCACAATAACGATACACTTGGAAATGAATGGTGTTAGGCATAAGGCCAATCCAAATGAATAAACAAGAGAGAAGATTTACTTAGAGGGAAAGTTAGTCATGGCACACTTGACAAAGGAAAGATTTCTTAGGGGAACTTATAATGAATTAAAACCTAAGAAAATTGATCATTACAATTAAGTTACCTTAAGATTTGAATATCTCACTAATATTCAATTGGTGATTTATAAATTCTTCTTACAAAGTTGAAGGTATTATTAGTAACACACAATTACTACAAGAGTCTAATTCGAGACTACAATTGCCTAAGAAGTAATAAGATGTAATATTGCATATTTTAAATATGTGTGTGGAAAACAACCAAATGAAAAGATTACAAGGGATATTTGATTAGATGGAAAGGGAAATGACTAGAAGAGGATATGTGGACACTTGAAGCAAGACAACTTAAGTATCTAAAATATTCTTCACTTTCTTAATTTTGAGCACTCCACTCAAAATTCTATTATCCAAGGTGTCTAATGCAAGAGCATCTCAAGGGTCATGCAATCAAAAATATTTATTTAATGTTTGTTTGTCTTTTGCAAGAATTATTTCATACTGCAATCCTCTCATTGCTCGCACAAAGCTACAATTAGTTACTATCATTTGTGGTAATGCATGCTATCATTGAAGCCTCCAAAATGAATTTTAAAGTTATTGTAATGGGACCTTAAATATGACCATATGTCCCAATTTGTATCTAGTAAGAAACGACATGTTCTATCAAAAAAGGTGCCTCTTTTGGATTGTATGTCAATGCATTTGAAATTCATGCCAAATTGTAAGGTTCTCAAATTTTTTATTGGTCCCTAAGAGGATCATTGGGCTTATTACTACATCTATGGTTAATGCAAACTTATTACATTAAAGTACCCCCATAAAAGAACAAATAAATTATTGAAAGGGAGAGATAAAATATACTAAAGACCAAACGTCAAAAAGGGGTATGAATCTTTGTAACAACCCACCCTAATTTTTTTTTGTTTTTAAAAAACAGAAGATGAAATGCAATGTCTTCAACACTTTCTAATCACCCAAATCCTAGAGTGGGCAAGATGAGAACATATTGTCCTTCCCACCATATAGCCAATCTAAATTAATGCAATTACAATTATATGCCATCAAGCTAACCAAAATATGCAAACGACAAAGCCAAACTAATCAACACCTCTTCAATAGACTATGTAAAATGACATGCAAGCAATAAAGTCAACCTATCAACACCTCTTTTGTGGATTGTATATTCAATGCAAGCCACTAATAGAATTTCTAAGCTTGATGCATACCAAAATGGTTGATAATGCTAATGTTATTTAGACCAAAATGAGCTATATGAAAAATGTTATAATCATTGGTGGTAAACTATCCAACTTACAATTAAAAAAATGCATTCAAATGATAGCCTCCAATGGTACTACCATATGAGGTTTATAAGATTTATTTACAATGCATTACAAATTGGCATTTGAAGTAGTAAATTGTTGTTATAAAATGATATAAATTTATGAATATAAATTCATATTACCGCAATATCCAAAATAAGCCCAAATACCATTGATAAATCAATTTAATCATGAACCAATTGCAAAATACCTTATAAGGATGATATAATGTGTTGATGTAGGTTTGATATATCTCTATATTCTTGATAACATTGTTCAAAGATTAACTAAAATACACTGCAAACACCATTGTATGTTGATGCAACAACCAAAAAATGAAGGAAACATGCCCAACATTGAAATAACAATTGGGAAGGCACTCCAAACTACTCCAATCAACACCCACACACATGTAAATGAACTTTTAGAAGACTAAAATAGATAGTAGACTAGATACAAGTTTGAAACTAAGATTATTTGTTGGTGGTATAGTGATATAGCAAGTGCCAAAGTCATTACAACTCATCATAACATCATTTATCCATCTTTCAATGACTTGGAAGCAACAATCAATCATAGGGTACCTCTAAACAAGATATTAAAAGACTCCCAAAAATTGAAAACTCACCCTATGTAGTATTAATAAAACCGAACCTTATCAAAAAAACAAATATCTCTTTTTCTTAGACCAACGGGAAGAACTTCAACTTGCAACACAAATGTCATCTCAAAATGAAATCACCATATCTAGTGAGGAGGATTTTCATCCCCAACCTAGTATTCTAAGACAATTTTTGTCCTCAAGAAATGTGAGAACTCAAGTCTCACTCAAGAAAATGGAAAATATGAAAAATGATAACCATTTTCTCTTCACAGCTACTCCTTTTATAGATTTTTTGGCTTTTTTTTTTTTTAAATACTTTTACTTTTGTCATTGTTTTTTTTTTTTAAATCGTTATTTTTGTTTTTCCAAAAATAGTTTTTTCAAAAGTGTTTTTGCTTTTCCTAGAAATGTACCTTTTTGTTTTTCATTGCTTTTTTTGAAAATGAACTTTCTTTTTCTTTTGTTTTTTACAAAAAAAAATGTATTTTTCTTTTTCATTACTTTTATGAAAGAAAAAAATCCTTAATAAAATAATATAAAGTGTCCTTATGACCACTTTTCATCACCTTGAGCCTCGCAACACTTTATGAGCACACTTGAAACACCCATTTTAAAAATTAAATGCAAGTTGTTAATTAAAATGTTAAAAAAGGTAACTTTTGACAATTTAACTTAATTATTTAATTTACTTTTCTCTTTTTGATGTCAATTAGCTTATAAGAAAAATATGGGAAATAAGATAATGGCCAAATATTTGCTTATGTACAAGAATGAGACATTGCATTCTTAGAATGTACTATCTTGTACATTGATTTATTGTAAATTGTGTCATATAAATATATGCATAATTTGATATTCTACTCAATCTTATGGTCCAATAATTCCTTAAAATTAAGCTTATATTTGTACTCTTACATTAGGCTTTCAATTTATGTGATTATGGTGCATCAATACATTGTTTTCCAATAGACACTCTATTGATCATTGCATCAACCACACAATAGCTTGCAACATTATAGAAGTTACACAATGTCTCACATCCTTGCATAATGTTATGCAACAATGCAAAATATTACAAATTATTAAATAATGTTACACAATTCACTACAATATTATCCAAGGATACACATGTAGCCTTGCAACGTGTTGTGCATTGTTAGACAAAGTTGTGAGCTAGTACATAGTGTTAAACAACCCTACCACATTATATAATATTACATAACCCCTCATAATTTCATTTAGTGTTATGCAACAATATGTAATGCTAGAAACTATATAGTAGTGTTAAGCAATGCATCATGGCATTACACAAGGCTATGCAACACTTCATCGCCTTACAAATTATTAAACAATGCTATATAATGCTAAAAATCATAAAGAAATATTAGGTGATGCACCACAACTTTATGTAGGGTGTAATTCCTCATGAACTCTCAAAATTTTGTCTAAAGCTATACAATGCTACAAGATATAAAGCAACACTATGCAATGTGTCATGACATCATCCAATATTACACAATGTTTCATGGCCTTGTGCAATGTTACATTAGTGATGTGTTACAAACTATAAAGTTGTGTCATGCAATGCACCATTGCATTAGACAAGGCTACACAAGACCTCATTACCTTATAAATTGTTGCATAGTGATATGCAATGCTAAAAACTCTAAACCAATGATGCACAACACCACAACATTATGCAATGCCTCACAACGTTATGTAGTGATGCACGATTGAGTGTGGCCAAATGTCACCCTAATTTTTCTTTTAGTGACAAATTTTGACAAGTAGAGGTAATAACATAGGTGAGAGTAGAACTTGATACAAATAATAGTATATAGATTAATAATTAAGTATAATTGGATTACAAAACCAATAATGCAAGATTTAAGTTACTTGCATTTTGTTTGGAGGTTTTTACAATTTTTAGTTTATATTCAAGAAAATGCCCTCATTTGAGTGCACCAAAGCACAAAGATATCATGGCAATGCCTCTATAAAAGTCAAAAGACTGATGCAATTCAATCACATGCAAATTCACAAAATATAAAATGAATGATTTATCTAATATCTTAGAAGTTTTTGATAAAATTGTTTTAGTTATGATTCTTCAGTAAAATAAAGTGAAAACCTTTCGATTTTAAATAGGAGCAAGTACACCACAATTTTCTTAAACTGCCTTTTTTCTAAATTAATTATAATTGCATTGATGTTATAGACAAAAAATATCTAAAATGGTGGTGTTCAAATCAGAAATTTGAAAAAATAATATTTAAATGTTTAAGTGAATGGAGCCAAATTTAAAATTGACCCAATAATATCAAGGCAATTGGACCAAACTAAATAAAGTGTCATTGCGATCAAAGACCACCAATTAAAATGTCAATAGTAAAACAAAAAGAATAGAACTATTATCAAATTTGAGTGAAAAGGTCCACTATGAAATTTTGAAAAATTACCAATTTCAAAGTCAATGTAAAAATTTGCCAATTGACTACATCTCAATACTAATAATTTATTCTCTTATTTGCAATAGCACTTTCATTTACCGGTTTCCTCAATCAAAATTTGCTTTTCACCGCACTTAATTTAATTTATTGTCCAAAAGTTGGTGGATTTAAACTAGATATTTGCTTCTTTTCCGCTAAATTCTATCATACACCATCGTCAAAATTTTCAGGAACGATTGAACGAAGAATGGTCATTTTGATTATAGATTCAAATGTGATGGGATGACACTCAATTTTAGATTACCTCCCTGTATAAGTAGAAACGTGTGACTTCTTAACTTTTGGGATTTCTTGCTCTTTTCAATATATTTTTAAACCTCTGATTTAAGATAACGACGCAATGGCAGATTTGTTTAGCTAAAAATATTGCCAAAATAGGAATTTTAAAATGTGGCTCTCTACCCCAATAAATAAAATAAAATAAAATGAAAACTAGGAAAAAGAAAAATCAAGAGGCCATGAATATATTGTCCAAGCCTTGAACTATATCGTTATCCTTTCGTATATCAATGTCAAACTAACTAGAAACTTTTTTAGGAAAAAGAAATTTTGAATCAAAATGGTACATGATATACAAACTAACTAAAAACTTTTTAAGGACAAGAAATTTTGAATCAAGATGGTACCATTGTAAGTTCCGCTAAAAGGGATCCATTAAATCAGAATGTCAAAAAACACAGTATGTTCAAGATGCCATACTAGGAATTTTAAAATCACAACAAAGAGGTAATACCTTTTATGGCCCTTTTGTACTAAATGTGGCTCTTTACCTCAATAAATAAATTAAAATAAAATGAAAATTAGGAAAAAGAAAAATCAAGAGGCCATGAATGTATTGTCCAAACCATGGGCTATATGGTTATCCTTTTGTATATCAACATCAAACTACCTAGTTTTTAGGGAAAAGAAATTTTGAATCAAGATGGTACCATTGTAAGTTCCACTAAAAAGGATACATTAAATCAGGTTGTCAAAAAACACACAGTATGTTCACCCAATCATGTCCAAATAGAAACCGAATTATATATATATAAAACTGAAGATGAGCAATTGAAGTGGTAGTTCGATAACACTAAAGATGGTTACCTCCTCTTAAAAGGGTCAACCCGGTCGACAATTTCACTTTACAACACCCTTGCCATCTTGTCGGGTTACTCATCTTCTACAAGTTTTCAATGCATTCTCTCATTTTCTAATTTTAAACATTGTACTTCCTATTTGAAAACAAATTTAAAAGAAATGTCACAAAATATAAAAATTGGGGTGGAAGCTTCACATCTCACAGATCATAGCATTTTTTAAATCTTATTTTCAATCAAACTTTCATTTGCATTGCGGTGCCATTATTTGATTGGATTGGTTTGCTTTATTTATCCTTTTTTCACCACACAAGTTCCTTCAAAATAGCATATTGTCCACCAAATCGCAGATTGCATCTAGATCATTAGCATATATACCACTTAATTCTTCCATACAACCTTGTCCAAAGCTAAAGGGAAGATTTGTTTTCCAATGCCATACACCATTGTCCAAAACTTATTAGGCAAGATTGAACCAAGAAAGGTAAAAATTGGATTATGGATCCAAATGTGATGGGATGATAGTTTGGTTTCAGATTACTTTCTTTATATTTAGAAACATATGATATGAGTTTCTTGCTTTTTTAATGTATTTTAGAGATTGCAATTAAATTCACGAAGCAAGATTAAAGAGCTAATTGCTCACCTTAAAAACATGCCAATTCAGAACTAGAAATGTTGATCCTATGGATTTAACATTTATAGCTGTCTTCTACTAAATTTGGTTCTTTACCCCAGTAAAAAAATAATCATTTTTAAGAAGTCAATAATGTTGTTTTCCAAGCTCCTACCCACCATTACATCGTTCTCCAGTTTCAAGGTTTTGAGAAAAATGAAATTGCAATTTAGTTGAATTTGGATCAACTTTAAATATCAGAAAGCTATATTACCAATAGAAGAATCAGGATGGTAAGCATGTTAAATCCCAGTAAATGGCAAGCCAGCATAACATTTTTTGACATATCTGAATTTTTACGGTTGAAACAATTATAACTGATCCGGCAAAGCCATAAAATTATATGGAAGAGTGATCAATGAGGTGTGCCTTTTACAGTCCAGTATTGCCAAAAGCTTATTATAAACAAAAGAAAAATATTTGGTGATGCATGTCTTGTAGAGAATACAACCAGGATCAACTAAACTAGTGATAAACCACACTTTGTTCATGCACCAACCTTGCTCATTGCCATAACTGGAAGACAACGAATCTAAAATGTTCATCTT
This sequence comes from Sequoia sempervirens, assembly GCA_007258455.2. Classification (NCBI taxonomy): domain Eukaryota; kingdom Viridiplantae; phylum Streptophyta; class Pinopsida; order Cupressales; family Cupressaceae; genus Sequoia; species Sequoia sempervirens. The sequence goes on along the minus strand of VDFB02000003.1, from coordinate 257,802,565 downwards.
GTTATCAAAGCAGCATGACTTTAAATAGTTCTAAATTCTGGAAAGAGGTTTACATAAATCTCAAATTAATGCATTTTATTAGGATTACTTTTCTGCATTTGAGTTTCTTAATGCTTCTAACTACATGATGCCCCACAGATTTTTCCCTGTAGAATTACTACAAGATGTTTATGATTCCATTTTCCTTTGAAAGACACTAACATTGTTGCAAACATCTCTACGAATCTCTGTTAGAAGATCAAAAAAACGACAATAATAAAGATATGTCTGCTCAGTTTTGGATGTGTGAAGGGATAAAATGTAATATTTACACATCAACAAAAAGTTCGGGAACCATCATTTGCTGCAATAACAATAACATCAGATATGTACAAAAGTACTTTGGACTATTACAGTAATTTAGCATATCACCTTGAAATAAGAGTTGAGCATGTACAAAACGAAAGGAAGTTCTGAGTAACAGATCCAACTCTAAATAACATAAGTGTATCCTCCTGCTTTGATTAAAGTCTAAAAATAATACAGGTTGGATGCTGCATGCAGAAGTGCAGATTATTTATTTGAGACCTTTCAAAGCTTGGCTGGAATCTCATGCAAACTACAAGAATGGAGAGAGTGAGGGATTTGACTTTACCTCTCATGGAGCATGCAACAAACCCAGAACTATAAGATAAATTGTCTTGAATGGCACAAGACAGTTGTACAAGGAAATGATTCTGTGTGAGGATCTCTCTTAATTCGACTTGCCAACAACTGCTATCGAGAAAATAGTTAATCCAAAGTCTTTAGTAGCCTGAATAACCCTGCTGCTTCTCTGATGCGAGAAAACTCAATACAGAAGGCTTGTACTTCAATAAAAAGATCTTGAACTGCAAAATAATGAAGACAATAATGGTTTCTGTGCCATATGACGAAAGGGAAATGATAGCCTTAATATTGATATTCTCACCAAAGCAAGTAAGCATGCATACCATTAATAATTTTATTCCTAATAAGAGACTGCAAGAAGACACATACTAGTCTGACGAGCCTGTTCTGCATATATTTGTCCTGCAAACAAGAAAAGCAAAGATGAATGAGCTGATTTTACAAATCCATTGAATTAAAATTTACAGTCTACACATGATCCTCATAGGAAGTATTAGTATGGAAGAGAGAGTATTTGAAATTCAGGGGCTGTTTAATGAGGGGATAGAGCTGAAAAAAGATCATGCCTTAAATTCTGTATAGAATTATTCTTCAACTATTATTGCATTACAACCTGCATAGGGGAAACCTTTTTGTAAGGAACATGTGCCTACCATGCTTTCGAAAAATGCCAATATGGATATCTTTCTAGCTATACATACACCACACATGTTGACACAAATACTGAAAACAGCTAGGAATGGAAGTATAAAACATACAGGTACTTGGTGGCATTTTTATGCAGTTCAGAAAATTTCCTTTCTACAAGCTAAGTGTTCACAAATGGACATGCATACAGATCCCTGATGGAGATCAGGGGCTTAGCATTAACAACTTTGCAAAGCTTATATCCTCACTCAAGGACTTAAGGCGGTCCTTGTTTTACGAAATCGTGAGATTATTATTGAAGCGAATTCCCAGATAATCAACAGATAGCCAAGGCTCCTTGAAAGTGTTATTGTAAACTTGTACATGTTTAGAGAAAAGTCAATGAGATTGTGGATTTATTAGGCACATGCTATAATAGAGGCAGCGTATTGCACAAGATTTCACAGGATTCGTCCCAATAACAACTGGGCAAGGCAAAGACTAGGAGCAGATGCACCTGACACTCATATTGTTAGAGCACCTAAAGCTCAAGGAGCAACTACAATTTGATAAAAGAAATAATATTCCTGATATGTAATAAAGGAAGTGTGGAACCCATCAAAGCTAGCTGTGTGCAAGCTAAGGTAGCCAGATGCAAGCTTGGGAAGTTTTAGTCACTAGTGGAATATTATGCTACCCCTTTATGGGTATGAGTGTAATTGAGATCAAAGTACCATTTTCTGCAAACAAAGTGTGACAGAAGAAAAGATGAATAGACAAAGGAGAGCTGAAAACAAGTGTCAAAAGATAGAAATCAATATAATTTCCACAAATGGCCAAAGTCAATAGGCTCAAAAAGTTAATTCAAGAACTAAGTAGATCTCCTAGAAGTCTTGATGCTTTGCCCTTGTGAGCATCACCTAGATGCAATGAGTACTGAGTGGACCATTCATGCTCATAAGAGATGGGTTCTTGTGAACCACTACTCATATAATATGGATCAATGAGATTAACTCAAAAACTAAATAGTTGAATCCTAATAAAATATTGCATAATTTGACATGCTACAAAAAACACTTACTTGATAACGAATGCACTAAGGAGCTCTATAATAAATAATTCAAGGGCAACAGCTTGTTGAAGGTTTTGCAAATGGGGTAGGAAGCTAAGTGGGCTTTATCTTGGGGCAAACATCACTGTTAAGTGCATTTGAGTCAGATTAATACTAAGATGGGTGACCTCTTCGGCAGTCCCAATGCTTCACCCCTATGAGCATCACCTAGATGCAATGGGTGTTAAGTGGATCGTTCATGCTTATGAAAGATGGATTCTTGTTAACCACCACTCATGTAATATGGGTCAATGAGATTTAACTCAAAAACTACATAGTTGAAAACTCATAAAATATCATATAATTTGACACATTGTCAAAAACACCACCTACTTGATAATGAATGGGCTAATCAAGGCATAAGACTTGATTAAGGTTTTACAAATGGGGTAGCAAGCTAAGAGGTCTTGATCTTGTGGAAACTTTATCGTTAAGCACCCTTGAGTCAAAGTAGTATTGGCAGGGGTGACCACTATAGAAGTCCCAATGCTTCACCCTTGCGAGCATTACATGGGTGCAATAAGTGCTAAGTGAATCATCTGTGCTCATGAGAGATGGATTCTTGTAAACCACCACTCATGTAATAGGGGTATATGACTTAAAAACTACACAATTGAATCCTAATAAAATGTCACATAATTTAACACGCTATGAAAAACACCACCTACTTGATAATGAATGAGCTAAGGAGCTTTATAATGAATGGTGGTTCATAAGGCACAACACTTGTTGAAGGTTTTGTACTAAGGGGGCTTGATTTTGGGGCAAACTCCATGCTTCATAAGGCATAAGACTTGATTAAGGTTTTACAACTGGGGTAGCAAGCACACTTCAGTTGAAGTAGTACTAGGATGGGTTAACACCCAAAAAGTTTTGATGCCACTATGAGAATCACCTAGATGCAATGAGTGCTAAGTGGACCATTCATGCTCATGAGAACCACTACTCAAGTAATATGGGGTTAATAAGGTTGAAAAAAGCTGAGGAGTTGAATCATGATAAAATATCAGATAATTTGACACGCTACAAAAAACACCGCCTACTTGATAAAGACAAGAACAAAGTCAAGATAAATCCATGCTATGAAATTAATTAAACCCAAAAATATTAAAGTGAAAACAAAGAAACAAAGATAGCGTAAGAAGGTACCTCCTCAATGAAGCATAGAGCCAAGGAAGATCAGAACATGTGACCAAATGATAAACAACTTTGTCACATGTTTGCAAGAAGGCTTGGGCCAAAAAAACCAACACCATCATCATCAACCACAAAGAAATCACCAATGCAAGACCTGATATTTCCCATCACAAATTGACCAAGGCCAATGGTCCCATCTAGACAAACCTAGGAAGAGTAAGGTGCTTCCCCTTAGAACCTTTTCTAACATCCAAGACTAAGGAATAACTGGCGGCAAAGAAAAATAGAAGATATTATCTTAATGAGGAAGATGACCTAGTAAGTCAATGGGAAACAAAAGCAAAGAGAACAATGAAGTTGGTTGGTATGCAACCTTCAAAACCTTTTGAACTTAGTCAACAAAGGGCAATAGCAAGGATCTTGAATGATGCTGAGAGGATATCCTCTCCAATGCTCAAACCATTGAGGGGTAAGGAAGGCCAATATAGAAGCCAACTTAGCAAATGAAATTCCAAACATCAAGATTTGGTAATATGTAGGGAATTTTGAAGGTCCAAAAGTTTGGGCAATTTGGCAATCAACATAAAAATCCAATCAGCCAATCTAAATATATTTATCTCCTTCTTAGCCATGCAGAAAACTAGCATTGTAGAGCTATATTTATCCAGTTTTACATTTTCTTTTATAGATCTATGTTACTAGAACCGCTAGGTTTCTGACCAGATCTACATCCAGTTCAACCCAGTCTACAATCCAGTTCAGTATATCTACAAATTCTGGCAAGGTGCAGAATTTGGAGGACGTGTTCATTTTGGGTTAAGCCAAGGAGAACCCAAATGTCATACTACAAATCCACAGTGAATCTATCATTTTTGGGCATTTTTATTTTTTTTCTTTTTTGACCTTCAACTTTGACTAGGAGACCCTACAACGAATTCCTACCCTGAAAGTGCCAACTACAACATTTTAAACACCAAAACAAACTTATTTTAGCTCATTTTGATTGCAAAAAACAAAAACCATTCCAAAAGGCTTTACTTTCATTCTTGTTTATCATTCAACAATTATAGTTGAAGATTGATCATTGGCAGTTCAAAATCAATTGCATAGCTATTCCTACGCATTTGCAATTGTTCATTCGCTGCCAAGAAGATCATACAAGAAGATTTCTAAAAACAGATAAGTTTTGTTTTTTTCTCTCATTTTTCATTTTTGTTTTACAAATTCTTTCATTTTCTTTTTACAAATTATGTCATTTTGACATTTTCTTAGTTTCTATAAATGATTTAACATAGTAAACGATTTAGGCTTTATTTTTCTTTTGTATTTCTTTGTTTTGAATATATTGTTTATAAATAAAAAAACTTGTTGCCACAAGATTTACGATGTCAACTAGTTCTAGCTCCACAACCCAACCTAAATTCAAAACAGATCCAAGCTCACCTCTTTGGAAGTACATGGATATGATACAAACAGTTCCAAGTGGTGGAGGGTGTATTTGGATTTGCAAGGGGTGTAATGTAAGATATTCAAGTTCATAAAGTTGGGTGAAAGCCCATTTGTGTGGCATCCCAAGGATGGACATCAAAGCTTGCCTAGGAAAGCCTAGTAAGTCCGTGCCATCAAAGCAAGTGATAGAATAGATTAATGAGCAAGAGAGAGCAGATGAAGCAGCAAGTTGTAGAGAAAGTCATCATTTAATAAAGAGACAGTCTCAAGGAATGAAGCCCCTTGCACCCCTCCTAATTCCACTGATTGAACGTGTGTACTTTCTTTTCTTTTGTGTTCATGGGTTCCTGAGGAGAAACATAAACAGATTCTTACACTAGAATTACCTAAATACAGCTACTTGGAGAAGACTCTTTTGAATGAAGCAATCTACCACCAGCTCCACTTATATTATTATTATTATTATTATCAACCCAAGATTGCATTTGCATCAACTCAACTTACATTTAACATGCAAATGTACATCATGAAATCAGCTGCAATTCATTGCCGATACAATCAATTCATAGCCACTTATGCATAAAAAATAAAATCATAATAGTGGAACATTCATATTCATAACGCTACTGTCAAAATTGCTAAGTTACCGGTTTGGGTTCGGGTTCGGGTCCAGGTCCGGGTCCGAGTCTGGGTTCAATGGTTCGGTTTGCCAGTCGGTCAAAAAAAATTTGGGAGTTGGGTTCATTTTGGGTTCGTCAATACAAATACGTATAAAAATTACATATATAAAGTTTTTTTTAATAAATTAAATATAATATATATTAATATTAATTTGACTATAATTATAACATATTAATATTCATTAATATATATTAAAAATAATATATTAAATATATTAATAATTATATATTAAATATATTAATAATTATATATTTTAAATAAAATATTTAAATATCAATATTAATGTGAGTATAATTATAACATATTAATATTCATTAATATAGTTCAAAAAAATTAAATATATTAATAATTATATATTTTTAATAAAATGTTTAAATATTAATATTAATGTGACTCTAATAGTAATTATGACATATAAATATTCATTAATATTTTTAAAAATATATATATGAACAATTACATATTTTAAATAAAATATTTAGACTTATAAATGCTTTTTTTTTTTTGGGTAGGTAAGCTTACCAATTTGGGGAATGGTAAAACCCATGATTATTTGGTGTTACTTCTAATTAAACGAGCCCACTTATTAACTATGCTATGGCATGGGTTGATGAGTCAGAGAGGCATGTGACTTGCCAACTCAATCACCTCTCGGATTTGCTATCTTTGGGAGTCGGAGTCGTACTTTTCTATACTTAAACTTTAACCCGTTTTTTCACACATTTGGGTTTCATCTTTGTTTATGATGATTCATGTTGCCATGTCCGATTTCCCTTGTTTAGTTGAATGATACCCTAATGTTTCAAACATGGAGCTGAGTTCCACATATTGGCTTAGGTCTTGGCTTCTTGGCCAAACTTATAATCATTTTATTTTGAGTGTTTTTCATGTTCTTTTGGCCTCGCGTTGTTATAATGATTCGGAGATGCAAGGGCCGAAGCGACCAAAGGCACATGTGTCACTAGTCGTTTTGGTTCCCATACCCTGTTCGACTTATTTACTCTACAAAATGGGACACAGCTACTTGTGGTTTTGTATATTTCCTTTGTTTGTATTTTTTGGAGATTTCATTCGTCCAAAAATGGAGACCCCTATATTTTTTAGGAGCTCTTGTTCACAGTTGGATTTCCTTGGGCCAATATCCGACCGCTATCTAAGGGGTTTGTTGCAGCGACCGGATAAATTGACCATAAAGGCTGTAAGGATGATTCTGGGTTGGCAGTTTGAAGCTAGTAGTGAAAGATATAGAGTAAACTCTGATATCACTTCCCGCTTCATAGCATCTTTGTTAGAGCTCCATGCTTCTAAGGAGGTGATTGCATAGTTGGCCCAACAGATTTTTAAACCAGCTTTCCTCAAGGGTTTGGATGTGGTGTTGGTTGTTGCTCGAGGAGGGGAGGGGATTCCTCGCCCTCGTGATTTACTCTATCTAAACCAGGGTGTCGCTGAGCTTCTACCTTTCTTCCCAAACTTTGAAGAATCTGAATACTGGATGCACCACTTCCGCTCAAAGGTGGCATATGATTTCCTAAAGCAACTTTACGAGCTCATGCCAATTAAGGATTCTCGTTGGATATCCCAGTTCATAGCGTTTGAAAGTTAGGTTATGCTAATTTCAGTACCAAACTATGATATATATAGCTGCTTAGAAGTTTTAGTTAGGGTTTACAAAATATGAAGTGTAAATATTCTCTACCCCCAATTTTGTAATTTAGTGTCGAGGGTTAGGTTACAGACTCAGAACAATTATGATCATCCATTATATTTGCACATATGTGCCATTTTGTTGGACGGTTACATCTATAATCTTATAGACTGCTTACATTGCAGATTATGACTCCTTTAATATATAAATGGGTTTAAAGCTAGATGATGATGATTATCTGTTCCAACTTTGAATTCATCCAAGAGATGATCTATGAATGGTTAATTTTGATGTTTAAACGTTGCAAAATGTGTTTTTTCATAAATACTGGTTTAAATGCTTTTAATTAATATATCACCTCTTTGTATTTTTGGTTTGGATAGTGATTCAACTACAGAAATGGATGTAATTTTTAACCCTGCTAACCTACTGTGAAATGCAACAATTACACTTCTATTTCTTGAACAGAGGCCTTAAAGTTATAAAACTGTTTGCCTTCTACCCGATTTGGGTGTAGGAAAAAAGCAGCTTTAAGAGTTTCGTTTAGGTTCTTAAAAATTCAGGGTCAAGAATTTAGGTTACAGACACAGATGCCTTTGTGGCCAGCCATAACACCCACCTAATGGTTTCTATTGCTTAGACGATACTCTTGAAAATTGCTTCCATTGTGGAGAAGCTGTTTTAATTAATGAATCTATGATTGGCTTAGTCTAAAAGATTAGAGAGGTGTGCTCCGATTACGAATTTATGCTAGGGTATGTATGATGGAGGGATTAAAATCTTAAAGTGACTGTCATACATATGGGTTGTCATTAATACTGGTTTGGGTTTGAAACAGATTTGCTTAGCGTAGCACTACTTTAGTAGTAGTTATAGGATGATAGTTTGCCTTTTCGTCCTTATACCATGGATTTCCCTTTGAGCCGTTGTGCTCCTTATTGAGATTGTTTTAGAACAGTTGAGAGATGAGGTAGTTTTTGCTCTGAATGTTGCTTTAAAGAAGAAGGTTCAGACATGTTTGAAATTATCTGGGAGGGATATGTCGTTTGTTCGAATTTTATAAACTTCTTTCCATCCTACTGTTCGGATGAGCAGCACATCAAATGCTACAATTTCTTGCTTAGAGTTTTCGGAATTTTCTATTTAGCTCATTTCCGTTCTTTGTGATTACGCTTATGAGCAGGGGCATAAATTAAGTGGTTTAGAAAAGAGTTTCCCCAAACATTCTTATTAAGAGATTTCCTCTAAAATGTTATCATGATAGGGTTATTTATGTCCCAGGTGCTCTTTTAGAAAATTGAATTATGGCTCGTTTGAGTTTAAGAGGATAGTTGTTGTTTGCTCAACATAAAATTTCAGCTATCCCGGGGAGAATCTAGTACCTTTCTGGAAGCCTTTTTATGTTCCTACTAGCCAGCTTTAGAGCATTTTGCTCAAGTGCCTTCGACGGTGATTTTTAGAGTCTTACGTCATTTTGGTTTCTTGGTTGTTGTAAACTAAAGCCATGTTGTAGTTGATTGGAAGTTTCACCAATGGGTGTTAGCTAGTGCTTCTTTCCTTTTTTGCTTTGGTGGGGTATGGAGATTCCAGATTCCATAACCAGGCCATCAATTGTATTTAACTGCTCCTTGGTTCAGGGCAAAGTCCATTATGTAATGTGATTATCCCAATTTGTTAGATAGTTTTGATTGCCAGGAGGGGAGATTGCTTTCGATTCTTGGGGATTTTTGTTCAATTTCTTGGGTAAATACTCGTTCTTGCTCAATGTTTAGTTTACTTCTTAAGTTAGTTCAATCATAACAAAGTAAGACAGAGATAGAACGACATACCTTTTTGTTGTGATTTGGCTTTACTACATACCTTCGCTTGTGTTTGCTTACATTTGGTGCATTTTAAGAAGGTGCATCTGGTTGGGCTTCAATGCATTCTTTATCTCCTTCTAAAACTTCCCTCAGCCTTGGCCATAAGCTTGGTTGGGACCCTTTTACAATGTTATCTATTTGTTCAATCTCCTGGTTGGCTAACAAATCTACTGCTCTATTTCCTTCCATGTATGTGTGTTGGACTGTCTATACCTATACTTCCTGCATTAACTCCTTGATATGGTTTAATTTGGTTTGCAAACTCCAGACTCCAATTCTACAGCTTGAGATTGCATTTATACAAATAAAAGGAGTCACATTCCAACACTACATTACTTAGTCCTTTCTCCTTGCATAGCATTAATCCTTGCAGTATTCCTTCGATCTTAGCCTCATTATTTGTCATCTCTGGTAGTTTTATTGACAATGCTTCTTCTAGGTCGCCTTCCCTATTGCGGATTATGCATCCATCCCCTGCCAATCCAGGGTTTCCCCTGGATGCCTCATCAGTGTTCAACTTTAGACACCTCTCCTGAGGGGGCCTCCATTTAGTGTTCTGACTTTTTGTTTTTGAGTTCGAGTCCAGTTGAAGCAAAGGTGTGACCTTTAGAGTTTTCCAATTTTTCATCAATTCATTGTCCCAGTTTGTGAATTTTGCTTACTTTTGGAGTTTTATTTGAGTGTTCATCAATTCAACTATACTGTTTTCAATTATGGACCATATTTCTTTTTCTTCTTTTTCCTTATTCTAAACTATTATCCTATTTCGTTCATTCTACATATGCCAAATTAGGATCGATGAGGTTGTTTGCCATATATGACCCCCGAAAGCTTCCTTTTTGTGTGTAGGCCAACTTGTGAAGAATTCCATAAGTTTGTTGCTTCTTGGGGTTGCCCAATTTAGCTTGTTTTGCAGCCATTCCCATCCTTGTGTTGCAAACGGACAATTCATGAGTAGATGGTCAGCATCATTTTTACACCATACACCAACTAGGCCCTTCTATCCCTAGTGTTTTTAATCTGTCGCCTGTGAGAATTCTGCCATGCAAGGTTGACAAAGCAAAAGCTCTCGCTTTGGGCAAGATCCATTTCCCCCAACATAATTTCTTCGGCCAACCTAATTCTTTTTGTTTCATTTGTATCAAATATCCCATTTTTGGTGTGTAGTTGCCTAACTTTGCTCCACACCAAATGATCCTATCCTCTTGATTGTTTAGACAAATGCCTTTGTTTTCCAAGATTTCCTTTAGATGATTTTTGGCTTCTTCATTTATGGTGTTGTCTTCCAATTCAGCCCATTATAATGATCCGTTTTTTGTCTTTTTCACATAGTCTATGACTGCTTCACCATATTTCCTAGCTAAGTCTAGTATGAGTCGTGCTAGTTCTGGGTGTTCAGCCAAAGGCTTATAACCTCCCCATGAATCACTCCAAAATTTTGCTCTGCTTCCATTGTTTACTTGCCAAGTCAGATGATCAATTATTATGTGCCTACAGCTTGCCATGAAGTTCCATATGTGTGAACTTGATCTAAAATTTGCAATGGTTAAGATCCTTTCAGGATTTGGGGAGTCCCGGTATATTTTCTGCATGATTGTATACCATAGTAAGTTTGGCTTTTGGTACATTTTTCATACTAACTTAGCACCTACGGCAAGGCTTTGTGCCTTGATATTTCTAATCCCAGTCCCCCCTTCTGCTTGGGATTTACTAACTGTGGCCCAGTGTATCAGGGGAATTTTGTGCACATCATTGGAACCTTCCCATGAGAATTTTTTGAGAATACTCTCTATTTGTGAGGTTGCTCTATTTGTTAGTTGCATACATGACATTGGGTAGGTGGGGATTGTTGAAAGAACTGCTTTTATCATGGTAATCCAACCCGCCAATGTTAGCCATTTGCCTCTCCAACTTTTTGACTTTTCATTGCATTTTTCTATTATCTATTCCTATATTTTAGTTCTTATCACTCCTTTGAATAGGGGTACCCCTAGATACTTACATGGGAAGACATCTATTGTATAGCCAAGGGTTTTGGCTATCCTTTTCTACCATCCTTTCTTGGTGTTGAAGAAACATATTTTTGACTTTTCTTTGTTTATTTGTTGGCTGATATTTTGATGTATTCCTCTAGGCATGTCTTGATTGATTCAGCTTCCCTTAATGTTGATTCCCCGTATAGGAGGGTATCATCCGCAAATTGCTAGTGTGTTATGTCTTCTATCCCTTGTGCAATTCTTAACCCTTTCCATTAGGAGGGTATCATCTACAAATTGCTGGTGTGTTTTGTCTTCTATCCCTTATGCAATTCTTAACCCTTTCCATTTTCCTAGTCTTTAGAAGGCTGCTATGAAAGGGGACATTGGATCCCCTTGTCTTATTCCATTTGAGCTTTCAAAGAAGCCACATGGGCTTCCATTTACGAGGATGGAGTATTTTGTCGATGATATACATTGGTAGACTAATTGGATCCATTTTCTTCCAAACCCAAACTTTTGTCGATGATATACATTGGTAGACCAATTGGATCCATTTTCTTCCAAACCCAATTGGGACTTTGTCATATGCTTTGCTTACATCCAGCTTGATCATCATGCTAGGGATCTTGTCTTTGTTGATGGTATGCACTACTTCATTTGCTAATATGATGCTATAAACTATATCTCTCCCTGGTGTGAACCCACTTTGGTTGGGTGAAATTACTTTCTCTAAGAGTAGCTTCATTTTGTTTGCTAACACTTTGGAGATGATTTTATAGATAGTATTGCAGAGTGAAATTGGCCTATAATCCCCAAAGCTAGCGCAGTTCTCTTTCTTTGGAATTAAGACTATCATTGTATTGTTCAAGTCTTTGACAAATTTTTCTTTTTTCCTGAAGTCTTCACATACTTCCCATACTTCTTTTTCTAAGAAATGCCAACATTTTTTATAGAAGAATGCAGGGAAACCGTCTGGCCCTGGAGCCTTGTTTGGGTGTAGTTGTTGTATTGCATTTTTTATCTCTTCTTTTTTGAAAGGTTCTATTAACCTAGCATTTTGTTCTTTTGTTATTAATTTCGGAATATTGGCCAAGATCTCGAAATCATTTATTACATCATTGTCCCCTTTTGGGCATAATCATTGTTTGAAGCGAACTGCTTCTTCCTCTATTTCTCTTGGGTTTTCTATTATTCTTCCTTCTGGGGTTTTGATTTTTGTGATCCTTTAATAGGCCTTTTTGATCTTAGTGATATTGTGAAAGAATTTCGTATTGGCGTCTCCTTCATTTAGCCAAAGTTCTCTTGATTTAGATCTCCAATATTCCTCTTCCCTAGCCAATACTACATTATAATCTGCCATGATCTCTTTTTCTTTTAAATAGTCCTCCTGGAACATGCCTTCTTCCATTACTTTGCTTTTAATCACCTCCGGTTCTTTTTTCAAAGAAAATGTTTTTAAACACTTCCTTATTCCATATTTGCAATTTGCTCTTGACATACTTAAGCTTATACATAAAGATATAGCTTTTAGTGCCTTTTATTTTTGGGGCATCTTTCCACCATTGCTCTATTAGGTCCACTAGTCCTCCTTTCCTAAACCACATCTTTTCAAACTTGAAGTGGGATTTTGTGTGGGTTTTTGTTCCTAGAATAGATAGTATGACTGGAAGGTGATCCGACCCAACAAAAGGGAGTATTGTGGCTTCCAAGTTTAGCATCTTTGCCAACCAGTCCTGTGTGTAGATAAATCTGTCTAGCTTTTCCTTTATGCAGCCTTCTCCCATTCGCTTGTTGGACCATGTGTAAGTCTCATTTCTGACTTTGGCCTCTATTAGATTGTTTTGCGCTAGAAATCATTCAGAGGCCTCCATGGAGGGGGTTATTACTCTATTACCCCCAACTTTTTTGTTATCCTGAGAACTACATTAAAGTCACCCCCCATTATAATTTTCTTCCCTCCTAGGTCAGAGGCTTTTTGGCCCATTGAGTTCCAGAGGGTAATTTTATCTTGATTCCTAGTTGGACCGTATACGTTGAAGAGATAAAATTTGACGTTGCTTTTTAGATTTTTTGCTTCGCATGCCATCCAATGACTTTCTTTGACTAGAATGTTTAAAGAGATTGAGCTTGCCCTCCTGATGTGCCAAAGGCTTTGGAGAAGGAACTGTCCCAGCCTTTAATTTGTAGCCCCTTGTTCTCTATATCTTCACTTTTGGTTTCTTGTAAAAGTATGATATCAGTTTTTGTCTTCTCTAAATGATGCTTAATCAAACGTCTTTTGTTGGGGGCATTGAGTCCCCTAATGTTCCATGTTAGGATCTTCATTGGTCTTCCTTTTGGGAGTCCTCTCCTCCCTTTTTCTCTTGCAAATAATTGATAATGCTTTTTAGACCCCTTTCTTGTGCTAGTTCCTCTCTTTTTTGCTTGTGAGACTTTCTTCCACGTTTCTTTTTCTTTTGTAGGTTTATTGGGGCTAACAGTTTTGCTGCAGACCGGGAGATATTTATGTTTTCTATAATATCTAACTCCTCCAATTCTTCGTTTTCACTTTCTGAAGAAAAGGCTTCTTCATCTTCACTGGCCTGAAAGCTTGGGGCTTGTTGGATTTTTTGTGAGGGTCCCTCTAGTTGACCTTTGATTACTTCTTTTTGTGGCGATGCTGAAACAGGTGCTGAAATTTGGTCAAGGCTTCTAGATCTTTCTTTTTCCGTTTCTTTTCTTATGCTTTTTTCCTCCATAGCTTGGCTCTTACTTTGATTTCCTCGTGCTGGGGTGGCCCCTTCTTTTGGCTGCTACGGGTGAGTGCTTTGGTGTTTGAATCTTTGCTCTTTATAGTTTCAACACTCTTTTGTGATTTGCAATTGTCTATCATATGGTTCCGATTTTTGCATTTCCTGCAGAAGAGGTTCTGGCTTTCAATTTCCACCTCTTGCAGCCACACCCCTTCTTTGGTTTTTAGCTTAATTTTTTGGGGTATTTGTGCTATTGCTGCTATTTAAAGTCTTGCATAGAGATATGAGTTCTCTTTCAAAGTCTTGCAGTCTACCTCCAACAGCGTGCCCAGGGTTCTTCCAATTTTCTCCAGGCTTTCTTCAGACCAATTTCTTTTGGTTCCCACTTCTGCATGTAGATGGGATATTTTTGGAATTCCCTTATCTTCCTCCGTCAGAAAGACAATCATAAAGAATCTTTTTGGCAAGAATTTTAGTCCATGGTTGCGATTTATTGCTTCTCTTGCCCATTCTTCAATTGAAGCCCTCTTCTGCCTTGGCCCTATTATTTTGCAAATTATTGCCACCTTTTTTAACATTTCCGAATCTTCTTTAATTTCATTTTAAATATCTATTTCTATCAGATCCTGCTGCTTCTCTGTTGCTCCTGTAGAATTCTTCAAAATCCCGGGTTTAATATGAACCATCTTCGATTTTTGGTTTGTACCCCTCTTGCTGTCTTGAATTCACTGATTCTCTGGGGTTTTTTTGTTGTCTATGCTTATTTTCCAAGTTGCAGATTCTTCTTTCCTAACTTCGTGCCTGATTACTTTGGTGCTAGGGGCTTCCTTGTTTGCTGGATTTTGTTTAAAGTCTTTCAGTGATCCTGCGATCTTCTTCCTTTTTGCATTAATCTCCAGATTGTTGGGCCATGTAATATAATGAGGGACTCTGAAATCCACTCTTGGCCTATTATTTTCTGTCATATCTCTTCTTCTCAGAGGCTTCCTGTGATAGACTTCATTGGATTTTCTATATCCAGAATTGGTGTTTGTATTTCCTCTCATTGTGGCAGATATGGCTTCTTAAAACAAAGATGCAGTTTATCCTGAATATATTCGCACTTTTCCTTATTCGAAATTTGCATGTAGAATTCGCATTCGCTGGCAAAGCTCTTTTCCTTGTATATTTACTTATAATTACATTTTTTAGACTCGTAAATGTTTATATTAAAAAATAAATAAACATTTTAAAATTGAAATATAGATTATTATTTTTAATGTTATACCCCGATACTCTGTAGCTGTAGCAGGAAAGGTAAGGATGGGACTTGGCGGAAAGAGGGAGGACAGTAGAACAGAGCACATCGAGGAGCAGGACAAAGGCCTCAAAAGAACAGAGACACCTTCAGCAATAACACAAAGAAAAAACAGAGACATTAATTGCATTACCAATCACCAGGCACCATCTAGGCAGGTATTATGGTGGCGGCATTGGCCGGAACACATCCAAACAATTTTGTACCGTCTTTATTCCTTCTGCAAATCCAAACAGCTTTTCTGGTGATTTATTTAGGTTTTTAAAAAATTTGTGAACCCTGTGAAAAAACAAAAGTTCAAAGTCACGGCAAATTCTCTTGAGGTTGTCTGGGTCAAACCCACAGGCCAAATCCCATACCGTGGTTGCACCCTGAACGTACCGAATCAATATCTGGACCCAAATCAAATCGGACCCAAATCGGCAAGATTACTGGGATGAATCGGTAGCATAAAAAAATTGTATTTAGTAGGAAACATGGAAACAAATAGTTGCTTTTGAATGATAGATATTGTATGTAACATCCTCTGATAGAATTTTTTCAATTTTTACAAATATATGACAAAATGGATAAAGCCTCACACTTTCTAATTACCAATATCCCAATGTGGGCGAGGTGAGCACATATGGTGGTTGGGACACTATCTTTTTGGCGGCAAGCCACACAAATATAAATGAATGGAGTGCTAAAAATGAAATTGATAATTAATGTCTTGACAGCATAGCCATCTAGACTTCAAATTAATTCTAAACTAAAGAAGGTGGAAGTGGAATAAATAACTAATGACTTGGCAGCATAGCCATCCAAACCTACAATTCCTATTTTAAATTTGCTGAGCACCTTCCAGTTTATTACAACTACCAAACATGCATGCTGAAATTCTCACAAATAACTCTGGCTAACAGTATCAACCCCTCTTAATTTATAACAGCAATTATATCAAGAGCAATAGCCAAGAAATAACAGAAATGTTAAGCTCAAAATGTATAGCCAGATATACAAAATGATACCAGCAGGATGAAGAACAAATATTCAGTTAGAACTCTGTACAATTGGCACTGAAATAACTGTCCCTTGTTGTCGTATGACTGCCACAAACTGTATGGCTCATAACCAGCTAAAACTGACACTGTACAGCACACTCCCAGTTATGTATGGCTACCAGAAACAATTTGCAAACCCTGTGATCTCCCTTGACCAGCAATAAACACTGCAATCAGCCTTAAGTAATGTTCACAAAGGCTACAGCTAACATAGAGATAATACAGCCAGGATATGACAGTGTACAGCCAACTAGAGGTTTGAAATGGTACGACCAAGAAACTGAAATGGTACACCTGCTAAGAAATGTATCCTCCACACAACACTATTGAAGATTCGCTTCTATTTTTTGAAACCCAACTTAGACCTCTTCTCCAGGGCACATGCACATATGTATCACAATTAATAACTTTGAGATGCCAAATAAATGACTTCTTGCCTATCCAAACATCCTTATGGGTTTTATCAAAAAGTGATGACATAGAAGATCTATTGATAAGATAACAAGCAACGCTAACTGCTTCTATCTAATTATTCTAGTCTAAGCCTACACCATTGAGCATATTCCTCACTTTCTCTATTAATGTCATTCATTCTTTATACAACTTCCTTTTGATAAGGGTTGTATGGAGGTGTCATCTATTTGGTTATACCATTGTCCTTACAAAACTTCTCAAACTCTAAAAAACAAAATTCTCCACCATTGTTCATTCTCAAAAACTTTTTCTTCTCCATTTGATTCTCCACAAGAGTCAGTCTCAACATATTGAAGACTTTAGATTTTTGCCTAAGAACATCCTCATTTTTCTAGCAAAATCATCTTTAAATGACACATAATAAAGAGATTTTCCTAGCGAAGGTACATTCACAAGACCAAATACATCACTATGAATTAAATCTTAAATCTAGTCAAATCTAGAAGAGCTCACAAAAAACGTCAACATGATTTGAGTTCCCATTTACACAATGTTAATAGAAATCAAAATCCAATGAACAATCCAACAAGCCCCTCAACCATATCTTAATATTTCAAGGCCCTAAGACTTGTCTCACCAATGGGGCACATGTGTTCATGCCACAATAGTCTTCTCAACAAAAAGCTTATGGTGCCAAGAATCTAGAATCTCAAAAAAATTAAATTTAATCATGGTTCTTGCATTGAGTTGGAACAAAGTTCCAATACGAATGCCCTTGGCCAACAACATGGCTCCTATAAATATCTCACATCCATCCCTATTGAAGACTATTTGCACACCTATATCATTCATTTTGCTTGCAAAAATTAAGTTTCTAGCCAAACCAAGAATGTGCCATACATTGATGAGGGTTTCAACTCTCCCATCTTTGAATACCACCTTAAAATTTTCTCAACTTCTTTGAGAAACGTTTCCAAAAAAGACTTCATCTCCATTGTCGCTCCCATACACTAAAAACCACTCCTTGTGGGGAGTCATGGAATGAGGTGCCCATTTTCATCTAGTTTTTCCTAGACTTTATTAGCCATTGTTGTGGACTTTTGACCAGCCACAACAAGCCACTAATCACAATGTACTTAGAGATCCTCCATCTTGAACTTCCATTCCAGATGTGCTACCCATTTCTCTATACCTGCAAAAATTCACCTATGCAAAAAGCTCTCACTGATGCAAAGATTAATATAGGGCCAAATGCCCTTTCCTCTCAAGGATCCAAATGAGCTACTCTAGTTTTAATATTATATGAAAGTAAATAATTCTAATCTAATACAAAAGAGTTAAGCAAGCAAATTGCAATATCTAATACAATTTTAGGAAAACAAACAATAGATTTACACATGATATACTTTAGAAAGCCCTTTCAAGAAAACCCCAACAAACAATAGCACCATTCTAATTATATTCATAAGAAAAGGATTTCAAACCAATAAGAATGTAGTTGTTCTATAAAAGCAATCTTCATTTTTTTCTATAGTGAATCCAATAGCATGTACTTGTCATAGAAAATCGTGCCATACTCCACCCCAAACATCCAATATCTAGGTAAAGGCAATCTAGGAAACTACAAATGGTTTCCCAAAACCAAGAGCTAGTCCATAATCAAATTAGTCCAACTTGGACTCATGCTCCGGCCTCATCCACCCCAATGAATGCATCCTCCCAACATTGAATGTAACTCCTAATGGAGGAACTTGACCCCTACAAACAAGCGGATCAACCAATCAATCAAGCACTCAATCGTGGACCAATAAAACCTCTTAAAGAGGTTTTATAAGATGCCTTACAAAACTAAAAATAGTCAGCCAAAGATGCTCCACCTAGTCTAATTGCAAGTCCCAACTTCAATGCTCTCTTACATTCATCTTAAGACGTATTCCAAGAGGCAAAATGTACCATACAAGGAATCTTGTGGATTCCCCCATGGGTGGCACCCCATTCCATCTTATGACTTCAAATCTCTTAGTAGGTCAAAACGTGAAAATATCCATCATTGTCTTGCAATGACTCTCAAGCTACCATTTTTCTCCATCATGTCTTAGTGGAAAATTGTCTTGAAGCTGTTCAAAACACTATTCCAAAAGCTAAAGAAAGACATCAAAAAGAGGCTTTAAATATATTGGAAGTGTTAACTAATTCAGTTTATTTTTGTGAGAACAATATAACTCTGTTGAGAGTTCATTTTGACCCCAACAGTCCCTATGTCAATCTCAATGTAATTGGGCATTAAGAGATAAATCAGAAAAACATTAAAGTTCATTTTCTTGTGGAGAATGACGGATTCCCCAATGATAAAGCCATATGGTTCTAGTCACAAATTTACAAGTTCTCTCTTCTAATGGATATGAGCCTCAACATTGTAAGTAGACCCAGGAAATTGTCCATTCGTATTCCAGTCTACCTAGAACATTCAAGTGTCAATAATTGTTCAGTCTTGAAGAGCAAGAAAAACCGTCATGTTTGTTGAGCAAAACAAGCTTTAACTTTGAAGTTGTAGGATATTCTTGACTTCCAGAAATCACTTTTACACTAGGGATTACATCACTTTTTTCATCTTGTTTTCACCATGTTCATATATATCTGTCTCATTGTCTAAAATTTACCAGTTATGAACTTCAGTAGACTTAACTCACATGAAAGCCAAATTTTCTCTATTATAACATCCAGAACTAACATACACATCACAACAGGAGAAAAGAAATAAAGCTCAATCTCAGCCAATATAGATGTGCAAAGAGTGTTATTCATTTATCCCTTGCACCGGACAAGAAAAGAAAGAGTAGACTTAAAATATGAAGTATAAAGCATACTCTGCTATTTGAACAGAATTCATTAGCTTCAGAAGTACTTCAACAGCAATTACAGGATTGTTCTCGACCAACTCCTGAAAAAATAAGTACATAAAAGAATTCCAACTTTATTTGCAACATCAAACACCACTTATAGAATTAGATCATGCATCTCTAGTGAATCATGAAACCATTCAGAATTAATTGCCTGCATAGTACAGTTTGACAAAAGACGTTGAAATTGCTTACCGGAAGACGACGAGGAGATAACCCACAGTGATAAACAAGTTTTGGATCAGCTTCAAGCTCCAAAAGGACTTTCTGAAAAGCAGCATCACAAGTTGGGAAATCTTGGTAAGTACTTTATATTCCAGTAACATAATTTATGGGTCCATTTCCTTGTCATGGAGGCTACATCCTCCTCCTTTCTATTCATCAAGATGTAAAAACAAGAAGCATACTATCAAAGCTCTTAAGATAAAGAATGCAGAAACTGAAAGTTTTGAGGAACAGACAAAATTTTGTTCATAAATACTGTAAAGAAAAAACTGATTGACACTAGGTTACTTGATAATCCAGCTCATATCCAAGGTACAACACTCTAAATTGTTAGAATCTAGATGTGTTACAACTTACATGCAGAAGCAATTTTTACAATGATCTAAAACAATAAATGATATTTAGAAAGTAATGCATAGGAAAGATAAGAAGAACTAGAACAGAAGACTTTTATTAATCTGCAACTTTAGTACAAGGCATGCTCAAGAGGGTCGACCACTAGCTATGTCTATCTTCTCATTTATGGTAGCTGGCTATCTAGATATTTATGCATAATACTACAAATCCGCAAATGCTCGAGAACAGTTAAAAAAGATGAAACAGTCACTATTACATGTGTGACTTCTTACTTCATGTTGGTTAGGATGAGTTGCAACAAAATGTAATGGTCAAACATGTCCCATGAGGTACTGCCCCACACTCCATGGGGTGCTGCCCCTTGAGTCATATAAGCCCCAAACCTATAAGGATGAAGGCAGCAACATTGCTGGCACTTGTCTGTACAACCTTAGCAAGTCGATCTTAAGGTGTCTAAAACCCTGCCAAAGCCAATAATGAAGATTATGCAAGGCTTGGAATGCACTTGGATTGTGCTATATCTGATTTTACATAGCCACCCTGCACTACAAGAAATGTATGTGCAATATTTGATAACCTTTGAATCATAGTTAAAAAACTCGGACTCAACAATAACTCAGCTGACCCCAAAAAAATCAAAAACTCAGATTAAAGCAATAACTCAACAAATTTTCAAAACATTAAAAAACACAACTTTAAAAAAAAACCTTCAAAAACATGCATACTACTGAATTTCATGAACATCTTACTACTTTCCTTCATTTATAGATCAAGATTCAAAATTAGATTTCAACACAAATCATAGACCAAAAAAAAAATTTAATACATATCAACTTCAAGTTTCAAAATAAATGAAACTCACAAATTATAGTTTCAATGTGTATAATCTATAAATTACTTCAACAATTAATACTCAAAAAAGGTTGTCGGTGTGATAATGTGCTTGAACTAGATTATCCTATTGTAGCTTCTTGTTGAAGAACAATATCATCCTCAACAAAAGCATGTTGTAAATGCTATGAATCCCCACTAATGGCTCACCTTCTACCTCCTCAGATACTGCTACTTCCACTTGCCATTCTGCTACCTCCCTCTCCAAATCAACCATATCATTCTCAGTTATCAATGGTTCCATATAATCAACAATCCACTCAAAGTATGGATTGATGTCATCTAAATCAAGCACCTCATGCGTCTCCTACCCTTGTACCTACTATGCATGCAACTGAAGGTGGTAATGCACAAAGGCAAAGTCATTCAAACAATTTTGGGTCAAATCATTGCACTTCTAAGCTAAGTCACAAAGTTTGAATTCAAATTCGAGTTCGACAACTTTGAAATTCGGATGAAATTCGGCAAGCAAAATTTTTGAAAAGTATAAAATTCGGATTAAATTCGCCTTCTATAAATTTAAAAATATTAAAATATAAATATATTTAAAATTTTAATTTAAATATTTTAAATATTAAATATGTTCAATTTAATATATTAGTAATTAATCAACTAAATTAAATATTTTAAAATATTAAATAATAGTAAATAATCAACACAATAATCACAATTTAGAAGATTATATTGTATAAACTATAAAATTTTAATAATCTTCAAAGTATTATTATTAATAATAGAAACTTATTCAAATACTAAATATATTCAGTTTAATATATTGATAATTAATAATTTAAACTAAATATTTTAAGATATTAAGTTTTAATATACTAAAAAATTAATACTATGTTTGATTATTTTTAACATGTACGTAAAATTTTATTTAAAAAAAACCTAAAATAAAAATAAAGAAAGAACAACCTTAAAAACAAATGAGAAATAAAATAAAATCTTCCCAAATACACTGACAGGTCAATGTCCTGCAGCAAGAAAACGGGAACGAATGTCCAATGGTTGGTCGCGGAATCAAACATTTTCTTAAGCTAATAGTTCTCTCTCCAAACTCCGATGATGCCTTGGTGATGTCGTGAGATGCCCGTAGTTATGAAAAAAATCGAAATGCATGGAAATCAATACAATAAAAAAAGGCTATTATACAGTGACGCTAGAAGTTGCAAATTCGAAGGAGCAAAGGATTTGTCCAGGGCAAAAACTTAGAAACTGGCAACTGGCAAATCGTGTGCAGCAACTAGCAAATCACGACACCTCTCACAAACGCCTTTGCTAGCTCACAAAAGCCCTTGATCGTTCTAACTTCGATTAATCAAACGCCTTTGGTGGTCGCCTTCATTTGTGCTTCAGAGAATTAATCCACATTTTAATTAAAAAAAACAATCGAAAAACCCAAAACGCTTCTCAAAAAACCTAAAAGCGTTTTTTAAAAAGCATATTTTAATGAAAAAATGCCACGCTTTCCGTACACGCAAATGAGGCGAACATCAACGAATTTAATGGTAAATAATGAAATTCGCCTAAATTCAAACCTCATGCTTGAGTTTGGCGTATACGGTGACTTAGCTTCTAAGTATGAATGGACCCCAAAAACACTCCAATTGTGCTCACAACCAAAAGCACAAAGACAAAGGCATTCAAACAATTTTGAGTCAAACCATTGCACTTCTAAGTATGAATGGTCACAAAAACACTCCAATAGTGCTCACAACCAAAAACACTACAAGATTGGGACAAAATGCAGATGGCAAGACTTTAAGTATTGAATGTTGTTGCAAGAACATGTCCAAACTTTGAAAGGATTTTAATTTTTAGGAAACTTAAAAGTTAAGCTAAACAATAAACTAAAAGTAAACATAACCTGGCTACAAAGTGGCTGACCTTCGAATGCATCAAGGCAAAGCGAACAACCTCCCCTCCGACGCCTTATAAATTTGTGGCTCATCATGATGATGTCTCTAAGGTTCTTGTCAAAGACCAACCTCTCCATACACATGTTGAGGCCATACATAACCTCCTCGTTTGCTCTGAATGAACCAAAGAAGAAAAAATTAGGGTTCAAAAAATAAGTAGCAACATCACTATGTTGATTGAGTTGTTGGTTCCACCTCCAATCAATAATGTATCAGATGGGTTCATATTTGTTTCTACTAGACCCATACAAGCGTTGAATCACCTATTTGGCCTTGTCCCTAGCCTCATATAGATACCCCATGAATTTTTTATCCCCATCCACCAATAGTACCCTAAACAGTGATTTTGATACCTAAAACAAGAGAGCATTTAAAAATAAAATCAGAAAATTAAATTAAATGAGATATCTTAGTTTAAATTAAAATATTAAAAATTTAGAAAATCAAAAAATTGTAACATTATAAAAAAAAAAATTTTAAATAACAGAATTTTTTTATCAAAATCTTACCTTAAGCATCTCCTACACATGCTTGGCATATGCATCATCAAAAATAGTCTTCACAAACCTCTGCTTCTGTTACCTTTAACTCAAAAATATGGACTAAGGTTGGGCAATGCAGTTGGAATACATTACGAGGAGATAAAATTTGTTGCAAATTGTGACTCCTAAGCATGCAAGCTCATTGCCATCAATTGGTCCCTCATGAGATTCAAGACCCATGTATGGTTGTAAGTGTATTTATTGGCATTCCTCACTTCTTCCACCACTATCTTCACCCAACTAATATTCTCAATATCCTCAAGCAGAAGGTAAATGCAATGGACAACACAAGGGCTCCAAAACAATGTTGGTTGCCTCACCTTTAGAATTTTACCAACGCGTATGTAATTGCACTGTTCATCACTATCAAGACAACATTCTCCACTTCCAACTCCATCACCACCTCATCCAACAAATTGTACAAGGTCTTGATATGTTTTACTTCACTAGAGGCATCAACCAACTTCAAGAAAACTAATAGCCCCTCTAAAGCCACAAGGAATTTCAATAAGGTGTAGTTCCTACCATTCACCTACACATCAGATAAAATGTTGCAGCCCTTCTTTTTCCAGTTCTTTTTGTTCATCTACTAGCAGATTTGTGTTAGTGATCACATCCAACAATAATGGCACACTCAACTCATAACGGCTTGGTGCTTTGAACACTTTCCCAACCATAGTCAATGTGATAACCAACTACTCATAATAAGGAATCATAACAACATTGAACAACAACCACCATCACTACCTAATCCCTGTACCTGGGGCCCAATGGAATAAGCATGAGAAAAACTTGTATCCGTGGTCCAATAGATTTTTTTCACATACTTGTAGATGCCATTTTCTTTTTAGAAAAGTAGAAATAAATCCTAGAAAAACAGGAAAACAAAAAAAAAAATCAAACCAACCCTAGCAGCCAAACACAACATTTAGAATGAGGGCACAAAAAAAACTCAAAATATATTATAATTACATACATTGAAATGCCACAAAATAGTGCTGAATAAGAGCCAAATAAGAGCTTATAAGAGCCAATTTTTTGTTACCAAATGCCTGCAAATTCAAACAGCATTGACCTAACACCACTTCTAAATAATAAACAGTTTTTGTTGAGTTTTTCCAAAGTTTCTCATGAGTTTTCATTTTATTGCAATCACTCATCATAGAGTTATTCTGCAAGTAACTAGTGAGCCATTTCAACTCACAAGTGGCATGAGTTTTCCATGAGTACCTGTGAGTGACACAAGTTTTGAATCCATGTTTTGGAGAGCCACAAAACTCTAGAAATGATTTGGGAATACCACAAACAATAAAACATGAGTCAGCATTACTGCAGTCCATGAGAATGAGCTAGGCAGTATCACTGGAGCTGTATTTAGAAAATCAAAATGGATCATTTGATATTCTATATTTTTGTATCTTTCACTTACAGAGATGGCTTAAATGTAGCATATCAAATTAGAATTAGATTGAATGATTAAAACTCTCGATTCTTTTGAATTTAGTGTCAAAGGTTTAAAAACCTTCCTATATTTAGAATTTAAAAACAAAACAAACCAAGGAAGTGGGGAACTGGTACAGCATTTATGGGATGGGTAAAAAAGCAGGTCAACAAGGTCTTTCTCTCATGACAAAGTTCAAGGGAATAACAAGCTAAGATTCAGTTTACCTAATGCCAGATCTCATCTTAGTCTAGGTTAGACTTTTGGTTATGCCATAGTGCTTTGCCTGAGGTCTACACAAGTGGAAGGTATTTTCTATTGTGCACCATAACTGGCAGATTTTATTTACAAAAGAGTGATGAAATGACATTCTATTAGACCTTTAACACATTTTTATTTTGCTAATAAATTGACAATACTTGAAAGATAGATATCCCATACTGGGAGGTACATGCATTCACCCAAATAATGCATACCTTATTGTAAGTGTAAATATACTGTTTCTGTTAGTAGAAACCTTCATTGAGCATTTCCTTTTTGGTAGAAAATGGAATGCTATACTGTCTTGCATTGAGAAAAATATTTAAAACAACAGCCAAAGTAGAGTAGCGTTTAATATTTGAAGCATGTTCACAATGAAAATGAGGAAGAATAGAAGAGATATCTGTTATCATGACACGGGTCAAATATCTAAGTGGAAATTCTTTTTGTCAACAATATTCATATCTTTCATCAGCCAACAGCTTACAGATACAGATGGAAAATTTGATACATAAAACCTCCTTACTTTACCAAGATACCACATACAAAGCAGACACTTATGACTTTCAGAGATACATCCTGAGATGCAGGTTTCTTACACTAGAAGTTGCTGACAGAAGACTTGCTATATCTTCATGGTGCCAGACTACAGCATTCAGTATCTAATGTTTGCCTTGTTGGTTCCACAATCCATTAAAGTAGATCCCCATATTTTAGTACAAAGTATTAATAGGTTTTCCAGTGGTAACATGGCAAGGTCCAACATGAAGAGCCAGTTAAAAGGCTAACGCTGTATTTGTCATTCTATATGTAGCATGCAGGCTATCTCAGCTGTAAGAATGGAATGTCAAAGAACATCAATAATCAATCAAAAAACTATAGACCAACTACACTATACAACTTGAATCGTATAGCATTGAATAAAACATAAATTAGTGAGTTATAAATTGTAAGAAGATACTATTGCAATCTCATATTTCTACTTTCTAGTGCTCTTACTGTTAATCAGCATTAAAATTATACTCGTCATCACAATTTGAAAATGTTTGCACAGAAATAAACAATAAATATTCAAATCCCAAATCCCAACTTGAATGTAAACTAGGAGCCATAAAATTATCTGACCCAAGTAAATAGTCGTGATGTTCTACAACCTTTAATGGCGCATTAATGCTTCTACCTGTTGTTGTGCAGGTGCAAGTGCTCCCTTTAAAGCTCTGCTTATCAAATCTCTAACAGCAGCTCCACGACTAGTGTCAGCACACATGCTATAATCCCAGAGCAGCTCATGGTTGTTCTCAGGTGTCAGCCACACTAACTGTATAAAATGATAATCACATAGAAAAGGCTCAATCACCTTCCAGGAAAAAGCAAATACCAATGAAACTTACAACATTCATATGTAATCAATAAAGCTATCAAGTGAATCTAGGTTCCTGCCTCTCCATCCTGTTCTGGAAGTATAGGTGGGACTGGTCTGACCCATGGTGGTTCAAGTCCTTTAATTGATACATTCTGAACCAGACCAGCTGCAGCTGTGTCTCTGTTTCCACCACCTATTCGATGTTCACTTACTGGAGTGGGATCATCAAGCCTGTTAAGTTGGGAGAATTCGGTATATTAAATATTTCTTTCATTGCATTGTGTCACTCTGTTCATAATAGGAAACATAATCCTAAAGGAAATATTTCATCTGCTGATCGACTTGGCTCATGCAAAGGAATTTCCTTCAATAAAATATCGTAGTAAGAAATAATAAGAAAAGCATACTCAGGTGCATCAGCATCACAGCCATTGGGTACATCTGGATCTCGGATTACATTTTTGGTAGCTGCACTCTTAAAGTAACTTTTATATGATTCTCCTGGTAGCTTATCAGAAAAATGCCTAAGCAGTTGTTCATGAGACAAGAATGTCTGCATCAGTCAAATCACAATTTGTCATGCAAATAATCACAATTTACAATATCATTGTTATATATCCTTATATGCAATAATGTCAACAAATAAGACATGATAACATATTACACATAACACTTATTCTCCAGATAAAACTGTGAGAGATTAGCTAAGTATCTTACCTGTGAATTTGGATCACAAGTCCTGATGTACTCAGCTGCAGTTTGACTGGAAATCTGTGTATACAAAGTGCAAAAGTTCAAATTTATGACAGATATTGGAACTTTGACTCTTGACAACAGGTAGTGAAACCCAACTACAAAAAAAAAATGAATAATAGTGGCTAAAATGCGATATTTTAATTGGATGTAATGTATACACAAATATGCCCTAATACTACAGCAATTACATCATCTAAGTTTATTAACAAGAAATAAATAGTTCAGGTAGGAAAGAAAGCCATTTATGTCCATCTGGTCTTTTAGCATGGGATGTGCCCCATTAACTACTGAAAAACTAGTCATGAAAATAAAACAGTGATTACCTTTTGAATTATCTAACTCAATTAAAAGATAATATAACTACATACAGACTGGCATGAATCAAAACACATTCAGCTTAAACTGCAAACGCAAACCATAATTCGTTTCAACCAGTGTTACAAGACTCGCCTAGACTCGGCGAGTCTTGGCGAGTCCCGAGGCGAGTGAGGCTGGGCGAGTCTTTGGGACTCGGCTGCCGAGTACTCGCCAGACTCGCCGAGACTCGCCAGACTCGCCGAGACTCGCCAGACTCGCCAGACTCGCCGAGTCCCAAGCCAAAGACTCGGCCATCAGTTTGTGGGCGTGTGTGTCAAAAAAAACACATTTTAAAGTTTCAGAACTGCTTA
>VDFB02000003.1:257689081-257774514 GCA_007258455.2 Sequoia sempervirens | reverse complement strand
AATCACAAAGAACGGAAATGAGCTAAATAGAAAATTCCCAAAACTCTAAGCAAGAAATTGTAGGAAATCCATGGTATAAGGACGAAAAGGCAAACTATCATCCTATAACTACTACTAAAGTAGTGCTACGCTAAGCAAATCTGTTTCAAACCCAAACCAGTATTAATGACAACCCATATGTATGACAGTCACTTTAAGATTTTAATCCCTCCATCATACATACCCTAGCATAAATTCGTAATCGGAGCACACCTCTCTAATCTTTTAGACTAAGCCAATCATAGATTCATTAATTAAAACAGCTTCTCCACAATGGAAGCAATCTTCAAGAGTATCGTCTAAGCAATAGAAACCATTAGGTGGGTGTTACGGCTGGCCACAAAGGCATCTGTGTCTGTAACCTAAATTCTTGACCCTGAATTTTTAAGAACCTAAACGAAACTCTTAAAGCTGCTTTTTCCCTACACCCAAATCGGGTAGAAGGCAAACAGTTTTATAACTTTAAGGCCTCTGTTCAAGAAATAGAAGTGTAATTGTTGCATTTCACAGTAGGTTAGCAGGGTTAAAAATTACATCCATTTCTGTAGTTGAATGACTATCCAAACCCAAAATACAAAGAGGTGATATATTAATTAAAAGCATTTAAACCAGTATGTATAACAAAACACATTTTGCAACGTTTAAACATCAAAATTAACCATTCATAGATCATCTCTTGGATGAATTCAAAGTTGGAACAGATAATCATCATCATCTAGCTTTAAACCCATTTATATATTAAAGGAGTCATAATCTGCGATGTAAGCAGTCTATAAGATTATAGATGTAACCGTCCAACAAAATGGCACATATGTGCAAATATAATGGATGATCATAATTGTTCTGAGTCTGTAACCTAACCCTCAACACTAAATTACAAAATTGGGGGTAGAGAATATTTACACTTCATATTTTGTAAACCCTAACTAAAACTTCTAAGCAGCTATATATATCATAGTTTGGTACTGAAATTAGCATGACCTAACTTTCAAACGCTATGAACTGGGATATCCAATGAGAATCCTTAACTGGCATGAGCTTGTAAAGTTGCTTTAGGAAATCATATGCCACCTTTGAGCGGAAGTGGTGCATCCAGTATTCAGATTCTTCAAGGTCTGGGAAGAAAGGTAGAAGCTCAGCGACAACCTGGTTTAGATAGAGTAAATCACGAGGGCGAGGAATCCCCTCCCCTCCTCGAGCAACAACCAACACCACATCCAAACCCTTGAGGAAAGCTGGTTTAAAAATCTGTTGGGCCAACTATGCAATCACCTCCTTAGAAGCATGGAGCTCTAACAAAGATGCTATGAAGCTGGAAGTGATATCAGAGTTTACTCTATATCTTTCACTACCAGCTTCAAACCGCCAACCCAAAATCATCCTTACAGCCTTTATGGTCAATTTATCCGGTCGCTGCAACAAACCCCTTAGATAGCGGTCGGATATTGGCCCAAGGAAATCCAATTGTGAACAAGAGCTCCTAAAAAATATAGGGGTCTCCATTTTTGGACGAATGAAATCTCCAAAAAATACAAACAAAGGAAATATACAAAACCACAAGTAGCTGTGTCCCATTTTGTAGGGTAAACAAGTCGAACAGGGTATGGGAACCAAAACGACTAGTGACACATGTGCCTTTGGTCACTTCGGCCCTTGCATCTCCGAATCATTATAACAACGCGAGGCCAAAAGAACATGAAAAACACTCAAAATAAAATGATTATAAGTTTGGCCAAGAAGCCAAGACCTAAGCCAATCTGTGGAACTCAGCTCCATGTTTGAAACATTAGGGTATCATTCAACTAAACAAGGGAAATCGGACATGGCAACATGAATCATCATAAACAAAGATGAAACCCAAATGTGTGAAAAAACGGGTTAAAGTTTAGGTATAGAAAAGTACGACTCCGACTCCCAAAGATAGCAAATCCGAGAGGTGATTGAGTTGGCAAGTCACATGCCTCTTTGACTCATCAACCCATGCCATAGCATAGTTAATAAGTGGGCTCGTTTAATTAGAAGTAACACCAAATAATCATGGGTTTTACCATTCCCCAAATTGGTAAGCTTACCTACCCAAAAAAAAAAGCATTTATAAGTCTAAATATTTTATTTAAAATATGTAATTGTTCATATATATATTTTTAAAAATATTAATGAATATTTATGTCATAATTACTATTAGAGTCACATTAATATTAATATTTAAACATTTTATTAAAAAAATATAATTATTAATATATTTAATTTTTTTGAACTATATTAATGAATATTAATATGTTATAATTATACTCACATTAATATTGATATTTAAATATTTTATTTAAAATATATAATTATTAATATATTTAATATATAATTATTAATATATTTAATATATTATTTTTAATATATATTAATGAATATTAATATGTTATAATTATAGTCAAATTAATATTAATATATATTATATTTAATTTATTAAAAAAAACTTTATATATGTAATTTTTATACGTATTTGTATGGACGAACCCAAAATGAACCCAACTCCCAAATTTTTTTTGACCGACTGGCAAACCGAACCATTGAACCTAGACTCGGACCCGGACCTGGACCCGAACCCGAACCCAAACCGGTAACTTAGCAATTTTGACAGTAGCGTTATGAATATGAATGTTCCACTATTATGATTTTATTTTTTATGCATAAGTGGCTATGAATTGATTGTATCGGCAATGAATTGCAGCTGATTTCATGATGTACATTTGCATTTTAAATGTAAGTTGAGTTGATGCAAATGCAATCTTGGGTTGATAATAATAATAATAATAATATAAGTGGAGCTGGTGGTAGATTGCTTCATTCAAAAGAGTCTTCTCCAAGTAGCTGTATTTAGGTAATTCTAGTGTAAGAATCTGTTTATGTTTCTCCTCAGAAACCCATGAACACAAAAGAAAAGAAAGTACACACGTTCAATCAGTGGAATTAGGAGGGGTGCAAGGGGCTTCATTCCTTGAGACTGTCTCTTTATTAAATGATGACTTTCTCTACAACTTGCTGCTTCGTCTGCTCTCTCTTGCTCATTAATCTATTGTATCACTTGCTTTGATGGCACGGACTTACTAGGCTTTTCTAGGCAAGCTTTGATGTCCATCCTTGGGATGCCACACAAATGGGCTTTCACCCAACTTTATGAACTTGAATATCTTACATCACACCCCTTGCAAATCCAAATACACCCTCCACCACTTGGAACTGTTTGTATCATATCCATGTACTTCCAAAGAGGTGAGCTTGGATCTGTTTTGAATTTAGGTTGGGTTGTGGAGCTAGAACTAGTTGACATCGTAAATCTTGTGGCAACAAGTTTTTTTATTTATAAACAATATATTCAAAACAAAGAAATACAAAAGAAAAATAAAGCCTCAATTGTTTACTATGTTAAATCATTTATAGAAACTAAGAAAATGTCAAAATGACATAATTTGTAAAAAGAAATTGAAAGAATTTGTAAAACAAAAATGAAAAATGAGAGAAAAAAAAAAACTTATCTGTTTTTAGAAATCTTCTTCTATGATCTTCTGATATTTTGTAGTTGGCACTTTCAGGGTAGGAATTCATTGTAGGGTCTCCTAGTCAAAGTTGAAGGTCAAAAAAGAAAAAAAATAAAAATGCCCAAAAATGATAGATTCACTGTGGATTTGTAGTATGACATTTGGGTTCTCCTTGGCTTAACCCAAAATGAACACGTCCTCCAAATCCTGCACCTTGCCAGAATTTGTAGATATACTGAACTGGATTGTAGACTGGGTTGAACTGGATGTAGATCTGGTCAGAAACCTAGCGGTTCTAGTAACATAGATCTATAAAAGAAAATGTAAAACTGGATAAATATAGCTCTACAATGCTAGTTTTCTGCATGGCTAAGAAGGAGATAAATTTATTTAGATTGGCTGATTGGATTTTTATGTTGATTGCCAAATTGTTCAAACTTTTGGACCTTCAAATTCCCTACATATTACCAAATCTTGATGTTTGGAATTTCATTTGCTAAGTTGGCTTCTATATTGGCCTTCCTTACCCCTCAATGGTTTGAGCATTGGAGAGGATATCCTCTCAGCATCATTCAAGATCCTTGCTATTGCCCTTTGTTGACTAAGTTCAAAAGGTTTTGAAGGTTGCATACCAACCAACTTCATTGTTCTCTTTGCTTTTGTTTCCCATTGACTTACTAGGTCATCTTCCTCATTAAGATAATATCTTCTATTTTTCTTTGCCGCCAGTTATTCCTTAGTCTTGGATGTTAGAAAAGGTTCTAAGGGGAAGCACCTTACTCTTCCTAGGTTTGTCTAGATGGGACCATTGGCCTTGGTCAATTTGTAATGGGAAATAACAGGTCTTGCATTGGTGATTTCTTTGTGGTTGATGATGATGGTGTTGGTTTTTTTGGCCCAAGCCTTCTTGCAAACATGTGACAAAGTTGTTTATCATTTGGTCACATGTTCTGATCTTCCTTGGCTCTATGCTTCATTGAGGAGGTACCTTCTTACGCTATCTTTGTTTCTTTGTTTTCACTTTAATATTTTTGGGTTTAATTAATTTCATAGCATGGATTTATCTTGACTTTGTTCTTGTCTTTATCAAGTAGGCGGTGTTTTTTGTAGCATGTCAAATTATCTGATATTTTATCATGATTCAACTCCTCAGCTTTTTTCAACCTTATTGACCCCATATTACTTGAGTAGTGGTTCTCATGAGCATGAATGGTCCACTTAGCACTCATTGCATCTAGGTCATTCTCATAGTGGCATCAAAACTTTTTGGGTGCTAACCCATCCTAGTACCACTTCAACTGAAGTGTGCTTGCTACCCCAGTTGTAAAACCTTCAACAAGTGTTGTGCCTTATGAACCACCATTCATTATAAAGCTGCTTAGCTCATTCATTATCAAGTAGGTGGTGTTTTTCATAGTGTGTTAAATTATGTGACATTTTATTAGGATTCAATTGTGTAGTTTTTAAGTCATATACCCCTATTACATGAGTGGTGGTTTACAAGAATCCATCTCTCATGAGCACAGATGATTCACTTAGCACTTATTGCACCCATGTAATGCTCACAAGGGTGAAGCATTGGGACTTCTATAGTGGTCATCCCTGCCAATACTACTTTGACTCAAGGGTGCTTAACGATAAAGTTTCCACAAGATCAAGACCTCTTAGCTTGCTACCCCATTTGTAAAACCTTAATCAAGTCTTATGCCTTGATTAGCCCATTCATTATCAAGTAGGTGGTGTTTTTGACAATGTGTCAAATTATATGATATTTTATCAGTTTTCAACTATGTAGTTTTTGAGTTAAATCTCATTGACCCATATTACATGAGTGGTGGTTAACAAGAATCCATCTTTCATAAGCATGAATGATCCACTTAACACCCATTGCATCTAGGTGATGCTCATAGGGGTGAAGCATTGGGACTGCCGAAGAGGTCACCCATCTTAGTATTAATCTGACTCAAATGCACTTAACAGTGATGTTTGCCCCAAGATAAAGCCCACTTAGCTTCCTACCCCATTTGCAAAACCTTCAACAAGCTGTTGCCCTTGAATTATTTATTATAGAGCTCCTTAGTGCATTCGTTATCAAGTAAGTGTTTTTTGTAGCATGTCAAATTATGCAATATTTTATTAGGATTCAACTATTTTGTTTTTGAGTTAATCTCATTGATCCATATTATATGAGTAGTGGTTCACAAGAACCCATCTCTTATGAGCATGAATGGTCCACTCAGTACTCATTGCATCTAGGTGATGCTCACAAGGGCAAAGCATCAAGACTTCCTAGGAGATCTACTTAGTTCTTGAATTAACTTTTTGAGCCTATTGACTTACTTTGGCCATTTGTGGAAATTATATTGATTTCTATCTTTTAACTCTTGTTTTCAGCTCTCCTTTGTCTATTCATCTTTTCTTCTGTCACACTTTGTTTGCAGAAAATGGTACTTTGATCTCAATTACACTCAGACCCATAAAGGGGTAGCATAATATTCCACTAGTGACTAAAACTTCCCAAGCTTGCATCTGGCTACCTTAGCTTGCACACAGCTAGCTTTGATGGGTTCCACAGTTCCTTTATTACATATCAGGAATATTATTTCTTTTATCAAATTGTAGTTGCTCCTTGAGCTTTAGGTGCTCTAACAATATGAGTGTCAGGTGCATCTGCTCCTAGTCTTTGCCTTGCCCAGTTGTTATTGGGACGAATCCTGTGAAATCTTGTGCAATACGCTGCCTCTATTATAGCATGTGCCTAATAAATCCACAATCTCATTGACTTTTCTCTAAACATGTACAAGTTTACAATAACACTTTCAAGGAGCCTTGGTTATCTGTTGATTATTGGGGAATTCGCTTCAATAATAATCTCACGATTTCGTAAAACAAGGACCGCCTTAAGTCCTTGAGTGAGGATATAAAGCTTTGCAAAGTTGTTAATGCTAAGCCCCTGATCTCCATCAGGGATCTGTATGCATGTACATTTGTGAACACTTTGCTTGTAGAATGGAAATTTTCTGAACTGCATAAAAATGCCACCAAGTACCTGTATGTTTTATACTTCCATTCCTAGCTGTTTTCAGTATTTGTGTCAACACGTGTGGTGTATGTATAGCTAGAAAGATATCCATATTAGCATTTTTCGAAAGCATGGTAGGCACATGTTCCTTACAAAAAGGTTTCCCCTATGCAGGTTGTAATGCAATAATAGTTGAAGAATAATTCTATACAGAATTTAAGGCATGATCTTTTTTCAGCTCTATCCCCTCATTAAACAGCCCCTGCATTTCAAATACTCTCTCTTCCATACTAATACTTCCTATGAGGATCATGTGTAGACTGTAAATTTTAATTCAATGGATTTGTAAAATCAGCTCATTCATCTTTGCTTTTCTTGTTTGCAGGACAAATATATGCAGAACAGGCTCGTCAGACTAGTATGTGTCTTCTTGCAGTCTCTTATTAGGAATAAAATTATTAATGGTATGCATGCTTACTTGCTTTGGTGAGAATATCAATATTAAGGCTATCATTTCCCTTTCGTCATATGGCACAGAAACCATTATTGTCTTCATTATTTTGCAGTTCAAGATCTTTTTATCGAAGTACAAGCCTTCTGTATTGAGTTTTCTCGCATCAGAGAAGCAGCAGGGTTATTCAGGCTACTAAAGACTTTGGAATAACTATTTTCTCGATAGCAGTTGTTGGCAAGTCGAATTAAGAGAGATCCTCACACAGAATCATTTCCTTGTACAACTGTCTTGTGCCATTCAAGACAATTTATCTTATAGTTCTGGGTTTGTTGCATGCTCCATGAGAGGTAAAGTCAAATCCCTCACTTTCTCCATTCTTGTAGTTTGCATGAGATTCCAGCCAAGCTTTGAAAGGTCTCAAATAAATAATCTGCACTTCTGCATGCAGCATCCAACCTGTATTATTTTTAGACTTTAATCAAAGCAGGAGGATACACTTATGTTATTTAGAGTTGGATCTGTTGCTCAGAACTTCCTTTCGTTTTGTACATGCTCAACTCTTATTTCAAGGTGATATGCTAAATTACTGTAATAGTCCAAAGTACTTTTGTACATATCTGATGTTATTGTTATTGCAGCAAATGATGGTTCCCGAACTTTTTGTTGATGTATACATATTACATTTTATCCCTTCACACATCCAAAACTGAGCAGACATATCTTTATTATTGTCGTTTTTTTGATCTTCTAACAGAGATTCGTAGAGATGTTTGCAACAATGTTAGTGTCTTTCAAAGGAAAATGGAATCATAAACATCTTGTAGTAATTCTACAGGGAAAAATCTGTGGGGCATCATGAAGTTAGAAGCATTGAGGAACTCAAATGCAGAAAAGTAATCCTAATAAAATGCATTAATTTGAGATTTATGTAAACCTCTCTCCAGAATTTAGAACTATTTAAAGTCATGCTGCTTTGATAACAAGATGAACATTTTAGATTCGTTGTCTTCCAGTTATGGCAATGAGCAAGGTTGGTGCATGAACAAAGTGTGGTTTATCACTAGTTTAGTTGATCCTTGTTGTATTCTCTACAAGACATGCATCGCCAAATATTTTTCTTTTGTTTATAATAAGCTTTTGGCAATACTGGACTGTAAAAGGCACACCTCATTGATCACTCTTCCATATAATTTTATGGCTTTGCCAGATCAGTTATAATTGTTTCAACCGTAAAAATTCAGATATGTCGAAAAATGTTATGCTGGCTTGCCATTTACTGGGATTTAACATTATTGACTTCTTAAAAATGATTATTTTTTTACTGGGGTAAAGAACCAAATTTAGTAGAAGACAGCTATAAATGTTAAATCCATAGGATCAACATTTCTACCTCTGAATTGGCATGTTTTTAAGGTGAGCAATTAGCTCTTTAATCTTGCTTCATGAATTTAATTGCAATCTCTAAAATACATTAAAAAAGCAAGAAACTCATATCATATGTTTCTAAATATAAAGAAAGTAATCTGAAACCAAACTATCATCCCATCACATTTGGATCCATAATCCAATTTTTACCTTTCTTGGTTCAATCTTGCCTAATAAGTTTTGGACAATGGTGTATGGCATTGGAAAACAAATCTTCCCTTTAGCTTTGGACAAGGCTGTATGGAACAATTAAGTGTTATATATGCTAATGATCTAGATGCAATCTGCGATTTGGTGGACAATATGCTATTTTGAAGGAACTTGTGTGGTGAAAAAAGGATAAATAAAGCAAACCAATCCAATCAAATAATGGCACCGCAATGCAAATGAAAGTTTGATTGAAAATAAGATTTAAAAAATGCTATGATCTGTGAGATGTGAAGCTTCCACCCCAATTTTTATATTTTGTGACATTTCTTTTAAATTTGTTTTTAAATAGGAAGTACAATGTTTAAAATTAGAAAATGAGAGAATGCATTGAAAAATTGTAGAAGATGAGTAACCCGACAAGATGGCAAGGGTGTTGTAAAGTGAAATTGTCGACCAGGTTGACCCTTTTAAGAGGAGGTAACCATCTTTAGTGTTATCGAACTACCACTTCAATTGCTCATCTTCAGTTTTTTTTTTATATATATATATAATTTGGTTTCTATTTGGACATGATTGGGTGAACATACTGAGTGTTTTTTGACAACCTGATTTAATGTATATCCTTTTTAGTGGAACTTACAATGGTACCATCTTGATTCAAAATTTCTTTTCCCTAAAAACTAGGTAGTTTGATGTTGATATACAAAAGGATAACGATATAGCCCATGGTTTGGACAATACATTCATGGCTTCTTGATTTTTCTTTTTCATAATTTTCATTTTATTTTAATTTATTTATTGAGGTAAAGAGCCACATTTATAGTACAAAAGGGCCATAAAAGGTATTACCTCTTTATTGTGATTTTAAAATTCCTAGTATGGCATCTTGAACATACTGTGTTTTTTGACAATCTGATTTAATGGATCCCTTTTAGCGGAACTTACAATGGTACCATCTTGATTCAAAATTTCTTGTCCTTAAAAAGTTTTTAGTTAGTTTGTATATCATGTACCATTTTGATTCAAAACTTCTTTTTCCTAAAAAAGTTTCCAGTTAGTTTGACATTGATATACGAAAGGATAACGATATAGTTCAAGGCTTGGACAATATATTCATGGCCTCTTGATTTTTCTTTTTCCTAGTTTTCATTTTATTTTATTTTATTTATTGGGGTAGAGAGCCACATTTTAAAATTCCTATTTTGGCAATATTTTTAGCTAAACAAATCTGCCATTGCGTCGTTATCTTAAATCAGAGGTTTAAAAATATATTGAAAAGAGCAAGAAATCCCAAAAGTTAAGAAGTCACACGTTTTTACTTATACAGGGAGGTAATCTAAAATTGAGTATCATCCCATCACATTTGAATCTATAATCAAAATGACCGTTCTTCGTTCAATCGTTCCTGAAAATTTTGACGATGGTGTATGATAGAATTTAGCGGAAAAGAAGCAAGTATCTAGTTTAAATCCACCAACTTTTGAACAATAAATTAAATTAAGTGCGGTGAAAAGCAAATTTTGATTGAGGAAACCGGTAAATGAAAGTGCTATTGCAAATAAGAGAGAATAAATTATTAGTATTGAGATGTAGTCAATTGGCAAAATTTTACATTGACTTTGAAATTGGTAATTTTTCAAAATTTCATAGTGGACCTTTTCACTCAAATTTGATAAGAGTTTTATTCTTTTTGTTTTACTATTGACATTTTAATTGGTAGTCTTTGATCGCAATGACACTTTATTTAGTTTGGTCCAATTGCCTTGATATTATTGGGTCAATTTAAAATTTGGCTCCATTCACTTTTAAATATTATTTTTTCAAATTTCTGATTTGAACACCACCATTTTAGATAGTTTTTGTCCATAACATCAATGCAATTATAATTAATTTAGAAAAAAAGGCAGTTTAAGAAAATTGTGGTGTACTTGCTCCTATTTAAAATCAAAAGGTATGAATTCTAGTATATTTATAAATGTGGTCTTATTTATTCAAGTCACTTTATTTTACTGAAGAATCATAACTAAAACAATTTTATCAAAAACTTCTAAGATATTAGATAAATCATTCATTTTATATTTTGTGAATTTGCATGTGATTGAATTGCATCAGTCTTTTGACTTTTATAGAGGCATTGCCGTGATATCTTTGTGCTTTGGTACACTCAAATGAGGGCATTTTCTTGAATATAAACTAAAAATTGTGAAAACCTCCAAACAAAATGCAAGTAACTTAAATCTTGCATTATTGGTTTTGTAATCCAATTATACTTAATTATTAATCTATATACTATTATTTGTATCAAGTTCTACTCTCACCTATGTTATTACCTCTACTTGTCAAAATTTGTCACTAAAAGAAAAATTAGGGTGACATTTGGCCACACTCAATCGTGCATCACTACATAACGTTGTGAGGCATTGCATAATGCTGTGGTGTTGTGCAACATTGGTTTAGAGTTTTTAGCATTGCATATCACTATGCAACAATTTATAAGGTAATGAGGTGTTGTGTAGCCTTGTCTAATGCAATGGTGCATTGCATGACACAACTTTATAGTTTGTAACACATCACTAATGTAACATTGCACAAGGCCATGAGACATTGTGTAATATTGGATGATGTCATGACACATTGCATAGTGTTGCTTTATATCTTGTAGCATTGTATAGCTTTAGACAAAATTTTGAGAGTTCATGAGGAATTACACCCTACATAAAGTTGTGGTGCATCACCTAATATTTCTTTATGATTTTTAGCATTATATAGCATTGTTTAATAATTTGTAAGGCCATGAAGTGTTGCATAGCCTTGTGTAATGCCATGATGCATTGCTTAACACTACTATATAGTTTCTAGCATTACATATTGTTGCATAACACTAAATAAAATTATGAGGGGTTATGTAATATTATATAATGTGGTAGGGTTGTTTAACACTATGTACTAGCTCACAACTTTCTCTAACAATGCACAACACGTTGCAAGGCTACATGTGTATCCTTGGATAATATTGTAGTGAATTGTGTAACATTATTTAATAATTTGTAATATTTTGCATTGTTGCATAACATTATGCAAGGATGTGAGACATTGTGTAACTAAAATAATGTTGCGAGCTATTGGGTGGTTGATGCAATGATCAATAGAGTGTCTATTGGAAAACAATGTATTGATGCACCATAATCACATAAATTGAAAGCCTAATGTAAGAGTACAAATATAAGCTTAATTTTAAGGAATGATTGGACCATAAGATTGAGTAGAATATCAAATTATGCATATATTTATATGACACAATTTACAATAAATCAATGTACAAGATAGTACATGCTAAGAATGCAATGTCTCATTCTTGTACATAAGCAAATATTTGGCCATTATTTTATTTCCCATATTTTTCTTATAAGCTAATTGACATCAAAAAGAGAAAAGTAAATTAAATAATCAAGTTAAACTGTCAAAAGTTACCTTTTTTAACATTTTAATTAACAACTTGCATTTAATTTTTAAAATGGGTGTTTTAAGTGTGCTCATAAAGTGTTGCTAGGCTCAAGGTGATGAAAAGTGGTCATAAGGACACTTATATATTATTTTATTAAGGATTTTTTTCTTTCATAAAAGTAATGAAAAAGAAAAATACATTTTTTTTGTAAAAAACAAAAGAAAAAGAAAGTTCATTTTCAAAAAAAGCAATGAAAAACAAAAAGGTACATTTCTAGGAAAAGCAAAAACACTTTTGAAAACTATTTTTGGAAAAAACAAAAAATACGATTTGAGAAAAAAAACAATGACAAAAGTAAAAGTATTTAAAAAAAAAAAAACCATAAAATCTATAAAAGGAGTAGCTGTGAAGAGAAAATGGTTATCATTTTTCATATTTTCCATTTTCTTGAGTGAGACTTGAGTTCTCACATTTCTTGAGGACAAAAATTGTCTTAGAATACTAGGTTTGGGGATGAAAATCCTCCTCACTAGATATGGTGATTTCATTTTGAGATGACATTTGTGTTGCAAGTTGAAGTTCTTCCCGTTGGTCTAAGAAAAAGAGATATTTGTTTTTTTGATAAGGTTCGGTTTTATTAATACTACATAGGGTGAGTTTTTAGTTTTTGGGAGTCTTTTAATATCTTGTTTAGAGGTACCCTATGATTGATTGTTGCTTCCAAGTCATTGAAAGATGGATAAATGATGTTATGATGAGTTGTAATGACTTTGGCACTTGCTATATCACTATACCACCAACAAATAATCTTAGTTTCAAACTTGTATCTAGTCTGCTATCTATTTTAGTCTTCTAAAAGTTCATTTACATGTGTGTGGGTGTTGATTGGAGTAGTTTGGAGTGCCTTTCCAATTGTTATTTCAATGTTGGGCATGTTTCCTTCCTTTTTTGGTTGTTGCATCAACATACAATGGTGTTTGCAGTGTATTTTAGTTCATCTTTGAACAATGTTATCAAGAATATAGAGATATATCAAACCTACATCAACACATTATATCATCCTTATAAGGTATTTTGCAATTGGTTCATGATTAAATTGATTTATCAATGGTATTTGGGCTTATTTTGGATATTGCGGTAATATGAATTTATATTCATAAATTTATATCATTTTATAACAACAATTTACTACTTCAAATGCCAATTTGTAATGCATTGTAAATAAATCTTATAAACCTCATATGGTAGTACCATTGGAGGCTATCATTTGAATGCATTTTTTTTATTGTAAGTTGGATAGTTTACCACCAATGATTATAACATTTTTCATATAGCTCATTTTGGTCTAAATAACATTAGCATTATCAACCATTTTGGTATGCATCAAGCTTAGAAATTCTATTAGTGGCTTGCATTGAATATACAATCCACAAAAGAGGTGTTGATAGGTTGACTTTATTGCTTGCATGTCATTTTACATAGTCTATTGAAGAGGTGTTGATTAGTTTGGCTTTGTCATTTGCATATTTTGGTTAGCTTGATGGCATATAATTGTAATTGCATTAATTTAGATTGGCTATATGGTGGGAAGGACAATATGTTCTCATCTTACCCACTCTTGGATTTGGGTGATTAGAAAGTGTTGAAGACATTGCATTTCATCTTCTATTTTTTAAAAACAAAAAAAAATCAGGGTGGGTTGTTACAAAGATTCATACCCCTTTTTGACGTTTGGTCTTTAGTATATTTTATCTCTCCCTTTCAATAATTTATTTGTTCTTTTATGGGGGTACTTTAATGTAATAAGTTTGCATTACCATAGATGTAGTAATAAGCCCAATGATCCTCCTAGGGACCAATAAAAAATTTGAGAACCTTACAATTTGGCATGAATTTCAAATGCATTGACATACAATCCAAAAGAGGCACCTTTTTTGATAGAACATGTCGTTTCTTACTAGATACAAATTGGGACATATGGTCATATTTAAGGTCCCATTACAATAACTTTAAAATTCATTTTGGAGGCTTCAATGTAGCATGCATTACCACAAATGATAGTAACTAATTGTAGCTTTGTGCGAGCAATGAGAGGATTGTAGTATGAAATAATTCTTGCAAAAGACAAACAAACATTAAATAAATATTTTTGATTGCATGACCCTTGAGATGCTCTTGCATTAGACACCTTGGATAATAGAATTTTGAGTGGAGTGCTCAAAATTAAGAAAGTGAAGAATATTTTAGATACTTAAGTTGTCTTGCTTCAAGTGTCCACATATCCTCTTCTAGTCATTTCCCTTTCCATCTAATCAAATATCCCTTGTAATCTTTTCATTTGGTTGTTTTCCACACACATATTTAAAATATGCAATATTACATCTTATTACTTCTTAGGCAATTGTAGTCTCGAATTAGGCTCTTGTAGTAATTGTGTGTTACTAATAATACCTTCAACTTTGTAAGAAGAATTTATAAATCACCAATTGAATATTAGTGAGATATTCAAATCTTAAGGTAACTTAATTGTAATGATCAATTTTCTTAGGTTTTAATTCATTATAAGTTCCCCTAAGAAATCTTTCCTTCGTCAAGTGTGCCATACTAACTTTCCC
The DNA here is from genome assembly GCA_007258455.2 of Sequoia sempervirens. Lineage (NCBI taxonomy): Eukaryota > Viridiplantae > Streptophyta > Pinopsida > Cupressales > Cupressaceae > Sequoia > Sequoia sempervirens. The sequence continues at coordinate 257,759,831 of VDFB02000003.1, read as the reverse complement.
TCTAAGTAAATCTTCTCTCTTGTTTATTCATTTGGATTGGCCTTATGCCTAACACCATTCATTTCCAAGTGTATCGTTATTGTGCATGTTCTTCTTTTGTAATGCAAACTCTTTTGCCTCTTGGGTAACATACTTATCATCTACAACCTTAAACAAATCTATTGTCATTCTATAAAAAATCTAGAATGGTGTAATCTTTTAGATCTATTTATTGAATTTTTGGATGCAAATTTAGCTTGCACCAACATGGAATCCTACTTTATTGGCTTGTCTATTAACAAAATTCTTAAGACATTACTAAAATTTTGTTGAGAATTTTAGTTTAACCATCTATCTATAGATGGTATGTAGAACTACAATTCAACTTTACCCAACTTCTTCCACAATGGCCACCAAAAATTATTTAAGAACTTAGTATCCCTATTTGAAGAACAAATTTGTAATCCTAGATACATCATTCCTCTATATGTTTGAAAATCTATTTATAACTATGAATATATGATCATTACCTCTATGACTTTACAATTTTATAGGGATAACATCCATGGAACATTCATCCTAGGGGTTATTTGGTATTGAAAGTGACATATTATCTTATATTTTTGGCTAACACCCTTTATTAACTTGGACAATTGAACTGAATCTTTTAACAAATCTTGACATCCTTGTGTAAACATGGCTAGTAATACCTTTCCTCCAATATAGTTGATGTATTATGCACATCAATATGTCCTTCCAATGCTTCACTAGGTAGTTCCTTGATGAAATTATCATTGAAATTTGTGGTATGCATACTTTCTTTCTCTTGAATGAATATGCTTCTTTAATGAAATAATTCTCAAATTAACCCTTACCTTTGATTTGTGGTTCCATGCAGACTCTCCACACATGTATCAATTTTGGACATATGACATACAAATCTAATACATAGTCATGGATGAAAGGTCTAATTAGGAATTTCCCAATCTTGCAGTTGCCAAATACACAAACACACATAGAGTGAAACTTTATAGATCACATAATTGAATTTTGTTGATTCATAGCCATGATTTTTTTTATAATCTTTCATACTATTTTTATTATATGAGTAATTTTCCTTCAAAGGTACACAAGCACAAGTATGCACAAATTACATAATTCTGATATGATATTGCAATACAATGCTCTTGTTCTGCCACAAAACTCTCTAATCAAACTACAAGCTTAGAGTTGGGATAAAAAACTAATTGAATTCAAATAATTAGGGATTATGTTTAAATAGCGAGCCTTCACATTTGAACTAATCTATGCTAGCCACAAGTCAACCCAAAGTTCAAGGTGAGACATAGTGTCTACCACTAAAACATGTTGCAAGGGAACCTTTTTGAATGAATATAGTGAAGAATATGCATAAGATCTTGATGCAATTCATACCACACAAATCTTTAAGACATTGATCTTGGAAATGTAATTTAGTGTTGTTCCAAAGCTCACATGATTCCAACATTCATGAAACAATAATTTTGAATTGCTCGTGATTGTTTGGAATATTGGCATGCCTTTATGGTAAGAAACAAAAGTTGTAGTAATCATTCAATGAATAGAACATTATTTTAAATAAAAATAATGTGAAAGGAAATATTTTTTAGTGATGAAAGATTACTCTTAAAACTAGGATACTTCTACATCAAAATCCCTAATCATATGCATCCCTACTGATTACAATGTCATAGTAGACAACAACGCTTGCCTTCTATCAAAGCATTTGCAACTTTGTTTAATATACCAACTTTATGTTTGAGAAGAAAAGAATCTCTATAGATATTCCACACACCTCATGCACCTTTGGTTCAACTTTTCTTGATTATTAATGGACCTCAATTCCTAATGATTAATACATAACATAAATTCATGTAGTAATAGATAATGGCTCCACTAGTGCAAAGCTTAAATAACTACATAGGATTCTTGATCATATATTGAATACTTTTGCTTGGATTCATTTGACTTTTCACTAAAATAAGCAATGTGCTTACCTTCTTGATAGAACATAGCATAAATGACTTTATTGTAGGCATTGCAATAAACTTGGAAAACCTTCTTAAAGTGTATAAATGTTAACATGTTCTTCTTCAAGAGTTCAAAAATCTTACTAGCAACAATTGTCCACTCAAACCCTACTTTCCTCATGTAGTGTGTTAGAGGCACACATATTCCACTAAAATTTCTTATGAACTTCTAGAAACAAACCAACCCATGGAAACTTTTGACCTTTGTAGCATTTTTTAGTACCGACCATTGAACAACTGCTCTAACCTTTTCAAGTCTATTGTCAATCCATCTTGAGATATCATATATCCAAGTAAATCAACTCCTTTTGCATAAAATTATATTTGTTTAGATTTATATATTACTTCTTCCTCAATCACATTAAAACTTACTAAATGTGTACAAGATGTTTCTCTTTTGTCTTGCTAACTAAAATATCATCCAAATAAACAATTACAAACTTACCCAAGAATGATTATAGAACCTCATTCATCAATCTCATAAAAGGTTCTTGGTGTATTGGTCAACCCAAATATCATGAGCAAACCACTCATGGAGTCCATACTTGATTTTGAAATCTATCTTGTATTCATCTTCTTCGAATATTCTAATTTGAAGGTCATAACTAATAAGATCAATTTGAAAAATTAACATGCCTGGCTCAAACAATTCATTAAATCACCCAAGTGGCAATGGAAACCTATATTTGGTGGCTATCTTATTGATTAGATGGGAATCTTTACACATCCTTCATCATCTTCCCTTGTTTGATGCAAGTACTATATGTACAACGCAAGGACTCATACTTTCCTTGATTATATGTCTTTTCAATAGTTCTTCAAGTTGTCTATTCAATTGAATACTCATTTGGATTAATACTATGTGGTGCCTAATTAGGTGAACTAAATCCTGGAATCAAATCCATATACCGTAAAACACTGCACATTGGTGAAAGTTTTAATCTAGGAGAGGGGACCTGCTGAAGGGCAACCCTCTTCTTGCAGCCACACACAAATCACTTGCAACCGCTAGACGAATCTTATATGATAAGAACCGGCAGCCATTAGCAAACCCAACTCAAATAGGCATTATGCAGACAAATAATAACAAACACTATATTTATTAATCAAATTTAGATTGCATACTTGGCTCACAGGCACATAGTCCAGCGAAAGGAACAATGCTCTCGATCTCACATCTCTCTCTCCTCCACATACAACAACAAACTTTTACATTGACGAATCAAGAAAATCACCCCTGTATCCTCCTTCTGCAACCTTTTCTTACTTCATCTCTCAATCCTCAGCTAAGGAGGGAGATATTTGATAATTTTCTACTCACTCCTTGCTTCTTCTTCTTGCCCTCATATGGTTTCTTTTCAAATTTACTAGGGGCCGTTAGAATAACTGCCCACGTATCTGAAGAACAACCTATTAAAAGTATGCAAAACCCAACTATTGTAACTCTTGCCAGCCCCTCTTATGTGGCCTCACAAAAGAAAAACGCCACCTATAAATCTTATCAACCATCTGAGTCCGGGAGCATTCTCTAGGCGCTGTTCCTAGTCCGTTGCATACTTTGGGCTGGAGATTCACCATAATGACTAATCCCACGTATCGCACTATGGGGCCATTCCCCATAGTGCCCCATGCCAGTTTTGTTACCAGACTCCCTCCGAGCAATAAGTAGTATTTTACGTTGGTCCCTGATTCATCTTGATCCCCATTATTCGTGCTTTATGATCGAAAAGATCTCTTATTCCCACCTCATTGGCATTTCAATCCCTGTTAGAAGGGAAGAATAATAAGAAATTATAACAGCTTCAAAAGACACGTTCTGATGATCACGAGCCATCAAATTAATAATATGTTTCAAGCATCAAAATAAAGGAAAGAAGCTTCCACCTTAATCTTATAACAGTCACTTTGAAGATAATCAAGTCATCGGCCAGTGTTTGAATAGAAGTAAACAACTACGGGCTAGACAAGAATGAAATGCATTTAAAGGGATGCCCGATCAGTCTTTGCTGGTCTCATATGAAGAAGAGAATGACATCATTTCAAGAATGAGGAGTTGCCAAACTGTGTGTGACCCAGGGAAGAATGAATATAAACTGATGTTGAGTAGCTATCACTCAAGGAATAAGCATCCGCCAAATAGGTAACATCCACAGTCTTAATTCATAACCAAAAGCGTAAGTTGTGAACCTCCCATTTACATATCTGTATCTCCATGTGGGTTGCAGTTTGAATCCTTCAACAAATCTGCTAGCATATCAATATAATAAAATGGTGAGCTTCTACAACCTTAAGAAGAGATGAAATCTCTTAGGCAGGCTCAAATGGAAGTAGAATGAAATTAATGGTCAAGGAAGTGAAATTTCATCAAGCATGTGGGCTCCAAAATAAATTGTCAAAACAAATAAGCTTGGATATGGAAAAGGTTAGAGGAATGAGTGGCAATTACTAAAGGAATGAAAAAATAATTAAATTGCTTAACTAGAAGCATGTTTAATGCTACCTGAAGCAACTCCTGAAGGCAAACCGAAGGGGAATAACATGAAAACAAACAAATAATAATAATCCAGTCATCCTGTAGCGCACATGTAGTCCTTGTTGTAGAACACACGACTCCTGCAACATTTTTTGTACCAATCCAAATCCCAAAGGCTGTCCTTTAGCATCTTAATTTATTGATTGTAGCAACTTGTGGGTGTCGCATAGATAGAAATGCTCTCAAACATAAAATAAACTTGCACCCTTCTTGTAGCACTTTCAATAAGCAAGTTGATAAGAAGCCAAGCAACAAACATATCCAAATTGAAGAAAAATGAAAAACGAAAGTTGTTTTGGGTGACACAAGATTGTTTGTGGATTTGGATGCTTCTATATCATACACATCAGACAAGAAAATTGGAGAGAATATCTTCATAGAGTGAAGTTGAGAGGTAGAACCAATTTTCTAGAAAATGTACTAGTTGTAGCATACTCTTAATACTATCATAAGTATATATCAAAAAGTTTCTTCCTTTGCCTCTTTCAACATCTAGTTAAAATATTACCATTCACCAAAATGACCATTAATTTTTATTCCTTTTGTGGATATCTACTCACCATAGCCAAATCTCCACCAAAGACTTCTCCATGTACTTCATCCTTTTGTGGAACATAATCCACCACTAACCATCCACCTCCACCTAATACTTCTTTCCTTCTCTCCTTTTGTGGGGTTCAATGCACTATTATTTGTCTTTCTCCACCAAATTACTTTTCTCCATTATCCTCACACTATTGGATTTACAAATAAATTAAAATAAATACTATTAGGGTATTTAAAAGTTTCCATCATCATCTCCTTGTAATTTTGACCCACTTCCTTATCTACAAATCTCAAGTACAATTCTTGCAACTTCTCTTTCTACACATATAACCTTCTCATCCTACTCTTCTACAACTCTCTTCACCAACCTCTATTGCAACCAAACTTGCAAGTGAATAGTCCCTAGAGTTGAACATTTCCTCAATCCTTCACATCTTCTTTCAAGTAGATTGTTGTCCTCTACTTCCTCCTCAGTAAACATTGGAACTGTATGAGCCATCTTCGTAGTTGTCATATTTGCAACAACCATGTATCATCACTTCTTTTGCGACTCTTATATGAGTTTCTTCTTATGCAACAAATTGTACTTCCTTCTTCTCCATATCTTTCACCACTACATTCTTCTCTTCTCCTAGCATACTCAGTTACATCATGTCCACTAACACCTCCATGTCCTAAAAAGGACATTCAATGCCACACTTTTTACTCACTACCCTGCACACTCGTCCTTGGCACCTTTATTAAATATCTTTCATAACAATCTCTCCTCTTGAGGTGCAAGAATTTCCACATCACTCAACTCAATCTACATAATAAAATTAAACAAGCCATCCATCTCTTTTTCTTCACTCCCATGTCCACCTCCCTTAACCATGATTTTCTCCTCATTCACCACTTCATTTACACATAAATAATCACTATTAGTATTATAAAAATTAAATATATCCTTGGTTACTTCCTTATATTCTTCTTTTTGTGTAATAATTTGTACCTTCCCCACTAATCCCTTCATTCCCTTTGATAAACATGCCTTTGTTGCCTTTCCACTGTAGAAGATACTTCAAAACAGGACATGCTGCTGAACAATGCGGATTCGAGAAGAAGGCAAAGACTACTACTTGGTGGAATGGCGCTTCTCTTCAACATTACACGATTGAGAAGAAATCTGATCAGCTAAGGAGCTTCTCTGAGGTGGTGGTTTCTGATTCACAAGTTGCTAGGGCTTCTGATTCACAGGTTGCTGGGGTTACGACTGCTGGGGTTTCTCCTTCCTCCGCTAGGGGAGCTACCATGATAAATCATATTGAGCAAACGATTAGATCGGTTTCTGTCTCTACTGATGGTGCTTCATTTCCCATCTCTGGTTGCTCTCCGGTCATTCCCACACCTGTTCAGGCGAACTTTGATGTTACCTCTAGGGCTGCAGATTTTCATCCTCAGGAAATTGATGGGCTGGCTTGGCAGGCTAAGGCGGCACAAGTTGAAGAAGGCTGGACTACTGTTACTGGAAAAAAATCTAAACCCTCTGGGCCTTCTTTCAATATGACTCTTCGCTCCAACAAGCGAAACTCTAATTGTAAAACCTAGTGGTGTTTGTTTGGGAGCTGGTTTTTTGTTGACTGCAGGCTGTCTTTTCTGCAGTCTGGTCTTTTTGGCTATTTTAAGCAGTTTGGCTTTTTGGTTGTAAAGGGTTTCGGATCCCTTCAAAATCTGTTTTCCCCAATATCAAAAACATGCCTTTGTTGCCACCTTATTCTCTCCACTCATTGCTATAACTTTTCTTTCTTTTTCAACTCTTGTCACCATAACCAGATGATAGTTTTTCTATTCTTCACTTTCCTCTTGCACGAGGATCTCTTTTTCCACCACTTACACACATTCTTTCACTTTCTAATGTTCTACTTCTACAACTTTTGCTCCATCCATATTTCTGTAATTGTTCATGTTGTAACATTTCTTCCTTTTGCTACACCTTCATTCACCAACACTTCCATGCCATCGATATGACATTCCACTTCATTCTCTTCCTCTAGCAACATATCTTTTTCTTTTCTAAATTAACAACTTGGGTCTCCATATATTTTGCCACCATTTTCCATTGTTTCACAATCATCCTACACGAGGATTCCTTTTACTCTTCATTTATTTTCTTCAAAACCTATAAAAAAGTCATGTTAGATAGAATTAGGGTTTTTACCATTTTCTCTCTTTAACATAGCTATGTATGGTTACAAGACTCCATCCAAAATAGATCCAATAGAACATTAAACACATATTCTAGCAACAAATCTTCTTTTGTTGCTTGTGTCTCCTTATATCTTTGCTCAACACATCTCATTTTTCTTCTAACAAATATAGACCCCCTACTTTTTGCTTAGTAGGTTTAGGTCCGTTTTGTAGTATCAACAATATCTCAAATGAACCAAATTCTTACAATTGTTTGTCTCAAGTGCCATAATTTTGTCATGGTTAAAAAGAACATTAAAAACTGAGCTATTATCCTTTTTGAAGTTCCTTGAAAAATTTTAATACAAGAAAGATATTCACTTGTAGATTTTGCTCCTTCAACTAATTCAAAACTGGTTCAATTAGTTCTTTCCGCATGACAAGTTGTTCAATATATGCGAAAAATTGACTCTCAAGTGAACTGAGTCAATCAAAGTCTAAAAGTTTTAGTTCACTTAGTTTTCCTTGTACCCGCTAATGGATAAATCCAAATTTGATGGTTGTAGAAATATCACTCACATCTGAACCCAATTAGGGGAAACGCACTAGTAGCCACTAGGGCTAACTTTGCACATTTGTGCAAAGAGCAAAATAGGTCTGATTTCAATTTTTTTTTGTGCTTCTTCGTAAGTGAGTTAGGACCTTAAAAAGAAAAAAATGGCTTCTGGGTATTTAAAACGCACCTTGTGGAACCTGTAAAGCGAAAGGTGCTCAAAAAGGGTGTTTCTAAACCTCTTTCCCCTACATCTTTACCACTTCACCAACACTTGTTCATTTAGACAACCAATAAAAAACCACAAAAATTTAAGGTGTTTTCAATAGTTTTCAATGTGTTTAATTTTTTTGGTCAACTACACATTTAGTAGTGAACATATATTAGTGTAATTTGTAAATTTTTATTGACATAATTAAAACAATGTAATGACTAAAATGTAAACGGTTATTGGGGGTCAGGTGAACAAGGAGTAAACAACAATTGGATCATGAACGACAATTGGGGTTTTTCCCCTAATAACCATTTTGTATATGACCAGTTCATTTAAAAATGCTTGCTTACCATACACCAGTAACATCATCATTATGCCATCTTTCATTTGCATATATTCCTTTTCCAAATGGACTGAACATCTATAATTACCCATTTAACTGGTTCAATTGGATTTTTTTCTATTCGTGCCACCATGAAATTAGGATGATATATTATCCATTTGTGGAGGTTCTTTTCATTTGAACCAAAATTTTGCACTACTCTTATAGCTGGTCTAGTGAAGATTTATCATAGTCAATATACAATGATGACATCAACATTATGTCCTGTTGAAATCATCCATCCATCCCATGCCCTTGACACTTGATTACATGAAATGAATGATGACATTAGTATTATAACTATTCATCTAAACCAGACCTCTAGGAGAAAATGAATTGGTTCGCTTACAATTTCTCACACAAATAGTTAAGGAAAGAATACCTATAAAAGTTTCATCTATAGAGAAGTTAAACCTAATCAGATAGTGAACCTTACTTATTTAAAAAGGATCCACTCACTTCAAAAGACTCGTAGAAGAATACTAAAAGGTAATAAAAATTTCATTGTAGAAAGTCACTTAACTTTCAAACTTGATTCTAAGTCTTTCTGGTCAATTGTACTGAGGAAGAAGGGACTCCCCAAATATGTTGCTTCTTCACGGCCTCGGGTTCAGGGAGTCAAATTAGTCCCCTCTAGTTCTGGGGTTGTCTAATCCTTGTTCTACAGCCATTGGTCAGCTATTTCTATTTGCTTTTCTCCTAATTCATGTTCTGGATTGAACTAGCTTCTTTTTGGCCCTTTTGGCTTTTTGTGAGAAGGGTACAACACCTTGTAAATGCTGCTTATTTTATCAAAAACTTTCGAACTTGATTATTTCACAACGTTAAAATAATAAGTGTGGTTCCAATTCAAACTTTTGCAAGTGATCTTCCCACTTTTGACATTAATTTCTCATCTACTCACCCTGCACATTGAATGCACATCAAATTCCACATATTTTCCTAATTTTTAAATGTAATATTATAATGCATTCAACACAAAAAATGCATAAGACTAAAGGCTTCTTAGAGCATGAGAAAGATCCGAATAAATATATTCAACAAAGAAGAGTTGAAGCTAGGTTGTAGAATATTATCATTGTCATTAGGAGCAAGAAGAACAAAGTGCTAACAAAATTTCAAAGCATTTCCATCACATGTATTTACTAGAATTTTTGGTTAACATATAATAGGTATGTATCTAATAAACCTAATGTGAATTATCATGTTTTGTACAACTCTATTAAAGAGAAAAATAATTCAATTTTAGAGGTCGTTATTATAATGGAAAATGTATAAAATACTCAAACCCCGACTTGGCCTAGCTTTAGAAACTTATAAAAACCTTAGTTAAATGGATAATTGAAAAGAATAGGTAATTGAGCTAATTTAGATAGCAAACTTAAATGATCTCTAGGAAAAACCCTATCCGAATAGATATATAATTCAAGAATTTCAATTATCATGCAGGATATATGAGAAGAAGAGTGAAATACATGAAGTACGAATTCAAAGAGATGTCTCTCCCTTCTTAGATCACTCTAACATGGGGGTTTATATCAAAAGACTTAGGGTACGTTAGTATTGACAACTTCCATTGGAAGATGACTAGTAACAATGCCACACCTTGGACTAAGACGATTTTTTTTGAATTGATTGGATAAATATATAGCCTTCCTAGTGTCCTTGGAATATATAGATGTTGGAATGCATTAGAAATTATGATATGGATAAAAGGAAAGTGATTATTGATGGAAGAGTGTTTACAAACTTAAGTGCTAATGCCCTTAGGAACACTTTCGACATCCCTTTCTACACCAAAGTGGCATTCATTGAAAAAAATGCTAAGAAAAAATTCAATGAGGCAATGAAGAAATGCAAAAGAATTATTAATATTAAATGGATGGCAACCACAAAGAAGTTTGTATCAAAGATGCCCAAAGTTTTATGTAGAAGTGGCTTTCAAAGCAAAATTGGGGATATTGTGACACTTTTGAGCTAAGTTGTTGTACTTCCTATTTCTTCAACTTTCAAACCATGGATGTACTACTTTTTTGAAGTTGTCCTGGTTGGACAAAATATGATACACTAGGATAAACTCATTAGTGATAACCTCCATGAACAAATCATCACCTTTGGGGTAAATCATAAGATATTCATGATTTCGTATTTGGTTTATTCTATGGATATGAAGACCACTTTCATTGGATTGGATGGAATAGGTACCCTTGGTATCAAGCCAAGGAAAAAATTAGTCTATAATCATTACCTTCAATTGGAACACAAATAATTAATCATGCACTACAAAGGGTAAATGTCACTTTCTCCATGTGGTCAATACAAACCATTAAATACAATAAGGCAAAAATATTATTTATTGAGACACAAGGTGCCCTATACAGTAGGGGAAATTGGTTTATCCAATTTCCAAATTTTACTTATACAAGGATGGAAGAATTCTTTGACAAACCATTCAAATTACCTAGGTACTAAATAGATAAAATTGTCTTGCTAGAGATTTCAAGACAACTAATAGAATCTCATGGAATTCTTGAAGCCAAACACAAGGAAAGAATGAAATTCACTATTGCTATTGGTTGGTATACTTTTCGTAGCCTCACCCATGTCAAGGCATGAAAACTAGAACTAAAACTACACAACTTGTAACTTCAAGATGATGCAAGAAAAAGTTATGATCCTTTTGGGAGAATGGAGAAATATGTTTCTTCTTCCATAATGCATGTACCTCATACAAAAGACTCTTGGTTTGATTTCCCAAATGACCATGAAGTTAGGAAAAGGTCACACCAAAGAATCAAAGTGAAATTGTGATGCAAGTGAATTTGACCTACCTCAAATGCAAAAACTAACTAATGCAATGGATCAAAAGCACAAGACAAATAATCAACATTGGGCATATGATGAACTCAAACAAAATACAAGAAAATAAACTTTTTACCTTGTTGAGTTGATTGCTTGGTTGGCCCTGTTGATCGTTTGAATGTGTGCTCCTTCGATGGCAACATAACATAAAACCTAGCTCTAAATTATCATGAGGTGATGGAGAACGCAATGGTGATTGTGGGTATTGGAATGGATGCAAGGTATGGACGGAAAGGATGCTGCAATAATGGTGGATTTACTTAAGTGCTTGAATGTTTGGTTGAGTGCTAAGATGATTGCAATAGTGGATGGTCAAATGAGGGAAATTTCTTCCATTTTTAGGGGAAGTGCCTCTAAACAATGGAGGGTCAAGATGAAGCCTCAGTGGACAAGATCAAGAGCTAGGGTGAGTTGAGAACTCACAAGCCCTCACATCTTGACATGTGGCAGGTGAGGTGTCAAGGGGAGATGAGGTGGAGGTACTTCATAGTACCTAGGGATTTGGACAAGATCTCCTCATAAAGGAGGTCCTTATCCTCATGTGGGCGATGGGATATGCTAGGAATTAAAAATTCTTCAAATATCCACATGGGGATGAGATAAAGAATTAAAAATTATTTCAAATTCCTAGGGGGATTAAATGTGAATTAAAAATTCACACGTGGAAGGGGTTTCCTTCTCTAAAAAGAGAAAAAAATAAATGAAGTTGACTTTGGACATATGCCATAAATGGCATGAGGATTAGGTTGACCTAATCAAGTGATTAGGGTTGTGCAAATATGATTAAGCCAATTAATGAAGAATTGAGGGCAAGTGGGGGATTATGGAGGATGTGACCCTAATTATGATTAGGGGTGTGCACATCCTAATAACAAATTAATTAGATTAATCTAGATTAGAGAAGATTATGGAGGATGAGACAAGGAGAGAGAAATAATGAATTTAAAAATTGATTTAAATTCATAAAGGAAAAATGACTAAATTAAATAAATTGGAGTATTTATTTAATTTAGAGAAGAAAGGGGATAAAGGATAAAGTATTTAATTATTTAATTAAATACCTTAGGGATATTAGAAAAAGGGGAATATTAATTAAATTATAAATTATTTAATTAACACGGATGAAGGATGTGGGACAAAGGAATAAAAAGGGTGAATTTGACCTTATGGGGGTGGTCAAATTTAGGTGTCTACATTTTGTCCCTCTTTGAAATACTATTAGAATAACATTGTTTCGAAGAAAAATAAAATGCAGATGACTCGATAGGAGAAAGGGACTATTAGACAATACTCCAGTGTAGGAAAATTTGTGTAGGCTATCTAATCATAAAAAATGAAGGAGAATGCCCTAGGTGACGTAGAGAAGTGGATAGGATGGAAGAATGGAGGAAAATGGCAGGGTATGCCCCCTCGAGAGGGCGGATGGGGAAGAAAAAATGGTCTTGGATGACTTCTCGATATGGCGAAACGGAGGGTACCACATGATAGAGCACAAAAAACCATGAACAATGACTTTTGAATAGAGGAAAACAAAAAAAAGGGGTGCAAATGGCAGCCCGCAAAAGAAAAGGGGTGAAAGAATTAATAAAAGGTTAAATAAAGGTTAAAAATTACCCAAAATTTAAAAGGCTAAATAGATGAAAAAGTGGAAAATTATAAATAGTAAATTTGAAAATTACTATTTACTTTTTGCATACTTAGCAGTTGACTAGGCGAGAGAGAGAAAAAAAGTGATGAGGATGGTTGATGGGGTGGGCAAGGATGAGGGATTCATGGACGATGAGCTCATCCAATGAGGCAAGGAGCTACGACAGTATTATTACTATAGAGAAGTGCCATGCCAGGTATGGTTTAGATCCCACTTTGTGATTTGAATTTAAATTTTTATGCATAAGTTAATTTGGGATTTGGGTAGATTTAGGGCGCGGGTTCGCCACGAATGGGCACATTCGCTTGTCCACAAGTCAAATTTTACCATCTTGGAGGATGAGAAAGGGAAGGGGAGAGGTCACGCGATGTAGAGGCAGATGTGTTGGGGGAGGGGCGATTGCGAAATTGCCTCTCCAAAGAAAGGGGCAGACATGCATGCCATAAGGGAAAAATTGCTAGAGAGGGGTGATTGCGAAATTGAATCTCCAAAGAAAGGGGCAGGGTTGTGCAATGTAGGGGTGGATGTGCTAGGGATAGGAAAATGCGAATTCACCAAAGTTGAAAAATAGATGAATGCGATTTTTCCAAAAAGGGGCAACATACGAAATTGAATCTACCCATTAGGGGAGAAGGGCAAGGGTGAATTTTCCACTCGGAAAAGAAGAAACATGGGGGCGAAAATGAAATTTCCCCTCGGGAAGAAAAGGCGAATGTGAGTTCACCTCTAGAAGGGAAACATGTGAATTCACACTCAAATAGGAAAGGGGCGGATTTGCCAGAAAAATAGGCAAATTCGCTGGAAAACGACAAAGGGGTGAGTGCGCAAGCTAGATGGACAAACACACTGGGAAAAGGGCAAGGGCGAAGTTTCCTTACATAGAAGTGAATTCACCAAACCCGGGGTAGGGATGAAAATGACAAAAAAAAGTGAAATATGCTAAAAAATTGACAAGTCATTTTGTATGGATGTAGAACTTTGAGTCGTTGAGGACACGAGAGAGACATTCAATAGTTCTGGAGGTGACACATGGGGCGATGATGGTCGATGACCATGGATCACTAGCACAGGCCGAACTACTTCACACATTGGGATATCCTAACATTAGAGCACACCAGACACTCCTGACAACACTGATGGAGAGATGGAGCTCAGAGAGGTCAACTTTCCATCTCTCGATAGGGGAGATGACAATGATTCTTGAGATGTTTGGAGGATATTGCGACTACCAATCAGAGGGAATTTGATTAGTTGGGCCAGTACCCGACCATCGGAGGAGTGTCTATGGGCAATGTTCAGATCAGGGGAGCTACCGACACAAAGGAGTGAGTTGGATCTAGATGCTTGCCTAGGATTATGTGTACCTGCTGTGCCATTATACCTTTGTGGATTGATCAATGAGTTCCTATTACTAGACAAGAGTGGATGCTTCTATAGCCTCAAGATCATTGAGGTTGTCAGACACATTGCGGAAAGGAGAGAGGGAGAGTTTTCATGGGGAGCGTGCATAGTGGCACAACTGTATAGGGCTATGCATGTCATCTACTACAGATGAGCTTTGAGTATCACACACGTGACACTATTGCATGTGTGTGAATGGGAGCACATTAGTGTGGCCAGGTCAGATATTTTGGCTACAAGGGCTAGAGATGAGACACTACTAGTAGCGTACTGGTGGGGGACTGAGTATGGGGTTAGATTGCACTATCAGCTAGTTGGGGACTTGGAGGGATGGAGGCTGAGACTAGACACTTTGAGGGAGGATCAAATCACTTGGAGGCCGTACATGGCTTGATGTTTTTAGGATGGAGGGACGATGACAAGATGTACATGGGTTATTTCTTTTCTGTCTGTTACCTGATTGGCTGAGATCCATTCATTGTTGAGTTGCACAAACCTGATAGGGTGGCGAGACAATTTAGGATTCAACAGGATATCCCTGCAAGGCCACAAATATTTCAGAGGATTACCAAGGAGCTAGTAGTACTATGGGGTGAGCCTATTATGGTTGATTATGCACAGTCGATGTGGGATCAGGTCCCATTGACATAGTACTCTTGGAGGGGGGCTAGCAGACGTAGAGACTATAGTGTGATATGCAACATGGTGGGCAAAGGGGAGGCCAAGATGGATCACGAGAGTGCATCCGATTGTAGGGGCACTGGGATATGGGTTTGATGATGAGAGGAGACTGGCAACACAACAGAGGAGGAGGAGAGGAGGAAATGGAGACATAGAGATGGAGGAGGCTATGGGAGAGAGGTAGGTGAGAGGTGAGAATCATACGATGGAGGTGGGCGCTCCAGATTTACATCCACTGGCGATAGTGCCTTACATGCCACCACCATGCGAGGATCCCACAGTATTGCTTATAGGGGCCATGAACTGACTGAGGATAGTAGACCACAGACTCAGGGAGTTTGAGGAGGATAGGGATAGATTACAGGAAAAGACAAACAAGCTGCAGATGGAGGAAGATAAAGACAATGCGGCCCTGGTAGAGGAGGCATCATGGAATGTATGAGAGTCCCACACTGAGAGAGATGGCCTCAGGAGGTAAATCACAAAGATGTAGAGGGGGCTAGAGGAGATGAGGAGGGAGAGAGATGAGTTGAGGAGAGAGTGAGATAAGCTCTGGGATAGGGAAAAGTGTGCAAAGGTTACATCAGGGGATGCAGGGGCTATGCTAGAGAGAGCAAAGGAAAAAAAGGCACAGGTGCAGGCCTTGCAGGGTAAGAAGGATGTAGCAGTGTAGCAGATTTCCTAACTATAGGCATAGGTGGATCAAATGTAGATGGCTTAGGAGGCCTCAGAGAGTGAGAGGAGATACATCTCAGGGTTGAGGGAAAAATACATGATCAAGAGAGATCTAGCCAGAGTACAAGTGACAAAGGTGACAAATGCTAGGACAAAGGTGACCTATTATATGTTTGCATACCATCAGGAAGTCCTAGATGTCATACAAAGGGTATCTCCTTATGTCAGACTGTACCTCAACTTCCAACACCATCTCACTTAGGAGCCACTCACACATGAGGGTACAACAACTTCCGTGAGACTCCTCCCAAGGGCAGAGGTTCAGGGGCGGACTCTCCTCAAAGATCAGATGAGGGCAGCTCAAGATAGAGAGGACATGGATGATAGGATCCTGATTTTTGATAGGTGCAGGGTGGACATGAGCAACATATAGAGATAGAGACTACATATTCTCAGCACAAATTAGATATTATTATTTCATTCATTGATTAGTTCATTCTTTATTCTTTATTCATTTAGGAGATGTAGTCTCTGTATTTGATCAGAGCTCTGTACCTGTATGTTATTTGATGGGTTTTGATGGACATGTTGGACATGTTTTATGCTTTTATGATGGACTTATTATGGGCTTGTTATGGAATTCTTTATGGTTTTATTATGAGGGACATGATATTTTGATGTTTATATGATATGCGATGGACATTATCGACACTACATGTTGATTATGTGATGGATGTTTATTTATGTGCATGTGTACGTATGTGATTTATTATGAGATATGCAAATGATTATGATTATGATGATGATGATGATATATGCATATGACCATGATGATTTATGTTTATGTGCATGTGGATGATATGGATGAAATACATTATGGCTAACACTTTGTGATGGAGGATGTGATGGATGATTTATGATTTTATATGCTATGGATATGAGACTAATGATTTGTGATGCAAGTGGCGATATATGCGTGTACATGGTACAATCAATTTTCCTTTAATTTTAGTGGGAATTTTTTCCAAGAATATTATTATGATTTGATTATGATATGAAAATTTAATGGGATGCAATAAATAAAAAATGTGGTGTATGTACATGTAATAATGTTTTGAATGGATGGAATGGATGTAACATAATGCAATGCGGTGGACTAATATGTTTAGAATAATAACTCTAAACAACCTAAAATGATAATACAATAAAATGATAATGGAATGAACTCAATATGCTTAGAATAACCAATCAAGATCAATCTAAACAACTTAAAATGAACATGATAATGCCAAATGTAAAATGGGATGAAATTGTACTCTCTACGTTTAATATGATATCAATCAAGATTAATGAATGATTGGATTCACCTGTTTCTATGACGACCGTGATTTTACTTATAGTTATGTATTAATCTTATTTTCTTTACTCATTTTGCACGTCATAGACCAAGGATTTGACAATAGAGATGACCTTGGTACTGTCAGTGTAATGATAAATGCAGCCTGTGTGAGTGATGGGTGTGATAATATGTCACATATCAAGATGAGAAATGATATGTGTTATACTACAATTGTCAAAGACAATAGGAATCTTGAGAAGGAGAGAAGATGACAGATGAGTGTTTGCACAACCAAAATCACCAATCATAGGCTAGGGAAAGGATGGACGGGGATGAAGGAAATGCAATGGGATGATAAATGAAATGTAATCCTAATGCTATGTTGCCATTTTAGGAGCACTGATTTTTGCTATAGCATAAGACACGATACACTAGGGTATAAGGAACCAAGGCGAATTAGTGGATAATGCATAAAACAAACACAACAAACAAGAAGCCTATCCCAACACCCCAAAGCCACAATGGCTTTGGTCAAGCCAGGTATTGGGATAACCACAAGAACAAAGGATGCCCCAGTGTAAGACAAGACCACAAGGATCTTGGTGGGTACTACGTGGGACAACCAAGAAGACATGAACAAACAAAAGATCAAGATATGCCCCTATGTTTACCAGTCAAAGCACACCATGATATGATGGATCGTGGCAACCTTGATGAGGTATGATAGGAAGCTCAAATAATAAACAAAAACAAAAAGCATCAAAACATCACAAGAAATCTCAAATTTACTTTTCCACAAGATCAAAAGGGTGGATTGGATTGATGCGGTCTGATTAGGAAGGATGCATCCTGTTAAGACCAAAGATGGAGGATAGATTAAATGACCAACATGACGTAGGATATTCAAAACTGATTGGAACTCATGATATCAATGGATTTTGTTTGTTAAGAATCAAATAGGTAGGGAAATACTTGACAACATGACACGAACATGACAAGACACAATCTAAAGACTTAGCGGCTCGGGGGCTGATCAAAGATTAGCCTTGCCTATGTGAAAGTGTAGACCCCTCATAGTTCGATAAAATATTGATGACTGAACATGCATAAAAGAGGGAAGAAGGAAATGGAGATGATGATGGATGACAAGGATTTGATGGAAAAATTCCCCAAGGGCTAATCAATTGATCGACCTTGCCTACGTGAAAGTGCAAGGGAAATGTATTTCGAAAAAAGGACCAAAGACAAAATGAGACCTAATGATGACCAACATGATGAAAGGTACGAGATGAGGAAACAAGACCAAAAAATGACATAGACACATGGACGAAAGAAGCTCAAATTGGGATAAAATCTCAGGATTGCAGATAGCCGATGTGGATCATCCAATGCTCAACCAAAATATATCGAGCAATGGATAAGCAAATGCAGATGAAAGGATTGGATCAATAAGATGTAGGGATAGGATGGATGGAAGCATAAAGTAACTAGGACACAAGGTAGATAATGATTAATCCCTCTACAAATGGTGCTTGTTTCCATTTTTTCACCAAACGTACTTATCCAAGGTGCCACCAAGGGTGGTTTTCACCATATGACAAATTATTTCTCTTTACTATTTTTGGATTTTTTTTTGTATTTTTGACATTTTTTGATTTATTTTTGGTATTTTTTAGGATAGGATAACCCAACTGACTTAGGTATAAAACCTCTTCATGTGCATGATGTTGATAGGCTCCTCTAGGGACTCCCCTTTAGGTGTAGCAAGCCTATATTCCCCAGAACCATATTTAGCTATGACAACATAAGGACCTATCCAATTAGCCTCAAACTTTCCTTTCTTGTCTCGATCTTGTTGGGTATGCTTATTCTCCTTGAGGAATAGATCACCAACATTAAACTAGCGAGGAAAAACCTTTTTATTGTAGCTCCTCCTAAGATGATGTTGGTATGCTTGTAGATGATTGTAGGCCCTAATATGCTTTTCATCTAGGATTTCAAGCTGACTTAAGCATTCAACCTTGGTGTGTTCATCGCTGATGAGGTTCTTCAGAGATATCCGGAGTGAGGGGATCTCAACTTCGATTGAAAATATTACATCGACACCATATACAAGGGAATATGGAGTGGTTCCAGTGGGAGTGTGGATGGATGTACGATAAGCCCAGAGGGTGGGATGGAGATGGAGATTCCAATCTTGACTAGTATTATTAACCACCATTTTAATGATTTTGATGTGGGTCTTGTTGGTTGCCTCCGCTTGACCATTAACTTGTGGATAATAGGGTGTAACCCAACGATGTTGGATTTGGTATGTCTCACAAATGTGTTTCATAAACTAATTTTAAAGGGTTTTCCATTGTCAATGATGATGGTGGAAGGGATTCCAAATCTACAGAGGATATGGAAAAGGATGAATTTGGAGATTTGAATACCCATTATTTGGGAGAGTGGAATAGCCTTCACCCACTTGGTGAAGTATTTAGTGGCTGTGATGATGAAAGTGTGGCCGTTAGAGGATGGAGGGTAAATCTTGGTGATCAAGTCAAAACCCCATTGAGAAAAAGGCCATGGCACTATGATGGGCTGTAAATCTTATGTGGGAGCATGGATTAAATCTGCATGTTGCTAACATAGTAGGAATTTCTTCATGAACTCACAAGAGTCATGCTCCATTGTAGGCCAATAATAACCAACTATGAGAATCCTTTTTGCCAAGGCCATGCCATTAGAATGGGCCCCATAGACACTACTGTGCACCTCGTTTAGCACAGTGTGAGCTTCAGATTCATTCAGACACCTAAGAAGAGTGCCATCATACCCATGATGATAACATGTATCTCCCACAATGGTATAGTGAGAAGTACGTTGGATGAAGGATTTGCGTTGATTTCATGTAAGGTTAGGGGGTACCAAATAATTTAGAACCTACAATATCGCACACCATCTCACTATCAGGGACATCATATGTTGGGAATAAAATTTGTTCAACGAGGAACTCATAGTCTGTTCGATCTTTGATCATATTAATGAGGGAACCAATTGTGGCCATCATATCTGCTGCCTTGTTCTGAACTCTAGGGATCCGTTCAAATTGGATAAAGATGAAATACTTTTTAAAGTCATCCACCATGCATTTGTAGGGTAACAACTTGTCATCCTTAGTTTGAAACTTTTCATTGACTTTTTTTATAATTAGTTGGGAATCGCCAAAGACTTGTAGATGGGTGATGTTCCATTGGATGGCGATTCTAAGACCAGTGATAAGAGCTTCATACTATGCTGTATTATTGGTGCATGGAAATGCTAATTTGAATGAATTTGGGATGTAGTCACCTTGTGGGGTGACAATTAAGACACCTGCACCAACTCCATTATGTGTGTATTACCCATCAAAATAGAGCATCCATATATATGCTTCTGTGACTATGAGGAATTCTTCATCAAGAAGCTCAACTACTAGAGGATATGCATCCACCAGGGGAGCATCAACCAGCTGATCTGCTATGACTTGTCCCTTGATCACCTTATGACCAACATATTGTATGTCAAACTTGCTTAGTAACAATACCCACTTGGCCATGCGGCCAATCAAAGAAGTTTTGGATAACAAATATTTGAGTGGATCAAATTTTGATATTAGCTTGATAGGATGACTGAGCATGTAATGAGGAAGATTTTGTGAACTAAAGACCACCGCCAAACACACCTTTTCCATTGGAGAGTAGTTGAGTTCATAGTCCACCAATGTTTGATTGATGTAATAGATTTCCCATTCTTTAGAGGACTCATCATGCTGAGCTAATAATGCCCCTAGTGCAATTGATGTAGCTGAAATGTATAACAAGAGTGGTTTACCTAGAATAGGAGGCATGAGGATGGGTGGATGAGCCAAATACTCATTAATTTTTTCAAAGCCTTGTTGACATTCTGGATCCCACTTGAAGGTGGTGTGTTTACGTGGGAGATGTGAGAATGATTGACACTTGTTAGCTAGCTGAGTTATAAATCACTTGATGGATTATAACTTGCCTTAGAGGCTTCTTAATTGCTTGAGATTACGCGCTGAAGGAATTTCCATTATTGCTTTGACCTTTGCTAGATCTACCTCTATACCCCTTCTGGAGACTATGAAGCCCAATAACTTCCTGGATGTAATGCCAAACACACACTTCCTTGGATTTAGACGTAGCTTGTAGTGTTCTAGTTGCTCAAATATTTTCTTCAAGATCCTAGGATGCTCTTCTTTGGTCTTGGACTTCCCCAATAATTTATCAACATAATCTTCCATTGTGATATGAATGAGGTCTTGGAAGATAATAGTCATGGCGTGCAGATAGGTTTCCCCTGCATTTTTAAGTCCAAAGGGCATGACATTATAACAGAAGGTGCCATAAGGAGTGGTGAAGGAAATTTTATGTTGATCTTCTGGTGCAATTTTGATTTGATTATAGCTAGAGAAACCATCCATAAGGGATAGCATCTCATGCCTTGCTGTGAGGTCGACCAACATGTTAATATTTGGAAAGGGGAAATCATCCTTTGGACAAGATTTATTGAGATCCTAAAAATCTATACAACTTCTAATGTTTCCATTTGGATTGGCCATGGGCATAATGTTGGATATCCAGTATGAATAGTCAATGGGTCTTATGAACCTAGCCTCTAACAGTTTCTCCAACTCTTTCTTGACAAGTAAAGCCACCTGGGGATGCATCTTTCTCAGTTTCTACTTAACAGGTTTGGCATCCGAATGAACGTCCAAATGGTGTACCACCAAAGTAGGATTTAGACCTGGCATGTCTAAATAAGTCCATTTGAAATTGATGATTCCCTCTTTTAGCAGATTGACGATGATATAATGTTCTTCCTCTGATTGGATTTGGCTACGTATGTGATATTAGGATCTTCCTCTATTCCCAAATTAACTTCCTGAGTTTCTTCGATCAAGATACAGGACCATTTCGATAGCTGAGTTCCAACAAGGGGAAGATGAACATCCCCATCCTCTAGCGCCTCATTAAGGTTTTCACTATCGGATACACCCTTTATTTTGACTTTTGTTGAGTTAAGAAGTGCCTTAGAGAGGTTTTCAATAGATGACCCTTTTTGATTTTGCTTCTTCTTACTTTTGTGGTTAGGGTGTTCATCTTCCCCCAATCCCATGAGATGCACATAGGTTTCCACTGAAGGAAAGGTATCAATAGGTGCACTACCTCATAAGTTCCTAGTCAATAAGTTTAGGATGGTGAAGGGAAAGGCTGATCGAAAAGATGGATAGGAAGTTGAACATGGATGAGAGATCTATGTCATTGTATGCAAGTATGATGGAATCTTCCTTGGGTATGTCCTCAAGGAAACCATTATCCGCACTAACGTTATTGGAAGTACTAGTTGATGGTGCATGACCCTTTTGTTTAGTGTCATAGCCTAAGGCTAAATGTCTTGGTCACACAAGAGTGTCAATAGGTTGTCATCTTCATTGTTCTTCTTTGCCAAGGCCTCATCCTTGATAATTATACTTTTCAGCTAGCTTAGATGCATAAGGATAAGTCTCTTGGAAATATTCACTAAGATGGGGTGAAGGCTTGAGCTCTTCTTGGTATATCCATTGACTGATATAATCTTTTGGTTGATCTTGTCATGTCCTAGGAGATCGAAAGATGCTAGATCCCACGTTCTTAGAAATGAGTGTGATTGTCTTCTCTTCTTCTTTTTGTGTGGTCTAGGAAGGTTGGCCATAAGTATGAGGTGATGGTGGCATCGTTGCCACATTTAAAGCCATTTGCATCTCGTACTCACCACAACCTTTGTCTATGATTTGGACCTTGGTGATGGTGGATTCAAATGTGGAAGATGGAATGTATGATGTGGTGGAGGATGGATTAGATGAGGGATTGGAGGATGATGCCCGAGGTTCCCCCACTTCCACTCGTGGACAAAAGTGAGAGAGAGGGAAGGAAGCTTCAAACGCCCGACAATATTCAAAGGGTTGTGGATCAACATGTATAGTTACTTCCATCCCATTAAATGGGAATTTTAGACATTGATGATAGGTGGATGAGATGACCTGCATGGCATGGATCCATGGGTGGCCAAGAAGGAGATTGTATGGAAGGTCTAAATCAAGGACATGGCACATGGTATATTGTACAATAGGACTAACCTAGATAGAAAGACAAATAATTCCTTTGGAGCCTCATTCTGCATTGTAATATGCTTTGATGGTGATAAACTGGTTGTTCAAGTCAGCATGGGTGTAGCCTACCTATTTTATGAACTTCAATGTACAAAGATTAAGGGCAGAGCCATTATCTACCAGGACCCTTTTTACTTTATGATAGGCTACGAGCACCTCAATGTGAAGGGGGAGTCGATGGAAGGCATGTTGTTTTGAATGAAGCCTAGTTGATATGTGGATGAAAATTTTCCTACCAAGGCTTGAAATTGGGTAGGATCTATATCATTAGGGACATGAGTATCCTGAAAAGCTTTAGTGAGGATTTCCTGATGGATAGGAGAAGATTTAAGCAAGTTGAGGATGGGTATTTGAGTTGGTGTCTTTCCAAGGTGATCAAGGATATTGTACTGAGAGCTTATAGGAGCTGGCTGGGCTAATGTGGAGGCTCCATGAATGGTTATGCGGGTGTGACGGGTTGTGACAACACATTGTGGGTCTTTGCCCTTATTGCAAATCATGGACACACAAGGATCTACTTGACTGATGCACATAACTATACCCTCATAGTTATAGGGAAAATTCTTGTAGCTGACATTATTTGTGCTATTATTTTTACCATTGTTATTGCTTGACCTAGGATTAGCATTGGACGTACTTGCACCCTGATTGCATTTTGGGAAAACATTTTGATATATCTGGAGTTGGGAATTGGACAATGTGGCCTAGTTTGCATCCACTTGATCTATAAGATCTTGGATATATGTTTTGAGTCCTTGACACTTGTTTGTGGAATGACCTTTAATTTTGTGAAAATCACAATATTCATTTTCTCTATACTAGGAAGGCTTTGGTTTAGACTCATCGAAAGGTTTATTCATAGGATATGTGAATGGATAGCTCGCTTAGAGGAGCCTATTGAAGACAACACTCAAAGATTCTCCCAATGGAGTGAACATGCATTTATTGTTCCCCTGATTCTACTGATTGGACTATTGAGAGGACGTGGTGCCCCCTGTGGCACTGATATGACATTAGAAATTGATGGTTGATTAGGGAAATATTGTGACCTTTGTGAGGTTTTGGCTACTTAAAAATGCTTGGTATCCATGAAACCATCATTGACTGCATTCTTTTTCTTCTTCTAATAGCGAGACTTATCTCTAGATGACTTATCCTTATCTAGATTATAAATTTTGACCTGTCCCTTAGCAATGAGCCCTCTCTCAATGATAGGACCCTTTTCTATGACCTCTACAAAGGTTGTGACACAATGAAGTTTGAGATTATGTGCCATATATGAATGAGAGTTTTCTATGAAAAGAGTCACCATGTCCTTCTCATTGAGTTGAGATTCGACTAGCCAAAGTGTGCCACCTTTGCAGGTAGCTTGCAAAGGTCTCTCCCTCACATTGTTTTTCTTTTAGAAGATCTAAGGTATTGATATACTTCTCAAAATTTAAGGAGAAATGTGCAAGAAATTTCTTTGAAAGATCCACAAAAGAAGAGATTGATCCCTTTGGAGGACCCATAAACCAATCTAGAGCCACCCTTGTTAGAATCCTAGGGAATAACTGTAAGAGATAATTGTTGTTGTGTAGGACTTCTTAGCCATGTGAGTAGAATTATTGAAGGTGGTTCTTTGGGTCCTTAGTTCCTTTATACTTGTCAAAATTTGGTGTTTCAAAATGCTTAGGGAAAGGAACAAGTGAGATCAATGGATTAGATGGATAGAGACAAATCTCTTCGAAATTGAAAGAATTTTTGGAGGTTCTTGCTTGCAAATCTTTCAACACGACTTTTATCTCTTCCCACTCCTTATGGATTGACTATACAAAGCGTATGGTTGATATGATGTGGATGGAGTTGGGGTGGTTTGATCATATGATGGTGGAGGCTGATATGAAGAGTCTTGTTGATGTTGATTGAGGTATGCAGATTGTGGGTTGGCATAAGGTTACTAAAAGGATGGTGGGGCCTGATAATATGAGGTGGAGGCTCCTTGTTGATATGACATAGGTGTTTGGTAATATGAAGAGGAAGCAACTTGCTGATATGAAGGAGGTGTTTGGTAATATGAAGAGGTCGAGGTACCCTATTGGTATGGTGGTTGCCGCTGGGAGTAATATGGATTGGACTAATAGTTGTAAGCAACAATTGGTTGTTGGGAAGCATATGGAGGCTATTGCGGATTGGATTGCTGGTAATAAGGATTCAATTATGATTTTTGGGGATTGGTTTAAGATGGTTGTGGCTGGGATTGTTGAGGATTATGATAAGCAAGATTAGGATTGGATGGAGTAGTGTATGCGATATATGTGCTCAAGGGTTGATACAGGTATTGAGCAACATGGTTGCTTAGCGTTTGTGTTGGGACTTATGTATGTTGAGGTGGTTGTTAGTAAGATGATGGTTGTTGATTAAGAGGTCAAGGTGGAATTTGATGTTGCTGGGGGACTTGTGGTTGGTGAGGAGGCAACTGATAAGATGAAGTTAGCTGGTGAGTGGGTACCTATGTTTGCTGAGGGGTTTGTGATGGGACACCTTGTGGTTGTTGTTGCTGAGGCTATGAAGTAACCTATGCAGCTTGATGTGGGGGTTGCGAGGGAATTGCGGTATGCTATAGAGGCTAAGATGGAGGTTGTTGTGATGCCTATTGCTGAGGTGGTTGGGATGGGGTTTCCTGATGCTGGTTAACCTAAGGTTGATTCAAGTATGGGATGTTTCCTTGAGGTGGTTGCCAAGATGTGAATGAGGGAGGTGGTAAATTGGATGTGGGTGTAGACCTAGGAGGTGGAGGTGGTGTAGCAAAATGATTTCTCTTAGTATTCATTGATGCTTGAATAGGTTGGTTAGGTGGAAGAGGTGGTGTAGAAGGTATGGGAGTTGAGCTTTGTGTAATGTTCATGGGTGGCAGAGCAAGAAGTCCCTGTGGCATACCAAAAGCAAGGGGATCATTAGGATTGAGACCTTGAGGGATGTTTGGCTGAGGTCCCCCCATAACTAAAATTGGAGTCTGAGGAGGGTGTACAACTTGATAGAGCATGACATTGCCAAACCTAGGTTTATACTAACCCTCTTGTGGTGGACCCCTAGGGATGTATGAATCACTTGGATTACTCTGTGAATTCTAAGGATCTTGCAATACCGGGGATGTAGGAGGTGTTATATTTACATACTTGGATAAATCAAATCCCGACGATGGCTTGATGGCCTTCATGAGAAACGTGGCGAGGATTTTATCTCCACACTCATTGAGAAGATGATCAGTCATTTGGACATTAACAAGATTGTTAAGATATTTGTCCACTGTAACCTTGGGTTGGTTGACCATGCTCTCATCAGCAGGTGGTATGGACCTCAGTATTGGATTGCGATAAGCCACCGTTGGTGGGATCCTGCAGGATGTGAGGCTGGGTACCTTGAGCCTGTTGTACTGCCATTAGTTTCTTTGCTTGTGATCGGGTAAGGGGCATGAAAATGAAAAACTACTAGGATGAACTAAGTTGACGCTATGCTCTAGGATGCACTTAAGTGAATGAACTAGGTGATGACTAAAGGATTGATTGGATTAGATGATGGGTTGATTGGATGTTTGATGTGATTGGATTGGATCAGATTAATTGATGAGATGAGATGATAAATAGGATTGGATGATTGATTAGACTAGATGATGTGATTGATTCTAAGCCGAGTTCAGAGGTTGAACTAGATGACGTAAGATGCTGATGATCAGATTAGGTGACATAAAGGATGATTATGACACCAAATCTACCTCAAGATGGAAGTAGATTGATTGGGCCATGGATGATTATTGACTCAAGATGGATAACAATCCTAAGTAAGCGTGAAGGATGATGATCAGGATCAAGCACCTAAGCTAGCTTAGATAATAAACCTCTAAAATGAAGTCTAGGGGATTGGGATTGATGAATCAATGATAGAAATGGAATCTAGGGATGTTCTAAGATGCACCTATATGATTTGATTGATGAGATGATGAATTTTAGAAAATATAGATGGACTAAAGTGATGATTATAGGAGGACAAATAATGATAAAAAAAATTTGATCGTAGAAAAGGACTTGGAAAATGATAGGCTTTTAGTGGCCCAAAAGATTCACTCTCTAGATTTTGTATGGACAATGCATACACCTCTATGTAGCGCAAATTCGCCTCTTCAAGTCATGAATTCACCTATTCAAGTTCAACAGACTCGCCTTTGCGTTGGGAAAACTCTCGTATGTCAAAGACTCAAACTCACCTATATCTTGGGATGCAAAGGAAAGAGGCATATTGGAGATGCAAATTCACCTATCTAAGGGACAAGATCACCTAAACCTCTGACATGAATGCCTCTATAAAACACGGGATCACCTAAACCCTCAAAAGACAAAAGGGGAATAGGCAGACTCAATTTACAAAATCTCCCAATAGGGATGACAAATTTTCCTAATTTTTGAAACATACGGATGTGATCAAAATCACCTATTGAGGGTTAACGAACTTTCCTATTTCTTGAGTTGTATGGATAGGGATCAAACTTGCCCAAAATAGGATCGACTATTAGAGAAACAAATTCACCTAGGTCTTGAACTGTACGAATGATGATGACATAGGCAGGCACAAATTTTCCCCTGAGGACAATAGGATCGTCTATTCTAAGAGGTGTATGGATGGGGAAGACTGAAACAAAATATGGAATCACTCCTGTGGATAGCAGGTTCACCCAACAGGATGAAAAAATTGCCTATTCTAGGGGAATAGGTAGACTCGAAGGATAAGGACTGGTCACAAAATTGCTTAATGGTTGGGTAGATTTTCCTATCTAGCGAATAGATGAACACAGGGTCGCTTATGAAAGGCACCCATAGGAAAATTCACCTTTGATAAAGATGAACTCGCCTAAAGGGATGACCTAGACTAGACTCAAACATGGAATCGACCCTTTATAGGGAAAAATTTCCTATCCACAAAGAAAATTTTCCTCTGTGAGAAGAAAATTGGCCATTGAGGGTAGGGGTTGACTATGGTAAAGGAAAAAAAACATGAAAAACAATAGACATAATGGATGGATTGACTCAACTAAAAAATAAGCACTGGTATCACACAATGAAGACATGCCAGGCAACACAATCCTAAAATTAGTATTGAAGGTTTACAAACTTGATGTAGGCCCACCACCTTGAGCAAAAAACCCAAGGTTATTACTCTATGATACCAGGGTGGTTCTCTAGATCACCCTTTCTCGAGAGGGTGGATAGCTAGCAATCTAGTGGCACAGGGTCATCAACAGACACAATGGTCTCACCTTCACACTTTCTCTCAGAAACTATCATAGTCCACCACGAGGATTTCTATCTCAACCCAAGGGAGTATATGACGAGTAACTTTAGGGTATGACGCACATCCTCCGCACTACACCATGTCGTGGCTAAAACACGGGTCTTTATCTAGGCTATACATGCTATCTCGTGCGTCCTTGATAAACACTAGGTATGTGAGGCACAACTGTGAACACCAACCCACCACAAGCATGGATTGGGAGCCCCAATGAGGTACTAGAAACTAAAAAAAACCTTGCACATATTATCTAGGTATCACCCTAGCTTTGACACTTTGCTAGACATGACATGACTAGATTGGGGTATAAATTTAGTTCTCCCCCCTTTCTATACCTCGTCAGTCACACGTGGTTGGGATCGTCCCCTAGGTGATGAAATCCTAGGCAGGTCTCGCTAAGGGAAGAAGATACTAGATGCTTCAACTGGTTCCCAAGCTCGCATGTAACACAATGGGAGAGCTTAGATGCATTAGCACCTCCTAGGTGGACTGGAATGGACTAGAACAAGCTGTGATTTATCATCATCCAAGATCACCAAAAGGTGCAAGGGGAGTGGATACATCAACACCCTGCTCTCAAGCACAACAAACAAGGTAAATTGACCCTTTAATTAAGCTATGTGTGCCTAGATTAGTATGAAAAATAGACAACAAACAAAGCTAATCTAGGGGTCTTCGATTGATCATCTTGCAAAAAATGTCAGTAGTTCAATACCATCGGTATTGGAAAAAATGAGGGAAAATCGTTGCGTATGTCATTAGTAAAATGACACACTCATAGATAGACAAGTTAGCATATCAGTAATTGAAATTGAAATGAAATTGAAGCTGGAATTGTAAAATTATAGATTCAAGAATACCTTAAATTCACCTCTATATAAGATGAAACCACTTGTGTGTGATGATCAAGATTGCCTATCAGGGAAGATAGGTGAATTCATAGATGCCTGTTTAGGTGGATGGGCGAATTCAAAAATTCCTGTTGAGGGGAAGGGTGAAGTCGTAATCACCTCTGTAACTAAGTCAATCTCGCATGTTTGTGGAGACCCTTCACGTGTTCGCCTCTATAACAACCAATCTCGCCTTTCGTATCAAGTTCACCCCTTTTCCCAAAAAAGGATAATTCATGTTCGCCTTTTTTGACTGTAGTTTTGCCTTTGTAATCATTGAGTTCGCCTGTCGAGGCGAATTCACCCTTGTGTGTAGAAATCTGAACCTAGAAAATTTAAACAACAACAAACTATAAAGTGTAGACCCATGACGTGGGTCCCATTAGGCGCAACACAAATTTGATGCAAGTGAATTTGACCTACCTCAAATGAAAAAACAATAATGAAATGTATCAAAAGCACAAGACAAACACTCAAGATTAGGCATATGATGAACTCAAACAAAATGCAAGAAAAGGAACTTTTAACCTTGTTGAGTTGATTGCTTGGTTTTCCCTATTGATCATTTGAATTTGTGCTCCTTCGATAGTAAAATAGCATAAAACCTAGCTCTAAATGATCATGAGGTGATGGAGAATGCAATGGTGATTGTGGGTATTGCAATGGATGCAAGGTATGGATGCAAAGGATGCTACAACAATGGTGAATTTTCTTGAGTGCTTGGATGTTTGGTTGAGTGCTAAGATGATTGAAATAGTGGATGGTCAAATGAGGGAAATCTCTTCCATTTTTAGGGGAAGTGCCTCTAAACAATGGAGGGTCAAGATGAAGCCTCGGTGGATAAGATCAAGGGCTAGGGTGAGTTGAGAACTCACAAGCCCTCACATCTTGACATGTGGTGGGTGAGGTGTCAAGGTGAGCTAAGGTGGAGGTACTTCATAGTACCTAGGGATTTGGACAAGATCTCCTCATAAAGGAGGTCCTTGTACTCATGTGGGTGATGGGATATGTGGGGAATTAAAAATTCTTCAAATATCCACATGGGGATGAGAGAAAGAATTAAAAATCCTTTCAAAAGCCTAGGGGGATTAAATGTGAATTAAAAATTCACACGAGGAAGGGGCTGCCTTCTCCTAAAGGAGAAAGCAATAAATAAAGTTGACTTTGGACATATGCCATAAATGGCATGAGGATTAGGTTGACCTAATCAAGTGATTAGGGTTGTGCAAACATGAGATTAAGCCAATTAATGAAGAATTAAGGGCAAGTGGGCGATTATGGAGGATGTGACCCTAATTATGATTAGGGGTGTGCACATCCTAATCAAAGATTAATTAGATTAATCTCCAGATTAGAGAAGATTATGGAGGATGGGACAAGGACAGAGAAATAATGAATTTAAAAATTGATTTAAATTCATAAAGGAAAAATGACTAAATTAAATAAGTTAGAGTATTTATTTAGTTTAGAGAAGAAAAGGGATAAGGGATAAAGTATTTAATTATTTAATTACATACCATAGGGATATTAGAAAAATGGGAATATTAATTAAATAATAAATAATAAATTATTTAATTAACATGGATGAAGGATGTGGGACAGAGGAATAAAAGGGGTGAATTTGACCCTATGGGGGTGGTCAAATTTAGGTGTCTACAAAAACAAATGAGAATTTTGGGAACTCATGCTATACCACAACAAGTGAATGATGATGATCAATTATTACATTTGAGTTATGAAATGAATAAGGTTTTTAATGAACCCATTGTAGACCTAAATTGATCTAAAAGATAAGTTTCTTCCCTTACATAATTAACACAACATATTTTGGATAGCAACATTTCCTTGTTAAATAATTGTATTCAAACATTGAAGGAAAGAGAGGTTACAATAACCTACTATAGAGATGCAATAAAGAAAAGAAAGGGTAAATCTAACAATGAAGATGAATTTAATGATTTTTGATAAAAAAGAGGAAAGTCCTAGAAGCCAAGGCAGTACAGTTCGAGCAAGGACCAAGTCAAGAAATACCTTTGGTTGTAGGTGGAACTATTGTAATAGTTATCAAGGGTACAAATTCCATGAATTCTCAACCATTAAGTGACATACTCATTGTTACCTCACTTGCACAAGGAACAACAACAATCTCTCTCCCATAAGTACAAGTTGTGGCACTACTTATTACTCAAGTAGTTCAAGAATCTCCAATAGTTCTAAGGACACAAGAGGAATTATGGAAGGGAAAATAAACTCTAATGGTAAAACCTACTACTTCTCCAATTAAAAATTGTTTTTAACAACTCCTTTCATATCTACCATAGTAAGGATACTTGAAGAATTATAGAAGGTTGAGTTGGAGAAAGGTGAGGTTAATAGTGGTAAGAGAGAGGAATCTCCAATTTTATGGAAAATAGAGAAAGAAGCTCTAGTCCAAGAAGATGTGATATACACATTTAATAGGAGAAAGAATTTGAGGCTAGCTTGCATGAAGTTTAGAAAGAAATTGAAGAGATACAACAATAAATTCATTCATTTGAACACATTGTTGATGAAATAAACGAGGAGGATGATTCTAGCCTACTATTTGTATCAATAATTATGCAAGAAATTTATTTGGAAGATAAAAGAAGATTCCATTCTAGAAGAAGTAAATAAATAAAATAAGAAACTCATGTAGATGCTCAAACTAGACAACTAGTGGATCAATAGGAAATAAAATTTTCTATAAATCAGGAGATATCATAATAAGTTCATCAAGAAAATGGTAAATATGAGGTAGATGTAGAGGAAATAACATAATAACTAGGATCACTTGAGAGGAAACAACAAGAGGATAAATTAGGTCCTACTACGCCTGTTTAGTTAGTTAACAAAATCCAGAGACAAGAGAAAGTCATATATTTTTTCCTTGATTTAAAAAGAATGATGAAAAAATTAACACTCCCAAGATGAGAAGAAAGGCTAGAGTCCCATCCTCTATTTTAAGGGATACATGTAGAATCACTCAGATTGGTACTCCTACAATACCCAAAGACCAATATGAGATAACACCCATAGAATATGAAAATTTGTACAAAATCAATTTGGGGTATTCAACTAGAGAGTATGAAATATAAAATTGAAAACTAATGTAGATATTGTTGCCTCTAGGATGTACAAGGACAAACAAAAGAAACAAGATTTGAAAAAATAGATTACAATTTTTCAAGGATACCTAAAACAATCTATAGGTCCTTTGCCAATAATAGATGAAATTCCCGCTACTCTAGTTCTCATCTCTAAGGATGAGGTCTTGATGTGACCATTAAGTTTACCATCTTTAGCTAAATAAAATCATCTTTTTCTTCTTAATAAATCAATTTTGAAGTGGATTTTAGTAAGGCTTGAAAAATCTTTAGCTTTTTTGAGGTGGAATATAAAGTAGATGCTTAGTTTGTTTTTAGTACTCAATATGATCTAAATTTCTTCCTAGCTTCTAATATTTCTCCATGAGTATGTGTAAGATTCTAAAATCTAAGTGAACAGATTATTAAATAATCCTTGACAAGTCCATGGCTCTAGAGATACTAGTAGTGTTGAGCTCCATAAATAATATAAGTAGAGAACTCTAGAGACATTTGAAGGCTTTAAAGATAGTGTGAGAAGCTACAAAAAAACTACCAACACACTCTAAAATTCTTGCAAGGTTTATTGACAATCATTCATTCTTGAATTAATGGGCAAGTATCTATTCCATGCTGACTCCATAGATCTCTCACAATTATTACATTTCATGTTGCTTTTTTTCACTAAGGCTAACTCTAGTTACCACAAAACTTAAGTGTCACTACATGGGTATTGCATGTTCTACATGATAATCTGATCAATAAATTGAATAATAATCATATGGGAGCAATTAAA
The DNA here is from genome assembly GCA_007258455.2 of Sequoia sempervirens. Taxonomy (NCBI): domain Eukaryota; kingdom Viridiplantae; phylum Streptophyta; class Pinopsida; order Cupressales; family Cupressaceae; genus Sequoia; species Sequoia sempervirens. The sequence continues at coordinate 257,726,472 of VDFB02000003.1, read as the reverse complement.
TATTTCCTAGAAAAAGGGTGAAGAAGAAGAGGGAAAGTGAAAAATGAAGTTTTAGAAAAACAATGATATGTCCCTCGTTTCTTAAAATGAAATTAAAAAATAAAATAAAATGATTTAGAAATTTTAAATCATGGGGAATAAAACCCAAAAAATATTTGAAGATCACTACAATGAATGAGGAGTTTGAAATAGAAAATCAATGATGCAAATATGGAAAAATAAGACAATAGTTATAGTTTGCTAAGAGTTTGAATAAACATATCCCTAAAAATAGGATTTCAAAGCCATTTTTTTAGTGGATTGATTGAGTAGATTAGGAATGAGTATTCCACAAATAAATAATAGACGTTCAATCAAAGGGGGGAAAAATAAGGGCTTGTTCATTGTGAGGAAGTAAGTTAGTTGTTATATTATTTTTCAACATTGTATTTCCAAAATTTCTATAGTAAATTCAATTTTTGTGTGTGTGCTATAGAGTAGATTTAATTTCTACATGTAAATTTTAGAGTAGATTTGAGTTCTATAAGTGTGTGATAGAGTAAGTTTGATTTCAACAAATTCAATTGTCAATATTTTTGTAGAAGAAATTATTGTGCGAATTCTCTCTTCCCTCTTGCATATAGCCATAAACACTACCTTAGATTAATAATTAAATGACGAGGAATAAAACAACCCTCATCAAGTTTGTTTCTTGAATAGGATGAAAAGTATGAGCTCAATAATAGGAGAATGGACGAAGATGATGATAGCTAAAGGAGAAGAAATGCTCAAAATTTCCATAGAGAAATGGGAAGAGGTGGTAGAATGGAAAAATAAATCTAATACTTGTTGACAAATGGTTGTAAGGATAGATTGGAACAAAAAAATAAAATCATCCAAAATTGATGGCACTTGAGATCTTAATTGATAAATTGTTCTTAAGAGAGAATATTGTAACAAAAGAAGCACTTCCTCATATTAGAGCATGAATTTAACAACTTAAGTGGGGAGAAACTTTGATTAGAAAATGTATTGAATAACTACAAAAACTAAAGAAATTAGCTATAGACTTGAAGTTTAAGGGATTAGTTCATTTATTGAGAAAGTAACAGGGTTAAGTTTTAACACCAACAATGTGTAGGGTGAAAGGTCTTGTTAGCCAAATTTGTAAAGTTGTTCAATAACATCTTAGCTGAAAAAATATAGAACTTTGGTGACGATGTTGTGAATAATGTTGTAGATTCCTTAACATTGATAAATAAATACAAGAAAAAGACTAGAACCTAAACAATGGTATATGCAAAGTTTTCATCCACTTATGGATCTTATAAATATAGATGAAAATTCATATGAAATTAAAATAAAAGTGAGAAGAATAAGGACCTAATTACTTAAGGGGAATCTAGAATAAGAGAAGCTCTAAAGGATAATGAATTTATCCGATTTAAATCATATAGAGTTCACTAGAAGGTTAAGTTGCAAGGGCCTAAAGTTTTTTTATCCTCATTGAGTCTTGTAAAGTTTTGGCTCATGATAGGTTTAACGAAGATTGTCCTTCTGACCACCTATATGAAATTTTCAATTCCAACTTCATGAAGATGTGTCAATAAATTTATCTTCATTCAGGATATGCCAACCGTCAATTTAAAAGATGCCAACCCTAAGAGAATATTCCTTTCCTTTTTCAAACTAAAAGATGTGATTTTTGAATATTCTCTTTCCTTTCAAATTACAATCATCGATTTTCATGATGAAATCTTAGCCATTCATATATAACTTACTTTGGCACCTTGTTTCTTAAAGAAGTGTCACCGCTATTCTTTGTTAGAGGACTGTAAATGGTTGTTAATTATGTAGCATATTATTGAATAACTGTCAATAATTTTCTACTTCGTGGGTTCTTGTCAATTTGATTAGTAGTTTTGTTTGTTACACTTAAAAATTGTAATTAGGATGCCAATTTTTCATTTTCAATTTGATCGATAGTTTTGTTTATTTATAATTACAAAATTGTAATTAAGATGTTAATTTGAGTCATGTCAATTATAAATTTCAAATGAATTGTTATTTTTTTAAAGTCTTCCATAAGAATTGATCAAAGTTATGTATAAATTCTATCAAATATTTTGGAATAAAATTTGATCCTTACATTTTTGGATGAAGTTGTGTTAAATTTGTGCCCATCTTAGGTAAATTCATCCTACTTTGGAGACTATAGAACCATAAATTCCCTTTATAAAACAATATCCTAATTAAAATTCTAAGTTATCCTATAAGTCAAGACCTAACATTTGAAGCCTTGGGATAATTGAATTATAATCTAATATTTGATTCTCTTTCGAGAGAGGTAGAGTTTGAGGCAGTGGGCTTAGCTTGATTGGCTAAAGAATCTTGTTGTAGGCAAGATGTCATGAGATCTAGTCTCCCCATTGTCCTTGTGGTACTAGAGGGCATGTTGTGCCAGCATCATTGGTCACATGAATTTTTTTTACCAAACACACTACAGTTCATAGGGGGAGCTACCTGATTCATGCAATCTAAAAAAAAGAGAGGGGTAGAGTTCACTGCAAATTTTATCTAAAGTTGTATGTACATACAAAACATGTCAACACTTCTCAAAGCTCTTTGTAATTACAATACTTATCACATTTGTAACAAATTGATGTAGGAGCATCCGGGTCCACAAGCGATCCTACATCGCCCAAAATATATTTTCCATGTAATTTTCATTTTGGTGTGTATTTTGGTTTGTTTTGGTGTTTTCTGGCATCTCTCTATAAAAAGAACTTATAAATTTGGTCAAAATTGCAAGATTCCAGTTTTTGCCAAATTGTCATTTTGAGGCTCCGTAGGTAGTTTTCGAAAATTTATTCCCAAAAATCCATAAGAGCTAGAGTAGAATCCTTTTTTAGGGATATTCTTTGAGGCACCATGTAAAATATTCAAAAAGAATCAGGGTAAAATCTTTCACGGTTTGAGATATTTTAATGCTGAAATTTTGTAAAAAAATATGTGTGGATAGTTAATGGGAAATTTAATTTCTCAAGTTTTATGAAGTTTGGAGAAAAATAGCTTGGCGGGGACCTTGGAGATGCTATTCTATGCATCTTGGCAGTTTTTTATGCAAAAATAAACTTCTGAGTAAGAGTTATGCAAAAAGGCAGTTTTCCAGCACCTTAGCACATAATCAAAGTTGCATATTTGGATTTTTTTTCCAAATAGCATATGCATCCTCACAAGGTAATGTTTGGTGGATTTTTTTTTATCTCATATTCATCTTGAGAAGCAAATTCAAAATTCAAATGGGCAGTGGTGGAGGATTTTAATATAAAGGGGGTAAAATTTTTATTAAATCAAGGAAACGTTACAAAGCAAGGGCATTAAATGGCCCTATCAAGTTCAACCAAGTGATCCAATTGATGAGACAAATCTGGGGGTAGTTGATCCCGATCCACCAAATTCCAATCATGAATATGATCAGAAGCCCATTTAGCCAAGCAATCAACAACACCATTCCATTCACGAGGAATATGATTGAAAGTAATATAATTTAGAGAGGCACAAATAGTGAGAATTTGTTCAACAATCAAAGCCAATTGCCAACTCACATTATCCAAATACCTCCTTTTCAGTAAGTTCACCACAACCTGGGAGTCAGACTCACATATGATCCTTCGCCATCCCAATTGACTGACCCACTCCACAACCAATAAAATGGCATGAACCTTCATAAGATTATTCGTCTGAAGACCCTTATACACAGAGAAAATAAACTGAACATCTCTAGAGCTATCTTGGCCCACACCCCCAATGCCAGCATGACCCGTATTTCCACGAGAAGAGCCATCCGAGTTGATTTTTAGGACTCCAAAGGGAGGAGGGGTCCATCTTCCCTCCCTACTCACCTTCAAGGTAGGATGCCTCCATATGTTGTGCATGAGCTATCGTTGCGGAGGAGAAAGATGAAGATGATTACAACAACCAACATCACAAGGGTCCACCAACATAGTCATATCACACTTAGCCACAATAGTTTCCCCTAAAGAGTGTAGAATTTTCCACCAAAGGTGAGGAGCCATCAACCTCGAATCCTGAAAGATCCGCCTATTCCTCTCCAACCATAGGTTCCAGATAATAAAGGAAGGCCCAAGAGCCCAAGCAGCCTAAAGAAAGGAGGTAGAAACAGGGTCCCTACCCCACCGTTCCCCAAATTCCACCAAAGAGGAAGCATGCCAGTAGGCTGTATTCCACACCCCCCACCAGAAGTGCCAAATCTCCCTAGCATAGGAACATTGGAAGAAGATATGGGAGACACTCTCTTCACAGCCATGACACAAAACACACATAGAGGGGCCTTGGAAACCATGCTTACATAAATTATCCCAAGTAAGACACTGGTTTTGAGCCACTAACCACATAAAGAAGTTGCACTTGGGCCATGATAACTTGTGTCAAACTTGCTTCCACCAAGGGACCTCAATGTCCCCAAACAACTGCCTACCTAACTACTTATAACTAGCTACCACAAAGTACTGTCCATACAAGTTTGAACCATCCCAAGCCAAGACATTAGGTCCTCTCAAATAATTACAAGCATGGGAAGCCAAAATTTGGGAAAGCTCATGCCTATCCCCCTCAGACCCTCCATGTGGCCACTCAAAAGGATGCTTCTAGCGAAAATGTACAACCAAACCATCATGCTGCGCCACCTTATATTGCTCCACAGTATCCCAACCACCCGCAATAAAAACCTCAAAAAGAGGCCGAAGATGAGGAAAAGAAGAGAGAATAGGAGGGTGACCATCCCAAGAATCTGACCAAAAAAGAGCCTGTGTCCCCAAATGAAAGATCCAAAAAAGAGCACCCTTAATCAATTGCGCCCCCACTTTCAAAGTATGCCAAACCATAGAACCACTCCCTTCTAGAGGATAGCGAGGAACCTCAAAAAAAGAAACACCCTGAAGATATTTATGGTTGAGAATACAAGCCCATAACTGGTGTTGATGGGTGCACCAACGCCAGTAAAGCTTGGCAACAAGAGCTTTCCCATTCAAAATAGTAGAGCGTAAACCAAGACCACCCTCCTGCTTTGGTCTACACACCGATTCCCACTTAACAAGGCTCCATTTTGAAGACAACAAATTATCGCTCCAAAGAAATTGACAAGAAAGAGCATTAAATTCCTTAAGGAAATACATAGGAGCTGCTTGAACTAAGCACCTGTAGATGGGAAGGGCCTGGATAACAGACTTGAGAAGAGTCACTCTAGTAGCAGTAGACAACCATCGATGAGTCCAATGAGTAACCTTTTGTCTAAGCTTATCAAGCAACAACTGCCATGAGGATCTGGGCTGACGATCAACAAGAGGAATACCCAAGTAGACAAAGGGAAGAGACCCAATTTGAAACTGTAGAATAGCTGCAATCCGACGCTGGATAGCTTGAGGAGTATTAAAGAAGAATATAGAAGACTTCTGCTCATTGACTCTCTGGCCCGAAGCCGCATTTCACCTTTTCTCCATGTAATCACTCCGGGTAAAACAAGAAATGATAATTATTTATTTCAACTATTACAAAGAAAAATTTAGAGCTGAAAACATGGATATCGTCATTAATTTGAAGACCTAGGGGTATGGATTGGTAAGAGGCGGGTATTTTTGACCATATTGATTAAAATATCTATGTTTAGACTTCCATTTTGGAGGGCATTTTCAGAAAAAAAGTGAGAACAAGTTTGGATACCAAACATAGAAGATTCCAACAAGGATTTGAATTATTTAACTGTATATTTTATTGAGGGAGGGGGCTGCAACTTTGGAGTGAGCATTTAATTGCCTTTTAATTCATATTTAAAAAAAGTTTTTTTAAAAAGAGGAGAGAGGGAGAGCTGGCAAGGCTGTTGGATGGGAGTATGGTGGAGATGAGGACAACATGAATGTTTTGGGAGGGAAGATTTTTAAATCTTGCATGAAGCAAGATGCAGACCGAGTTTAAGGACAAGTGAGAGAGAATGGCCATAGAGATCCAAGCTTTGTTAAAAATATATTTTACTGATCATATTATTGAATAAATATTGTAATTGTTGCAAGATGTTTGCACATTATTTTCAGATTTGAATGCAGTGATTTTATTTGTTCAAATTCTATGGTTTGTGAGTTTGTGGATGGGTGTGTGTTCTTCTTTGCATTACAAATCCACTATCATAAAAATTTCTATAATTATAGATATCTATAATAAATCCACCAGAGCACAAAAACTTTCTTTAGCTACATGATTTCCACGCCTTCAACAAATCCACTAGAGTCTTGTAAGAAACTTCACTTGAGAAAGCCTTATTCATACCATCTTATACAACTAGATGAAATCTCCTCACATAATTGGCATGCAAACTTCTCTTATATAAATTGACATAACCTCCTAAACCATCCCAATGAGCACATTGGCTTTGATACCACTTGACATAGTCTAGGATAAGGGACCAACTAAAGGGAAACCTTATCCTTGCAATCACACACATAATCAATTGTAACCAATAGACAAATCAAATATGATAAGAACATGTAATCATTTCCAAACCCAATTCAAATAGGCATTATGGATACAATACTAACAAACACTATCTTTATTAATCAAAATCAAATTATATACTTACCTCATAAGAATATAGTCAAAAAAATGAAATTTTAATCCTCTCAATCTCACATCTCTCACTTCACATATGCTAATGAGATTTTAAATCATCCAACCAAGGAAAATTACCTCTATATCCTTTTATTCCAACATTCACATAGATCATCTAATCTCTTAGTCCCCAGCTAAGGAGGAATATATTCAATAATTTTTTATCGATTCCTTGCTTACCTCTTCCTACCCTCGTATTGGTTTCTTTTCAAATTTACTAAGGTCCATTACAATAGCCATCCCATATATAACACTTTCCTCATGTAACTAAATAACAACTTATCAAAGTATGTAGAAAATTGTAGCTCTAGTTAGCCCCAACTATGTGGCCTCAAAAAAAGAAAAAATCCATCAATAAATCTTACTAATTCACCTCAACATTTCAATGCTAGTGGTTAGAATAAATTATACTAACTTTTATAGACATGTTTTGATGATCACAATACACTATATAATATGTTACATGCATATAAACAAAGGAAAGAAACTACCACTTTAACCTTATAACAATCACTTTGAAGAATCTCAAGTCATCAACTAGTTTTTGAACAGGGGTAAGCATTTGCAAGTTAGAAAATTATGAAACACATTCAAACAGATGCCTAATTAGTCTTCATGGGTCCCATATGAAGAAATGCATAATATCATCTCAAGAATGAGGATTCACCAATAATACTATGTGGGACCTAGGAAAGGATGAATATACAACGATGTCAAGTTGTCACTAAAGGATTAATTAACCATAAAATATGTAATATTTAATGAAAATTCGAACACTTGAGCCTAGATTTAAGTTTCTATAGTAGATTACAAAAACCAAACACAAAAATGCATATAGTGTTGGTAAACAAATTTGTTTTTGTATATTTCAATGTGACTCGCCTAATGGGCAATGACAACTATTCCAATAGTTGGATTTGTTATTGGACTAACAAATTTCCTTTGCATTTGATGTTATATATTCCATCATTCACACCTGTATGGTTTGTTTGATTGTTTATTTTGTTCGATATGTTGTCAATTCGTGTGTATAATTTGCTAGTTGGTTGAACTCGTGAGTACTATTTTAGAGCACATGATACCAATATTTAGCCTATACATTTGTAGTTCACATTGACATATGAAATGAGAAAATATTATTGTTGATTTTTTTTATATTTGAGAGGGGTAACTCTCTCATAAGATATGGGTTTTGGGGGTTTTGTGTACTCTTAATCTAAAAGTACATAAAGGAAAAGGGAAAAATTAAAGAAAAATGAATTATAAAAACCCCAATGGTAGACATACAAATGACAATTGAGATTTCACAAACTATGATGAATCACACGTGTGTTTCAATACAAAGTATCTTTTGATAAGCAACGGTGATGAAATAAGAATAAAAAGTCTCAACATATGAAGAGACATGTTGCATCAACACATTTGAACCAAGATAACAAGATATGATTTTGTTTCATCACTTAATTGCATTGATTTATAAATGTTTGAATAGATGACCAATGGTTTCCACTATTACACAAAGGGTCACCAATTTAACATATGATAAATTAGTAATAATAACATAGAAATACATTCAAAATATACAAACCAAATGCATTCTGTATTATCTTTATGAAAATGTATAATTAAAAAAACCCTTCTACACAAATTGTCAAACCAAATTTTTTTAGTCAATTGGTTTCTATAGATGTTACTATGGAATAAGATAAATGCATTTTACTTCTTTGTTCTTTACTTGAAACTTGAGAAAATATAATTTCTATTATTGGTAGTGGTGTAGAGCTAAAGATGGAAAATATTATTGCTACCTTTCTTTAAGAGGTGAGAATGAAATCCATGAATGATGGATTGAAGGATACCTTGCATGTTCAAGGAAGTCTCAAGGATAAATGATGGCCTAATTAGAATATGAAGCAATAAAAAAGATAGATTCAAATTAAGAGGACAATATAAATTATAGGGAAGAGAAAAGTAAAGTGTTGAAATTATGGGAAGAGAGGGCATGTGAATAAGGAATTCATAAACATAAAGAAAACCTTTGATTCCTCCACAATTATTTTTGATGATGGTGATAGGGATGCTTTATTTTTTTTTCTAATACTATTAGTGATGATTCTTGGCTCATTGATCGATTATTTTCATATCATATTAACCCGCATAAGAAGTGATTCTCATCATACAATCTCAAAATGAAGGAAATATTTTTCCTTGGTGACAACACTTCCCATCATATTGTTGGTAAGGGAAAAGTATTAGTTGTGTTTTAGTGATGGGAGCATTAAATCTTGATAATATTTTGCACATTATAGGACTTGCAAGAAACTTACTTTTTTTATCCAAGTTGAATGATTCTAGAATACATGTGACACTTGATAAGTATTATTATATATTGGTGAGATAAAGTTTGGTGGTAACTAAAAGATCTCATGTTGGCACATTTTTTAGGTTGAATGCCTCCAAATTCGTAACTCTACCAATGCAATTGGTAAATAAAAAATACATGAATGTTGTGGCACCAGTGTTAGATCATATTGGTGAAAAAGGTCTTAGGGTTTTAATTAATAAAAAGATGGTTGATAATTTTTCTTATTCTAAGGAGAATTTTAATTCATATGAGCATTGTCTGTATGGTAAACATAATAGATCATTTTTTCTTTTAGAAGTTATAAATTAAAGAGGTTATTGTAAATCATTTATTTAAATATGTCTAGTTTAGTGGATGTGAGTTCTATGAAAAAATATCATTATTATGTTATACTCATTGATGATAGCTTTTGATACAACTCTTTTTATTTTATGCATTCAAAATATATTTTTTAATAAGCTTAAGGAATAAAGCCTTGATTTAAAAGTAAATAAATTATAAAATAATGGTGTTGATATATGACAATGGCGGTGAGTATTGTTTTGGAGAATTTGATGAGTTTTGTAAGCATACATGTATTGTTCAACAAAAGAAAGCCTTCTACACACCACAAAAAAATAAGCTCATATAAACTATGAACCAAAGTTTATTAGAAAGATATGGATGTATGTTGAGTGGTACATAGTTAGATTGATGCCTTTTGGGAAGAAGCTATGATTATTTCTCATTACATGGTAAATTGATCTCCTTGTCCAAATATTGTTGATAACGTATCTTATGAAGCGTGGACATATAATGAACCTCCTATTTTTAATTTAAGAGTATTTGATTGTGAGGATTTTATTCATATGTCTAACAAAAGGTGATCCTAACTAGATCTAAATGCATAGAAATACATCATTTTTTTTGTTACAACTGTGAGAATGTAAAAAATTACAAGGTTTGAAATCTATTTATGATTTACTATAGAGATGTGATTTTAAGGATTTTAGAGCATTTTAAGGTCTTGAGCAGTCAAATGAAAAAGAACCTAAAAGAAATTATTACTTATTGAAACTAAGATAAAAAATCAAGAAGATGCAAATGTTGAAGAACAAAATCATTGATTAGACGATGAAGAGGAAGAAAAGGATTCAAATGATAATTCTAAGTAGGTTGTGAAAGATGAGCATGCTAAAGAATAATCAAATCTCCTTAATCCTACCATGAGAAGATCCATAAGACAATGAAATCAAGTTGATGGGTTTAGCCCACCAAAATTTTGTTGTGTATTTTATTTGCTATGTACTAATGATGGATGAAGATATTTTAGGGAGGCTCTCTCTTTGGAGGATGGTGAGCCTCTGATATAGACCATGTAAGAGGTGATGATGGCCTTGGATAGTTGTGACACATAATATCTTTTTAGTTTTCTTAGGGGAAGAAATCTCATTAGTTGCAAGTGGGTGTATAACAAGATAATTAGAGTAGATGGATGGTTAAAGTGGTACAAGGCCAAATCAGTGATCAAGGGATACTTTGAGAGAGGAGTTGATTTCAGTAATTTTTTCTATCCTATTACTAAGTTATCTTGTATTATATTTCTATTATCTTTTGCTTCAACTTTATTAGTGTGAAATTGTATTCACAGTTTATCATAAGTTTATTAGGGAGTTTTTATTAGGAATTTTTTTTCCTATTTTTAGTCTGTGGATCTTGCGACGTATGCCATGATATTGCTTTTCCACTTTATCTATTCTAGGCTAAATCTGGATGTATATCTTGTTATATTTTAAATTTATGATTAATGAATAAATGCACTAATATTCATTTTGTATCTTTTCCTCTAGTTTTTAGCTATTTTGTTTTACTCTCTCTTTGTAGAAGAATTACTACAAGTGATTTAGGATATTGTAGAGCTACCATTAGTTTTAACATGGCACCACAACACAAGATCTGGAAGTTTCTTCTCTAATTTTTAAAAGTTTTATCCATGAAAGATTAATCAATGCATCCTAAATATTACAAAAAGAGCCACACATGAGTCTAGACATTGTCAAAACCCTTGAATCACCTATCCAAATGTCAAAATTAGAAACTAAAATTTTTGAGGTTTTTTTTGGGTTCTTAGATTTTGTTTGTGAAATATTATAAGATTGTATAGATCCATATGGTTGTACAGTTTATACACCATGATACCTATATAATCATCCTTGGGCTCTAATATATTCATTAGCATTGTTATTATGGTCTGGTTTGTGGATTTGTACAATGATCATTTTCCTATGGGTTAGCTTCATCCAATGGTCATTATCCTACAAATTAGCCTCATCCAATGGTTTTTAATTGTAAGATGATTTTTTTACATATTAGGTTTTATTTGAAGGTTTTTCCCTTGCTTTAGTGGTTGGTCATATGGAGACGAGGGATAACTTTAAGAAACATCGCTAGGAAAATGTGTTAAAACCTAGCAAATCTTGTATAATTCTCGAAAAAATGAATTTTACTAGCAATTTTTTTCTTTATTTAGGAAAAAAATATAAATTCAATTGGTGAATCTTTTGTAATCACTAGAAGATTGTAGAAAATCTTGGAAAATTATATTTTTATTGAAAAGCAATAAAATATTTTTATTTGCGAATTAAACCTATTTTCAAACCAATAAAATATTTTCATTGGTGAATTAAACCTGTTTTCAAACTAATACAATATTTTTATTGGTGAATTCAACCTGTTTTCAAACAAGTAAATTATTTTCATTGGTGAATTAAACTTGGGTAAAAACCATTAAAATATTTTCGTTGGTGAATTAAACTTGTGTTCGAACCAATGAATATTTATTGTTGGTGAATTGAACTTGTATTCAAACCAATGAAATATTTTCATGGTGAATTAAATTGGTATGTGAATAAAAATCATAGGGTGGGTGGTGAAAATATCAAATGCTATATATCATTCTATTTTAGAACAAATTTTCCACACGCCCAAATTCTTACTTAAAGTCTCCAGAGTGGAGACAAGTGTCAACATAATTATAAGTTCTGATTAGAAGTGTGAAATTTATTGTGACTTGTTAGTGGATATTGATAATGATTAAGGTACAACAAGCCATTTAATTCTCTTATCTTTTCAATGCTTAAGTGCTTTGCTTGAAGCCAGATGTCAAAGGAACTTAACAAGTTATATTATTTAATAAGTTAATATAATGTTAACATACTAAAAATATAACATTAATATACTTGAAAAAATTAAAATTAATGTATAAAATTTTTACCGATCGATGAATGTTCAATGGACAACTATAGTTGCATTCTAGAAGGAAATGTTCGAAGTGCTAGACTTGCAAATTCAAACCTTTGAAATCACCCTAGAATTGTTAGATTTGCAAATATTAACAGTTGACCTTTTATTTAAGTGTGTTATTACTTATTAAATCACTTAAATTCATGACTAATTTTTTGTGAAATAACATTATCGCATCAACATGGGTAAAAGTACAAACTCTTATCACACTTTATAAAGGAATTGTCCAACACCAAAAAATTCGCAACTTTGACCACATAAAATTGGTCTTTATATTTTGAATTTCAAAATGATGTAAACTAATAAAATGTAGAACTCTTGATCAAGTTTATTCCTCTAAATTTTCATAATTTTTAAAAATTATTTTGATATTTTTTATCAATTTAAGAGCAAATTTTGAAATGCTGAAAATTTCAGGAAAAAGTGACGTTCAGTTGACGTCAAGAAACAAATTGAAAAAAAAACTTTATTTTCCCTTGATTTTTTTCTCCAAATTGGTAACTTCAATATGTAGTGCGTGGACTTTTTTTTTGAAATTTTGATGTATATTTTTCTAATAATAATATTTTGAAGTCAAACTTACCAAAATTTGATAGTTTTCATTTGACGTCAATTATTGTCTACTTTTTATCATTTAAAAAAAAATTATACCCTTGTAAAAAGGATTCTCTCATCTAGAGCACCATATATTTTTCAAAATTTTTAATATTTTTTACTACTTTTTAATTTCTAATCACCCTCTTTTTTAACTTTAAGAGCCTACTTACATTATTTAAAAAATATATATTAACACTAATCAAAATATAAAAAAATTATATTTTTGGATTCACCACTCCGAGCTCTACAAAAGGGTATTTTTCTTTAGAAAAATCATTATGACTAAAGAAATATTTAGTTGAAGTTGAAGTTTTAAGAAAATTCTAAAAAATACTGAGTTGGCTACCAACTAGGATGCCACATTGATAGTTTCAATAGAAAGGGTTTTAGGCAGAAGAGTTTCGATTGAACCCTTTATATCAAAATATTACACATAAATTGACTCACATTTTAAAGTGACAAGGGAAAAATTCAAAAAATTTAGTTTCAAACGAAAGGGTTTCGCTTGAAACTCTATGTGCCACGTATAGGCCATGTGGTTTCAAAACAAAATTGTTTCTACCGAAACTATTTAGGTTCAAACTATTTCACTCAGAACCATTTAGTTGGTCGAAAGTGTGACACAACTTTATGCTTTTACCCACATGTGTGTCTTGTGGTGAATTAAATGCTCAAATGTTGAGTATTGATGTCTTTGTTCTATATATACTTTACCAACTTGATGTTCTTCATATCATTTATAACATATTTTCTTTCTAATTCTCTCTTCTCTATTCACAATTTCATTGCGATATTATGGAGTCTTCATGGTGTGTTATGCTATGCAAATGTTTTTGGGAGAAAAGAAGCAATAATGCATACAATAGACAAAAGTTGGGTATGGTATTCACTATTCCTTATGTGCATATTGAAGAGGCTATAAGAACAATTCTAGGTAGGGAATGACTTCAAAACAACTCCCATGCTTTATTTTATGAGGTAGCTTTTGCTTTCTTGTCCGATTGCATGGATTTTTTTTGGATAAAGAATTGGTGAAGATGCTAGAAATATGTTATTTTCAGCCTTTCATTTACTCTCTTTCTTCATTGGAGTTGGCACTTGAGCATTATAATTTTGAATTTGGGTTATCCCTTGTTGGTGGAATCTTTCCCAAAGTTGAACTAGATTCTCCTATAGTGCAAGATCTTGCCCTAGTTGTTATGAGGTATGGTCTAGTTTGTGATACGACAAATGAATCACTATTGAATCTAAAGTTTTTGGAGAAAGGATTTGGGTGATTTCCTTCTCATCTTTTCTCTTAATTTTTTCAATTCAATTCACATCTTGCTCAAACACTTAGTTGAGGGCCTTCATGTACAATCATGATCCTCCATTGCCAATCTCCTCTACTAATGCTAATGAATTTTTTGTAATTCAAAATTGTATCTTTTTTATATTTAATATATACAATGGCTTTGCCATGTTGAGCATTCAAAATGTAGCAATTGATTTTTTAAGAGTGAAAAGACATTTATAATTTTTGTATGATTCATTTTTTTATAAGGAAAATTAGGTTTTGAAGGGGCCTCGAAACCCTTTACAAGGACAAAAAGCTGCCAAAAAAACTAAGCAAATAAAATTAGTAGCCCAAAAAGACAAAAAGCTGACAAAAGATAAAACATCAGGAACCTATTAGCAAAACAAAAACATCAGTAACCCAACTGATCCAACAAAAAGGAACGCTTCAACTACAACATTTTATCTAAAACATTCACTGAGGCCATATTATCCTTGATGACCTCCTCCTGCATATCTACAACCTCTTTGATTTCATCCATAGGGACAACCGCTCTCTTTTTGTTTTGCTCCTAGTCCTAAGGTATGACCCAACATTCACATCTTTCTCCATCACTGGAGAAAATTTCTTAGCTTTATCCTCCTGGTTTAGGCAATTGATTTCCTCAATCACATTCTCTAACTCACCCAAGTCCAGAGGTTTACCCGTCCAATTAAGAGCTTTTTCGTTTAGAACCATGAGACCCCTAGTTGTGGTCTTAAGAGAATTATTGTTGATGCTAACCACCATTCTTAAGTCCTCCATCATCTTACCAGTTCTCTCCTCCAGAATGGCAACACGATCCTCTATACTTTTATTGACCTTCTTTTCCAAAGAGAAAATCCTCTCCTCATGAGAGACCCCCATATGATCAACATCATTAACCAGCTCGTCCAACATAACATTCATTGTTTTAACTTTTCCTTTAATGTCCCACTCGTTCTTATTATCACAGATATTGTATGATTTATTTGTTTACTTCTTTGACATATATATTTAATATTAGTCTTAAGTGTCAAGAAATTGGTATGCAAATAGTGTGGGTGGAAAAAATATCAAATGCTATATATCATTCTATTCCAGGATGAATTTTCCATAGACCCAAATTCCTACATAAAGTCTCTAGAATGGAGACAAGTGTCAACATATTTATAAGTTTTAAGGAAAAGTGAGTGATAAATTATGACTTGTTAGTGGATATTGATAATGATTAAGGTATAACAAGCCATTTAATTCTCTATATTTTCAATGCTTTGAAGTACTTTGCCTGAAGCCAAATGTCAGTGCAACTAGCATTTGCAATAACTCTTGCATGTGCTACTATCAAGTATTGTTATCTTCATTCTTTATTTTTCAGTTATATATTTCATGGTTAATCCTTTTTTCCGACTTATGTTCTTTTTGCCTGCTTTTATTGTTTTGGCTTGAAATGGGGTCCTAGTTCAAAGTGTTTATCCCTTGTTTCCATTAGGAAGTGAGAGACATTTTACCTTTCTCAGGGGAGACGTTGTGTCGTGTTTTCTTATATCAATGTGATCAAGTGGATTTGGATATTAAAATGGTGGTTGGCAAAGACTAGCTTCATAATATCCTTTGGCTTTACCATCTGAGGTCACTTCTTTATTTGTTTCAAATTATTGATGGGATGGATCCTATTTGTAGTATAAAGGTCATCTAATATTAGCCTCCTAATAAAATCTATAACTAGAAATTTTGGCTCAATTCCATGTCATACTATCATCTAGTCACTTTGATTTTCTCAAAACATATGAAAGAATTTACCATAATTTTTGGGAAGGTATAAAAATAGATGTTAGATAGTTTGTGTTTGGTTGTGAAAATTTTCAATAGAACAAAGGGGAAATAGTTTCCACCCTAATAAAAACTCAACCATTGCATATTCATGTCCAAGTTTGGGCTAACCTTTTAATGGAATTAATTAAATTACTTTCAAATTTTACAAAGAAATCAATCATTTTAGTGTTGGTAGATCTCCTCTCTAAATATTGCCATTTTTATTCTTTAGGCCATCCCTTTACTTCCTCCATTGTTTCCCAAACCTTCATGGACTAGATATTTTTCCTCCATGAAATTCCTACTTTCATGATCAATTATTATTATCCCACTTTTGTTGGTCACTTTTGGTGAGAAATTTTCCAATACCATGGTACCCAACTTAAAATGAGATCCACATATCATTCCTATGCATATGACCAAGCTCAAATTGCTAATAAATTATTGGAAACCTATTTATGTTGCTTTGCTTCAAGTCACCAACATCATTGGACCAAATGGTTACCCTTGGTAGAATGGTAGTATTATACCACTTATCACACAAAAATAAATATGATACCGTATAAAGTAGTGTATGTTCAATCTCCATCATCTCTCTAGACATGTACACCTATCACTTCAAAGGTACACATAATGGATTTATACTTAATACACATGACACTATTCTCTACACTCTTAAGGAAAACCTACACAATATAAAACCATGTGAAGCTATAGGCTAATCAATACCGCTGAGGAAGAACTTTCACCATTGATAACATGGTCTTTCTTCACCTCCAACAATACAAATAGTTATCCTTGAAGATGAAGGCTCATAAAAAAACTAGCACGTAGTTTTATGAGCCCTAAAAATTTTAAGCTTCCCTCCTCCTTGAAGCTCCACCTAATTTTGCATGTTTCTTTTTTTGAAGAAAACTATTGACCAACAAATTCATGCTAGATTACATAACCCAAGCTAGATACACAAAGATCTATCCTTTTGACACTTGGGTTATCCTTGATTGATGATTGTTCCTACTCTACAACTACACCATCACAAAGGGCATTGTCTAATGACATGGTGTGTAACTAAAATATGCAACATAGGAACCTCTCTTCTAATTGCAACAACAATTTCTTCATCTCAATATTTGAAGAAATATTTTTGAGGAGATCACGTTAGGATCTATAGTCTAACTATTTTTTTCCTAGTTAGTTATTTTTGTATTAAGATATAATTAATAAAAGTTTTGAGGAGATCACGTTAGGATCTATAGTCTAACTATTTTTTTCCTAGTTAGTTATTTTTGTATTAAGATATAATTAATAAAAGTTTTGAGGAGATCACGTTAGGATCTATAGTCTAACTATTTTTTTCCTAGTTAGTTATTTTTGTATTAAGATATAATTAATAAAAGCATAAGATGCATATGCAATTTAATTTTCCCCTTTGGCTAATATTATCCTAGATGCATGGTATGTAGTAGTTCTTTTGGGTAAAATTAGTTTACATAGAGTAGTTTAATGGAAGAATGGATCATTTAATGGAAGAATAGATCATAAATGAATTATATTGTATTAAGCATTACTTAAAGGAGGTTTTCACCTCAAAGAGGTCAAGGATATACTATAATTTGATTATGTCAAATCAATGTAAGAAAATTTATTGTGTTTTCATTTTCAATATTTGTTTTCTTGTATTTTATGAATCTAGCTAATTTTTTGTAAGAATGTAGACTAGTACTTGACTTGGTAGTCAATTTTTCCCTAGATTTCATTATTTTTTTGATAGAAGATACCAATGAATATTATATTTTTAACATCCTTATAATTACTATCAAATTTAGGCTTAAGGTCATTGATTAATAATTCATGCATGTCCATTTGAACTTTCTCTTTCCCCATTGATTATTCTTTGTCTTCATTCTCTATGATAGGTATTTAACTTTGTGTGCACTATTCACAACACACTCATATTGTGCCTTCTATTCTTCTCCTTATGCCTCACCTTGTTAGGGCTTTCCTTTTTGCAATCGTCCTCTTTCCTTTTCTAGTGCATTTTTATCTCTAATGTCTCTCAAGTGCACTTTTCTCTAGCACACTGTTCTTCTTTGCACAAGCATTAAACTTCTAAACAATCTCCTACATTCCCTTCTACCTTTGGATCCTTGAAATTTCTATGCATCTTTAATTCATGTCATCCTATATGATGACTTAGGTTTCATCCCAAACATCATGGAAAACTATTATTATTATCCTCTTCTCTCCATCCCAATTCTCAAGCACTTAAATTACTTGGATTCAATGATATGTCTAAATACCTCAATATCTACAATTTAGCCATACTACCTTAAATTTAGTGTTTGCTTCTACTCTTCTTGCACAAGGACTAATCTTCATTTTTAACCACTACTACTCAACTCTTCACTAGAGTTTGAACTTGGCCAATTACTCCTTGCACACAATAGAAGAGTGTGCCTCCTTCCTCTACATATGTCAGTTGGAAACAAAAGGGAAGACAATTGAGAGGGGGGTGAATCAGTTGTCATAGAAATTATACTTATTAAACTTATTCTCAGATTTGATAAATAAACATGAAAGTATAAACCATCACCACATCAAAAACACACATAATACTATATTTTTTACATGGAAACCCTATTAGGGGAAAAACCACGGTGAAGGTTAGTCCACAGGATTATACTCTGTTAAAAGTATAAAAGTATTATAAATGGGGAATGCACATGCATTCAAGCACACTGCCTAGAGCTCACTGCTCAAATACAAAAGGCTTATTGCCCAAAAGAAGACTCACTATCTTACAGTAACATTTAGATTACATTCAGAATATTTTGAACTGAGAAAATAACATCTTCTAATGCCTAATTATAGTTTTGGTTAAGCACATAAACACTTTCATCTGCTCACTCTTCTTCACACTTTATTTCTGCCTTCAAAAGATTAGAACATTATTCACACGTAGCACTCAACATACGTCGCACACCATACCATCAAATGGTATAAACAATTGATCATATATATCCATAACCAAGGATAACATCAACTACATGTCGGCCCAACAAAATAAGAAATGTGTTCAAACTGTCGACCCAAATAAATAAACAATTTATCAATGTGAACCAAACAATGTTAGCCAAAACATAGTAAGGACCCAAAACAACATCCTCAAATATGAAACACCTTCAAAAATTATGCCTCGAAGATCCACAACACGCTACAATCACCTTGTCAGCCATGATCATGAAAAACATGAACTCACAAAAGAAAATCACCAATAGTGAGCACAACGATCAATTCAGACCAACAACATAGATAGAGCACGATCTAGAAACATCCACAAGCATCATGAATCACTACAGAAGCATCCACAACAACTCAAATTACTATCTAATCACATCACCTTCTTTCAGGAACACCAGCTAAAGCAACATAACAATTGTCAGAACACAGATACTCATAACTTAATCAAACTTCATGCGAATCTCTAAAAATTCATGTGGATAAACTAGATATACTTATCAAAAAACCCTTTAATCCACAACCTCTTATCATCAATATACTGAGCTAGCCATCATACTGAACTTCACTGTATCACTGACAACCTCCAACTTATTTTATTACAATTTTCTCAATATCCTCAACATATACAACCTTAAATACATTAATGGCAATAGTGTTGACATCAATGACAGCCACATATCAACAATATCCAACAATGTCTTCTCCTTTTGGGAAACCTTCTCCATATTTCCTTACCCCTAACTCCTCATAAACCTATATTTTGGTTCTTAAATATGGAAAGTTCTACCTTACCCTAGGGTGCCTCGAATCAACAATCCTAACACATCAAATCTTCTAGTTAGGCACACACTTATATCAAATTTCATGAATAAAGAAGATATTTATGGTTCAACAAGTTAAAGTATAACCATAAGGCCTTTCGTAGAGCTATGAGAGCGTTTGATGAATTGACATTGACTAGAATGTACTATAGTCTCTACTTACACTTTATGTTTTTGATTAAGGAAAAAATAGGTTTTGAAGGGACCCGAAACCCTTTACAAACCCAAAAAAAAAGCTACAAAAAGGACAGCCTATGGCTAGCCAATAAAAGTAGCCCCCAAGCAAGGCCCATCGAGATTTACAATTAGAACTTCTCTTATGGGAGTGAAGAGTCATGTCGAAATAAGGCCTAGAGAAATTTTCTTTCTTTCCCAAAACAGTAATCTAGCCTTCTTCCACTTGCGTTGGCTTATCCTGCCAAGCCAACACACTTTTTTCCTGAAGATGAATGCCTGCAGCTCCAGTCTCTACTTACACTTTATGTTTGTATTTAAAGAAAATTATATAAGTCAATATGTGTTTTATTCACATTCCCCATATTATTTTGTGTTTTAATCTATTTGTGCTATTTATGTACATGTTCATTGATTTTTCTCTCAACCCAAATTCAACTCCTACACCATAAATTATCTCATTTGGAACTAGAGAAGGCCAATCTATATTTTATTACTCTAGAGATTTTATGAGATAACAAGCCTCCAAAATAAAGATCAAACTTATTTGACTTGATAAATTTATATGTGTTAATGAGACTAAAGAACTTAACATCATTTAGATAATAGTAGGAAAGGTAGAGATCAAAAGTCAATAAGAATATAGAAAAGGCCAAAAAAACTTATTCAGTAACAATGTAGTACTTAAAGTTCATGTGAAAAAGGTAAATTGTCTAATTAATTATTATTAGATCCTATTCATACTAGCATACTTAAGTTTACTTCATTTATATTTTTTTGTCTCAAGTCATAGGATTAGGACACATGTAATGATCTAATTCTATCCCCATCTAAAGTTTCAACATTTCCTTTATAGCAAGGGCTTCATTGTATATTGTAATTATCATTTTTTGCATCTAATAAAATCTCAAGTTTTATAGCAAAACAATTGCTTTTCTCTTCTATGGTAAGATTTTTTGATTGTAGTTGATCCTTGGGGTGTTGTGAGAGTTCAATTGTCAACTTCAACATAGTATCAAAAATCCATATCTACAAATTTCTATCCATTTTTTGAGAGATTTAGCCTTGAGTTTTCAAATGGTGCATCTTGGAGAAAAACAAGCAACATCGTTGCATCTATAAAGTGTCAAAACCCTAAAATTATATGTTCAAACACTAAAATCAAAGTTTTAAAAAATGTGATTTTTTGTGGATCTTGAAATTTGTTAAAAAAAAAATCATACAACCAAATACCAATTTGTATAATATTTGTAGACATTTGAATTTGACCATTTCCATGAGGTCAAATTTATCCTTTATTTCGTCTATCTCACCTCCTCATTTGTATTTATTCTTATTTATTCCCCCATGAGCCTACTTGGAATTTTAAATTCCAATTTATCCTCCCAAAGCCTCTAGAAAGATTAAAAGGAAATTTTAATTCCTTACGGTCCCCTTCCCCAAGGAATTTTTAATTCCTTTTCTCATCCCTAGATTGATTAAAAGAGGAATTTTTAATTCCTCTTTTGTCACATCCTCCCATGATTTGGGGGAGGATAAGGAAAGTCATACCTTTTTCCATTCCTAAGGTACTTGAAAGTACCTCCACGCCATTGCCATCTCAACTCCATGTCACCTTTTCCCATTTCCCTAGGATGGCACATGTCATCCTCACATGTGTTGAGATGCCTCAAGGCATTTCAACCATTGGTCTCATTTCTTACTGTATTGCCGAAAATTGTATACTCTTGGAGAAAGAGACAATTTTGTGGTAAAACTAAGTCCTACTTTAGGTACCTTCCATCAATCACCTCTTAAAATTGCATTTATAGGCCCCTAATACTCATAATTTTAGACTTTGAGGCTTAATTCACCCATGAAACCACTTAAATTCCAACAAATATCATAAAAACCACTCAAATTTTGTGAAACCCACCAAAAATATTCTTGGTGGGACTAAGTCACCCAAGGTGGCGACTTAGTCCCTTTTGGGATATTTTCCACTTTTGAGCAAGAATTTCATTAATTCAAATTAATTTCTCAATGGATGTCGGTCTCTTAGGTCTAAATAATGGGAAAATTAGGTGTTTATGCTTGTAAATACACATTTTAAGTCATTTTTCACATCTCCTAGTCATTTTCAAAAAGAAAAAATTAAAAGTCAAGAGCAAAAGTGTCTTACACAAGAAGATTCAATAGCATTTTACAACAAAGTTGAAGCTTTAGGGTAGAAAACTAAAGTTTTTTCAAGTCTTCAAGCTCACTTCCTATTCAATAGCTCACATTGCAAAAGATTGATTATGGATGCCTATGGTGAAACATGGAGAAATCTAGGTTGAACAGATGCAACTAGCCATCAAATCACACCCAATGACTTGTTTTTGAAGTGATTCCATCTTCCATGTTCTTTTTATATTCAAACTTAAGGTTTGCATTGCATTTCTTCATATCATTTACATTAATTTGAAGGTTGTACCTAGGGTTTCTTGCATTGAAGTCTTGCATCTCTCAAATACCATTTATTCACCTCATTCTAGCACATTAGAATATGGTTTTATCTCATTTTCAGCCTTTCCTAGTCTTAGACACAATTAAGGCTAGGGTTTATGTAGATTTTATTTTCTAAAAAGTTTAAATACCAACTAGGCATTTGAACAAGGCAAACCCCCCATTAGAAACAAATTTATCTTCTATTTTGTAGGGTTTTCTGAAGATTCAAATCTAGATTTCCATCAAAGAACATAGTGTAGATTGTGGGCTTCCATTTCCACTTTCAGATGGGCGACTTAGTCCCATTGCATCGCTTTTCCAAAAAAAATTATAGATTCTGGTACCCTTTTAGCAGAAACAGATTTTTGGGAAAATTCCCTATTCTGCGACTAAGTTGCCCAGATTGGCCTAAGTGTCTTGGTTTCCTAAAAAGTCAAAATTTCTAGGATTTTTGTGGTTCCTGCAACTTCCAATCTGTTCATCTTCAGTTTCCAGGTGCATAGTTTCTATTTTACATCTTCATTTTATTGTTTATTGCATTTATTTTACTTTTCTGCATATCATGTTGTGTTTTCAAGCAAGTTCATTTTCTTAGGTTTTGCATCATTAGATCACTTTAATTTCAAATTAGTGTATTTGTACATCTTAATTAGGAATAATCACATTTTATTAAAATAGACTTTGAGTGTAAACCCTTGCATTTTGGTCCCCCATCCAATCCACTGTCTCCTTTTAGGTGAAAAACCCTAGGAAGAGTAAAGCATTGTGAGGGGTAAACCAAAATCATTGTTTACACCTACTTCTAATCCTATCCCTCCATCATTTTAACCTCCTAATGACTACCCTAAACACTTAGCCAATTTCCATTCACTCACACATTCAATCTCTCAAGCCATTCAAGCACTCACCCATTGCCATAGCCATTATGCACTAAAAATCCATCAAGAATCCATATTTGTACTCATCCTAGGATCAAAATCATGCACTATTAAGGTGTTATTCTATTATAATCATGATAGAGAACACAAATCAACTCAACAAAAGGGGAAAATAAAACAATCAAACTCAATAATGTAATATCTTTTACTGTGTTTCCATTTTAAGTTGAGTTTCATCCTTTTACCCCAATATGAGTGTTTGTTTTATTATTAATCTGTGCATGCTTTTTGTTGAATTTATTGCATTTTAGTAGATTAAATTCACTCGCACACAATATCATATAACACATTCACCATTAATTATGTTGCATTGTCATCATTTAATTCTTTTATAAAAAAAATAGGTGAAATTCTTATTTTTATGATTTTTTTGCAAGGGTCCAAAAAAATCAACGTATGAAAATATATCAATGTATAATTTGTGCTAGAAACAAGTTAGTGCATGAAATCAAGGAAGGGAACATATTATAATGGTCATTGATAGTTTTTATTGATGGTAAATGATTTTTTATTAAGGTTTATTAACCTATAGTTAATTGCTCACTAGGGTTTCTTTTTAAAGAAAGTGCACCATCATATGGGCATTAGCCCCTAGTAATTTCAAGATCACAAGACCTAAATCCCCATGTTGCTCATTCTTGGAAGGTGTTGCTAGATATCACCGCCTCAATTAGCTATCTACCCCTCACCACTACTTAGCTAGTAGCACCTATAGCCAACCACCAACCTACCACCTAACAACCACTAGAGGGCCACCAACCCTTGGCTTACTTGCTATAAGGCTATGTTTTTTCTTTTCCTTTGGGTATATACAACATCATATGTTTGGAAGTGAATAGTCACTGTAAAAATAATTTTGAACACTTTCTAGTGGTAATAGTCATTTTAAATTTTTTATTGTAAGTTGAAGTTTAGTCATCCATTTTGACTCCCAAGCTCATATCTCTTTATCAACTTATATCATTTTTATTATTGTTGTAGTATTGGAAAGGTATTGATGAGCTCTTCATACTCATCAATGCACTTTTTCATAATCTAACATAAACAACTTCTATTTAGTTTGTCACATATTTGCATTATAGTTGATTGCTTGGACATTTTAACACTTGAAAATAAAATAAAATAAGGAGATGACTTCATTTTAGCTAATTGATATGTATTGAGATTATTGATATCTAAT
Organism: Sequoia sempervirens; assembly: GCA_007258455.2. Taxonomy (NCBI): domain Eukaryota; kingdom Viridiplantae; phylum Streptophyta; class Pinopsida; order Cupressales; family Cupressaceae; genus Sequoia; species Sequoia sempervirens. Next base: position 257,701,856 of record VDFB02000003.1, on the reverse strand, counting down.
GTATTGTTTAAGAAGAGTGTCATAAGTTTTTTTAATTCATCCATCTATGGTAATCCTAAATAAGTATAATTATGAGTCTTGGAAAATGACATCTTTACACAACTTAGATTGCTTAATCTTTTACCTTATCTTTGTGGACTCATCCCTAAACCAAACACACCTAAGAGTAATTACTGAATAGAGGTGTAGGTTTCAAATCCTTAAAACTTGATCCTCTCCTAAGCACCAAGGATGTTGAACTTGAAAAGAAACCACTAACTTATGTTTAGATTGGGCAACAATAGAACAATTATTGAGTTGAGAAAAACCTCCTTTACTTTTGGTTCTACTAAATCAAGGGAGGTTTCTCTAAGGTGTTGCAAAATTATTGCTATAGAAACTAAACACTAACTCTGATATAGAACATACCTCTTATATAGTCCACCCATATTTCAATTGTCACTTCATGCCTATTTGTTGGTTTACAATACTCAAGGTCAAACACCTCATTAAAGAAGATAATATTCCATACTAATTATCAAATAATGTGATTTATAATAACCCCTAATGTTGTTATCCATACTTAGACATGTTATTTAGAACACACTAAAATAGGTAAAACTAAAAATATGGTTCAATTGATTTATTTTGAGTGTGATGTAGAATGATGGAGAGGTTGAGCCTTAGCAAACCAATGCATATATCCAATTGGGTAATAGGGTCAATAAATTCATTCAAAAAATGCAATAACTAAAATTAATGGTGATACCTTAATGAAGATAACACAAAAGACCATCTTTCAAAATATATAGGAAAACTAGGTTCTACGCATACATTAAAAATAATAATAGATGTTTGCAAAATGTTAAATCAATATATTGAATAATTCATGAACATATCCATAAATTTATTTTATTGTCTTGAAAAAATACCTTACAAATTTTTTTCAAGGATTTTATAGTTGTCTGGTTGGCCAATTAATTAAAAATACATCTAGAAATGCATACCATAGATAAGAAAACACTCAATCAAGGTAAAATTTGTATTTAATTATTCACTCTTCAAAGGTTACAATTGTCTATTAAAAATTTATGATGAACTCAAATCATTCATGCTCAAAGCAAATGGGTAAATGTATCTCTACATCTTTGACTTCAAAAGGATAGATGAAGTTATCAGGCATCAAGGAATGGAGATACCAAGGAATTCATCCCTTAAGATATGTAAATTAAGGGAAATCTAAACAAGCAATCTCGATGAGATAGCAATGTGAAAAGTATCAAGGGTTGAGGTTCAGGGGTAATTCATAGCTTATATTGAATTAAAGGTATTCTCACATCTTTGACTCCAAAAAGGATATGTATAAGGAAATGTCAAAAGTCGAGAATAGGAAATACTAAGGAGGAGGTACTTAGGTAAAGCGGTGGTCAAAATTCTAACTTTGAAAGGTAACTTACTTCAAAAGGTCAAAGATTTGGAGTTAGATAAAACATAGAAGGAAAATTTTGAAACACCAACAAAGGAAAGAAAAAAAAAGTGTAAAAAAGGATGTTGGGAAGAACTTTGAAATTATGACAAGAAAAAGGGATGAAGGTGGGAGATGGGTGAAAGGTATGCCAAGATGGAGAAGTCCAATATCTTGATAGAGACAAAAGAACAAGGAAAAGTTGGGCAGAAAGGGAATATGGGAAGGGAAACTTTGACAACTTGCACACACTCAAACTATTGAACAAGGCCTTACACTTATTTTTTTTAAAGATCCCTATAAATTTTAACACATAATAGACACATGGGGAATGAGGGAGAACAACAAATCCAAATTTTGACCAAAGGAGACCCATTAGGAAACATCTCAGATTGATTATTTATGATGGGGATAATGAGGCCAAAATTCAAGCACAATTAGATAGTCAAATTAGTGCACCAATTGTGTGAAATTGATATGGGGTAATAATATTGATCATGTTGTAGTAATGATTTGTTCCAATATTGATCATGAAATTGGGCATTATATCAGACTTTGATGGCCCATGTGCTCTTTGGACCAAGATTTGGGAGATCTTTGGAGACCCACATATCTCTTCATTTCCAAGTTATTGTGCTACATATTGTCTTATTTCCCTTGATATAGATAATATACCATTTTATGATGACATTTTAGAGGAACATGAATATATTACAAGTCTTACATGCTCTAATGACATAGAGACTTCTCTCTTATTTTCTCCTATTGATATTACATCTTCATATTTTGTTTTTCCTAATTAGATTAGTCTTGCTACATTCATGGCCCTTATTGATTTGGTGCAACAAGGCATTTATCATCTTCTAGATACAACTATTTGGGATTTCCATCTATCAAACATATCCTCTTTGTTTGTAAAGTCTCACATTACTAATGTGGAGAATTCATTGGAGGACACACACTTCATCTTTGATGGCAGTGATGTCATTACATCTTTGGTGTTTGCAAATGCAATTTAGTTATTTCTCTCCTAATTCTACTTTGACTAGGAGTATAGTTTCTAATTTGGAGAAGACATATTTTCTAACATGAGGACACCAAATTTGTGTTGAAAGACACATTTGGATTTGGATTCCTTCTTCATACAAATTATGGGGATGACTTCTACAATCATTGGTGAATTTGTTTCTTCTTAAGGGGAGACATGTTGTTTCTAGTGAATGGGTTGTTTTATGTCTTTAGACTCTCACCATTGGAACACAAACTACTTATAAGTCGAAGCTGATTTATAGTCTCTATATTTTCTCTCCTATATGGGGATATACATTATGAATTTATGACAAAAAACTATCCTTGGAATATCATGTTGAATCATGATTTCTTCCATCAAATGTACATATTAGTTTATTCTCTTTTCGAGAGGAATATTTTCATTTTCTCCTTTTTACTAGTTGTGAGAGATTTATTTCTTTGTACATATGTACCTCATTAGGCCTTGTAACAAGACTCATCCATCACTAATTCATCTTTGGATTTTATCACACTCCCTAAATTGCACTTAGGAGAGATGGAGTAAAAACTCATCTAATTATTATTAGACCATGTTCACAATAACATAAGTTTATATATATATATATATATACACACACACATACACACACACACATATACATATATGTGTGTGTGTACATACATACATGCATACATACATACATATATATAAATATATCTTCATCTAAGACTCCATCTTTGTCTTTATAACAAAATTTTGATTGTAATTGTAATCATAATCATTTTCGCATCTAATGAAATCTCAAGCTTAATAATAAATCAATTGTTTTTCTTTTCTATGATAAAGTGTTTTAATTGCAAGTGATCCATGCGGTGCAATGGGAGTTCAATTATTGACTCCAACTCATAGTTACACTAAAGCATGTCAAATACAAGTTTTCAACTTCATTTGTGATGGTGGCAATTGTGCATGTGGCATGGCATTTATGTATGTCATGAAGTTGCAAATGTGACATCAAAACTCACCCTTTTCCCCGTCTTTTAGAGGTTCTCCTATTCAATTCATATGATTATACCTTAACATCAAATACTCTAAGGGTTCATGGAAGACTCAATTCAATACATGCAAATTCCTAGAAGCATTGTCAAGAGGAATCTAAGTTTTCTAGAAGATTGTACAATTGAAATGGTTGAAAACAACAATCAAACATGCTAGCAAAACAAATATTCCATAACAAATTGGAGAGCATTTGAAAGTGTTTAGGATGCTAACAATATGTTTTTGGTATCTTTGAAAGCTTCAAAAAGGTAGTAAGGTCACTACATTTGCATGAAGATGGTAGAGATGAGGAGGCATGATTTCAATCATAGGAGATTTCCCACATAAGGTTTCTTTAATGTAACTCGTGTCTATCTATCTTTTGGTGCATTTGTGAATTCATTTGCTTTCTTCTTTTATATCTAAAGCATTTTGGGAAACATAAAAATCATTTGACCATCCAAAAACAAGAATAACACTTCTTCATAACAACAAATGAGATTTGAATCTAATTTCACATGGAAATAATAATCAAACACTTTTTGTTATACTACATAGAGTTGTAAGAAGCATTAATTTGTGGGCTTCAATTATTGTTATTGTAGCATAGAACAATGCAAAGGAAAAGTAAAATCCATGTTAATGATGTTGGAATATCAAAGCAATTAAAAGAACAGTCCCTCTACCTCTAATAAATATCCATTGGAATCATAGCCAAGAACTCCTATTAGGAAATTAAAGTTTAAAGTTTACATTTAATAAATTAGTTAATAGTTAGTTGTTGGTTTTAGAGAATTATTCCCATAAAGGAATTTGGAGTGGTTATTCACACAAAAATGATGGCTTAAAAAGTCAATGTATTGGATGTAAGGTGCAACATGAATAGAATGAAATTCTTCTTTAATTTTATTTGCAATGTAAATCTTTTGCTACTCTACATTAGTATTATGGCAAAAAGACAATGGGTTGTGAAGGAGGCTACGCATGAGGCATAGAAATTCGAATGGCATTGAAAATTTGTTTGAAGAGGGATTAAATCTGCAATAGAAGGGGTGTCCAAAATCAGGGGTATTCGCATTTTTTTATTTGTTGCATTGAAACCATTTGTTGTTGATGCTATAAATGTCTTATGCCTATAGAAAGCGTTGAATGTTGTTGCATCCATTTTTCAAATAAAGCATCTACAATTCTCTCCACGCTTAAGCAGTTGGGTGTGTGGACTAGATGTTTGGTGATAAATCATGTATAATGAATAGTGGTCTTTACTTGAATAAAGTGTAATTTGAAAGGAAGAACAATTTTTTTAAGTTCAAAGATTTGAATGGGAATTGCAAGGGAGAAACTCAATACCTATAATTGATCATTTACATGTGTTGGTGGAGGATGCAATAAAGGTACACAAGAAGCATCTAAAATTGCAAGGTATCACTTATTTTGTTGGTTGTCTCAATCTATCATTGACATTTTGATTTAATGATATCAAAGGGTATTTAAGATTTCAATACATTCATATGGCAATCAGAAGCAGTTATTGAAGTCATTTGTTTTTTATTCATCTCTTTCCAAAAAATTGAAGGTGTGAGAACACAATAATAAGGTGTTGGTGATAAAATTTAGTTTGTTTTTGGACCAAAATATTAGAATAAGTTTGATGCATCTTTGTAATAGAAAAGGCAATTTATTATTGCTTGGTGTGGTTCAAATTGTTGGCATTTGAAATAGAAAGAACAATTAGAGGGAGAATGGTTATCTCAAATACATTATTAAACATTTAAAGTTTACATTTAATAAATTAGTTAATAGTTAGTTGTTAGTTTTCCATAAAAGAAATTGAAATAGTTATTCAAAGAAAAACAATAGCTTAAAAAGTCAATATATTGGATGTAACGTACAGCATGAATAGAATGAAATTCTTTAATTTTATTTACAATGTAAATCTTTTACTGATTTACAACTGCAAGTTACCATACCATTCTAAAAGCTAACTTCTACAATTTTGTGTTCATATTCATTCTTAACAAAAGGCAGACATATTAAATGGAATCCTTGATAAAATAAATAAATGAATAGAGAAGAATAAATTGACTAGTGCAGCTGAACACTTATGAAGTTCGATAACATAGAAGAAGCGAAATTCTGAAATAAAATTGTGGGAAAAACATCATAAGCGAAATTAAATACTGCATTGATCCCATCAGGAAAAGTTGGCAATCACAAAGAAATCTGCAGTTAAACTGCAACTGAGAGCCTGCAGGACAGATATGGCTGGTAGCATTTTAACACGCACACAGATCGCCTGCATGCTAGATCTGCTGAATACTTGCTTGCTGCAAAGTAGCCCTTTCAAAAGAAACGGCAGCTGCAATGAATTCTGTGAACCACTGCCAGTGCTTTGCAATTTGCAACAAATAACTTATTCCTGGCTGTGAATAAGAAACCTTCCTCATCATGAGAAGATCTAAATTGATCGCCAAACATTGAGCATATCAAACTCTAGATGCACACGAATTTTCAGGACCTCCTCTTGTCTGCCGAGTGTTATAGGAATCACATTGTTGACACTTGTGTGCAATAATATGAAAATTGACTTCGGAGGTTACTCCACAGTCATTGCATAGGATCCATACCTGGTTAAAGGCAAACAATGAAGTGAATAGACAACTCCGATAATGTATTTTTTCTAAAGTGCACTGCAGGTACATTCTAAAATCTACTTCCAGATCACATCATGTAAACCTTAGTCATCTTACCATTTTGTTCTGGTAAATTTGCGGCATAGGAGTTGCAGCAACCTACAGAATAAATGAAACAATCAAAAGTAACACAGAAACTTGCCAAAAATGGTTGCCATAATCTATCAGCCAGTTTCCAAATTTTGCTAAATCAATGTTGACATAAACCATACAAAAGCATATTTTATATAAAATTTATTTTACTTTTAACTACACTTCAAGATGTTAAAAACATGATATTACGAGAGACTGTAACAATCAAATAGCTACCTCTTGGTCAAGTCTTTCCCACACCATAGACATATCACAAATAGATTTTGAGCACATTGGACATGCATATCTGCAAGTACAAATACATATTAGATCGAAATGCATTTGAAAGAGAATACAAGCCCATCCAGCTATGTAAGTTGACCCTATTTCCTCAGTAAAATGCAGTGTCCACAGCATCAAGCCTGTAAGTGTCATGTACAGGCTGTTTAAAACGAGAAATTCACAAAAGGCATCAGATATTACATAGCAGACTTAACTAATATATATCAAGCCCTCAATTCAAAGTATTTTAAGGCTGTAAAGAGAACTTACCGTCGATGTTGCTGCATCTCTTCTAAGCAATCCTTGTGTATTGTGTGACCACAAGGCAACACACTGATATCTTTTATAGACTCAAACAAAAACTGCATAGACAGCGCCCAGTAAACATTTATGCAAAAAGCAAAAGCTACGATCTCTGAAAAGTAGAATAAAAATGCAGTTTCTAAACTACATTTATCAAACTTATATTAATTTGAAGTTTGAACTATAAATCATGTCACCTACCTCAAAGCACACAGGACAGTTGTGGTGCATTGCTTTTTCAACACAAGGGTGGCGATCCTTCAAAGAGATAGAGTAGCAACATCCTGAAAAAAGGTACATAAAGCAAGCATATTAGCATTGATCTATTGTGAAACGAAGTCAACTCCTAGCATTGATTAGAACAAAATAACTTCCATCAAGCGGAGAGAAAATTTGATGGATCCGGTACACTCAAGAGGAAACCCACCACACTTATAACAGTGGAAGAACTCATCCTTTGATCCAATTCTGAAAAATAACATAATTAGCCAGAGTTAGCTAAAAGAAATCCATCTATGTTCAGTTTCAGAGTAATTTGAAGTCTACTGAGAACAGGAGATAACAATCGTAAAAGAGAGTATACCTGCAGATGCCACAGCCATCACAGTGATATTTTTGTTTTGAATCCTGGAAAAGGATATTGATAAATTTCATTAGCAATAAACACATTTGTGTTCTGTTTTTTGCTTTCGATTTAGACAATTTATTACCCTGATGCATTTTTTGGTAAGCATTATGGTACAGAAAGTTTTCCTTGAACGTTGTGTGTATTTTTCAAAGCTTTTTAACACATCTAAACCTTATTCTAAGGAATCAAAAAAACTACAAAAATTAAATAGGGATTTAGAACATACATCATCATCAAAGAATTTGCATGTCTCACAAAAGTACCTCCCCATACAGACACCACAATTAATACAGTTTTGTTGAACCTACACCCATGGAAATTGCAGAATCAGGTATACTCCATAATACATGGATCAACAGAATTTAGCACAAAAATTAACATTAATGGAGAATAAATTAACAATTGAATGTCCATTTCTTACGTCTTGTTCAGTACTACAAAGTGAACAGATGACCTGCCAAAATAGAATAAATAAAGATTAGAACTGCAGTGTACACAGAGCGTTAGAACTTGCAACATAGAAATCTTTCAAGTCTTACTTCTACTCAATACTATAATGCTATAATCAGTAAGATCCTTTAATAAATACAAAAAATATCTGGCATGCCAAAATCACAGTAACAAATAATATCTGACAGGAAAAGGAGAGAGATAATATACATTTTTCACATCATGACGAGGAATATCATGTCTGTCAAGTACATCAACCTCCATAGAATTCTGTTTAGGCACGCCAAACCAGCACACATATGCTCAAGGCTTAGAAATTGATACATATAGATCTTCATCTAGTACTGGAGAACAAAGCAAAACAAATCAAAGAACACGACCGAATAGACTAAAGAAATGGAGACTTACTTTAGCCTCATTATGGCAATGCCTGCAGTAAAAAATTTCATCACAGCATGGAGCCCTTATTTGGCATCTTCGACGGTAATGTGAACACCTGCCATAAATGATCATTATCAGTTTATAATAAAGTCAGTAAAGTAGAAATCATTCTGGCACATCACACTTACTATCTTCTTCTGCATGCAATTGAACGTTTAATAATAATAATAATATTATTTTATAGTCCACGAATACCAGGCGATCTGTTTTTGGGTCTACAGACAGCTTACAGTATATATGGGACTCCTCATACTCCCAAATCTGGGGGAGGCACCCAACTCGTGCTCCACAATATGAGGTGTACATACCTTACCCCCTGCAGGATTTGAACTTGTGACCTCTCTTTCAAGAATACAAGTTCTTCACCATTAGGCCAACTCAGGCTGTACAAGTTTTGACTCAGGAAAAATAGTACACAACATCATGCAAAAACAAACATCCATTAATATTGACAGATATAGGAAAACAATGAATCTAAAAGGCAGAATAAACACTGGCCGTTGCAATTGTCAGTGCATGGGTTATGCCAACAGGCATTTTACATTAAAGCCACTGATTCATATCCCGAAAGGGTAAATGGATGAGCAAACCATTATAGCAGCCACCCATTGCATAACATGACAGCAGCAACAACAAAACGAAGTCTCACTTTCTTCCCAACAAAACTTCAATATCAAAGAACAATTATCAGCATAACAAGGACTGAATCACGTGAATACGATCCTGTGCATATCTAATTTTATCTATCTGAAGAGAAACGGTAACAAAGAAAGAGTGATCAAGCCACCTCTGGCAATAATTCGCCATGTTTGAAATACAGGGAACTATGCTTATAAATGCAAATAGTGAAACCCAGCATTTCTGGAATGTAAACTTCAAAAACAAGCAGAGTTTATAAGAAAGCCCATGCTTAGAAATTTCTTGAGCAGACAACTAATATTCAAAAGGATCCTTCCACTCAATTTTATGCAAACAAGTGTAATGGAAAAAAGAGTGGTCGGGGAGAAAGAGTGAATTCGGGTGGATAGGGAGCAAGTGTGCGTTATAGTAATATGTCATGTAATGTGTTGGTACAAAAGGTAGTAACATAAAAAACCCCACTTCCTGACTTCTACTAATAAGGGATTGCAAGCACCAAAACATAAAAAGAAGCAATACATGTCCAAGACAGTTCACTCAGACTAGAATTTTATGAGAAAAGATCTTTTTCTGAATATGGATTAGGTACAAGCAAGGGCGAGACTCGACAACTATTTTTGATTTCTCAACATGGATAGGCCAGTTCAAGAGTCCTGAGAACTACAAAACTGCAATTTCTTGCCCCTCAGAGTGGCATTCTATTAGCATTCGATTTCAAAACCATGGGAAATAATTCCCACAAAAATTGTCATGTCCGAAACTTATGATATGGAAAGCAAACATGATTCTTTGGGTCCCTGCTTTCTCGGCATGCCTACACAGATATGGACTCCATTGCATGGACAAGGGCAAAACTCTCGCTCTAACCTTAAACTGTTTCAATTCAGAATCCTGTCAGGTTTTGACTTCATTACAAAGCCTGAGTGCAGAAAGAGAATTATTAAGTTGGCTATATAGAAGTCAAATTCATTGCTTTTCCATTACAAGGGATTCAACAACATTTTTCTGTATGAATTAAAAGTTTCGATCTTCTTTTATTTAGGGTTGGAATTATATAAGCACTGCAGTCTGTATCAGAGGTTGTATGTATGTATATTCCTGTATACGACGAAGAGTTGAGCCTAAGGGCACTAAGAAACACTAAAGAAAATTTTTCTGTGATTCAACCTGATGATGAATCAAGCAGTGGGATTCAAAACATGGAAGATTTCACAACTTTACCACAGGTCTTTTTCAGACCCTTTTATTAAAAATAAATAAAAATGTGAAATTTAACACTTAAAATTTATTTTATAAAATTAAAATATTAAACTCACAAAGATTGCCAACAGTACAAATCTTAGCCAATGGGGATACAAAACACAACCCAAAAATAGCGCCTTCGTGAAATGAAAATTCCAATGTACCAAAATTTATAAAAGTTGCACCAATATATAAACAACAACAAAAACAAAGAAAAGACTTGAACGGGAAATTTTGTGTACGAGAACTCAATACAATTAATGATAACATGGTAACAATTTCCGGAATGAATTGGGTACGATGTTCTCTGTTTTAGGCAAAATGATCTAAATTTAAATACTGACCCATGCAGCTTAAGCCCCCTATCATGCATATCCTCCATGGTACCTTCCGGGTGGCAGCAAGCAACTTCCATTTCACGATCCAAAATTTTCTTTACCAAACTAAACTAACTAATTCCTTTCAATTGCCCGATCAGCAATGTACCTGCACAAAACAAAAATAAAATAAAATCAGGACCAATTATCCCCAAAATTCACTAGAACTACAGAATGAGCGGAAATTGTCAAATCATACAGAACTAGACCTAACTAATTCCTTCACTTGCTCGATCAGCAATGTACCTGCGCAAAACCTAACTAAAAAATTCCAGAACCCATTGACGCCTAAAGTCACTAGAATTACAGAATGGGCTGAAATTTTCCAATCAAAACGCCCAAAAACTTAAAGACCCTTCACAGACCGCAACGCCACTGTAACGATCGGGATTCGAACCTACGACCTCTGCAGAGCAGTGGCGGGCCTTAAATCCCACTGCCCAACAGCAATACCGCGCAGCAGTTCTTAAAAACCATAACCCAAAAACCGCCATGCTTTTATGGAAAATTTAATTAAAAAAAGAAAGCAGAAAACAATAACTTCGACAACCAACCTGTGGAAAAAGAAAACCGGCGGTTTAAAGAAAAGCGAAATAAACGGGGCTTTCTGGTAATAAAGCCGTCAACTACGAACGAACAACTTTTGAAATGGAACGAAGCGGATTTTATAGTGATTCGCGGGAAACCAAGGGGCCGGGCCGCCTAAAAATATCCTTACCGTGGTTTCCACGTAAGAATTTCGTTTCGAAAGGTTCACCACGTAATTGAAATTTGACGGTCAACTTTGCCGGTTCATTTGACTGATTCAACGGTATTTTATTTGTTGTAAATAGATGAAATATTTGCATCATTTTTTTTTAATCAATTATTAAAAATTTATTATCATAAACATTAATAGTTCACTTAATTTTTATTATTTTTAAGGTGGTAAACTACATAATCTCTAAAAATCGTTTTATAATTATTTTATTTTTTCATTTTATTATTTCTTCTTTTTTAGTTTATTAAAACCATAATATGAGCTATTTTTAAAATCAATCTAAAATTTTGAAAATTTTGAATGTCCATTGTATTGCACAATAGCAAATTTGAGGGAGTAGATGAAGGAAATATTCAAGATAAAATCAAAAGTGGAAGAAGAGGTTATTAAAATAGTCATATGTGAAAAACACTTGCAAGGGCGCACATCCACAATTTGGAGTTGTTGGAGAAGTTTATGTACAATGTAGTGAGGACATCAAGCAATTTCGAATGGGTGGGAAAGGTGGTGGATATCCTTGTGAACCCTAAATACTAGATGGAGGCCATAAACACTCTCTCCACACCGAGCAGAGATCCTGAGACCAACCTAGTGGATGATGCTATCTACATACAAATAACACGAAAAGTGAAAATATGAAGCAGACAATCACATTGATAAGGGAGGGGCTTGCAAGAAATAACATGGGAACTTGTGCTTTTTACATGTCCCACAATGACACACCTCTCTCCTCTACACAATTTGAGAGACTAAAGAGATCATAGAAGGTCTAAAAAGTATTTTCTGTATGCATATTTTCATGTCTCTAATTTACGTTTTTCTCTTCATATAATAGAAAGAGAGTTATCCCCTAGCAACAATTTGCTTAAAAAAAACATCATTAAAGATGTGATATTTTCATAAATTGTTTCAGAACAAGTAACAAAAAAAAAAATTATAAGTTTTTAAATCTTTATACTATTAAAAATGTCATTATTAAAAAGTTTAGAAATTTTTATTTTTATTGTTTATAATTCAAAGTGGTGTAGTTTAATTGGTGAAAGGGTAATATTTTCAAGTGCGGCCATTGGCGAAACAAACGTGAAGGCTGACGATGTTATTGGAACACGACAGGGCTCGCCCACCGGACGGACAGAGTCGTTATCCGTTGAATGTGTGGATTGGCCCGCCACGTCACCGGCTTTGGATTTTTGTGCAGCTCGACATTTAATATATGTAAAGAAATGTGAAAACACCGACCTTGCACGGTTGCAGTTGCTTTCTTATCCTCATCTCATAACACCTCTGTTTGTGGGAGGGACTAATCTATACTTTCTTATCCTCTTACGTGTATGCACTTTGTAATATTATATGAATAGTGTATAAGTGGTATATTATATGTAAAGTTAGCGAAT
>VDFB02000003.1:257628102-257688981 GCA_007258455.2 Sequoia sempervirens | reverse complement strand
TATATATATATATATAGACACACACATATATGTACATACATACATGCATGCATACATACATACATACATATATATAAATATATCTTCATCTAAGACTCCATCTTTGTCTTTATAACAAAATTTTGATTGTAATTGTAATCATAATCATTTTTGCATCTAATGAAATCTCAAGCTTAATAATAAATCAATTGTTTTTTTTTTCTATGATAAGGTGTTTTAATTGCAAGTGATCCATGGGGTGCAATGGGAGTTCAATTATTGACTCCAACTCATAGTTACACTAAAGCATGTCAAATACGAGTTTTCAACTTCATTTGTGATGGTGGCAATTGTGCATGTGGCATGGCATTTATGTATGTCATGAAGTTGCAAATGTGACATCAAAACTCACCCTTTTCCCCATCTTTTAGAGGTTCTCCTATTCAATTCATATGATTATACCTTAACATAAAATACTCTAAGGGTTCATGGAAGATTCAATTCAATACATGCAAATGCCTAGAAGCATTGTCAAGAGGAATCTATGTTTTCTAGAAGATTGTACAACTGAAATGGTTGAAAACAACAATCAAACATGCTAGCAAAACAAATATTCCATAACAAATCAGAGAGCATTTGAAAGTGTTTAGGATGCTAACAATATGTTTTTGGTATCTTTGAAAGCTTCAAAAAGGTAGTAAGGTCACTACATTTGCATGAAGATGGTAGAGATGAGGAGGCATAATTTCAATCATAGGAGATTTCCCACATAAGGTTTCTTTAATGTAACTCGTGTCTATCTATCTTTTGGTGCATTTGTGAATTCATTTGCTTTCTTCTTTTATATCTAAAGCATTTTGGGAAACATAAAAATCATTTGACCATCCAAAAACAAGAATAACACTTCTTCATAACAACAAATGAGATTTGAATCTAATTTCACATGGAAATAATAATCAAACACTTTTTGTTATACTACATAGAGTTGTAAGAAGCATTAATTTGTGGGCTTCAATTATTGTTATTGTAGCATAGAACAATGCAAAGGAAAAGTAAAATCCATGTTAATGATGTTGGAATATCAAAGCAATTAAAAGAACAGTCCCTCTACCTCTAATAAATATCCATTGGAATCATAGCCAAGAACTCCTATTAGGAAATTAAAGTTTAAAGTTTACATTTAATAAATTAGTTAATAGTTAGTTGTTGGTTTTAGAGAATTATTCCCATAAAGGAATTTGGAGTGGTTATTCACACAAAAATGATGGCTTAAAAAGTCAATGTATTGGATGTAAGGTGCAACATGAATAGAATGAAATTCTTCTTTAATTTTATTTGCAATGTAAATCTTTTGCTACTCTACATTAGTATTATGGCAAAAAGACAATGGGTTGTGAAGGAGGCTACGCATGAGGCATAGAAATTCGAATGGCATTGAAAATTTGTTTGAAGAGGGATTAAATCTGCAATAGAAGGGGTGTCCAAAATCAGGGGTATTCGCATTTTTTTATTTGTTGCATTGAAACCATTTGTTGTTGATGCTATAAATGTCTTATGCCTATAGAAAGCGTTGAATGTTGTTGCATCCATTTTTCAAATAAAGCATCTACAATTCTCTCCACGCTTAAGCAGTTGGGTGTGTGGACTAGATGTTTGGTGATAAATCATGTATAATGAATAGTGGTCTTTACTTGAATAAAGTGTAATTTGAAAGGAAGAACAATTTTTTTAAGTTCAAAGATTTGAATGGGAATTGCAAGGGAGAAACTCAATACCTATAATTGATCATTTACATGTGTTGGTGGAGGATGCAATAAAGGTACACAAGAAGCATCTAAAATTGCAAGGTATCACTTATTTTGTTGGTTGTCTCAATCTATCATTGACATTTTGATTTAATGATATCAAAGGGTATTTAAGATTTCAATACATTCATATGGCAATCAGAAGCAGTTATTGAAGTCATTTGTTTTTTATTCATCTCTTTCCAAAAAATTGAAGGTGTGAGAACACAATAATAAGGTGTTGGTGATAAAATTTAGTTTGTTTTTGGACCAAAATATTAGAATAAGTTTGATGCATCTTTGTAATAGAAAAGGCAATTTATTATTGCTTGGTGTGGTTCAAATTGTTGGCATTTGAAATAGAAAGAACAATTAGAGGGAGAATGGTTATCTCAAATACATTATTAAACATTTAAAGTTTACATTTAATAAATTAGTTAATAGTTAGTTGTTAGTTTCCCATAAAAGAAATTGAAATGGTTATTCAAAGAAAAACAATGCTTAAAAAGTCAATATATTGGATGTAAGTACAGCATGAATAGAATGAAATTCTTTAATTTTATTTGCAATGTAAATCTTTTACTGATTTACAACTGCAAGTTACCATACCATTCTAAAAGCTAACTTCTACAATTTTGTGTTCATATTCATTCTTAACAAAAGGCAGACATATTAAATGGAATCCTTGATAAAATAAATAAATGAATAGAGAAGAATAAATTGAATAGTGCAGCTTAACACTTATGAAGTTCCATAACATAGAAGAAGCGAAATTCTGAAATAAAATTGTGGGAAAAACATCATAAGCGAAATTAAATACTGCATTGATCCCATCAGGAAAAGTTGGCAATCACAAAGAAATCTGCAGTTAAACTGCAACTGAGAGCCTGCAGGACAGATATGGCTGGTAGCATTTTAACACGCACACAGATCGCCTGCATGCTAGATCTGCTGAATACTTGCTTGCTGCAAAGTAGCCCTTTCAAAAGAAACGGCAGCTGCAATGAATTCTGTGAACCACTGCCAGTGCTTTGCAATTTGCAACAAATAACTTATTCCTGGCTGTGAATAAGAAACCTTCCTCATCATGAGAAGATCTAAATTGATCGCCAAACATTGAGCATATCAAACTCTAGATGCACACGAATTTTCAGGACCTCCTCTTGTCTGCCGAGTGTTATAGGAATCACATTGTTGACACTTGTGTGCAATAATATGAAAATTGACTTCAGAGGTTACTCCACAGTCATTGCATAGGATCCATACCTGGTTAAAGGCAAACAATGAAGTGAATAGACAACTCCGATAATGTATTTTTTCTAAAGTGCACTGTAGGCACATTCTAAAATCTACTTCCAGATCACATCATGTAAACCTTAGTCATCTTACCATTTTGTTCTGGTAAATTTGCGGCATAGGAGTTGCAGCAACCTACAGAATAAATGAAACAATCAAAAGTAACACAGAAACTTGCCAAAAATGGTTGCCATAATCTATCAGCCAGTTTCCAAATTTTGCTAAATCAATGTTGACATAAACCATACAAAAGCATATTTTATATAAAATTTATTTTACTTTTAACTACACTTCAAGATGTTAAAAACATGATATTACAAGAGACTGTAACAATCAAATAGCTACCTCTTGGTCAAGTCTTTCCCACACCATAGACATATCACAAATAGATTTTGAGCACATTGGACATGCATATCTGCAAGTACAAATACATATTAGATCGAAATGCATTTGAAAGAGAATACAAGCCCATCCAGCTATGTAAGTTGACCCTATTTCCTCAGTAAAATGCAGTGTCCACAGCATCAAGCCTGTAAGTGTCATGTACAGGCTGTTTAAAACGAGAAATTCACAAAAGGCATCAGATATTACATAGCAGACTTAACTAATATATATCAAGCCCTCAATTCAAAGTATTTTAAGGCTGTAAAGAGAACTTACCGTCGATGTTGCTGCATCTCTTCTAAGCAATCCTTGTGTATTGTGTGACCACAAGGCAACACACTGATATCTTTTATAGACTCAAACAAAAACTGCATAGACAGCGCCCAGTAAACATTTATGCAAAAAGCAAAAGCTACGATCTCTGAAAAGTAGAATAAAAATGCAGTTTCTAAACTACATTTATCAAACTTATATTAATTTGAAGTTTGAACTATAAATCATGTCACCTACCTCAAAGCACACAGGACAGTTGTGGTGCATTGCTTTTTCAACACAAGGGTGGCGATCCTTCAAAGAGATAGAGTAGCAACATCCTGAAAAAAGGTACATAAAGCAAGCATATTAGCATTGATCTATTGTGAAACGAAGTCAACTCCTAGCATTGATTAGAACAAAATAACTTCCATCAAGCGGAGAGAAAATTTGATGGATCCGGTACACTCAAGAGGAAACCCACCACACTTATAACAGTGGAAGAACTCATCCTTTGATCCAATTCTGAAAAATAACATAATTAGCCAGAGTTAGCTAAAAGAAATCCATCTATGTTCAGTTTCAGAGTAATTTGAAGTCTACTGAGAACAGGAGATAACAATCGTAAAAGAGAGTATACCTGCAGATGCCACAGCCATCACAGTGATATTTTTGTTTTGAATCCTGGAAAAGGATATTGATAAATTTCATTAGCAATAAACACATTTGTGTTCTGTTTTTTGCTTTCGATTTAGACAATTTATTACCCTGATGCATTTTTTGGTAAGCATTATGGTACAGAAAGTTTTCCTTGAACGTTGTGTGTATTTTTCAAAGCTTTTTAACACATCTAAACCTTATTCTAAGGAATCAAAAAAACTACAAAAATTAAATAGGGATTTAGAACATACATCATCATCAAAGAATTTGCATGTCTCACAAAAGTACCTCCCCATACAGACACCACAATTAATACAGTTTTGTTGAACCTACACCCATGGAAATTGCAGAATCAGGTATACTCCATAATACATGGATCAACAGAATTTAGCACAAAAATTAACATTAATGGAGAATAAATTAACAATTGAATGTCCATTTCTTACGTCTTGTTCAGTACTACAAAGTGAACAGATGACCTGCCAAAATAGAATAAATAAAGATTAGAACTGCAGTGTACACAGAGCGTTAGAACTTGCAACATAGAAATCTTTCAAGTCTTACTTCTACTCAATACTATAATGCTATAATCAGTAAGATCCTTTAATAAATACAAAAAATATCTGGCATGCCAAAATCACAGTAACAAATAATATCTGACAGGAAAAGGAGAGAGATAATATACATTTTTCACATCATGACGAGGAATATCATGTCTGTCAAGTACATCAACCTCCATAGAATTCTGTTTAGGCACGCCAAACCAGCACACATATGCTCAAGGCTTAGAAATTGATACATATAGATCTTCATCTAATACTGGAGAATAAAACAAAACAAATCAAAGAACACGACCGAATAGACTAAAGAAATGGAGACTTACTTTAGCCTCATTATGGCAATGCCTGCAGTCAAAAATTTCATCACAGCATGGAGCCCTTATTTGGCATCTTCGACGGTAATGTGAACACCTGCCATAAATGATCATTATCAGTTTATAATAAAGTCAGTAAAGTAGAAATCATTCTGGCACATCACACTTACTATCTTCTTCTGCATGCAATTGAACGTTTTGACTCAGGAAAAATTGTACACAACATCATGCAAAAACAAACATCCATTAATATTGACAGATATAGGAAAACAATGAATCTAAAAGGCAGAATAAACACTGGCAGTTGCAATTGTCAGTGCATGGGTTATGCCAACAGGCATTTTACATTAAAGCCACTGATTCATATCCCGAAAGGGTAAATGGATGAGCAGCCATTATAGCAGCCATCCATTGCATAACATGACAGCAGCAACAACAAAACAAAGTCTTCACTTTCTTCCCAACAAAACCTCACTATCAAAGAACAACTATCAGCATAACAAGGACTGAATCACGTGAATACGATCCTGTGCATATCTAATTTTATCTATCTGAAGAGAAACAGTAACAAAGAAAGAGTTATTAAGCAGAAAGAGTGATTAAGCCATCTCTAGCAATAATTCACCATGTTTGAAATACAAGGAAATATGCTTATAAATGCAAATAGTGAAACCCAGCATTTCTGGAATGTAAACTTCAAAAACAAGCAGAGTTTATAAGAAAGCCCATGCTTAGAAATTTCTTGAGCAGACAACTAATATTCAAAAGAATCCTTCCACTCAATTTTATGCAAACAAGTGTAATGGAAAAAAGAGTGGTCGGGGAGAAAGAGTGAATTTGGGTGGATGGGGAGCAAGCAAGCGTTATAGTAGCATGTCATGTAATGTGTTGGTACAAAAGGTAGCAACATAAAAACCCCCATTTCTTGACTTCTACTAATAAGGGATTGCAAGCACCAAAACATAAAAAGAAGCAATACATGTCCAAGACAGTTCATTCAGACTAGAATTTTATGAGAAAAGATCTTTTTCTGAATATGGATTAGGTACAAGCAAGGGCGAGACTCGACAACTATTTTTGATTTCTCAACATGGATAGGCCAGTTCAAGAGTCCTGAGAACTACAAAACTGCAATTTCTTGCCCCTCAGAGTGGCATTCTATTAGCATTCGATTTCAAAACCATGGGAAATAATTCCCACAAAAATTGTCATGTCCGAAACTTATGATATGGAAAGCAAACATGATTCTTTGGGTCCCTGCTTTCTCGGCATGCCTACACAGATATGGACTCCATTGCATGGACAAGGGCAAAACTCTCACTCTAACCTTAAACTGTTTCAATTCAGAATCCTGTCAGGATTTGACTTCATTACAAAGCCTGAGTGCAGAAAGAGAATTATCAAGTTGGCTATATAGAAGTCAAATTCATTGCTTTTCCATTACAAGGGATTCAACAACATTTTTCTGTATGAATTAAAAGTTTCGATCTTCATTTATTTAGGGTTGGAATTATATAAGCACTGCAGTCTGTATCAGAGGTTGTATGTATGTATATTCCTGTATACGACGAAGAGTTGAGCCTAAGGGCACTAAGAAACACTAAAGAAATTTTTTCTGTGATTCAACCTGATGATGAATCAAGCAGTGGGATTCAAAACATGGAAGATTTCACAACTTTACCACAGGTCTTTTTCAGACCCTTTTATTAAAAATAAATAAAAATGTGAAATTTAACACTTAAAATTTATTTTATAAAATTAAAATATTAAACTCACAAAGATTGCCAACAGTACAAATCTTAGCCAATGGGGATACAAAACACAACCCAAAAATAGCGCCTTCGTGAAATGAAAATTCCAATGTACCAAAATTTATAAAAGTTGCACCAATATATAAACAACAACAAAAACAAAGAAAAGACTTGAACGGGAAATTTTGTGTACGAGAACTCAATACAATTAATGATAACATGGTAACAATTTCCGGAATGAATTGGGTACGATGTTCTCTGTTTTAGGCAAAATGATCTAAATTTAAATACTGACCCATGCAGCTTAAGCCCCCTATCATGCATATCCTCCATGGTACCTTCCGGGTGGCAGCAAGCAACTTCCATTTCACGATCCAAAATTTTCTTTACCAAACTAAACTAACTAATTCCTTTCAATTGCCCGATCAGCAATGTACCTGCACAAAACAAAAATAAAATAAAATCAGGACCAATTATCCCCAAAATTCACTAGAACTACAGAATGAGCGGAAATTGTCAAATCATACAGAACTAGACCTAACTAATTCCTTCACTTGCTCGATCAGCAATGTACCTGCGCAAAACCTAACTAAAAAATTCCAGAACCCATTGACGCCTAAAGTCACTAGAATTACAGAATGGGCTGAAATTTTCCAATCAAAACGCCCAAAAACTTAAAGACCCTTCACAGACCGCAACGCCACTGTAACGATCGGGATTCGAACCTACGACCTCTGCAGAGCAGTGGCGGGCCTTAAATCCCACTGCCCAACAGCAATACCGCGCAGCAGTTCTTAAAAACCATAACCCAAAAACCGCCATGCTTTTATGGAAAATTTAATTAAAAAAAGAAAGCAGAAAACAATAACTTCGACAACCAACCTGTGGAAAAAGAAAACCGGCGGTTTAAAGAAAAGCGAAATAAACGGGGCTTTCTGGTAATAAAGCCGTCAACTACGAACGAACAACTTTTGAAATGGAACGAAGCGGATTTTATAGTGATTCGCGGGAAACCAAGGGGCCGGGCCGCCTAAAAATATCCTTACCGTGGTTTCCACGTAAGAATTTCGTTTCGAAAGGTTCACCACGTAATTGAAATTTGACGGTCAACTTTGCCGGTTCATTTGACTGATTCAACGGTATTTTATTTGTTGTAAATAGATGAAATATTTGCATCATTTTTTTTTAATCAATTATTAAAAATTTATTATCATAAACATTAATAGTTCACTTAATTTTTATTATTTTTAAGGTGGTAAACTACATAATCTCTAAAAATCGTTTTATAATTATTTTATTTTTTCATTTTATTATTTCTTCTTTTTTAGTTTATTAAAACCATAATATGAGCTATTTTTAAAATCAATCTAAAATTTTGAAAATTTTGAATGTCCATTGTATTGCACAATAGCAAATTTGAGGGAGTAGATGAAGGAAATATTCAAGATAAAATCAAAAGTGGAAGAAGAGGTTATTAAAATAGTCATATGTGAAAAACACTTGCAAGGGCGCACATCCACAATTTGGAGTTGTTGGAGAAGTTTATGTACAATGTAGTGAGGACATCAAGCAATTTCGAATGGGTGGGAAAGGTGGTGGATATCCTTGTGAACCCTAAATACTAGATGGAGGCCATAAACACTCTCTCCACACCGAGCAGAGATCCTGAGACCAACCTAGTGGATGATGCTATCTACATACAAATAACACGAAAAGTGAAAATATGAAGCAGACAATCACATTGATAAGGGAGGGGCTTGCAAGAAATAACATGGGAACTTGTGCTTTTTACATGTCCCACAATGACACACCTCTCTCCTCTACACAATTTGAGAGACTAAAGAGATCATAGAAGGTCTAAAAAGTATTTTCTGTATGCATATTTTCATGTCTCTAATTTACGTTTTTCTCTTCATATAATAGAAAGAGAGTTATCCCCTAGCAACAATTTGCTTAAAAAAAACATCATTAAAGATGTGATATTTTCATAAATTGTTTCAGAACAAGTAACAAAAAAAAAAATTATAAGTTTTTAAATCTTTATACTATTAAAAATGTCATTATTAAAAAGTTTAGAAATTTTTATTTTTATTGTTTATAATTCAAAGTGGTGTAGTTTAATTGGTGAAAGGGTAATATTTTCAAGTGCGGCCATTGGCGAAACAAACGTGAAGGCTGACGATGTTATTGGAACACGACAGGGCTCGCCCACCGGACGGACAGAGTCGTTATCCGTTGAATGTGTGGATTGGCCCGCCACGTCACCGGCTTTGGATTTTTGTGCAGCTCGACATTTAATATATGTAAAGAAATGTGAAAACACCGACCTTGCACGGTTGCAGTTGCTTTCTTATCCTCATCTCATAACACCTCTGTTTGTGGGAGGGACTAATCTATACTTTCTTATCCTCTTACGTGTATGCACTTTGTAATATTATATGAATAGTGTATAAGTGGTATATTATATGTAAAGTTAGCGAATTATATTCAATTTTGATTAATTTTGATCTTATGTATATAAGGGAATAGGTTCAATCTATAGTTTACTAATGGATTTTCTTGGATCAATTTTATGACAAAAATGAACCTAGTTCAAATTTGTTTGGGTAGATTCAATCCCCAAACTTTCAAGATTTTGTAATTTAGAAATGGGCTTAAATGATCCTTCTATGCTAAACATTACATGTTGACTTAAGTGTGAAATACTCAAATTGCATTGCATACTAGTGTGTTGTATAAAAGGACAAACCCTAATTCATTATTGTCATCTAACAATCTAGTACCTAGCATGCCTCTAGAAATCATTGAATTCATCTAGAGCACATCAAGGAGCATCATTCGACATCAACATGACATCAATAATTACATGTGACTAGACATATTACATTATTGCTTGTTGTGTCTTCAATCATGTTTAAATCCATTAAATTAGATTGAGGGATTCAGTAAGGACAAGATCCTCACTTAGCAACCTCCTAAAGATGTTAATGCCACCAAGGACATATTTTTAGAGATGAAAACGAAATCCAAGGATGATGGCTCAAAGGGTGAATTGTATGTTCGAGGAAGGCCTACTGATAAAGGTGTACCTAGAGGGGGTAAGAAGATACAGATCTAAGTCAAAATAATTGTCAAGAACCCCAAGGGAAGAGAAAATTTAAGTGTTAGAACTATGAGAAGAGAGGGCATGTGAAGAAGGAATGCATAAACAAAAGTAAATCATTTGATTCCAACACAAAAATAATTTGGAAAATGATGATAATGGTGCATTGTTTATTTTTGTTGACACTATTAGTGATGATTATTGGCTCATTGATTTAGGTTTCTCTTACCATATGAATCCTAATAAGGAGTGGTTTTTTCATACAAGGCTTGATGGAGGAGATGTTTTCCTTGGTGACAATAATATTAAATGGATTATTATTTTTATTAGAGGTAAAACAATTTATGAAGGGGCCTTGAAACCCTTTACAATAAGTTGATTAGTAGAAAAAGATCAACCCAAAAAAAAAAAAATCACAACAATGGACCCCACCATAAAAAGATACCCAATAAGAAACAAAAAAATAGAGCACAAAAACATATAAAGATAAAATGGAGCCCCAACTACAAATGTTTCAACATTTCAGCTATCTACAACTCCTAGTAGAAATTATCATGCAATTTGACAAACCCCAACAAGTCTTTCTTCTCTTCTTCAAGATATTTATTCTTGCCAACATTGCTTCTAGTGTTAAGCCCAACATGTCCACTTTTATCCCTCAGAGCAACTTTGTTATTCTCCTAAAAAATGAATTTCATGGAGATACTTAGACTTATAAGTAAGAATTTTAATTCCAACCATGCTATTTTGAGTGTACATTTGCTATTTTGCACAACACACTCAAGATTGTCTTTTACGAACATTGATTCATTCTCTAGAAAGGTGAATCTATCATTGAGATCATGTTTCCAATTCTTCCTTGCAACTAATTTAGCCTCAAAATTACTATTAAAATTGGATAGGTCTTTTTCAATCCTATCCACCTTAGGGATTGTTGAACACCTAGAATACTGAGGAGGGGGGGGGGAGGGTGAATCAGTATTCTTTTAAACCACATAATCATTTAAACATCCAATACTCATAACATATTCAATTCCAGTGATGAAGGAAAGCATAAAAACATCCAACAACATCACATAACACATGAACACTAGGATTTTTACGTGGAAAACCCAAAATGGGAAAAACCACTATGAGGATTAGTTCACAATATAGAAGTGCTCACTGTAGGTGGGCTCACTGTCCAATTGGACTCACTACCCACTGAGAAATAAAAGAGATAGGAGAGAGTGTGGCTCATAGCTAGATTTGAACTATTACAATTGCATCTAACACATGCATGAAATACAATTTCAATGAAGCTCAAAATATAGACTCAAAACTTTTCATATTGATTTGAAATGTCACTTTGCTAGATACTTTG
This sequence comes from Sequoia sempervirens, assembly GCA_007258455.2. Taxonomy (NCBI): domain Eukaryota; kingdom Viridiplantae; phylum Streptophyta; class Pinopsida; order Cupressales; family Cupressaceae; genus Sequoia; species Sequoia sempervirens. The sequence continues at coordinate 257,677,535 of VDFB02000003.1, read as the reverse complement.
CATTTGCTCTATATTCACACAACTCGCATCACCAAAACCTTATCACATGCCATCATCATCAAAATATCGAATAAGATCTAACTTATATATCTGCTTCACCTATAACATCAATTAGTTCAACATAATTAGATGCAATATACAAAATGTAGTGTTTCGACTCAAAATCTATCCACACACACTTCACACCAAGATTCAAACCTTATAATAATTTGAAATAGGTTAGCACAGACCTAAAATAGAACCCACATAGTAGATCATAACATGTTCAACCTCTACAATACACCCAAATCACTAGGTCGGCACCAGTAATGACCTAATAGCAAAATTCACCAATTGTACACCCATATCTGGACACACATACCTCCAAAATCCATGCCAACTGGAATATACACTCATATGACATTTTTCAACACTTCCATAACTTCACAAAGCAAAATTCCAATCCACGAAGAAGTGTGGACTCATCAACACATATGCACTGAACTAAAAAACACTTGTAACTGCCAAGCCAAACTTCTGTTACTTATAAATCCAAAATAGAAACTAAAATAGGATGAGACTCTGGAATTAGGTTCCTCTATCAACCAACAAAATTATATTAGAAGCACAGAGAAAAATATTTATCAATGGACCAAAGTGGACCCAAATACTGGATCCCCTATACATAAAATCACTTGAATTGACACTGAGTCAATTTCCACAACTATTGCCTTCATCGAATAAATGTTCTTGCAAATTTATCTTTCATAATCATTCTTAGACATATTCAAGACACCTAAGCTGATTTGCACCATAGTCATACCAAGATACAATGTTGACATCAATGGTAACACTGCAATGCATAAATGTATACCTTGTGCTAATTACACATGCTCATGTTTCCAACAAGTTCATCAATGACATCTCCTTATTCTTCCAACAAGGATAACCTCTTATCCTTTTATAATATTCATATCATCCTTCCGTGAAGACTGAATTTGATCCCCCATTCTCTTTGTGTTGCCAAAATTAATATTAGTTCTATTAATTTTCATAAAGAACTATTTGGTACTTATGTGTTGGGAAGAAACCACCTTCTTTATAGTATTACAAACCTTAGATAAATCCTCTCTAGAAGAGGTATTAGCAACAAGGACATGAAAATCCTTGGGGATATCTTTATAATCCTTGAAAAATGGGACCCCAATTATAGGTTCCACAAAAATTGATTTCCCCTTTCTAGTGTCTCTCTTCTCTTTGAAGTTGTCTTCTTCCAACTCTTTCTCCATACCCTCTTCATCAAACCTCTCATTCCTAGTATGAGATTCCTCTTACCAACTAATGGATTTCTTCCCCTTCCCGTTCTTTCTTGGATGAGTAGGCTTAGGGGCATCATCCTTGAATTTTTTAATTTTTCTTTGGGGTCACCATCTCCTTAGAAAATTTATAATTTGATTCAAAGGATGACTCTAGAGCCACATGATATTTTTTACCTAAGAATCTCTAGACACCATTCCTTCCTTACCATCATCTTGTGAATTAATTTTTTACTCAAATATTCAAAATACAAGGTATCAATATACTCCACAACCCTATATTTAATCTCCTTTAAATAATTTTTCTACCACTTAGAAGTTTTCAACTATGAGTATGCTCATTCATACAATTCACAATCAAAAGCATGAAACCCTAGTTAATAGGTTTCATGTTGGGTGCCTTTCTAATTTACTTTATTAATTATTGACTTGGGAAAGATACATTTGTATTTTAGTAATGAGAGGATTAAAAATCTAAATAATATTTCACATATTCCAAGATTATGATAAAATTACTTTCTTTATCTAAGTTCAATGATTAATGAGTGCACATGGGATTTGGCAAGTCTAGTTGTAGGTTGGTGAGATAAAATTTGGTGATAGCTAAATGATATTTATTAGAGATTTTTCTTAGGTTGCATGCCTCCATTTTTTGTAACTCTCAATATAACTAATAATGCTAAAAAATATGTATGTTTTGGCACCAAAATTTGGGTCACATAAGTGAGATAGTTCTTAAAACCATTGTTAATAAAACTATGTTGATGGTTTTTCTAATTAATTTAATGAAACATTTATTTTTGTGAGTAATGTTTATTTGGTAAATAAAATAGATATTGATTTCCTAGTAGAAGCTATTGAGTAAATAGATTATTAAAAAATATACATTTGTATGTGTTTGATCTAGTGGATGTGGGTTCTATGGAAAAGGTGTGTTGTTATGTTTCATTCATGGATGCTACCTCTAGATACACTTGGATCTATTTTTTGCAATCTAAATATGATTTATTCACTAAATTTGAGGAATTTAAATCTTTGGTTGAAAAGAAAAGAGATTATAAAATAAGGGTGTCAAGATTTAATAATGGTGGTGAATATTGTTCCAAGGAATTTTGATGAGCCTTGTAAGCATGTATGTATTGTTTAGTAGAAGACTATCCTATACACACCTCAAAAAATAGGATTTAAAAGTGAATTAATTGAACTCTAATTGAAAGAGTTTTAAGTATACTAAGTGGTACATGCAACTAATCATTGCTTTTATGTAGAGTTTTTAAGTATTGCTTGTTACTTGATTAATAGATAGATCATTGTGTTGGCTCTTGTTAACAAAATACCAAGTGTTTTTTTTGTGAGGCTTATGTTCATGTGTCTAAGATTAAATCCAAAAGCTTGTAAATGTGTCTTAATAGGATACAAAGAGAATGGAAAAGCTTGTAAGCTTTGGAATCTACTAACCCAAAAATTATTTTTCTCGAGACATAATTTTTAGGGAGTTTATAGAATTTTCATATTGTGAACAACCAAAGGAAAAATAAGGAAATAAAATAGTGCATTTTGAGACTAAGGTCAAGAAGCAAGAAGATGTATATGTAGAAGAATACAATGATGGATTAGAGAGTGGAGATGAAGAAGACAATGCATATGATATTTCTAATCAAGATGTACAAGATGATCATGAAGAAGAACAAGAAGAAACCTTTATTCCTATCTTGAGATGATCCAAAAGATAATGAAACCCAATTTACTAATATAGCCCACTAGCTTAACGTTGTGTATTTTCTTTGTTATGTATTGATAATAAACCAATCTTTCAAGGATGATCTCTCCTTAAAGGATAGTGAGCCTTGAATGCATATGATGTAGGAAGAGATGATGGCCTTGGATAGTTGTGACACCTAGGATCTTGCAATTTTTCTTAAGGGAATAATTCTCATTGGTTGCAAGTGGTTGTGTGAGAAGAAAATTGATTAGAGGAATAATTAGAGATATACAAAGCTATACTAGTGGCCAAGGACTACTCCTAGAGACAAGGAGTTGATTTTAGTGAAATATTATCTTGTTGTTAAGTTACATTCTATTAAATTTATTTCAGTTTTGGGAGTGAGGAGGATCATTGTGTTTATTATAAAAATATTGATGATAAATTTTAATTATTTTCCTTTATATGGATGGCATGCTGTTTATTGGTAACAATAAGGTTATGATTTGGGAGTTCATAACTTTAAATTTTTGGTGCATTTGATATAAAGTATTTGAGAGTAGAAAAAACACTATTGGTATATAGATCAACAAAGATCAAGTACATAAAATCTTTGGCTAAGTTAGAGTAAGTATGTTACTACCATTTTGTAGTGGCAATTTAGTGTGCATAATTACAAACTTGTGAGCATTTTATTTAGTTTTGACACTAATACTTCATTAGACATGTGTTCTAAATTAGATGATTATTTTGTGGATATGTATAGCATCCCTTATGCTTGTGTTATTGGTAGCCTAATGTATGGAATGATTTGCATTAGAGAAAATATTGTCCAAGCAATGAAACTTTTAATTGGTTATGTTAAATGCTAGTAAGGATTATTGGACAAGTATGTTAAGAGAGTTTTAGATATTTGTGAGGGAATTTTGATTCTTATTATTTGTTATTATAGCAATAATGATGTGGATAATACATTGGGTATACAAGGCTTTATGGATGTAGATTGGACAAGTGATGTGAATAATGGTTGTGTTATCTTTGTTTGGTAATACAATGAGTTAGATGAAAAAGATTCAACCTATAGTTTCTTTGTCCGCCATTGAAGTAAAGTATATGGATTCTATAAATTCCTCTAAGGAGGTGGTATGGTTAGAAATACTATGTGCAAGTATTGATTTTGATTGAAGGGTGATTAGAATTGGTTGCAATGGTCATAATGTTTCCTTTTTGGAAAAATATCCCATCTACCATGCTTGTACTAAGCATGTTAATGTCCATATCACTTTATGCATGATAGTAGAGAATGGTAAGGTCTTGTTACAAAAAAATGACACTCATGATAATGTTGCAAATTATCTCACAATGTCAACAAGCACAAAAAATTATCTTGGTGTAAGAAGGAATTGGGCCTTAGATATTATACTTGATTTATTTTATGGTTCTTTTGTATGTCATTGCAATTTATAATATCAATTGGGAGAATTCTAGGATGTTTGATATCCAATTGCAATCCTAATATGTTATTTTTTATGCATCTTAAGCAATATTAGAATGGGTACTTGGATAACCACATTGTTGATAGGTTTTATTATTTTATTAGTATTCTCCTTGCTAACTTTGAATATTAGATGTGAAATTCATGAAGGAGGTGGAGTTGGAAATGGTAGCTACAAAGCTATTTTTAACAGATTCCTTAATTTGCGTACTATAATTGAGTAGTAGAGCATCTTTTATTATTAATGGTGTCCACATGCATGTATGACATGAGTTTAGACATCTACCTTGTGATTTGTGCCATTGGAGGAGTTACAACTCAAAGATGTCACTATTATTAGTATAGGAGTTACTTTTTCATTCATGAGTTACTAGGAGTTACTTTTACTATTCTTGAAAGATTCTCTTCACTTTTTAATGTGAGATTTTTTATAATTTACCATGGTTTGATAATCTATTATTTTGGAAGTCATTTGTGGTATTCCTATCCCATTTCTCTATAACTTAGAGACATGAGATAGTAGTTTTATTTGAGGTTATTTTATATGTTCACCTCCCCACTTGAATGCTTCTAGATTGAAAGAAGTTAGAGTCTTTCATATGTATTAAATTATTAAAGATTAATACATTATTGAGCCTCTCTTTGATGGAATTTTTTCTAAAATGTTTTCTCCACATAAATACAATGCTATGTATTTCCTTATCATGGGATTTTCATTTTCTTATTGCTAATTCTACACACTCACATAATCTTATGTGTTTAATCCAATATTTTCTAACTAAAAATTAGATTTATGTCACTTTGGAAAAGTTTTTCATTGTAAAATTTCTTCACTTTTATTTAACAACTCTATCTCTTTTGATCTCCATACCCAAGCTATACTTGGTAACCCTATGTACTTATGTTGAAAGCTAAGTTTCAAATCATAAGTCACATCCTTGGTGTTACTAACAAACAACACATTTACATTCAATTTGATACCAAGAAGTTAATCAACATCTATTTTATAATAGTCAAAATGATCTAATTTGGATCTCAAAAATCCTAATCTCAACACAAATGAATCAAATTTATGGTGCCACATCCTAAAAGACTATTTGAGACGATAATATAGACACCTAGAATTTACCTATCTACATTTTCTCCTAACACCATATTGATATTCATCATCATACTAATTTCAACCTAGTTGAATACTCTTCATACTAAGATTATCGTCATTAATTAATATTATATATTTAATTAATCTAATTCATCACCACCTAAATGAATAATTTTAGTCTTACATCTCATACCTAACTAAATAATTTTCTTACTTAATGAGTTTAATTTACACTTCACATTGATAATTAATTAAATAATTTGTATTATTTAATTAATCTAATTTCCCTCCACTATCCTAAAAATATGATTAACTACTACTTTTCCCTCTTATTTTTGGTTGTAACTAATTATTTGACTATTTCTATTTTTAGCTAATATTGCTAGAGTTACTCAAGAACTCAAGCTTCTAGGATCACTTGCAAAACCAAAATATCCTCTATGAGAGAAAATAAAGAGACTAATTTTTCTAATAATGGATGCAAAATGATATTAAATGAATTGTGATCAATTCATATCTATGTGCCAAAATGTACATATGAAGCCTCGCTTATATAGAGAAGATTGAAAGGTAGGATAAACTAGGATGATGACAAGTGTCTTAATCCTATGAAATGAGACAGCTATAGGATTATATCGCATGAAGACTAGAAAAATATAGAAGATTCCTAAAATCCTAAGTAAACTTAACATGTGAACATGTGTGTTGTGAATAGGATTTAACTAATAAATAGTTAGATAATATGTCTTGTTCACAGTACAAAGGGGGAAACTAGATAGGAAATACCCCTTCTTAAGTGCAACTTAGGAAGAATTATGAAAAAATGAAAACTATGTAAAGATGTAAGGATGGGTCTCAACTACCAGGTCATGTTAGGTACCCATGTGTAAATACAATCTCTCACAAATGGAGAAAGGGAGAAAACCAAGTGGGACAAAAATCATCTCTAAGAAAAGAAAAATAATAAAGTGAAAAAGGAAGGAGGACTCAATATGACCCCCCAAGGACTAATTTTATCACCAATATAAAATCAATGATCCCCATAAGAGGGAAAATGAGAGACTATGTATCTTGCCCCACAATATGAAATCTCCTATAATAATGGTGGATTCTTAAAAACAAAAACAATCCAATGCCTACAAACAACATTCCTTCCTTTGGGAATCAAGTATAAATGCAAGAAATCTTCCCATTTCAAATAGGAATTAGTAGGAAGAATGATCAAAATGTAGAAGTCTCTAAAATAGCTCACATGTCTTCATGTTGATGTCAAAATCTACCACAATCAAGTTAGGTGCTCCAAGCCACATTGATGAAAATGACAATCCAAAATATAGTAGAGATTAATGTAGAAAATGATCCAAGGATGAAAACATCTGGTCTGAAGACAAAAATGTCTCCTCCAAATATTGCTCAAAAGACTCCAAGACAATGTCAAATGGCGACAAATATTGATAAGATAAATCAAATACCATGCAAGATTGAGATACAGTAACCATGGATGTATGATGCTCATCATAGGGAGACCAATAGACCAATGATAATCTAGTACTCCTTTAGAAGGTGTCAACATGAATGATGTTTGAGTCAGATATGACTTATGAATATCCACAAAACTATCATTGTAGAAGCATATGTAGGAAAAGGAGTAAGAACATAGAAATGTGCCCTCATAAAATTTAAAGTAGTCAACTCCATCAAAGAGAAGATGAATAGAATAAATAGTGTCTTCCAAATCTAAAATATAGGACTCAAGAAAAAAACTTGAAATGTCTATCAATTAGTCATCCCAAGTAGCCATATCTAGAAGATGATGTATATCTTGTTGCATTGAATCACATGTAACTATGAATGTAGTAACATAATTATCATCAAAAGTAATAGTAGATGGAGGATATGATATCTCAATGCATGTCATTAGACTACATTGTTCACCCCTAAATGGTGATTTTCCCTCACAAGATGTTGAAGTAAGAACACTTGATATGTTAGCTAATGTTGGAGTGTATGAAGTCTATCAAGTAGTATATGGAAACTTCTCTATGCCATTTTAACATTCAAGTTCTTCTCATTCTTTAAGGTTCATATTTTTTTTTGGAAATCATATGGTAGAAAAACATCAAGTTATTTTAGACAATTTATAGTTGGATCCTCTGAGAATGGAGATTCATTCAAATCACCATACATCTCCCAAAGTTTGGTCCAAAGAGTACTAGGAGAATCAATCCATAGGAATACACTCAATGTGTCAAATTCCACATTTCATTTAATAAATCTTGCTACATAATTAGTCTCTTTATACCATACTACGCTTTTCTCAAATGATTCCATGTTTAGGAACAAGTTCATAAAGATAGGGAAAAATATTTTAGCATACCCTCTCACCAAGACTTATTGTTCCCTATTTTCTACTTCAATTACAATTGCATTAGATTTGTGATACCCACAATTTCTCCTTAAATTTAGTCATACACAAGAACACGGAGACACATAAATCAATTTAGGAAATCAATTATAATGTCACCTATCCTAACAATATGGGAGGTGCTTTGCATCATCATCCCATATTGGATAGTGTATGTATGATATCCATATAAAACCAACAAGTATATCTATCTCATGCCTCTAGCAACTCACATTGCTAACATGCCTATGTGTGACAACAATACCATAGATGTAAACATATGGTAATCCTATGGGTAGATCTTTGGTAATCACCAGTCAAAAAATAGCAATATGCTCCCACACCCAAATGTGTAGTAGTGTAACACCACAAACAATAGAACATGCTCCCCTATAAGCTACATCCTGCAATTGGAAATATAACATCACCAAAATGCATGGGCCCCAAGCATATACCATACTTTATCCCACCATACCCTCCAACATATGTCCCCATCCCACTAGGAACCCATGCCTGCACCAATCAAGAACCAATACACCAGCTACAACACTGTATGTAACTACAGTTAGCCTCTCATAATGGTCTACCAATATGTCCCACTGAATTTCATACTCCTTGATGCCTAGGTCCTTAGTCTCAAAACACTTGACCATCACTACTAATCTAGAATAAGGATCATAAATGACCCTCTCACCATGAATAGGGTCACTGTAGCCTCACCAATGGGAAGATGAAAGTACCTAGTCTCTGAGTACCATCGCTCTAATAATGTTACGATTAGGCCCCAATTAGCTCTAATCTCAGGCATGAAAGTGATATAGTACAAGTTAAGAGCATGCAAAGTGGTACGCTCGTTCATATCCAAGTGATCTCATAGTGTCATAGAAACTGACTAACTCTTGCATGTATATAGCAGTAGCAATATCTCATATGCTCAAACAACACATCAGGTCAATCATAACATATGAATAAGCCTACTTGATCAATTAAAACCTAAAATTGTAACAGTGGAATGCATTTAAAACATCAACAATCAAATGTGTCAGTCTAATGCATCATACAATTCAATTACGATGTGGAGAAATAATTGTGTCACTTTACCCAATGCATGCATTGCATGAAAATAATTGCATCGATTTATCCAACACTTGTGTTGCAGTAGAACAATTGTGTCACTAAAAATGATTATAGTGTGCAATGCAATTACAACACCACGAGACAAATGTGGCTCATAATTACAATTGCAGTGCACAAACCTCTATGTCATTTATGAATACGAATGTAGCATAAAATTATGCACGACATTTGTGGATCTATTTTTGAGCCCTAAATCTACCAAAAAATGACAAAATTTAAAACTAGGATAGAGTACATACTATGTTGCTTGAGCTAGTTGGTCATTTATAGCTCCACACTCATGCTCCTCAATGGTTGCTCTTTGAAATCCTCGCCATAGCTTTGCACCAAGTCTCCTCAAGCTCTCTACACTCCTCTTGAAATCTCAAAAGCACTATACACTTATAAGGATTATTTGCCATAAAAGGGTCTATATATAGAGCTCCAATGCCCTAATGGACCCCTATTTTGTACTATATGCACTGACCACATGTCACCCTACTGCTACCATTGCTGACCTAATTACCCTAAAATTATAATTTTTCATAGTCATCACATCTAAACACATCAAATCAACTTGTTGATAAATTTGGCTATATTTTCAAAAATTTCACCAAATTTTCTAAGGTGCTACCACACTATCTTGTTGTCACCGGGGCAGGTCTTGAGCAAAATTTTCTTAATTTTTCTTTGAAATAGTGCTCAAAATCACATTATCTCAAAGAGGTGCAAAATGTAGACTCAAAATTATCTTGACCTATAAGCAACATTTTTACACTAATTCTCATCTTATCCATATGATTAAATAATTATCAATTATTTAAATTTTACTAATTTCACATTCTAATATTAATTAAATAATTTAATTAATTCACCTTAATATTATTCCTCTGTGATTAATTAAATAAATTTCATTCATTTAATTATGTCACTAATTATCCCTAATCCTCTAAATTAATTAAATAAATTATTATTATTTATTTAATTGTCCATTACCCCTTTCTTAAATTAAATAATTACTTTAACTATTTAATTATCTTTTAATTCTTCAACATTGTCCACTCTCCATAAATAAATAAAAATATTTATTTAATTTATTTAATCTATTTGCACATATCATTAATGATTAATTAATTAAATTAATTATTAAATATCATGCATTTCCAACTCACCTTCTGAATGAGACTTCATCTCAATCCACTAATCAATAAATTTTAGTCAACTCCTCAATCAATCCAGTTCACTAACACTTAGTTTGAGTTAACATCTTAATTAGATCCCTTAACTAAATCATGCAATTAGTTGACTAATTCATGCATTTAGTTCACTGAATCATGCAACCAGTTAACAAATCAATCAATTCATCTCATTCATTCTTCACCATCAATCTCTTCAGTTCTTCCTCAAATCCTCACCATCCATCAAACTTGCATTTTCTACAAAATCAACCTTCATCCTCATTTGTAAGCTAATCACGTATCTTCAATATTTTGCTATCATATTCATTTGAGCTTATTGTAATTGTGCACACATAAATATGAGAGAAAAAATAGCTTACGAAATAAAATTTGGAAGGACAATGGAGGTGATTCAATATTGATGTAAGAATGTATTGCTTTGATTATTTCAATTTCTTGATTTCTTATGTCACTTGTTATTCATTGATATATTAGAATTGGTTGCTTGAATCTAATAGTTTGTGGTTGCTATTTATGATTCTTACATTTAACTTGATTACAGGTCATACATTAATTATTTGGGAATATCTCTCAATTGATAGTCTTCTTTAGTCTCATATGTGTAGAAGTTTGAATCTTGTTCACAATGCCAAAACAAATGTAAGATGGGTTCCTCTTGATAAGAATAATAGTGCTTGAGTTTCGATATGAATGTTGGTTCTAATAACCATGTTTTTGATCATAGAACCAAACATCTTTTCATTAAGGTTTCTAATTATGCATCCAATCCTTGAGATCCCAAGATTACCTTTTACACACCATCAAAATTCAATTTTTTCCACCTCTCATCAAGAGGAACTCACCTTACGTTTGTTTTTGGGATTATGAACAAGATGAACCTAGGACTTCCCATAAGTGATAATTAATTAAAATTATTCTTATCTATATGAGAGATATCATTTTAGAATATTATTAATAATATTCTTAACTATATACGTAGATAAAAAAAATATTAACTAATAGTGGAATGGTGCGATGGTTAAGTTGTTGTATTATTATTCTTGTCATCAAGGTTCAAACCCCATTAGGGTGTAATTGTTGAGAATTTATATTGGGGATGAGGTCCCCTATTTGTGACCTCACTAACTCATAACTCTAGATCAAAAGCATTTACCCCTCTTAATAAAAATATGTAGATAAAAAATATTAGTATATAATTTACTTATATAGATTAGATATAGATCACTTTATTAAATATACACTTTGAAATATATTCATCTAAGTAATATATATATGATATAAATAAATATATCTTTTTAATATATGAGTATTATTTAGTAACACACAAGTAATAACCTTTGGGAACCTAGACAAACCACTTGGCAGAAGCTTATGTAGCCTATCATTAATATCATTAATTATCTTTAAAAAATTGGCATACCCTTCTTGGATGATGGAGGCATTAATTAATGATGCTATCAATATTGTGGAATCCTTTGATTAATGCCATATCTCACATGTTTATAGAGAAGGCAATAGGTTGGTTGATTATTTCACCAATTATGGGTTAAATGATGCAAAGGTGTGGGGTGAACACGATCTCCTACCCCTCGAGGCTTGCTCTATTATTCAACATGATGCTCAAAAATGTTGAGGAGTATATTTTAATGATGTTATGATGTCATGTGTTTCTTGCGTGGAGGCCTATTTTGAGGTGTAGCTTGATGAGTGGAAAGTAAGGGTGGTATGGTGTGTGGGCTTGAATGACTAGGCCCTCTTTTCTCATGATTTCCCTCTGTCACATTGTCAAATCCACATGGATTATGGGTAGCTAGGAATCCTTTGTGCTCTCGAGGTTTCCTATTGTCCATTGCAAGCTTTCTAAGTTTATTCGAATTGTCTGCAAATTTTTCCTTCTGCCGAGATTTTTGCATTTTGCTTCCATGGGTGGAAGTTGAAATAGATTAGAGCCCAAATCTTGTGACTCTATCAAAAATAATGAGAGGTTATGGGAGATTTTGGAAGCGGGTGGAGTTACCTCGTACATGGAGAGGCTGCATGGGTTCGATAAAAAGAAATCCCAAGATTTTTTTGGAGGCTTGGCATAATAGGGTGTTGGAATTTGGGGGCAAGGAAGTTACAATCACTAAGGAATTAATTGCAAAAATTATTGGCATGTTGATGGATGGGATGAAATTTTATAGAGACAAGAATGAGTTTGGTCTGGTTATGGATGTTTTCTTCAAACACAATAAGCAGAGGAAGTTGGAACTAGTGAAATGTGGTGGCTATCTGTGTTCTTCTCTCAAGAAAATTTGGAGGGATGTTGTGAAGGAGATAATGAGGTAATTTACTTTGGATGGTCACTTTTCTATGATTTTAGGGAACCATTTTGTTTTATTGAACTATTTTAGACATAAAAAGTGGTTGTTGTTTCCATATTACCTCTTGGTTTCGCTGGAAACTGGCATTAGGGATCATAGACGAAACCCTAAGAACCCTATCCTCCATGAGGGTCTTATTGTGTTGACAATGGACTATGTTAAGGCGTTCATCCTCCCTGCTCAACCCTATGATGGTAGTAAAAAGAAAAATCTTGGATATGTTACTGGTTTTGAGGAGAATTATGAGGATGAAAACTACTCTCTGGTTCAGAGGCTTCTTTGGAAGGGGATACAGAGTCTCTTGTTGATTTTGAGGGTAAGAAGAGGAAAAAGCCCCATTCCAATGCTCCCTCCAAAGTTGTGGAGATGGGTGTTGAGGTTGAGAAGCCCTCCCAAAAGCTGAAAGTTGTGAAGGAGGGGCAATAAGAGAAATCTTGATGTTAAGAAAAGAAAGAAGGCTTTTTCCCCGATTTCTTCAAAGGATGATGGGTATGACATGGGTGTTGAGGGCGAGGTTGAGTGGCCTAGCCAAAATTCTAACCTTGGGAAGGGTTCTAATGGTAAGAAAGTGAAGGGGTTTGTGAGGAATATTTTGAGCAAGGAGTTTAGGATCAATAAGGGCTAGCTGGGGGTTTCCCCTATTCTTAATGTCCAAAAAAAAAAGGTTTAGTAGAAGACTAGCTCTCTGGGGATTTTTGAGAGAGATGTGCAGTAGGGGTTTGTTGGAAGCATGCCTGTTTTGGAGAACTAGGTGTTGGATCAGAATGTGGATGAAGGGGTGGCAGTTTCTACTCAGAAAGGGAAGGAAACTTTGCAGATTGCTTCATCCAATGAGGACTCTGAGGCAGATTATGCTATTGATAAACATGGTTTTAATTTTAGGAGGGAGATTATGTTAGATTATCTTGGCCTTGTTAAGGACCATTCCCCTTCTTTGTTTAAGCTTTTTAAGTGGGTGTTTCATGAGATTAATTCTACTAATGTTAGGGTCAGAGAGACTTGCACTAATGTTGATGGGTCCTCCTCTTCTAAGGAGCTGATTATTTAGGCTTGAATTGATAAGGCTCAAGCTAAAGTCAATCAAATATTTGATACTCTCAAGATGGTTGTTGATGAGATGATCAAAATGAATAATTCTTATGAGAAAAAGTTTTCTATTTTAGAAGGAAAGCTAGATAAGGTTGTGGAGATTAGCATGCATGCAGTGTGCAATGAGGCTATGGGTTTGTGTCTTTTGAACAAGAAGGAGAGGAAATGGTTGGGTGATAGTTCTAGCACCAAAGACTTGGCAGCTGAGGGTGGTGTGCAACTTAATACCACTAATGATACTGGTCCTTCTGCTCATAATCACAATAATACAAATCTTAACGCAAAGATTGGTATTCCTACTAATGAAGTGGTGGAAGTTATGATTGCTAATCAACAGGTTATTGACCGTGATCTCGAAGCTGCAAATATTTTAAAAAATCTTTTGTTTGCTTATGTTTTTAGTGCCTTTTTTGGCTATCTATTTGCTATTTTTTGGTTGCTTTTTGGTTGCTTGTCTTGTTTTTGATTATTTGATGAAGCAGTAGCTTATCTTGTAAAGGGTTTTGGGGCCCCTTCAAAACCCGTTTTTCCTACAATAAAAAACACACTAGTAATAAATTTTAAATATATTTATCCATATATAATTTATAAACATATAAGTAACATAGATATATTAATATACATAATTTTATTTATAAATATGTAAGTAATATTATGAAAGTATTTTAAAACAAATGTACATTTAAAAATGGGGTGGAGGGCTAGCTCGATTGGCTAAAGCATCTTGTTGTAGGCAAGAGGTCACATGGTCTAGTCTCCCCCAAAATTTGTGGTATCAGAGGGTGTGTCGCGCCAACGTCACTGGACATGTGAAAAAACTTTACAAGGAACACTATAGTTTCAAATTCTCGACTAATTCCTATAGTCTAAAAAAAACCAAAAAATATACATTTAAAAATATATATAAGTTTTATTTATATTACTTATTTTTTTTCTATATATTAAAAAAGAAATATATACTTTATAATAAAATATTTTTGAAGTAAAAAAACAATTAATAATGAGCATAAATTATATGGAAAGGGAGTGAATGAAATCTAGTTTCTATATACACGAATATACCTTACAGTTACAAGATGAAAATATAAATTCTAATAAATATATTTTGGTCTTATTCTTTAAAATACTTTCATCTATCAAGAATTCTTCTCCTCTATGAAGAATTAAGTCACTATCATAAAGATTATAGTCTTACAAAACAATTTTTATAAAAGGAAATCAACATATAAAAAATTACAGAAAGAATGAAAAGAAATTAAAATTTGAAATGTTATATAAAAAATAAAGTTGAGATGGAGATCAAGAAATATATATATATATATATATTTCTTTCTATCTATTTTGATCTCCATCTCAACTTTTTTTTTTTGAGGAGTTATGGCACCCTATAAACTGCTTTTAGCTGTAACTTTTTTAATAAAATTTTGTGGGACCTGACTAGATGTGACCTGAGCAGAGCAGAATTAAGAACCAACCAAGCTAGGGCCCCCTCAACTTTATTTTTTATATAACATTTCAAATTTTAATTTCTTTTCATTCTTTCTTCTGTAATTTTTTATATGTTGATTTCCTTTTATAAAAATTGTTTTGTAAGACTATAATCTTTATAGATAGTGACTTAATTTCTTGTATCATGGACACTAATACCTACAGATGAAAAGCATAAATATTTGGGATCAAGGCTTAAGGATTATAGTGTCCCTTTATAATTCAAATAACCTAAAATATTAGCAGGCATGGATATTGATGTCCTTGATCCAATTAAAATAATAATGAATTTAGATACATACAAAAAAATTATATGTTGTATACGGTTACCTATGCGGATTGTAATTGGTTTGACTTGAAACTTGATTAAGGAAAAATATTCAATGAAATGCTATGAACCAATTCCATGCACTAGATATTAAGGTTACAAATCTAAATTGAAAAAATTAGAATTTTATCCTTCATGGAAATTTTTACATTGTATATGGTGAGTCATCACCTTAAAAATGGTGTTTTCTAGAAAAATAGGTTTTGAAGGAGATGGAAAAGAAGTGTAATCAATTCAGTTCATTGTCCAATTTGGCCAAAAATTGTAAACCGATTATGAGATCACCCTCAACCTAGAGCATGCCATCCACATCCAATCTGGGCTTTGGATAAATGGAAGGTAGACAACTAGCCAAAGGGACAAATCCAAGTGCCAAACTAGGGAAGCACAATTAACACTCTTCTTAGGATATTTTTTCATTTAAGTTCATAGAAGAGAGGAAAACAATGTATTCAATTCATTATGTAGTTGTTGATCAACTTTGGAATATTGATGTCATTGTCTAGATTAATCACAATGGGAGGTTGAATGACAATGCACGATAAATTTCTTTGGGAAATTGTCTTGAGTATGGGTTATGTATGTAACAGTCTTAAATAGTTTCATAGGTTATTGGTATTGGAATAAATACATTCCTTTTGAAGTTAGATGTGATATATATATATATATATAAATTTAAAATAATATTTATTATTTATTCTTTTTATGTACTATTCATTTTTTATTATATTATTCTATCAATTAGGAGGGTAATAGCAATTTGTGATATTTTTTAAAGAAATATATATATTTTTCAATGATTATTAATAAATCACTGAAAAAGTTTTAAATCAGCTTATATAGCTTTGTAAAAATCATTTTGGAGTTATTTTTATTATTCATATTCATAAAACTGTTAGTTGATTATTATGGTAGATATATCTTGCAAGGTTTAATTACTTACAGTCTCTTCATTTTTCTTTCCTCTTTTATATCATAGTCAATTAGAGGGTAAGTGCACAAATACGGGGGACCAAATAGCGGCCACCCCATTTTTTGGCCCCTTAGAGACCATAACATGAGCGCATTATAACGTGTTCGTGTTATGATATATTGATCATAAAAATAAATATTATTGAAAACTTTATTTTACTTCTCTCTCCCTACAAACCTGTGGCTTGCATTTATCTTCAAGTATTCTCGTGTTCTCAAAAACCCCATTCTTCACCATTCATTCACCAAATCATCACCAAAATGTTGCCACAAACCTCATCAAGGCCAAAGAGGTAAGTATTTTTAGTTTTCTAATGTAAATTTTGGATTAAATAGATAGATTCAATTAGTTTTTTGAGTTGAATTTGTTTAATTTTTAGGAGTTGAGAATGCATCCCCAAATGATCAAAACCATGATTCACCTCTTCATTAAACCATATTGAAGAACAACTACGACAAACCACTCCTTTAATGCCTCAACATCCTCTACAAACACAAGTAAAAATATTAGGTTAGACAGAAAACAATAAAAGAGAACTTGAGGCAACAATTGCAAAGTTGAAAGATTTGGAAACAAAAAATCTCATAGGTCCACCCTCGTTGAATCACTAAGATTCATTATCTCTTACATATTATCAATGAGTGGGAATATCAACATTCAATCCAACAAGAGGGAATAATTAAAATAATCTTATTCAGATAAACTATCTTATGAGCAAGGTAAATAAAAAAGTGGAATCTAACTTGTGTGCTCTATTCACCAACCCTTGAACCAATGAACCCATACATGAAGTTTGTAGGAAGCTCCTTATCCATTGATTCCACCACCAAGGGATAAAGAATATTTTTTGAGATAGGTGGTGAATGTTTTTTTTTTTTTACCATCCTCCATGCAATAACAATGAGGTATCACAATAATTTTTGAGGAAATTCTATTGCAAGTTTTTCCTTAATGAGATCCCTAATTACTTTGACATGTGGGAGTTCCAAGGTAGAGGTGGGGGCACCACATAGGAAAGAGTGGGAGCACAATGTGCCCAAAACCAGGAACTGAGACCCTTAGCTAGATTATAGTTCAAGCATGTCACTATCCCTTTCATTGTGAAGGAGGGTGTTGAGGTGGAGATACTAGAGTCCATTAGCTCACTGATTTTGACCCTTATACAACATAGTAGACCTCAAGCATAGAGTAATGTGGACGAGTCTTCTAGGCCTTGATTTCCACCTCGCAAGTCAAAATTATAGGTCTATTTATGTTTATGGACCTATGAGGATGATGAGGATGCATGTGGCCAAGATGCACCTATAGTTAATTAGATGGTCATGACAAATGTCCAATTCAATGAAACATCTGGCATTGATAGTCAAATAAATTTCAACAAGTTCAAATTCAATTTATTAAATTAAATTTTAAAATGTAAGATTAACTAAATTACTAAATTTATTATAATATTTTTTTTGGGTTAGAGTGTTCACCTTGCATCTATCAGCCCTCCACTTGTCAAGTATATGGCAATGCTGAGTCCACAGGTATGTAACTAGTAAAATAATAATAAATATAATACATGTAAATAGTTTAACCTTATATGAATGGTATTCTTATAATTCACATTGGATTTTGAATAGGTTAATATTGGTCCTTCAACATCAAAACCTACTAGTTAGGGTCATCATCCATCTCTCATTGAGGTAAGCTTGTCTATTTTTAATCATTAATGGTTTGTAAAATAATGTTAGGTAGATTTTTTTAATTCAATAGTTTGCATCTTCTCTTTATTTTCCTTTATTCTTAGAGAATATTTTTTGCTTGCTACCCTCACTTGTGTCATCTCACTTACAATTTCCTACTCTCTTCCTATCATTGTATAAACTTGCAACATTTTTGTTGCATGCACTCCCTAGTTATTCCCTTTCACTGCATCCATTGATATCATCTCTTCACTATGTTTTGCTACTCCCACTAGTATCATCTCTAAAACTAGTCTAGATCCACATGTAGGTTCATGGCTATATCCATCCTTTTATTAAATCTGTAACTTGTAACATCTTCAATGTCACATTCTAAATATTCTCATTTGCTACACACAATTGTACCACCCTAGTTACAACCATTTATCATTTCTCCTCAAGTGGAAATATTCCTTGTTTTGTATCAACAACCTATAGTATCTTCTCTATTACTACCTCTTCCACATACTCCTCCATAGATGCACTACTCCACTCTTTCTTGTGGAGAATTTCTTCAAACTTAAGTGAACACACCTACTCCATGCCTTATTCTTAACATTCTTCCCTTATAGTCTCATCCTCCATCATGAGGATTTCTCCTTCTCTCTCATTATTGTGTTGTAGATCTATAAACGTAAATGTGTTAGAAAAACAAGGTCATTTTATTCCCCATTTCTCAACTCCACCATTGTTCTCTTCTTAGCCTCTTATAATTTATGGGTTTCCTCCTTTTCCATGACCATAAGAATCCTTATCCCCTATAATATATTATTCATGACATTTTCCATGGGTTTCACATTGTCTATTTCTACAACTACTAGACTGTCACATGATACCTCTACCCACTTATTTCCTCGCAAGGTAATCTTCCCCCTACTCTTCTATTGTGTAGTCCTCCTCTTTATCCCATTTATTAAGAGAATTGGTGCATGCTCAAAGTCACTCCCTTGACCATTCTTTAAGGTATATAACTTTTGCATCTCTCTCAAGGCATTCAACACTACCCTGAACTTATGCACAAGGCCTAAGTTACTAAAATTTATATTTCTCTTCTTCTTGGTAGCATCTCAAATATGTGCATACAAAGATATTCACTCGGTATCACTCCCAAATTTATAGGTCCATATGATACCAAGTTTCAATGGTGGCTATGGGTACCTTTATTCCAATTTAATTGTGTCACCCTATTTGCATTGTTTGAGGGCCCACACAATATTGTAGAAGCCAATTAGGGTTCCCCTTTTTGCTATAGATCACCTTGCAACATAATAACACCTTTGAAATCATGCAACCTCAAGGACTACCACTCTATATTACTTAAGTACACTCTTCATTGTCGACAACTTTTCTCACCATATCATGTGTGCTCTTTCTCAATCCTATTGATTTCTCAACCTCTTCATTGTATGATTCATTTAAAATGCAACAATTAAATTTTTAAGACTGAAAATAAATTTATAATTTTTGTATGATTCATTTTTTTACTTCTTTGACATATATATTTAATATTAATCTTAATTTTTAAGAAACTGGTATGCGAATAAAAATCATAGTGTGGGTGGCGAAAATATCAAATGCTATATATCGTTCTATTCTGGGATGAATTTTCCGTAGACCCAAATTAGTACATAAAGTCTCTAGAATGGAGACAAGTGTCGACATATTTATAAGTTCTATTTAGACTGGGTGTTTTATTATGAATTCTTAGTGGATATTGATAATGATTAAGGTATAGCAAGCCATTTAATTCTCTATATTTTCAATGCTTTGAAGTTCTTTTCCTAAAGCCAGATGTCAGTGCAACTAACATTTATAATGACTCTCGCATGTGCTACTACCAAGTATTATCTTCATTATTTATTTTTTAGTTATATATTTCATGGTTGATCCTTCTTTTTGCCTACTTACATTATTTTTTCACGCTTCTATTCTTTTGGCTTGAAATGGGATCCTAGTTCAAAGTGTTCATCCCTTGTCACCACTAGGAAGTGAGAGAAAATTTACCTTTCTTAGGGGAGAAGTTGTGTCATGTTTTCTTATATCAACATGATCAAGTGGATTTGGATGTTAAAATGGTTCTTGGTAGTGACTAGCTTCATAATAATCCTTCAACTCTCCCATTTGAGGTCACTTCTTTATTTGTTTCAAATTATTGATGGGATGGATCTTATTTGTAGTATAAAGGTCATCTAATATTGGCCTCCTAATTGGATTTATGACAAGAAATTTTGGCTCAATTTCATGCCATACTATCATCTAGTCACTTTGATTTTCTCAAAATATATGAAAGAATTTACCATAATTTTTGGGAAGATATAAAACTAGATGTAAAATAGTTTGTGTTAGGTTGTGAATTTTTTCAATACAACAAAGGGGAAATATTTTCCACCCTAAGAAAACTTTAACCATTGCATA
Source organism: Sequoia sempervirens (assembly GCA_007258455.2). Classification (NCBI taxonomy): domain Eukaryota; kingdom Viridiplantae; phylum Streptophyta; class Pinopsida; order Cupressales; family Cupressaceae; genus Sequoia; species Sequoia sempervirens. The sequence continues at coordinate 257,656,839 of VDFB02000003.1, read as the reverse complement.
TTCATGTCCAAGTGTGGGCTAACATTTCAATGAAATTAATTATATTACTTTTAAAATTTACAAAGAAATCAATCATTCTAGTGGTGGTAGATCACCTCTCTAAATATTCTCATTTGTTTTCCTTAGGCCATCCCTTTACTTCCTCCATTGTTTCCCATACCTTCATGGACTAGATATATTTCCTCCATGAATTCCTACTTTCATGATCAATTATTGTTATCCCACTTTCGTTGGTCACTTTTGGTGAATTTTTTTCGCATGCCATGGTAGTCAGCTTAAAATGAGATCCACATATCATTCCTATACATATGACCAAGCTCAATTGCTAATAAATTATTGGAAACCTATTTATGTTGCTTTGCTTCAATTCACCAACATCATTGGACCAAATGGTTACCCTTGGTATAATGGTGGTATTATACCACTTATCACACAAAAATAAATGACACCATATAAATTAGTGTATGGTCAATCTCCATCATATCTCTAGACATATACACCTATCACTTCAAAGGTACACATAATGGATTCCATAATTAATACACATGACACTATTCTCTACACTATTAAGGAAAACCTACACAAAATAAAACTATGCGAAGCAATAGGTTGATCAATACCACTTAGGAAGAACTTTCACATCTATCTAGACGTGTACACCTATCACTTCAAAGGTACACATAATGGATTCCATACTTAATACACATGACACTATTCCCTACACTATTAAGGAAAACCTACACAATATAAAACCATGTGAAGCAATAGGATGATCAATATCACTTAGGAAGAACTTTCACCATTGATGACATGGTATTTCTTCACCTCCAACAATATAAATAGTTATCCTTGAAGATGAAGGCTCATAACAAACTAGCACCTAGTTTTATGAGCCTTAAAAATTTTAAGTTTCCTCCCTCCTTAAAGATCCGGCCAATTTTTCATGTTTCTTTTTTGAAGAAGACTATTGGCCAACAAATTCATGCCTAGATTGCATAACCCAAGCTAGATACAAAAATATCTATCGTTTTGACACTTGGGTTATCCTTGATTGATGATTGTTCCCACTCTACAACTACACCATCATAAAGGGCCTTGTCCAATGGCATGGTGTGTAACTAAATTATGCAACATAGGAACCTCTCTTCTACTTGCAACAACAATTTTATCACAAGATTTGAAGACAAATGCTTTTGAGGAGATCATGTTATGATCTATAGTCCTAACTATTTTTTTCCTAGTTAATTATTTTAATATATTAAGATATAATTAATAAAAGCATTAGAAAATTAATAAAAGCTAATATTATCCTAGATGCATGTAAGGTAATAGTTCTTTTGGTTAAAACTAGTTTAAATAGAGTCTATTTAATGGAAGAATGGATCATCAATGAATGAATTATATTGTACTAAGCATTATTTAAAAGAGGTTTTCACCTCAAAGAGGTCAAGGATATACCATAATTTTATTTGTGTCAAACCAATATAATATTTTTTATTGTGTTTTCATTTTCAATATTTGATTTTTTGTATTTTATGAATCTAGCTAATTTGTTGCAAGAATGTAGACTACTACTTGACTTAGTAGTCAATTTTTCCCTAGATTTCATTAATGTTTTGATAGAAGATACCAATGAATATTAGATATTCAACATCCTTATAATTACTCTTAACTTTGGTCTCAAGGTCATTGACTAATCATTTGTGCATGTCCATATGCACTTTCTCTTTCCCCATTGAGTATTCTTTGTTTTCATCCTCTACGATAGGTATTTAACTTTGTTTTCCCTATTCATAACATGCTCATATTGTGCCTTCTATTGTTCTCCTTATGCCTCACCTTGTTAGGGCTTTCCTTTTTGCAATCACCCTCTCTCCTTTTCTAGTGCATTTTTATCTCTAATGTCTCTCAGGTGTACTTTTCTCTAGCACACTATTCTTCCTTGCACAAGTATTAAACTTCTACACACTTTCTTGCATTCCCTTCTACCTTTATATCCTTGAACTTCTATGCATCCTTAATTCATGGCATCCGATCTGATGACTTAGGTGTCACCCCAAACATCATGGAACATTATTATTATTATCCTCTTCTCTCCATCCCAACTCTCAAGTACTCAACTTACTTGGATTCAATGATATGCCTAAATACCCCAAGATCTACAATTTAGCCATGCTATCTTAAATTTAGTATTTGCTTCTACTCTTCTTGCACAAGAACTAATCTTCATTTTTAACCACTACTACTCAACTCCACTCACTAGATTTTGAACTCGGCTAATTACTTCTTGCACACAATAGAGAGTGTGTCTCCTTCCTCTACACATGTCTTATCCTTTTAGGAATATAACCTCATTGCCACACTTCTCCATAATGCCTTACCCCCAACTCCTCATAAACCTATATTTTGGTTCTTAACTATGGCAAGTTCTACCTTACCCTAGGGTGCCCTTGCATCAACAATCCTAACACATCAAATCTTCTATTTAGGCACACACTTATATCAAATTTCATTACTAGAGAAGGGATTTATGGTTCAAAAAGTTCAAATATTACCATAAGGCCTTTAGTAGAGCTATGAGAGTGTTTGATGAACTGACATTGACTAGAATGTACTATAGTCTCTATTTACACTTTATGCTTGTATCTAAAGAAAAGTATATAAATCAGTGTGTTTTATTCACAATCCCTATATTATTTTTTTTGTTTTAATCTATTTACATGTCATTTATGGACATGTTCATTGATTGTTCTCTCAACTCACATTCAACTCTTACACCTTAAATTATCTCATTTGAAATTAGAGAAGGCCAATCTATATATTTTATTACTATGGAGATTTTTTGAGATCACAAGCCTCCAAAGTAAAGAAATCCAACTTAGTTGACTTGATAAATTTATACTTGTTAATGGGACTAAAGAAATTAACATCATTTAGATAATAGGAGGAAAGGTGGAGATCAAGAGTCAATAAGAATATAGAAAAGGCCAAAAAAAGTCATTGATTAACAAGGGCTTCAATGTATATTGCAATTATCATTATTTTTTGCATCTAATAAAATCTCAAGTTTTATAGAAAAACAATTGCTTTTCTCTTCTATGATAAGATTTTTTGATTGTAGATGATCCTTGGGGTCTCATGAGAGTTCAATTGTCAACTCCAAAATAATATCAAAACCCATATCTACAAATTTCTATCCATCTTTTGACAGGTTTATCCTTGAGTTTTCAAATGGTGCATCCTAGAGCAAAAAAAGCACCATTGTTGCATCTATAAAATGTCAAAACCCTAAGATTGTATGTTTAAACACTGAAATCAATGTTTTAAAAAATAAATGTGATTTTTTTGTGGATCTTGAAATTTGTAAAAAAATTCATACAACCATATACCAATTTGTATAACATCATATAACACATTCACCATTAATTATGTTGCATTGTCATCATTCAACTCCTTTATAATTTTTTTTTGGTGAAATGCTTGTTTTTATGATTTTTTTGCAAGGGTCCAAAAAAATCAATATATGAAAATATGTCAATGTATGATTTGTGCTAGAAACAAGTCAATGCATGAAATCAAGGAAGGGCTCGTATTCTAGTGGTCATTGATTTTTTATTAAGGTTTATTGACCTATAGTTAACTACTTGCTAGGGTTCCTTTTTAAAGAAAGTGCACCAACATATGGGTATTAGCCCCTAGTAATTTTAAGACCACAAGACCTAAATCCCCATGCACTCATGGTTGGAAGGTGTTGCTAGATAGCACCACCTCAATCAGCTATCTACCCCTCATCACTGCTTAGCTAGTAGCACCTATAGCCAACCACCAACCTACCACCTAACAACCACTAGAGGGCCACCAACCCTTGGCTTACTTGCTATAAGGCTATTTTTTTGGGTATATACAAAATCATATTTTTGGAAATGAATAGTCATTGTAAAACTAATTTTGAACACTTTCTAGTGGTAATAGTCATTTTAAAAATTTTGTTGCTAGTTGAAGTTTAGTCATCCATTTTGACTCCCAAGCTCATATCTCTTTATCAACTTATATCATTTTTATTATTCTGCAATATTGGAAAGGTATTGATGAGCTCTCCATACTCATCAATACACTTTTTCATAATCTAACATAAACAAATTATATTTAGTTTGTCACATATTTGCATTGTAGTTGATTGCTTGGACATTTTAACACTTGAAAAAAAAATATTTTTAGGAGATGACTTCATTTTAGCTAATTGATATGTGTTGAGATTATTGGTATCTAATGTATTGTCTAAGAAGAGTATCATAAGTTTTTTCTATTCATCCATCTATAGTAATCCTAAATAAGGATAATTATGAGTCTTGGAAAATGGCATCCTAACACATATTAGATTGCTTAATATTTTACCTTCTCTTTATGGACTCATCCCTAAACCAAACACACCTAAGAGGTGTAGGTACCAAATCCCTAAAACTTGACCCTCTCCTAAATACCAAGGATGTTGAACTTGAAAAGAAACCACTAACTTATGTTTAGATTGGGCAACAATAGAACAATTATTGAGCTGATCAAAACCTCCTTCACTTTTGGTTTTGCTAAATCAAGGGAGGTTTCTCTAAGGTGTTGCAAATTTATTACAATAGAAACTAAACACTAACTCTGATATAGACCATACTTTTTATATACTCCACCCCTATTTCAATTGTTACTTCATGCCTATTTGTTGGTTTACAATACTCAAGGTCAAACACCTCATTAAAGAAGATAATATTTCATACTAATTATCAAATAATGTGATTAATATTAACCCCTAATGTTGTTATCCATACTTAGACATGTTAGTTGGAACACACTAAAATAGGTATTAAAACTAAAACGATTGTTCAATTGATTTATTTTGAGTGTGTTGTAGAATGATGGAGAGGTGGAGCCTTAGCAAACCAATGCATATATTCAATTGGGTAATAGGGTCAATAAATTCATTCAAAAAATGTAATAACTGAAATTAATGGCGATACCTTAATGAAGATATCACAAAATACCATCTTTCAAAATATATAGGCAAACTAGGTTCTACTCATACATTCAAAAGAATAATAGATGTTTGCAAAATATTCAATGAATCTATTTAGTAATTCAAGATCATATCCATTCATTTCTTTTATTGTCTTGAAAAAATACCTTACAAAATATTTTCAAGGATTTTATAGTTGTCTAGTTGGCCAATTAATTAAAAACACATCTAGAAATGCATACCATTGATAAGAAGACAATCAAGGTCAAATTTATATTTAATTATTTACTCTTCAAAGGTTACAATTTTTTATTACTAATTTATGATGAACTCAAATCGTTCATGCTCAAAGCAAGTAGGTAAATGTATCTCTACATCTTTGTCTTCAAAAGAATAAATGAAGTTATCAAGCATCAAGGATTGGAGATACCAAGTAATTCATCCCTTAAGATATGTAAATTAAGGGAAGTCCAAACAAGCAATCTCGATGAGATAGCAATGTGAAAAGTATCAAGGATTGAGGTTCGAGGGTACTTCATAGTGTATATTGAATAAGAGATACTAGGGAGGAGGTACTTAGGTAAAGAGATGGTTGAAACTCTAGCTTTGAAAGGTAACTTAGTTCAAAATGTCAAAGATTTGGAGTTAGATAAAACTTAGAAGGAAATTTTTGAAACACCAACAAAGGAAAGGGAAAAAAGCGTAAAAAAAGGATGTTCATAAGAACTTTGAAATTCTAACAAGAAAAAGGGATGAAGGTAGGAGATGGGTGAAAGGTATCTAGGATGGAGAAGTTCGATATCTCGATAGAGACAAAGGAACAAGGCAAAGTTGCGTAGAAAGGGAATATGGGAAGGGAAACTTTGAAACTTTGACAACTTGCACACACTAAAAAAATTGAACAAGACCTTGCATTTTTTTTTTTTAAAGATCCCAAAAACTTTTAACACATAATAGACACATGGGGAATGAGGGAGAAAAACAAATACAAATTTTGACAAAAGGAGACCCATTAGGAAACATCTCAGATTTATTATTTATGATGGGGATAACAAGGCCAAAATTTAAGCACAATTAGATAGTCAAATTAGCGCACCAATTGTGTAAAATCAACATGGGGTAATAATATTGATCATGTTGCAGTATTGATTTGTTCCAATATTGATCATGAAATTGGGTGTTATATCAGACCTTCATGGCCCACATGCACTTTGAACCAAGATTTGGGAGATCTTTGGAGACCCACATATCTCTCCATTTCCCTTGATGATATAGATAATATACCATTTTATGATGATATTTTACAGGAACATGAATATATTTCAAGTCTTACATGCTCTAATGACATAGAGAGTTCTCTCTTATTTTCACCTATTGATATTACATCTTCATCTTTTGTTGTTCCTAATTAGATTAGTCTTGCTACATTCATGGCCCTTAATGATTTGGTACAAGTCATTTATCATCTTCTAGATACAACTGTTTGTGGTTCCTATCTATCAAACATATAATCTTTGTTTGTAAAGTCTCACATTACTAATGTGGAGAATTCATTGGAGGACATGCACTTCATCTTTGATGGTAGTGATGTTATTACATCTTTTGGTTTGTAAATGCAATTTAGATATCTCTCTCCTAATTCTACTTCTTTGACTAGTAGTATAGTTTCTAATTTGGAGAAGACATATTTTTATAACATGAGGACACCAAAGTTGTGTTGAAAGACACATTTGGATTTGAATTCCTTCTTCATAAAAATTAAGGTGATGACTTCTACAATCATTGGTGAATTTGTTTCTTCTTAAGGGGAAAAATGTTGTTTCTTGTGAATGGATTGTTTTATGTTTTTAGGTACACAGACTACTTATTAGTGGAAGGGATTTACAGTCTCATATTTTCTCTCCTATATGGGGATATACATTGTGCATTTATGACAAAAATTATCTTTGGGATATCATGTTGAATCATCATTTCTTCCATCAAATGTACATATTAGTTTATTCTCTTTTTGAGAGGAATATTTTCATTAAGTTTTCTCATTTTTACTAGTTGTGAGAGATTTATTTCTTTGTACATATGTACCTCATTAGGCCTTTTAACAAGACCCATCCATCACTAATGCATCTTTTGATTTAATTGTACTCCATAAATTGCACTTAGGAGAGATGGAGTAAAAAATCACCTAATTAATTATTATCAGATCATGTTCACAATAACATAAGTTTATTTAGGTCATGTTATTTTTTGTCTCAAATCATAGCATTAGAACACATCATACATATCTTCATCTAAGATTTCATCTTTGCCTTTATAACAAAAGTTTCATTGTAATAGTAATCATAATCATTTTTGCATCTAATGAAATCTCAAGCTTCATAACAAATCAATTGCTTTTCTTTTCTATGATAAGGTGTTTTAATTGAAAGTGATCCATAGGGTGCTATGGGAGTTCAATTATCAACCCCAACTCATAATTACACTAAAACATGTCAAATACGAGTTTTCAACTTCATTTGTGATGGTGGCAATTGTGCATGTGACATGGCATTTATGTATGTCATGAAGTTGCAAACGTGACATCAATACTCACCCTTTTCCCTATCTTTTAGAGGTTCTCCTATTCAATTCGTATGATTATACCTTAACATCAAATACTCTAAGGGTTCATGGAAGGTTCAATTCAATCCATGCAAATTCCTAGAAGCATTGTCAAGAGGAATCTAAGTTTTCTAGAAGATTGTACAACTGAAATGGTTGAAAACAATAATCAAACATGCTAACAAAACAAATATTCCATAACAAATTGTCCAGAGCATTTGAAAGTGTTTAGGATGCTAACGATATGTTTTTGGTATCTTTGAAAGCTTCAAAAAGGTAGTAAGGTCGGTACATTTGCATGAAGATGGTAGAGATGAGGAGGCATGATTTCACTCATAGGAGATTTCCCACATAAGGTTTCTTTAATGTAACTCCTTGTTTCTATCTGTCTTTTGGTGCATTTGTGAATTCATTTGCTTTCTTCTTTTATATCTAAAGCATTTCAGGAAACATAAAAATCATTTGACCATCCAAAAATAAGAAAAACACTTCTTCATAATAACAAATGAGATTTGAATCTAATTTCACATGGAAATAATAATGAAACACTTTTTATTACACTACACAGAGTTGTATGAAGCATTAATTTGTGGGCTTCGATTATTGTTATAGTAGCATAGAACAATGCAAAGGAAAAGTGAAATCCGTGTTAATGTTGGAATATCAAAGCAATTAAAAACATTTTAAGACAAATGAAAAAAAAAAAAAAAGTTTCTCTACGTCTAATAAAGATCCATTGGCATCATAGCCAAGAACTTCTATTAGGAAATTAAAGTTTACATTTAATAAATTAATTAATAGTTAGTTGTAGGTTTTAGGGAATTATTCCCATAAAGGAATTTGGAGTGGTTATTCACAGGAAAACAATGGTTTAAAAAGTCAATGTATTGGATGTAAGGTGCAACATGAATAAAATGAAATTCTTCTTTAATTTTATTTGCAATGTAAATGTTTTGCTGTTCTACATTGGTATCAAAGCAAAAATGACAATGGGTTGTGAAGGAGGCTACACACAAGGCATAGAAATTCAAATGGCACTTTAAATTTGTTTGAAGAGGCATTAAATTTGCAATAGAAGGGGTGTCCAAAATCATGAGTATTCACATTTTTTTATTTGTTGCATTGAAACCATTTGTTGTTGATAATGTAAATGTCTTATGCTTGAAGAAAGCGCTGAATGTTGTTGCATCCATTTTTCAAATAAAGCATCTACAATTTTCTCCAAGCCTAAGTAGCAGTTTGTTGGGTGTGGACTAGATGTTTGATAATAAATCATGTAGAATGAATAGTGATCTTTACTGGAATAAAGTGTAATCTGAAAGGGAGAATAATTTTTTTAAGTTCGAAGATTTGAGTGTGAATTGCAAGGGAGAAACTCAATACCTATAATTGATCATTTACATGTTCTAGTGGAGGATGCAATAAAGGTAAACAAAAGGCATCTAAAATTGCAAGGTATCACTTATTTTGTTGGTTGTCTCAATTTGTCATTGGCATTTTGATTTTAATGATATAAAAGGCTATTTAAGATTTCAATACCTTCATTTGGCACTTGGAAGCAATTATTGAAGTCTCTTTTTTTATTCATTTCTTTTCAAAAATTTGAAGATGTGAGCATGCAATAATAAGGTGTTGGTGATAAAATTTAGTTTGTTTTTGGACCAAAATATTAGAATAAGTTTGATGCATCTTTGTAATATAAGAGACAATTTATATTGCTTGGTGTGGTTCGATTTGTTGGCATTTGAAATAAACAGAACAATTAGAGGGAGAATGGTTATCTCAAATAAATTATTAAACATTTTTATTGTAATGGATGCATTATCAATTGAACCAGACATCCCTAAGTATGCACACTTTTATGCATTTACTAATGATGATGCATTCAGAAACATAAATGACTAAGATTTGAAGGGGTCATATCGAATGCTGGAGGAAATGATAATAAACCAATCTTTTAAGGATGATCTCTCCTTAGAGGATAGTGAGCCTTGAATGCATATGATGTAGGAAGAGATGATGAGCTTAACGTTGTGTATTTGCTTTGTTATGTATTGATAATAAACCAATCTTTCAAGGATGATCTCTCCTTAGAGGATAGTGAGCCTTGAATGCATATGATGTAGGAAGAGATGATGGCCTTGGATAGTTGTGACACCTAGGATCTTGTGATTTTTCTTAAGGGAATAAATCTCATTGGTTGCAAGTGGTTGTATGAGAAAAAATTGATTAGAGGAATAATTATAGATATACAAAGCTATACTAGTGGCCAAGGACTACTCCTAGAGACAGGGAGTTGATTTTAGTGAAATATTATCTTGTTGTTAAGTTACATTCTATTAAATTTATTTTATCTAGTATTGTAGCTTATAATTTTTAAATAGATAAAATGGATGTTAAAATTACTTTCTTGCATGGAGATATAGAGAACAAGATTTATATGCAACAACCTAAAAAAGTTGTTGTTAAGGGGAAGAAATATTTGGTTTGTAAGTTTAAACAATCATTATATGGTTTGAAACACTCACCTAAGATGTGGTACCAATTTTTTGATGTCTTTGGATTGAGTTTCAGTTTTGGAAGTGAGGAGGATCATTGTGTTTATTATAAAAATATTGATGATAAATTTTAATTATTTTCCTTTATATGGATGGCATGTTGTTTATTGGTAACAATAAGGTTATGATTTGGGAGTTCATAACTTTAACTTTTTGGTGCATTTGATATAAAGTATTTGAGAGTAGAAAAAACACTATTGGTATATAGATCAACAAAGATCAAGTACATAAAATCTTTGGCTAAGTTAGAGTAAGTATGTTACTACCATTTTGTAGTGGCAATTTAGTGTGCATAATTACAAACTTGTGAGCATTTTATTTAGTTTTGGCACTAATATTTCATTAGACATGTGTTCTAAATTAGATGATTATTTTGTGGATATGTATAGCATTCCTTATGCTTGTGTTGTTGGTAGCCTAATGTATGGAATGATTTGCATTAGAGAAAATATTGTCCAAGCAATGGAACTTTTAATGGGTTATGTTAAATGCTAGTAAGGATTATTAGACAAGTATGTTAAGAGAGTTTTAGATATTTGTGAGGGAATTTTGATTCTTATTATTTGTTATTATAGCAATAATGATGTGGATAATACATTGGGTATACAAGGCTTTATGGATGTAGATTGGGCAAGTGATGTGAATAATGGTTGTGTTATCTTTGTTTGGTAATTCAATGAGTTAGATGAAAAAGATTCAACCTATACTTTCTTTGTCCACCATTGAAGTAAAGTATATGTGTAATTCCCAAGAATTTCCCTCACCAACTCAGCTAAGGACACAACACAAATACCAATTTTTTTTTTAACAACTCAAGAGAAAACTCACAAAAGTAAGCTTTTCAAGAAAAGTATGGGGGAACCTAAGGGGCCAGACCTAATTCCTCGGGGGCTCATCTCTGATGGCCTTGCCTATGTACGCGCAGCAGAGGAACCATAGTTCAACAACATGGACTTCAACCAAACACTCATCAGGGTTGGCTAACAAAAGTTATAACAACTAGGTTCATAAAATGCCTTGAAATTAGATTGAAAACACAAAGCACATAACTACTTCACACTAAAAAAAATTAACACAAGGATGCTGATAATAATTTAAAATAGAAACTATTCATCACTACAAACTTGATTTGGTCAATAGTAATGTTTATCATCAAAACTCAAATTACAAGATACTATACCTATGATTTCACACTAAATACCATCATTGACACACAACTATAGAGTGTTCTCAAGAAAATCTCAACGAGGAACATAAACACTGACTCTCCTGGTGATCTCATTTGAGAACAATAGAATGGGTGGACATAGATTATGTAAATAGGATAAACAACACTCAAACCTTCACAACCTCCAAGAGAATTAAACACAAACCATCACCTAGTTTGCATCATATTTTATCATTGATCTTAATTGGTGAAGCAGATCAAATCAAGAAAGAAAACTTGATAATAAATTGATTAATTGATTCACTTAACAATATTTAGCTTGCTGATTGCAATGAGACAATGCAAAATTTAAACAATCATAACTTTTACGTCTGACATCCAAATTTTAAAATTCAATATGTTTCGGAAAGGTGGAGTAACTAACAACAAGACCCAAAAAATATTTAGCAATTTTCTAAAACACGTGCGAGCAGATTTTTCTGCAATATAGCTCAACAGACTAACCAAAACCACAGTTACTAATCACAACACAGAAGTATATCTCTAGTTATCATAAAGGCATAAATATGTCATATTATAGATATTAGATCTTCAACCTTAAAGAATCTAAATGAAATTTAATACAGACTAAATAATTCAAATGAAATCTAAATTAAAAGAGAAGCAAATTCAACTCATGTTACAACTATTGCAAGAGAATAATTCATGAGTGATTTAAAACATCATTTCAAAATAAAATTTGAGATAGTCAATGACTATAAGAAGAATATTGTAATCAACATACTTTTAAGTTTATGCTATTACAAAGATTCTAAGAAACTCTTACATGTTATAAACTGGGTGCTAAAACAAATGCATAGCTGTAGACATGTAAAATGCATTTTACATGTTATAAAGAGTATTCCTTTGGAATCTCGTTCCCAAAAAACATTCCCAAGCTAAAATATTCGATAGCCACTTTTAAATTATGGAATCTTAGAAAGAAATTGGTGATAAGAGATATATATGGACGGATTACAGCTAAGGCATACCATGAAAAAAAAAACAAAGAAAGAAATCAATGTAAGATTTGTTTTATGCATGAATCTTTTTCCAAGTGGATAAGCGTTGAAAATTACTATTTAGGGTTGCATGCAATCCTTTTATAATGAGCCATCTTCACATTTTCTTCACATTTTAATCCAACGAATTACCTCCCATCACAAATAATATAAATCTTCTTTATATATTCCCATTCTCTTAAAAGGGGTTGTATGAATTTAAAATGAGAATAAATGGAAAGATAAAAATTATAGGAAAAGCTAGAATTTATCTCATCCTTATTTCTTTGTCTTTTAGTCCCTTTTTATAATAAAAATAATATCTATGTGAAGCAAATGACATCCATTTCATAGTATATGACATTTCTTTATTTTTATAATTATAAATTTTTTTGTTTTCTTAAAAGTAAATATATTATTATATAAAGGATAATTATTGGTTTTTTTTTTATTTAACTCATTTTTTTTTCTATGATTTATCGTCAGTTTCAAGAATGCTGATTTAAAGCTTAACAATATAAAAGCATGGAAACAACAGATTTTGCATTAACAAGAATAAAATAAAAATCTTTAAATTTATGCCCTCAACCTTACATGCCTCTTTTTTAGACCTTTTCGATTTATTTGAACTATATTTCTAATAAGAGTTTCTTTATTGTGCAAACATTCTATCTTTTATAGAATACAAAATTAGTAAAATTTTATAAGCAATATTTTGTACTCATCCATTTGCTACTTTTTCTTAATCAATAATGATACTATTTGTTAATGAATATCATGCTAATTCTAGTCAACCACTAACATTTCTTCTTTTATTTTCTATCCAATCATTATCAAGCATATGAGCTCGATCTATATAATAATTCATAATTTTTTTGAAGTTACCAATAATAATATCCATTTATTTTTATCTATCAACAATACCATTAGAAACAAAAGTCATTGATTAAATCCATCGACTCTATAATAATAATTGAGTATTAGTGATAGCAATAATATTATGCATGCAAGAACTATCAAAAATATTTAATTTACATGATTGCATGAGTAATTTTGGTCTAACTTGTAGCTTTGATATCCTTCCAAACATAGGGAAAAACATATCATCTCTATTACGATTACAAAATTCACAAGTGTTTATCACCCCTTTACCACTTGAACATATTAGGGAGTGTTTGTCGATAAATTACCCATCATTGTCTTTAGATGCACTGAAGGTGACCTTACATTCTCCCCCCCTTATGTAGACTTCCTCCTAGAAGTCCTAAATGATGGGAAGACTTAACTTCAATATAGAAAGACACATGGATAAGAATAACCTTCTAATTGTAATTTATAACCTAAAATGATACCTTAACCTTTGGCACTATTTATATAATAAAATGGCATCATAACTAACCAATCTATAACACAAGGAGTTAAAAAATTTATATGAAGGGAGGAGCCCTACAATATGGATTCTATAGATTCCTCTAAGGAGGTGGTATGGTTATACAAGTATTGACTTTGATTGAAGGGTGATTAGAATTGGTTGTGATGGTCATAATGTTTCCTTTTTGGAAAAATATCCCATCTACTGTGCTTGTACTAAGCATGTTGATGTTCATATCACTTTATGCATGATAGTAGAGAATGGTAAGGTCTTGTTACAAAAAATTATCTTGGTGTAAGAAGGAAGTGGGCCTTAGATATTATACTTGATTTATTTTATGGTTCTTTTGTATGTAATTGCAATTTATAATATCAATTAGGAGAATGCTAGGATGTTTGATATCTAATTGCAATCCTAATATGTTATTTTTTATGCATCTTAAGCAATATTAGAATGGGTACTTGGATAACCACATTGTTGATAGGTTTTATTATTTTATTAGTATTCTCCTTGCTAACTTTGAATATTAGATGTGAAATTCATGAAGGAGGTGGAGTTGGAAATGGTAGCTACAAAGCTATTTTTAACAGATTCCTTAATTTGCGTACTATAATTGAGTAGTAGAGCATCTTTTATTATTAATGGTGTCCACATGCATGTATGGACATGAGTTTAGACATCTACCTTGTGATTTGTGCCATTGGAGGAGTTACAACTCAAAGATGTCACTATTATTAGTATAGGAGTTACTTTTTCTATTCACGAGTTACTAGGAGTTACTTTTACTGTTCTTGAAAGATTCTCTTCACTTTTTAATGTGAGATTTTTTATAATTTACCATGGTTTGATAATCTATTATTTTGGAAGTCATTTGTGGTATTCCTATCCCATTTATCTATAACTTAGAGACATGAGATAGTAGTTTTATTTGAGGTTATTTTATATGTTCACCTCCCCACTTGAATGCTTCTAGATTGAAAGAAGTTAGAGTCTTTCATATGTATTAACATTATTAAAGATTAATACATTATTGAGCCTCTCTTTGATGGAATTTTTTCTAAAATGTTTTCTCCACATAAATACAATGCTATGTATTTCCTTATCACGGGATTTTCATTTTCTTATTGCTAATTTTACACACTCACATAATCTTATGTGTTTAATCCAATATTTTCTAACTAAAATTTAGATTTATGTCACTTTGGAAAAGTTTTTCATTGTAAAATTTCTTCACCTTTATTTAACAACTCTATCTCTTTTGATCTCCATACCCAAGCTATACTTGGTAACCCTATGTACTTATGTTGAAAGCTAAGTTTCAAATCATAAGTCACATCCTTGGTGTTACTAACAAACAACATATTTAAATTCAATTTGATACCAAGAAGTTAATCAACATCTATTTTATAATAGTCAAAATGATCTAATTTGGATCTCAAAAATCCTAATCTCAACACAAATGAATCAAATTTATGGTGCCACATCCTAAAAGACTATTTGAGACGATACTATAGACACCTAGAATTTACCTATCTACATTTTCTCCTAACACCATATTGATATTCATCATCATACTAATTTCAGCCTAGTTGAATACTCTTCATACTAAGATTATTGTCATTAATTAATATTATATATTTAATTAATCTAATTCATCGCCACCTAAATAAATAATTTTAGTCTTACATCTCATACCTAACTAAATAATTTTCTTACTTAATGAGTTTAATTTATACCTCACATTGATAATTAATTAAATAGATTGTATTATTTAATTAATCTAATTTCCCTCCACTATCCTAAAAATATGATTAACTAGTACTTTTCCCTCTTATTTTTGGTTGTAACTAATTATTTGACTATTTCTATTTTTAGCTAATATAGCTAGAGTTACCCAAGAACTCAAGCTTCTAGGATCACTAGCAAAACCAAAATATCATCTACGAGAGAGAAAATAAAGAGACTAATTTTTCTAATAATGGATGCAAAATGATATTAAATCAATTGTGATCAATTCATATCTATGCGCCAAAATGTACATATGAATCCTTGCTTATATAGACAAGATTGAGAGGTAGGATAAAATAGGATAATGACAAGTGTCTTAATCCTATGAAATGAGACAACTATAGGATTATATTGCATGAAGACTCAAAAAATATAGAAAGATTCCTAAAATCCTAAGTAAACTTAACGTGTGAACATGTGTGTTTTGAATAGGATTTAGCTAATAACTAGTTAGATAATGTGTCTTGTTCACACTACAAAGGGGGAAGCTAGATAGGAAATACCCCTTCTTAAGTGCAACTTAGGAAGAATTATGAACAAATGAAAACTATGTAAAGATATAAGGATGGGTCTCAACTACTAGGTCATGTTAGGTACCCATGTGTAAATACAATCTCTCACAAATGGAGAAAGGGAGAAAACCAAGTGGGACAAAAATCATCTCTATGAAAAGAAAAATAATAAAGTGTAAAAGGAAGGAGGACTCAATATGACCCCCCAAGGACTAATTTTATCACCAATATACAATCAATGATCCCCATAAGAGGGAAAATGAGAGACTATGTATCTTGCCCCACAATATGTAATCTCCTATAATAATGGTGGATTCTTAGAAACAAAAACAATCCAATACCTACAAACAACATTCCTTCCTTTGGGAAGATGTAAAATCAAGTATTTAAATGCAAGAAATCTTCCCATTTCAAATAGGAATTGGTAGGAAGAAAGATCAAAATGCAGAAGTCTCTAAAATAGCTCATGTGTCTTCATGTTGATGTCAAAATCTACCACATCCAAGTTAGGTGCTCCAAGCCACATTTATGAAAATGACAATCCAAAATATAGTAGAGATTAATGTAGAAAATGATCCAAGGATGAAAACATTTGGTCTGAAGACAAAAATGTCTCCAAATATTGCTCAAAAGACTCCAAGACAATGTCAAATGGCGACAAATATTGATAATATAAATCAAATACCATGCAAGATTGAGCTACAGTAACCATGGATGTATGATGCTCATCATAGGGAGACCAATAAACCAATGAGAATCTAGTACTCCTTTAGAAGGTGTCAACATGAATGATGTTTGAGTCAGATATGACTTATGAATATCCACAAAACTATCATTGTAGAAGCATATGTAGGAAAAGGAGTAAGAGCATTGAAATGTGCCCTCATAACATTTAAAGTAGTCAACTCCATAAAAGAGAAGATGAATACAATAAATAGTGTCTCCCAAATCTAAAATATAGGACTTAACAGACAAACTTGAAATGTCTATCAATTACTCATCCCAAGTAGCCATATCTAGAAGGTGATGCATATCTTGTTATACTGAATCACATGTAACTATGAATGTAGTAACATAATTATCATCATAAGTAATAGTAGACGGAGGATATGATATCTCAATGCATGTCATTAGACTACATTGTCCACCCCTAAATGGTGATTTTCCCTCACAAGATGTTGAAGTAAGAACACTTGATGTGTTAGCTAATGTTGGAGTGTATGGAGTCTATCAAGCAGTATATGGGAGCTTCCTTATGTCATTTTAACATTCAAGTTCTTCTCATTCTTTAAGGTTCATATTTTTTTTGGAAATCATATGGTAGAAAAACATCAAGTTATTTTAGACAATTTATAGTTGGATCCTTTGAGAATGGAGATTCATTCAAATCACCATACATCTCCCAAAGTTTGGTCCAAAGAGTACGAGGAGAATCAATCCATAGGAATACACTCAATGTGTTAAATTCCACATTTCGTTTAATAAATCTTGCTACATAATTAGTCTCTTTATACCATACCACTACTAAATTTGACTCCATTTTCTGACCAACATTTGTCGGTCGTTTGACAAACATTTTTCAGACAATCGATGAATTGACAAAAATAAAATTGTCGCTATTTTTTCCTCAAAATTCTGACGACGAATTAAACAATGAAATAACGGTGCATATTTGTCGGTTGTTGGCATCATAAAATGACTCGGATGTTCATCGAAATATCGATGAAAACTTCATGTATCCACCAATGAATTACAACCAAAATGCAATTGCAATGGGTCTTCTGAAGCATCGAAACAACACCAGAATTTCATCACCATTTCAACGAAATGGGAAAGGAGTTACGATGAAGCATTTTTCGCAGCTATAGCAACTTCGTTGGACCTTTTCGGTGATTCATTGGTGGCCTTCATTGAAATTGCGACAAAACAATGCAATTTAAAAAAAAAATCATTGAAATGTACCATCACGAAGACTCTTGGTGATGACCACCGAAGCCAACCCATTGGTGAGAGATCAATGATCGACATAGGATAGAAAAGTCACTCCGATAGTCCATGTCTTGCTGATGACTTCTGTTGGCAAGACAGATCCAATGTCACACCGATTTGATCTCTTCAGGAGTTTTGAACACTATTGGTTATCAACAAGACATTCTGAGGGTCTCACCAATTAAACAAGTGTCTAAGAGCAAGTAAACAAATGGAACCTATTAATTTTCTCATTTTGGGGTTCTTTAAATCATAGAATAGATGCCATCTTCTTGTGATTAATGTACTTATATTCTGATTTGAATTTGAGACCAATTGTCATTGCACATTCCATTTTACTTGCACAGAGTATTCTATAAGCAATATATTGATAATGCCAAATTATTTATGGTGTTGTACAACTCTACCTATCTCATAGTTCTTTTGTTCCCCCTAGAGAATCCTGCAAAGAAAAGTTTACAATACCAAGTCAAATAATATGAAAAAGACTTACTTCCATACAAATTAAATGATTATTTTTACAATCGAAATTGTCTAATTACAACAACAATTCCATAAAAGGTTATCCATGCTTCATAAGAGATGACTGATCATACATACATACTACAAGATGCATAGAAAAATCATTACACTTGAGAACAACCAAGGGCTAACAAGGGAATGAGTTAAGAAATGTCTGGATTGAAGAGAAAATGTGTAGGGAAAATGCTAAGCAGTGTCAAGAGAACAGAGCTTGTAGAACATATTCTTGATCTAATCAAGCTCTTGAACAACTTAAAAAAAATAAAAATAATAACACATACATGAGACACGTAATGAACTTCCAATATCTACTATCTTTTTCATTAATGCAGAGGTAGGTAAAGGATAAATAATTATAATTGTAACACTATTCATAGTCCATTAAATTATGTTCATAATTTGTGTTCAATGAACCTCGGTTTTATCATTATACTACCCTTCTAATACCATATTTTAATCTAGGGTTCAACTATATCAGATCTAAAGAAGCACCTTCAATTAACCATTTAAAGTACTATAAAATAAGGTAAGACTTTTACTTGAGAAAGATTGGGTACACTTGTAGGATTAAAGTTCTCGCAATCATTAGGATTTATTGGCACACAGACACAACCTGCAACATATGAAGTAATGGATGACTACAAGTTAGTGAAATGGTCCTTAATATGTGAGTGGTTTGCAAATTGATTGGTAGAAAATAAGGTTACAAATAGATCTACATGAAAAATTATGAGGACAATCTACTGTAATCATCAAAATAGATGAAAAGTGCAAAGGAAAGAGTGAGCTACATCTCTAAAGCCTAAAAAAAACATGCAAGAAACATAAAAAAAGAACAAACCAATTTTTGGATGAATACAAAATGGTGCCTTCAGCAAAGTGATTCATATGCTTTCACACCTGACAGGACATTAAGAAGATTTTAGTCTTCCTCGTGAAATTAACTACTTACAAAATAAACCCAAAACCAATATTATATACCTCCATGTCTAGCGAGGGTAGGTATAAGAGAAAAAAATTCCTCAATGCAATGTTGAAAAATATCAATGTGTGTGTAGGTTTGTATTACTCAAAATATCATTTCACTGCCTAAGGAAAAATACCAAAGTGATGTTTTAAATTTCAATCTTCACATAGGCTCCCTTATTGCTACACATGCATATACAAGCATTATTCGAGCTCTAAACTATTCAAATATTAAGGATTTAATTAGCTATAAGATGGAAAGTTGTTGTTTAGACATAATCCATCATCTTTTACATATCTTTATTCACTCCTAGCGCTTCAGATAAATTTGTGTAAATGAGACAGAAATGTGAATCTTTTATGACAAAGAAAATTCTTAAAAGGAGGGGGGAGAGAGAAAAGGGTAGGGGGCAAGAGAATGCTTGAATGTATAGCAAAGTATAACATTTTGATCATTATAACAATGAAACGAATCTTAAGTTTGAAGCATTAATATCATTTACAACATTTATGATCAAGAATGAATGTAAGTAGAGAAACTTTTGCATACCTGCAGATGGTACAAAATTTCATGGTTAAGTGGAAGCCTCCCATCAACAACAAGATCCAAATATCCGTGTATCTATCTCAATTGAGCCTCTAAACCCTTCAAAGCTGTCAATTTTTCCACTAACCTGTTATGCACAAAAGTCAAATTTTAGAGTTATGTCACCACTAAAAATAGAAGAAACAGAGCTTTGAAACCAAATCCAAACACAACACAATGTGGTATTCATACAAAGCCATACAAACAAACTAAACTCAGAACATTGGAATGGAAACAACTTCAAATTATGATGTAGAGCATGGATTAGGGTATAAAGAATCATTTTTCTACCACCATAGTGAAAAGTTAGCACTTTCTTTCATCTTTGCACATTGGTTTGATGCTTCAAACGATGCATTTCTTATATTGAAAAGTGCATTACCTTATTGAGCTTCTCTTTGTTTCGAGAATAGTTTAATATTCTCTACTTAACATGGCCAACCACATGATGGTGGAAGCTCATTTGGCCCCTCCCCCCCTCACATCACTCTCAATTCCCCATACCCAATCATATAACATTAATCATTCATTCATCCATTAATAACATATAACATTCATTCATTAACATATTCACATTCATTCATTAACATATAATATTCATTCTTTTAGTTTTTACATATTATCAAAATATGGTTGTCATGATATGATTACAATCACTTTTTTTTTGTTTCTTTTTTAAAGCTAAAAAAAATGAAGTGGAGTATCATTTTCTAAATCATATTGTCCCCCCTTTAGTTGTTCTACCCTTTGCTTGTGATCTTAATGTACGCCTAGTGTATGCTCATGGCGGTGGACGCCATTGCAAGGGGGGGTTTGCTGCAATAACAAAGAAATGTTAAACTGATATGTTTTATTATTATTGTTACAAGTATTTCATTATTTAAAAGAACATTAGAGTGGTTCTCTTTACCTGATGGGTCCACATCATGTTCCTAAACTTCTGTTATAGACTCATGCTCAACACCCTTTAAATCCTAATCTACAGTTGAAACATGAAAGGTTACATTAATTAATACACCAATTGAAATTAAATATGTTTAAAAGAACATGAGAGTGGTCCTCTTTACCTAATGGGGCTACATCATGTTCCTAATCTTCTCTAGCCTAATCATACTCAACACATTGATCACGCTCTATATGCTCTAAAGTTGAAACACGAAAGGTTACATTAATTAATACACCAGTTGTAATTAAATATGTTGAAAAAAACTTTAGAGTGGTCCTCTTTACTTGATGGGGCCACATCATGTTCCTGATCTTCTCTAGCCTGATCATGCTCAACATGTTGATCACACTCTACATGCTCTAAATTATTGGGATGCACACCATGACCTTCATCTGCAGGTTGTGCTCCACCCTCACTAGGTTGCATTCCAATGTCATGTGCAGTATTATCATTGTTTGAATGTTTAAAACAAATAGGCATGTAATTACTTTATGGTGGAAATTAATATTGAATAGATTGCACAAGTATTCAATTTTAAATAAACTTTATTGATTTTATTTACCTGCATGTCAGATGCAGTGGACGATTGTGTTTTCCCAGTCAAGACTCTTAGGCTTTTAGCCACGACTCCATAGCCTTGCTAGAAGGAAATCTTCAGGTCCTCTTTTGTGGGAACTCTGTTGAATTCAAAGCCCTACATTTTTGCATAAGATCATGAATTTTGCTGTGATAAAGCCAAAATTGTTTTTAATTTATTATTTGGATACAATATTTCATTTATTGATACTTACAATTCATGCAGCTAATTTCATATAACCACCAGAGCCAAGTTTGTGTTGCTTTTGTTTTTCTAGTCTTGCCTTTGTTGCCTTCGATGTGTCAGGAAACCTATGAAAATTTTGAAATACATTAGATTATGTAAAAAGAAAGAGTAATCAGTATATAATTACATTGTTGATAGTATCACATACCTTCCTTGGCCCAATTGTGTCTTTTTTTTTTTTTTTTTAGCCTTCTCCTTTCCATCTGACACTAGATCCTTCCGCTCCCTCTCTGAAATCATGGGGGGACACTCGTACTTTTTGTTCTTCTCTAAATGTGACTTACATTGGTCCCTCACATACTTTAGATAGGTACTAGCTTTCTTAAGGACCTTGGTTCGGTTGAATGTTTTATCACCAAAGAGTACAACTAAACGGTTAATGAGCTCATCTTTTAAATCTTGATTTTGGGAATTCCACTGTGTATGTATGGTGGGCCCAAAGAGCTCCAATGTAATATCGCTTATATGTTTATAAAAAACATCATTTCCTACAAAATGATCATGGGATCAATAGTCTAAAAAGAGCGTTCAATAAGTAAATTTCAATTGGATTATATATAATAATAATTTAAAAAAATTGAAGTACCTGGGACCTTCTCTATCTTTATGGGAATGAAATACTTAGTCACCACAAATGTGACTAGCAATGTTCTCGTACTAGTAATATGGGAAGATCCAAGAAATACTGCTAAAATATCACCAGTACTAGTGGCCTCTGCATCCCCAAGTACATGTCTTGACGTATGTTCTGGCATGTGTTCGTTGCCAGAGGGTACACTAACAGATGCTTGCGTGGTGTGTGTTTCCAGCATTTCAGATGACAATATAGGCATGGATGATGGGGTCAGATGATGTGATGTATGCACAGGAAGATCAAGATGGACACTTGCACCAACCCCTACTCATCGGGCAACACTTGCAGTACCCTGATCATGGTCAAGAGCATCATGAGGATGCAAAAAATCTTGTAAAAACAACACATATTTTAGTTCATGACATAAAATAGTACAAAATATAAAGACATGAATGAACTTATGTTATAATTAAAGAACTCATGACAACTTACTTGCAAGTTTTGTGATCTCTCAATCAATATTTTAACCCTCTCTCTTTTCTTATCTGTTTGAGGCACTATGAATAACAACTTAAGGATTTCTTCATTACATTTTTTTTGGGTCTTCCTTATCATATCGAGAGGGTTTGTTGAATAAGCAATGTCATCATTACATAATATTAACTGCACCTCCCTATGGATGCTCTTGTCTACTGCTAGTGCCTTTCCCTGATCAGTTGACTGCAACAAGAATATTAAAAATATTATTGAAATTAACCCAATAAACTTATGAAAACAACATAATAATAAAATATTTTGCTCGTATCTAATTTGTACAATTACAATGAGGTAAACCTGTCAGGTAGAAGATCCTTAAGATACATTGCGATGTGTGCTTTGGGCCGGAGCCTTCTTCATACGATCAATGTCCCGCTGTGACAAAAATTAAATATAAAAAAAACATTACCAAGATGAAACCATTAGACTTATAAAAAAAACATAAAAATAAAATGGTATATTGGAGTCATTAATTGGAGGTTAGGTAAAATGGTACATAGTACGTACCACCCCCATAGTAACTATGTTTGTAACTAAGCGATTCAAATTGTAATCGATTAGCAACTCTTCCCTTGCAGTTACTGATTTTATCACACATGCAAATACATGGTTTCCCTCGTGTGCCTCGAATATGCAATTGGGTTGCTTATTTGTTGACCCAGGTCGTGTACTGTTTATAAATCCTACAATATTCCCTGATGCTTTTGGCCTTCTGTCAATGTACATAGCCACTCCTTTATTTTGATCCTTATCTTTTAGCTATATATAATTTGCTGACAATGCATACCTACGCATACTACGTGTATATTGAACCAATTGCATCCAATATTTGTAACTGTAATAGGGTTTGACATACTCCATCAATTCAGTAACTTTGTTGTAACAAACCTTTATGTCATCCATGCAAAATAGGCCCAAACCATGTAATGATGATGGTGTTATGCAATATATCCTCTCGTTGACACAAAAATAAGTGTTTATTGGAGGAAGTTCCTTGGGTACCCATTGTTTCCGTAGATGTTTGTACCTCAAGGGCACCTCGACGTCGCATATGCTCTCATCATCATAAGAACGTGACCCCCCTTCAACAAGAAAAAAATCCATGCGTTTATAGAATTTTCTTCTAATCTTTTGACCTCTAGTTGATCTCCCTCTTTTAGACATACTACATATCTCGCTTTCCTCTTCTCTTCCTGAATTTACCTTGCTCAAGGAAGACAGATCTGACAAATACCTATTTGGTGGTACCTACACTCATAAGGATGTTGGATGAATTTCTTTCATGGTGATGTGATCCTAAGGTGACATTATGATTAATCTATCATTTCATCGCTAGAATTTCACAGGTTATAAGGTAATCAAGTCTTGATAGATTGCAAGTTATTGTTACTACCGTCCAAATGTGTCCATCACAAATCAAATCTACTTAACGTTTTAATTCCAAAACTTTGTAACAAGTGTTAAATGTGACTATGGTCCACCACTTACACAACCAAGGCCTCAAATGTATTCTCTAATTTTAATCAAAGGACTTTTGCTCTTCATTCAAGTAAATAAACTTGAAGGGAAACACCACCAAGTGGTTTATTGGACACCTACATGACTAAAAATAGCAGAAAATTTACATTTAATTTTCATATGTCTAAGTGGTTAAGGGGGAGGGAGTGTGTACTAGGCCTAGTTAAGTCATCATAAGTTTATGCTTTGGCAATAATTTTTTTTTAAGTCATCTTAAATCTTCTTATGTCTAATTGCTAGGAGACTTTTGGTATGTTTTAAGGTAGGATGATTGATGAAAGAGCCCAAAGAGCCTTTCTCCATGGTATCCAGGTACATAGTAGCAGTCTTCTCTTATACAGGTTGGACATGATTTAAAGAACTTAGCTAGGAATTATTCATTTAACCTAAGGTTTTCTCATAATGCCATCATTGGAAAAGTATGATCAAATTCTTCTATTATGAAGAATTGGTCTATGTGCCTCTAGTAATCACTATAAATGTTTGTAAGGATAAAATGACTAATTGCATCAAGTAGGAGAGAATCAACTTTGAGTTCTTCAAAGATTATATTCCTCTATTCATAATATTTAAGGGTTGTGTGTGGAGGAGGTTATCACTACCAAGAAGGGAGGAGACCTTTCCTTGTGATGGAACTTCAAAAATTTTCTCTTTGTGTTCCATTTTTATCTTGCCTTATGTCTCTGGTCATCTATGGTGTTTGGGAAAAGCCTAAGGTTGGGGTTTTACCTTTGTCTTCATATAAAACCCTAGTGTTTATCTTATGCCTTGGGTGGGATCTTTTGGGCAGATACTTTTAGGAATATCACAAGGTGGTCCAATTGGCTGGTGACACGTGTGCTTTTTGGCCCAATGCTTGTTTGCTCCTTCTTTTTCTATAAGAAGGATTTCAAGGCCAGAAGTACAGGTTAGCAAGTTAGATATTTTTGGTTGAGTCTAGATGAAGTTGCAGAGAAAATTGTAAAGTCTGATGGTTTTAGGGAAAATGCAATTTAGGTTTTGAGTCATTCAGTAGTAGGTTTTGAATTCATGGGGATTTGATGTTTTATGACAAGTATTGGCATTTGAATTGATATGATTAATTTGAACTCATATCTCCATTGTACAAGCATATCTGAATTTTGAATAAAATGATCAAGGGTTGTTTCATTCATCTCATTGTTGTGGTGTGTATGATTCTTGTTTTAGCTTTAATTCAAGGAATTAATTAAAATGCTTGAATGGGATTGTAGGTGGATATGTTCTGTATAAGGATTTGATAAGTAGTATTGGGTTAGAATACATATTGATGAGATTGTAAAGCAATTTTATCAAGTATCTTATATGTTATGTGTTAAATCTGTCATAAACCCTTAGATGCTTATAAATTTGACTCCTCCAATGGATATATGACACTGATCTAAGTTGTACTTATTTGTATGGTTCAGTATTTATTTTCCTTTAACTAGAGCTTGCTACAAGTTGCAAATCAATGACTATCTTATACTGTGAATGTTGTAGTTATCTCATGCTCCAAATAGTTGATATTATTAATAAACAACCAATTCTATTTGGTATTATCCTATTATGTTGAGCTATTAAATGAGATTATCTGTTGTTAATGTTTTTTATGATGATGGTGCAGAGGTTGTAAACACATTAAGGGATCACCCTCTCAGGTCTTGTAGAGCCCAAAGTGTAGGAGGTCTTTAAAATCCTCATCAGTTGGTCCAAGTCCTTTGAGCTGCCCTTTATTGGAATTGGCAATTCCATAGGTAGATTAAAAAATCAACCTGCTTACCATAAAAACAACCAACACCTTGCATATGTTTGTGGTGGAGGTATTAAAGAAGAATTGTATGCCTTTATTTCCATTCATTAGATATACCTTAGCCTAGCATATACTTGGGCTAAGTCTACAATTGCTTTAGACTCATGCGATGAAGGCTATGTGTGATGAAATCCTAGACCTCAACCAAGATGTGGGTACATTATGAGAGTTTTGCCAAGACCTAAGGTTGTTCGATAAGAATGTGAAAGACTACGATATTTTATTTTTTCTATCTTATCATATACCATTTTATGAGAATGGGGGTGCCAATGTACGAGAAGATCTTTGGAAACTAAGCATGAAAATTGTAGGTTAAAGAGAACGGGGGTGCCAAACTTACAGTACTCATTGCCCCTTGGTTGTCGATTTTCCTTGAGTTCCCTCAACGTCATCCTCGGCACTGGTATTGACCTTGTTTTCACTCCAAACTCTTCCTCGACGCTAATATTGACCTTGTTTTCACTCCTCCAAACTCTTCGCTGGCACTGGTATTGACCTTGTTTTAACTCCAAACTCTTCCTCGGCATTGGCATTGACCTTATTTTCAATACTCCAAACTCTTCCTTGGTGTTGGTATTGACCTTTCACTTCTCCAATTTGATGAGCTACAACCTGGTTTTGTTAGGTTTTACAATATGTTAATTAAATTGAAAATTTTGGCGCCATTTAGCTAGGTTTTAATATTCTACAATATAGTTAAGTATATAGTAGCTATATTTTACATAATAAATAATATAATTATTCAACTTATTATAATTATATATTATATTCTTTAACAAAATTATTAAATATGTATAAAATTATTATAATTAATAATTAATAATAAGTTTATTTTTATATAATACAAAATATAATTAATATAATACATATTTAATATAATAGTAATATATTAATATGAGAGAGAGAAACTAAATTTTGATTGGTTGTTTCATGTCAACAATCCAAGGATGGCATGTGTCCTTGGGGAGTTATGCTCAAGGTAGCATGCCATTTGATTAAAGATATGATAATTCTCCTTTAAGACCTCTTCAATGTACCCATTGCACACTTAAGGAGACAAAGATAAATATAGGGAAGAAAATATAGAGAGAGAGGGAGATAAAACATACAAATAGAAAGGGATACAAAGAGATAGAGAGGGGTAGAGAGATAAAGAGATAAGGATGAATAGATAGAGATATAGGGAGGGTGATTGATATATCTCTCCTTGTGCTCCTATATCTATCTCCCACTATCTATGTCTCCCTCTTCCCCTTCTATCTATTGAGCTATCTTTCCCTCTCCCCCCTTTCTCTCTCATTCACTCCATCTCTCCTACTCTATATCTCTATCTCTATTTCTCTTTTTATCTCCCTCTCACTCCTCTCTCTATCTCTTTCTATCTATATCCCTTTCTCTCCCCCTCTCTATCTCCCTCTCTATCTTCACCATCTCTCCCTCCCTATCCCCCTATCCATCGACTCTCTATCTCCACCTCTCTTCCTTTCTCTTCCCATATATCTCCATCTCTCTTTCTCTTCCCATATATCTCTATCTCTCTCTCTTTCTCTCCCCATATATCTCTATCTCCCCATATATTAACTAAGAAGCCATGAAAGCATACAATAGTATATGTTGGTAAAACTATAATAGTGTTTTATTAAACTATAAGTAACACTTATCTTTCTAATGTCAATCCTTCTTATAAAAATAGTGTTTTATTAAACTATAAATAGATTATTGCCACCACTCTTCATTCAACATGAAATGCCAAATGTAGCAATTGTTTTATTGCTTTTGTCAAGTTTCATTAACCAATCTATTTACTGGGTTGAATAAAGTTGTGTTATGACCCTTCATCTCTTTAAAATAATTAAACAATATTAGTGAGGTCAGGAAGGGGAGAAAACTAAACATAATCAAAACCCATCTAATCAAAACATAATTAACCTATCAAAAAGGCAATAGGAATTTTCTAAAGAAAAGAACACTTGACCCAATCATAAGTGTATGGCCTTCAAAGAAAGGAGTGATCCACCTTAGCATTAACAACTACCTGATTTAGACCTAGGTATGTGCAAGATCATGATGGGCCAAAAAGTGGCAACATGAAAAAAGTAGCGTTTTGAACTTGCCAAAAAATGTGAATATCCCAAGTTAACTTTTTTTTTTGGGTTGGATGTCAGTACATTGCTCCATAGCAATTCCCAAGCCAAAGTACTACAAATTTGATATTTGATTTGTTTTGGATATCCAATTCGTGTCTAATATCTAATTTGAAAAACATTTTAAAATGTAATATTTTGGTGTTATAAATTTGATAACCAATCTAAATCGGATATCTGATTTTTGCACACATATACCCAAGAGTAATTAGGAGGTAGAGGGTGGGAAAGAGAGAGGGAGAGAGAGGGAAAGGGAGAGAGAGAGAGAGAGAGAGAGAGAGAGA